>OX392455.1:0-600000 GCA_947623535.1 Coelioxys conoideus | reverse complement strand
CGCATCCCGAAATGCTCGTGGCAATATTATCAGTCGAATCTTTAGAAGACAACGAAGTATTAATAGTGGAGGGTGTTAGACACATATCTAGAATAAATGATCCTCGTAATAGAGCCATATTTGAAGCTATGCCGAAACCGAACGTCGTAAGTATGGTGTTCTCTGGTATTACAATTGATATCCTTGTAGCTAAGTAGTCTTGTTTTGATAGGTAACAGTATGCTGCATTGATCCGGAGGATTACTCGCGATTACCTTTATCGCAGTTTGAAGAAGATAATATACTTCGGGAAATGAATAAATCTCTGCTTGGATTTCGGCAGAGATATGTACCGAATAGTCCAACTGATCCTGTAAAATCTGAATTGGACCCAGATGGAGCACTAGGTTCTCGAAGATTATCGCCGATCGGAGAGAGTTTCAGCAGCACTCCCCCAGAAACAGAAGGCGATGATAAAGTATTGTCAACGAATAATGGTACTAAAGAACGTATATCAGAGGATACGTAATCAAGCACCATTAATAATTGTAAAGCAGTTATTCGTTGCTTCTTTTAGCAAAATCTAATAGGCACGATATCTTAACGGAAGTTCGTAGTAAACCAAATGGTAAATCTATAAGACCTCCAAGTCCGCATAGAATATGCAGCGACACCAGTACCTCGAACAAAAGGAATCGGTTTATTGTACTTGGATCTAGTGGGGAAATTTTACCGGTTACACGAAAATCGCTTGGACAAATGTCAGTTTATAGCAGCTGTAACAGTCAGAGTACAGATAGTTTTCATAGTGCAAAAGATACTATAGATGAAGATCCTGGTACATAGTATTTTTCATTTTTCTTACATTACACAAAATATAATGTTTACAACGTCTTTATGTATCAATATTTATAGAAGAAGAAGAACAAAAATTAAGTAAACGTTACAGTACTCAGTTGGACACTCCAGAAAGAAGAGGAACTTTTGCTCAACGTCTAAGGGACGCGTTAAAACGAGAAAGTACAGCCACGGGAGCAGCTTCATCTAATACTTCGTCTGGAGAAAGTAGTTACGCAGTTGGAATTAGCGTGTCTGGAAGTCATGTTTGTGATCAAGACATCAAGTAAGAAAATCGATAGAAATATTATATATATAAGTAGATATACATATAATTTAGATATACAAATTTATTTGTTAAAGAGTAAAACGCGGTGGTTCGAGAGGTTTCGTTCTACGAGATGAAACAGTGGATGAAGATTTTTTAAAAGAATCTTTGGAAGCCGAACAAAAATGGTTAGGCAGATTTCGGCAGAATCAACCTATGCTTCAAAGAAGAGATACAAGCGCTAGTAGTAAATACAGTTTTAGCACGGAATATAATTCTGGCAAGTATTTCGAAGCATTTTATAGATAATATCTTTCGAAAGTTTCTAAAGATAAACAAATCTACTTGTATTCATATATTTAGATTTTTGTTCCGAGCTCGAAGAAGTTTACGAACAACTAGCAAAATGGTTAGAAGATCCTATAGCAGCGGATGAATCTCGAGAGTTAGATGCAAGAGACAAAGCAGTAGTTCGATTCGCGGGCTCGTTATTAAAGAGAGCTCTCAGCGAATCATTTGCTGGTGTTCCAGTTCAAGAGGGTGAACCTCAACCCTTTATCGATCCTACGGACGTAAATCAGAGCCATAAATTAGCTTTGGCTGTGAGAAGTTTGAGTTTAGAGCTAGCTCGTCAAAAAAATAGGAGACAACAATCAGTAAGGAATCAATCAGTCTTTTTTCAATTTAATCGAATTTATTTTATTTTTGAATGGAACAATAACATTACTTAAAAAAATTTCGTGCTATTGAATCGGAAGCAATTACATGGATTACATACATATATGTATTATTTATAAATATTGAATCAACGAAGAATGAGAGACAAACTGAAAACTAATACTATCCTAGATAATATTTTACATACAGATTATTACGATATGCAGGTCTCTGAGTCTGAAGATGTAGAATATTATGAAGATGCGTTAAGTAATCATACGATATCAAAAGAGGTAAAGGATATTCAACGTAGAAAACTTAGGACGGTAACGTTTACATCCGAAGTTTTTCAAACATTGGTCGATGATGAAACTACCGTGTATCTATCTAATCCTGTTTCTTTAAGCACACCTGGAACTGTAAAAGGAACAACACAATCTTTTGTTGCCAACGTGAATAATGAAAAACTTGCGCAAGAATTCGAATCGCATGTAATATTTAACGTGAGCAAACTTATGTTACACATGTGTCAATTGTAATTTGTAAATACAATGCATGAACTGATACTGCAAATTAATTATCTTTTAATATAATAACGACAAGCACTTTTCATTGTTCCAGCTTAACGATGAATATGTTAAATTACTAGAAACCTTCCATGTTTCAATAATTTGTTGCATGATAGATTATAAACAAATGACTACTATTTACCTTTAAATTTTATAGCTGCACCTCTAATAACTAATGATTTGTCTCTCATTCTATTTGATAATATCTTCAATATATCTTACTCGTATACTCTATAATAAATTTTTAACTTTCATTAATATAATTCAACTACATAACTTTGTATTTTCCATAATAACATCGTCAAAGATTTTCCAATTTTACACGGTTACTAAAACATCTCTTCAGTTATAAGTTATTTGTATTATTTGAGATAAATTTTATTATCAGTGTCGTTATTTTAAACTTAGTAACACTTCTTTTTAGATACCAAGAGACAATAGTCCTCAAGCAGGCGGTTTGCTGCCAGTTGCTAGTGGTAATTGGGGATGTGGTTCTCGTTTGAAAGGAGATCCGCAATTGAAGCTAGTTATTCAATGGCTTGCTGCTTCTTTGGCAGGTGTACCAAAATTACTCTATTACACTACAGGAAATCTTGGTTTATCCAAGGTAGAACAATTATTTACATAAGTAAAGCGAAACGATGTACAATTCCACTGTACTTATTATTGTTTGTTTTTCACTTTTTCAGTTAGATACCGTGAGTCGAGTTCTTATGGATAGGCATTGGTCAGTCGGTGATTTGGCCGCCGCCACCTTAAGATTTTCCTTGTATGCTATCGAAGAACAAACGGGAGGAAAAAATACTCTATTCGAAGAAATAATTGGTATGGAGAAACCGAGCCCTTAGCCCGACTCAATGCTGTCTGTCTTAGTAGATCTCCTCGCTACTATGATCGAAGACAGTTTATTGAATAATTAAATGGAATACATAAAAAGATTCGTGAATCAATGATACGTCTTACAATTTGCAATAGTAAAACGTACTCCAAGATATTTCTTACCAGAAATGTCAGATTAAGAAGTTTTTAACTTTTTAAAAAATTATCCGAATCAATATACATAGAAACATCGATCTCCATGACATAAATGTTTCATATCAATGCAATATCAAACAAAGCCGCACAACTCAGTGTACAAAAGAATCCACTAAACTATAAGTTAAAGTTTTAATAATTTTTAGAGTATATTCTACTATATAAGTAAAATCAAACAAAATTGTTATTACAGTTCGAACGAAGTATTTCAAAATTACTGTATTACAATTTTTGGTCATATTGTAAATTGAAATTTTCGCTATAATGCAATTTGTACAAGTTTAATAGATCTAGCCATGCAAGAAGTCAATTCTAATTTATGTTTATATAAAATATATAACTTGGTATAGTTACCTGCAATAATTAACGAGGCACAATACATATATTATACTATATTTTGTACAGTATAATATTTATAAGTCGTTACATATGTCGAATCGAAGTATATGTAATAACTCAATAGATTTTTAGGAACAGATTTTTAGTCGTATTTTATAGGCTGCTTTTTTATACCAAATATAATTTATACACAACAAATCACATAAATGATAAAAATGAATTACATAAAAGGAAAGTAATGTGGCCTCTAAAAATATACAAATTTGAAACAAAATATATTGTCTACGAAATGTCTTCCACTTAAAAAAAAAAAAAATAAAGAAAAAAAAATGAAAAAGTGAAAAGTACGTGTAACTACATCTCTAGCTATTGTGAATTCTCGATGTACGTTTTGTTTTAAACAATGTAAGTGTAGAGCGCGTTAAAAAATTTTTTGTATGTATGTTGTATATTGGATAAATTATGCATGTAAAGCACATATTAATAAATTTATATAATGGTAATAGTAACAAATCTAATATCGTTACATACTGAAATCAAACATTCCATATGTATTTTAGTTCCAACTTTATTCTGTAAGAGGTACAGTATCTATTGTAACTTTAGAATTACTCACCAGTTAATTTGCTTTCTTCGAATTGTTCAAGATTGAAGATATTTGATATAACATGTGGACTAAAGAAAGGATGATTATTATAAAAATGAGTTTCATTTCACTTATCACAGGAAAAGACTACGTAAACGACGACCTACGCCTTGTCTATCGTACAAAATATTGAATTTGTTAACAAATTGATTAATATTATTGCAGCCTTTTGTTATAATACCAAGATAAGTCATCAAACCAAAGTCATTACATTGCTGAAAATATTAGTAACAAGATATAAGTACAATTATTGTACCAAAATAAAAGAGATGATGTATACTCACATTATAAAAGTCAGCTTTGAATTTGGGATTATTTAAAACTGGTAATCTGTGACCCAAAGAACAAGCTGCTCTTAACACTTCATGATTCCCTTTTAGTTCACCACTTTGTACTGCTTTCACATATCTTAAAACTAAATTCACTCTCGAATACAACATTTTTATAGCACTATGCTGCGCAGTAAGATGTTCAGCCACTGAAATTTTTTATCAAAAATCTATTTCTGCTCATTTCAATGATTTAAAACAATTTGAATATCCATAAAATTACCCAATGAACTTTCTTCTTGATCATTAGTACACATTCTTGCAACATGATCAAGTCCAATCCTTTCCGCTTCTTCTGTTGCCAATGTATAAGTTAACGGAACAAACAACATTGTTGCCTCCCCATTAACTAAGTCAATTACTGACTCATACATGGACACAGAGAGTTGCTGCGGAATACAGTGTCTTTGCATTAAAAAGTATAAATTTAAGAACAATAAAAATAAAAACATACATCAGTATTCTTTGGTCTTGGATCAAGTTTTAATAATACAGGACTCTCATTTATTTCACAAAGCTGCTTGTGTACTCTAATATCTTTTTCATTTGGCATGTCTCCTGTAGTATACCATCCTAAGAAGTCCATATCAGTAAAAACTTGTTTAAATTGTTCTTCTTTAGTATTATAATAATCTCTATCAATTATCACATCATCTCCAATACATGTAAACATTAATTCAAAAGAATTCATGATCTCTATATTACGACCTTTCTGTTTACCAATCAATGCTCCATACACTAAAAAAAAAATGTTCCGTATAATAATATTGCTTCCTAGAGAACACTTTTTAGACAAATTATATCTGCTAACACCTCTTGTTACATGTACATTTTATACATAATTAATCAAATATATCATACATAATCAAACATTTTTACAAAAAATGTATACCCAATTGATCCGTTCCTTCTTGAGCTCGAAGTCTGGTCCAATGTTCGCTAATATTCATTATAACAAGCGGGTGAAGACTAATAGAAACAGAACCGACTGTACCAGAAGATGCCATTACTTTAATAGCACTTGGAGGATTAATTGATAAAGTAGCATTTTTTGCAGAGGCATCATGATCAACTTCCATTGGTGTATCCGATGGAGCTGCTGCATTGTTTTCATCAATCTCCATATTGTCTGATTTCTACTGAATATGTTTTATATGAAACACACAACGAATTATTAATCAACATTTTTCAGAATAAGCGCTCCTAAGAATATTAATTTTAATGCTTATATATACAATACCTAAAACTTAAATAAAACAAATGCTTTTATTATAATATTCCAATATACTTCCTTAAATAACACAATGGTCCAATTGAAAAGTTTCAGTTTGACATTATTATATATGTTTTATTACAATTACGTACAATTATGTGCCTTATATTGTCAAATTCACATACGCTTATAAGAAATAGACAGAGCATAATACTTTTGTTCTGACGATGGTGCTTGATGGTGCCTTGATTACATGTAAATATTTTTTTGATTAAAATGTGTAACAGTGAGGCTCTTAAATTAATTACTTTACTATAAGATATTGATCACTTTTTATTATAAATGAAACAATTTTCATTGTATCGCTTGCATTTAAAAGTAGCCATTTATTTAGGAAAATTTGATTATTTATTGATTGCTGTGAATAGAGCATAATGCATGTCAATGATGCGATGTAAATAGACAGAAGGATTTCATATTGGCAGCTAAGGATTTCCCTAGATTGTTAAGTTGCGTGAATTTTGGTATCCTGTCGTGGGATAAAGATATGTATTATAATAAGATACTGTTTGAAATTACACGCTTTTGTGAAAAATTAATATGAAAATAGCAATAAAAACGTTTTACGTTCTATTAAGTGACACTATTTGAAGGGGTAAAGTTAGCTGAATCAAATCCAATGAAATTACAAAATAGGCAATTTGTTAGTTCTTGTTCGATGCAAAGCAGATTACTTCAAGCAATCATATGTTTCTGAGGTCAATACACAGCAAAGTAAGATGTTGGATTATGTTTGACGTTTATTTATTCTTGCTTATTTTAAACTAAATACATAGTTACTTTTTAATATTAAATCCTTGGTATAGGATATTATGTGATTTTTAAGTAAGTATATCTAATGATTATTCAATTTATGAAACAAAATTTTAGGTTAGACGGAATGAATCTTGGTTAAAAAGAAGCCAATTAATTATAAAAAATCCAGATACTTAAGACGCTTTTTGCCGAATCAATTGGATGATTACGGATAGAAAATATTTATTTATCATCAGGTGCCACTTCTTTATATTGTTCTTCAGTGCTGTATTTTTTCTACCTTTTTACTATTTCCATAACATTTAATTATATAAAAAAATTAAATCTATATAAGAAAAGAGGAGAATCCTTTAATGATCATATAAAATTTTTGCAAGATATTACTAATAAAGCAATTACTCAAGGTATTTAATAATAATGTTATGCAGAATTAAAGATATTGAGTGTTCTTGCGTATAATTTGGCTGCACTATTAACATTTTAACACAATGGAAAAATTGATTGGAATTCAGCAGCTAAAAGGAATACTTAAATATTTCCCAGGAAATATGAAATTCTGCTTTGCATATGGATCTGGTGCATTTAAGCAAGTAAATAATCAATCTAATAAAATGATAGATCTTATTTTTGTTGTTCGTAATATAAAACAATGGCACTCTGAGAATCTACATCTTAACCCCAAGCATTATGCTCAACCATTGAGGTTTCTTGGGCCTAGAGCAATTGCAAATGTTCAAGAAAAATGGGGTGCTAAGGTATATTATAATACATTGGTTAAAATAACAGAAGAATGTACTATCAAATATGGAATAGTATCAGAAATTTCACTGATAGAAGATTTGTTAGATTGGAACGATTTGTATTTAGCAGGAAGATTGCACAAACCAGTGAAAGTATTGGTAGAACCAAACGAACATTCTCAAATACCTACAGCTCTTGTACAAAACTTACATTCAGCTGTTCACGCAGCACTGTTATTACTTCCACAGTACTTTACAGAAATTGAGTTTTATAAAACTATAACTGGTCTATCCTACAGCGGCGACTTTCGAATGATTTTTGGTGAAAATAAAGAAAAGGTTAATAATATTGTCCTCCCTCAGCTACCATATTTTAAAGAATTATACAGTCCAGTTTTACAACATTTTGAAAATTATGTGGATATTCCAAAGTCCGATGACCCAATTGTCACTTGTCATCAAGATACAAGTCCGACAACAAAAATACATCATTTAAATCAGTTGCCTCGAATACCACAATTTAAACTAGTAAGAGCATGGTCACAGGGCCCAAGATCAAAGGACACAGAAGATTGTTTGCGTGCAATTGCTCATGATCCCGAATGCAGTGAAATATTAGAGGATTGTTTAAAAGACATTGTATGGAGATCCAGTGTTACACAAAGTTTGAAAGGGATTGTTACTGCTGGATTTGTAAAATCTGTTAAGTATAGTGCAGCAAAAATAATGAAGATGTTACAAGCAAGTCCACAAACAAATTCCTTACCAAAACTAGAATCGAAGAATAAAGTTGAAACGATAGTAGAATCTGTGAAAAATCGGGCACAATCAAAGGAAACAGAGAAACGCATAGAGTAGTAATTACATATGTTTTACTCATACTTTAATTCTGACATATGTACCATGTTTTTATAGATATGTGTTTTAAATAAAGTTCTGGTCTAGTCAAATTGTAGCTGTTTTTTCTAGGTATCATTGAATACCTTAGAGTTCTAGAATACTTTCATAAAATACTGTTTTATTCTGTTAATTAGCAGAATTACTAGTTAAAATTAAATGTTATTATATTATATTTTATAAAGTATTATCAAAAGTAGTTTTAGGTGCGTATCAATAATTAAATTTCTGCTACTTTCAGCAAATAATTAATTATGACAACAATGGACTCTGATTCCGAGAGTCAAGACAGCGACGATGGACGACGATTTCGTTTTGAAGCCACTCGTAAAGATAATTTACAACTGGACACAAAACTAGGAAAATTATCAAAATTGCGATCGGAGCACAAATCCTGTTACAACGACGTAGAATGTAAAAGTAGGAAAGATCAATTGAAACGCGACTGCAACAGAGACGAACACAGAGTTTCGAGAGAACGGGATACGGACAATAGGGATATTAAATATTCTAAACATCCCCACGAATCAAGAAGTTCAAGATATGATGATAGTAAAGATTATAGGAATGCAAGGGATGTCAGTGTAGGTTCAAGAAGTTCTGTGTTGTCTTCCAAACATAAAACAAGGGATGCAAAACGGCATAGAAATCGAGATCGGGACGAACATCATAAAAATAGATCTCACGAACGATCTCGTAGCAGAAACGATAATGACAAGCACAAAAATAAATCTCATGAAAAATATAAGCATCACTCTTATGACAAAAACCGCGATAGAGGATATCAATCGTCTAAAGCGAGATCGGAAGATCGTGATAAATTTCGGGGAGAATCTGAAAGATACAACGCATATAAACAATCATCGACAAAAGAAAACGAAGAACAATGTTTGCAAGAGTATTCTTCGCCCAAGACTACAGAACAAGATCGTAACGATAATGAATTGTTAATAAAAAGTGATTTGTCAGGAGACAATCATGAATGTAAAGAATTAAATTTGTCCGAATTTGATATTCTGTCAGAAACAGATGAAAATATGTCCGATAGTTCAGATGTTAAAAGTAAGAATTCAATTTTACAGCAACATAAGGTAAAGACAAAAAAAAGAAATTCGAACGATGAATATAAAAGTACGTTAAAAAGACAAGCAACAGAGATTGAACATTCAGAAGGATTGGCAAAGGTAAATGCAAGGATGAACGATCCGTTACATGGTTCCAGTAATAATAACTCTGGTACCATTTCAGATTCTACATTAGGTACTATGTCACCTATATCGATGGAAATCAGTCAAGATAGTAGAAATGACATTTATCAAAAATCTGAAAACGAATCAAGAAAAGAAACAGTTGATTTAAGTCATAAGAAAAACAATAAAAATCCTCTTGAAAAATGTAATAACTGTTATTCCTTAAATACGACGGAAGTTAATTTACCCTCATTGTATGCATCTGACGAGAACAAATCAGCGTATGGATCCACTTTACCACCACAATTAGTAACTGATTCTTCTAATGATGTAAAGCTAGTAAACAATACAGTTTTTATAGGACCTTGTTTACCAGAAATTAACGCGCAAGATGTAATTGAAACTTCCGAAGGCGACGTGTCGAGTAGTCTTAATCAAAATATTGGACCGGGTGAAAATTCTACATTAGACGCAGATATTGTTTTTGGTCCAGTGTTACCGCCGCATTTGTTAAAACAGAATTGCGATAACGAAACGAACACGAAAATCATAGGACCTACTATTCCCACAAGCGTAACGCAATCATTCGATAACGATGAAATGGAACACACAGAATCTGAAAATGATGATGCGATAGGTCCATTACCGGTTGATCATCCAGCATTAAAAACCAACTACGTGTACAAACAATTGGAACAAAGGGCGCTAGAGATTGAGAAGGAACAGAAAGATGAGGTAAAATGAATTACATTTCAATAATATCAATATTTAAAGTTTTTAGCATAATATAAATAACATTTTAGAGCGACAATACATCGAATCAACGAGAAGAATGGATGACGGAATTACCTTCGGTTCAAGTCAATAATTTAGGATTAACAGCACGAAAATTTCGAATGAAGTCAGGTCCAGATATGTCTGATAGATCATGCTGGACCGATACACCAGCAAAGAAAGCTGTAAAACAAAAGCAACAGGCAAGCGCTTCAACAAATTTTCTTCGCATCTATTACACAGTTTAATTAAAACATACTTCTTTAAATGGTATCATTTTAGGAGAGGAAAACGTTATATGATACATCGACCGTAGCTTTAGTTGAAGAAAATTGCGAAGTTAACTCTGAAGAAAGTAAAAGGCAGGAAAAGTCGTTATTAGAATTACATCAAAGTAAACTTCGAAAGAAAAAGAAGGTTGTATTATATATTGATAAAATTTCTTATGCTTTATATTTTAACGTTAATAATTTAATAAACAAATATGAATTACAGAAAGAAGAAAAAAAAGCAAAATTATCTGGAGAGACAGTTAGAAGACCATTCGATAGGGATATTGATTTACAGATCAATCGGTTTGATCAGGCTCAAAGAAATGCAGTTGTGAACAAAGCACAATATCTGGATGATAGGTTTTCTCGTGGGAAATTTTAGTAAAGCCAAAATAAGTGAATTGTTTGTATATTCAGTAGAATCTTACAGAGGTGATAAGTTTGATGGTGTACATTTTGACTCATTATAAACTGATGAGTGCCTTCAATTACGAACAATGTAATTAAATTTTTAGTTACAATGGAATTGCAAGCTTGCATAAATCGAATTCTCTTCCTATTTAAATTAATTGTTTCTATTCGTACGATGATTAATTATTAAATAGCATTAACATGGACATTATAAGATATTGTTTTATCGAAAGCACGTACTTGACGTATATAATACATTATGGTGTAAATTTAATAAAACACTCTTTAAATGTTGATACATAGCTATATTATGTGCTCATTTTTTCAACTGATTTTATTAAGGAACATGCCGATTTCAACTTACGTACATACGTTACAATTGCAAAATCATATTTTGTGAGTGACCACTCTTTATGTCTGTGATGTATATAAATATATATACACGAAATACTTTATTAAACAATAATGTAATTCAATGAAGATATAAGACTACAGGCAGATACATAAAAAACATAAGTTTTAGCAATGTCAAAAGTGGAAAATATTTTTTTTTTTCCTTTTTGATCTTATTACAAAGTTGACTGTATCTATTATTACTTAAGAAAATTGTGACGTAGTAAATGTTTTATATGTAAACAGTTGTAATTTTACAACATGTACTTTAAATATACTTTTTATGAAAATTGTTATGTACATTTAATTTGTTGAAACTAAAGAATAACGTTTTGTTAATTAATATTAGTAAACATAAATTACTTTCTTATTAGTTATTGAAATAATCTTTATGCATGAAAAAAAATTAAGATAAATTTATTTTTACTCTTAGTTCAATATTTCAAAAATATTTTAATACCAACGTATTACTAATATTAATAATATTCAACCTAAAACTTTATCCTCATACAGGTACGAATTACGCGATGTAAAAATCAATGCGTTGCAAGTTGACATTTAGTCAAATTTAAATTTAGCGCTTATTGTTCATAAATGTGCACGTCCGGCAGGGCTCTGTCAGATAGTTCCGCGAGAAAATAGAGGAAATATTGTATGTATGACATCCGCGTGACTTACGTGATCAAGTTACGGATAGTTGTTTTGAAACATAGGAATTGTATAAATTGTTCTGTTGTTATGTAGAAGAACTCGGTCGGAGTAGTTATGTACAAAGGACTTTTCAATACTACAGTACTGTGTTTGACATTTATCCGTGAACTTTATTTAACGAAATAATACATCGCAGTCGATTCGGTGTCATTATACAAATTTTACGACTTTTTTTTTTTTTTTTAGTAATAAACGATAATCAATATTTTTTAAAATATAACCTTCCAATTCTTATAACCTCAAAACTGTAGAAGGAAGTGTATGTAAACGACATGCGATGTGCGAACGGTGTACATCTCGTTGTACACTAGTAGTATCTATTTAATTACGTGTGTGGGTTCATACGCATACATCAGCGTATACATATATACGTTTTACGAACTGATTAAACGTCCTTTGTATGTCACACGCTACGTCTTTTTCTGGATGAAAGAAGAAAAAGGTACTAGTACGTATCGAAATTATCTCTATATTTACATTGTGCGTTACCATTGACAGAGGAATTTATAACATTATATTTATGCGGATTTCATTATTTGTTACGTACCTGTTTACATTCACACGCACTTATGTGTGTTTGTCACTGTTATTTACGTTGATTGATATACATCCAGTAATCATCATCACAGGTTGATGTGTCAAACAAGAACTATGAATATTGTTCGTATATTAAGTTGACGACTTTCTTTTGCTTTGAAACAGGAAAGACTCGTACTTCATCTTTCTGCGAGTCGTATTATTCATTGATGTAACATTTCTTTACTATTTCTATTAAATATAAGCAGTTAAGAATCTAGAATTCGTACGATACTACCATGTGTGTATGTACGCGTCATGTTTCGTTTAATTCATTAACTATATATGTATAGTGAATTAAAAATTGTTACGCAAGTTGTAAATAAATTCTTTTGTATTATGAAAAATTCATGTCAATTAATTACTATGAAAACTGATTACTTCATAAAATTTTCGTGTTTATTGTATCGTTCGTATACTACTTGAACATGATGATATTAAAAAAGTAATTTATACCTACTTCAAATATGGAATATTTCAATTGTGACACAAACGTATTATTAACAAGTATGTAATAATGATTATGATCCTTGAAAACTAGTTAATATATATCAGCATTAATAACACAATTATAGATTTATTAATTATCTGAAAGAAAATTAGAGTGAATATATTATCTCAGGCTTATCATATTATTACAATTTTTTGCAGGTTAGTATTACTCTTTTATAATGGATACATTGGTATCTACGGACTAAATAATATACATATACAATGAAGCACTTAAGAAAACTGTCAACAAAATACTGAAATTGACAAGATAGCAGATACTTTGACACTTTTAAAAATGAGACAGTGTTGTTTAAGCCATCAACTTCAGTTGTGGCTTATGTTTCTCATTTATTGTGTTATATACAATAGAGCAGATATTTTAGTATTTTCTGCAACCGCAAGACATCAAATCGAAGAAGAATTTAGAGACTTGCCTGCTAGATTTGGAGGTTTGATACAGTCTGAAGGGATTAAGGTATTTATATTATTATAGGAATTCATAAATGTGATAATATAGAAGGATAAATTGTAGAAATGCATTTTTGTAATAATGTCAATAATAGTAATCTTTTATTTGAAACTGTAAGAAAATTTATTAGAATAATGCATGTCAAATAGGAAGTACATATCATAGATTATGAAAAATTTTATTAGGGTATGGTTGTATATGCAGACCCGTCTACTGCATGTCGAGAAATACAAGGTCCCCCAAACATTACCAATTACAATGGTTATTGGATAGCATTAATTGCCCGGTATAACTGTAGCTTTGAAATAAAAGTTAGAATGGCACAGAAAGCAGGGTATGATGCTGCCATTATACACAATGTAAACAGTAACGAATTAGGTAAATATTTTATTTAAGAAATCTGATGATAACTAAATAAATATAATAATAAGTATTCATATATTTATTTCTTATAGAACCAATGTCGGCAGAGGATCCTGTGGGAATATTCATACCATCTGTATTCGTTAGTGAAATCACAGGATTGATTATTAAAGAAAATTATTTATACGATCAGTTGTATTTTGTATTAATTAATGACGATACTACATTTAATATTACACATTTGCTCTTGCCTTTTGCTATCGTTGTTGGGATCTGTTTTCTAGTCATGGTTATTTTTATGGTGAGATGCTGAATAATAAAAATGTAGTAATAAAGAAACATTTATATTATTGCATGATTAACAGGAAATAATGTTTAAAATACTTTCGTGTTATTACTAGATTGTTAGATGTATTAAAGATAGAAGAAGGCAACAAAGACATAGGTTACCGAATTCAAGTTTGAACAAAATCCCTACGCACAAATATACTAAGGGTGATCCATACGAAACATGTGCTATTTGCTTAGAGGATTACGTGGAAGGTGAAAAGTTAAGAGTTTTACCTTGCGCTCATGGTTAGTATAGCATGGTAACGATAAAGATTTATTCAAATATATTTAATTAATAGTGTCTCATTGGATTTTAGCATATCATACAAAATGTATTGACCCTTGGTTGACCAGAAATCGTAGAGTTTGTCCAGTTTGTAAACGAAAAGTATTTGCGGCAGACGAACAAGTTCTTACTGACGAAAGTGACTCCGATGCTGACGATACAACGCCTTTAATACGTGACGGTCATCAAGGTATGCAAACTTTCCATTTTTATGTATTGGGAAACGAAAATTACAGTTCATGAAAATGAAAACTAGTACTCTATCAGGCACTCAGGGTGGAACATTTTCGCGACAAAGGGAAAGTCCGTTTGAGGATGCTAGAAGACCACTAATCACGCAGGATTTTAGTTTATCAGATAGCAGTTCTGATTCCGAGCTGTCTTTTTCTACGTCCGAAGATAGAGCGGACAGTATACACGGTGGTGAGCCAGCCAGTGGAACTGTTTTCAGAGCATCCGATATCCATAGCATCAATGGTATAAAACTTACGAATTTATTATTAACAGCAAAAAGGTCGATAAAAGTATAAGAAAAAGGGAGTATCAAGTATAACGGTTAAATATTTAGGTGAGCTGCCGGAGCTAGAATGTTCTGTGAGCAGCACTAATACAGTGAATGTATATGTGGATGCTCCAGAATTTTCTGCAACCCTGTAACCCCGAATTTCAAGTCACAATATACGAGTTGTACCGAATTCGCAAACATCAAATTCAACCGGGTCAACTCCAGCAGTTGGAAACGAAGCTACGAACGTCATTACCACGGATTCTGAGAGTGATGACATTTCTGCTTAAACTCGATTAAGTTCATCTTTTATTACGTTTCATAGATTGTTTATTATATATCTTGAATAAAATTTATACGCTCCTATAAGATGTTACAGAATTTGGCATAGAATGCTAACAACTTGTAATCGTTAAAGAAAACAGCATTTTTAAAGCTTAACAAATTTTATTTTTTATTTAAAAGAACTAAATCGTTGAAAATATATTTTATAATTGTAAGCTCTACAGTTTGTATACCAAATATTCGTATAAACGTATTTAATTTGTTTAGTATTCAACATTCTTTATGCATTTTTTACATACCATATTTTATAGGAAACATAAAGAGTAAATGCAAATTTATTATCGGAAGTGATCTGTCATTATTTTAATAATAAGAATCATTGTTATCCTATCAGCGTTGTTTTTATTGATTGGCACTTAAAGAATAGATATTTAACAATTAAGACTGCAAATTATTCTTTCTTTTAAGTATCATGTACCCGAGTATGATAATGTTTTAGGTATGTTAGGTTTGTTTAAAATACCTAATAAAATATGACATTATTTAATAATTACTTACCACTTATTCGAAATATTATTTTACTCGGTTTCATATCCACGACTATATATGACATACGTATATTTTTGCACGTAATTATTGTTTTATGTACGTTTATCTCGGTTGTCGTTTCATTACCACAGTATATTTTCTGTCTTCGGTAGGCGATTAGATATAGTTTTAATAATTCCATTAGAGCTATCGGTGTATTGTATATATATATATACATATAATAAAATACATACAATATTTCTCATGGTATAGTTGGTGATAAGAGTTTGTAAATATTACTTGTTATTGTATATACATATGTATACATATATAAAGGTCAAAAACAAGAGTTTGTTTTAAGACAGGACATACAGAGAGTATAATGGAATGCTAAAAAATTCAGATGGTCGAAATTTTTAATGCCGAACGTTAGAAACTCGTTTCCTACGTGTAACAATGTTCTTTATCTTTTAACGGAATATAACTCAACAGTTTTTAGGTCTTAATAATCGTTAACATATAACTGTGTCGACGGAAGTTTTTCAAATCGCCGTTTTTTATGCGTATTGTATAAATTTGTATTCATAGCGAAAGATTGCGCTTATAACCATTTTCTAATTGCGAAGCGAGAAGAACAAAAGTTATGTTACTCTATGTATAGGTGCGAGAAATATGCGAATGTAAATTAGGAAATGGTGCTTCCATCTTTACCGTTATTCGTTTAATTGCGTCTTTCCAAAGAGTGGAATACGAAAGCAACGTTGTATGAAATGATGTAAATAGACGGTATGAGTGACCGTGTTATGCGTGTATCGAATATTTACTTGATTATTCTAATTGTTGTGTCGGCAGATTAAATTTGTCACATTAATTATTGTTCGATGACAGATACGCCACTCAAATAAAAATAAACAGAACATTCATGTTTTTCGTTTAATTGAGCGCGACACTGATCTCTTCATCTAAAATACAATGGCAAACAAATGAAACACCGAAGAAGCAAATAACACGAACTACTTGCGTCAGAAAATAGAAAGATAAGTTGGTTCGTAATCTAGATAGGACAGCAAATTCTTCGCGAGTATTGTTACAGGCGATTCATGTTCGGAAACTACCGGAATCGACCTTGTACCGGATAAAAGCCAAAAGATATCTAATCGTGTCTGTACACACGTAAATAAAAATGACTCAAGCGAACACTATGAAACATTGGGGAGTATCCGCGTACCCATGCAAAACGAATACCTATCGCGCATACAACCGTTCCTAATCGTTCCAAAACATTCCAAATATAGAACATAATAAATGTACAGATATCTTTCTCTCGTTATTCTTAATTGTTGTTTGATTCTTGTCAGTCATGATTCATCGAATGACGATAAAACGAACGATCGACATAATGTAGTTTACTTTATATACGATCATTTTTCTAAATAATGACGAGGAGGTCGTTCAATATCGTAAACCAAGAAAAGCATTGTTTCGTTTCGCAAACAAACTGTAAAACCGAAGTTAAGCCGTTTCTCGATGCGGATTCGAGTTCACGACGATTTTCTACGAACAGCGAAGTAGTATTGGTATCGTATTATGAGATAACAGATGTTTTCCGCGTATACAGAACGAAATTTTCAATCGAAACATTTCAATTTTTCAGAACGATGTTCCACAATTGTTAATTTCATTCGAAATCAACGAATTACTTTGCAATTTCTTAGCATTTATATCATTTAAAAATTAACCATTTATATGGCTGTCTCTTTAACATGTTCCGTGCCACGTGTACCACCTGTGGTTCACGTTACACTTGATCTTCTTTTATTTAATGCGCCGCAAATATATATTTTATGACAAATGTAATTCTGTAAAATGTATCTCTACCAAAAAAATGAGGTATAATACAAAATGCAATTTATAACTACTCTAAACAAGAGAACTCCTTATGTATCGATGATGTAATCAAATATTATGTGACAATATGTCACATAAAAAATTATTTCTAACAAACAAAAGATGAAAAAGAAGAAGAAGAAGAAGAAGAAGAAGAAGAAGATGCAGGAGCAGAAGGGCGATAGGAAGGCAGAGTAGTAAGAGAATGGGTAGGAGAACGAGGGCAATGTAAGGAAGTTCTGTGGTTGCACGAAGGAAAGAGGTTCTAACGACGCCCCGTTGAAAGAGAGCGAGTGGCCGCACGTGACGGTACAATGCCGTTTGAATTCGCCTCCTTGTTGTGGAAAAATCGCTCAGAGACGGTCGCGATGCCTAGGAAAGATCGTGCTTCTCCCCTCGTTGCCTTAGCGCCTCTTGAACGTAGCGAACAGGAGGCCCGTCTCCTCTCCACCTTCGCTATCGCAGCAACCCCGATTTCTTCCTCGGCCTCTGAATCTGTCTAACTCATCCTCTTCATCTTCCCTCTTCTCTTACTCACACCGATATCCGACATATTTTTCCCTACCTTGTCACTGCTTTTTTAGAAGCCGCGATCAAGAAATCGAGCACGTTCGATGCTGACGTCCAGTCACCTTTCGTCACGTATACGAGTAATTGTAATTTTATCATTATTGCGATCGTTTAACGCGTTCGTTGTCCCGGGGATCATTATCGATCGCTATCGTTAATTTAACACTAAATTTACCGGCGTATAATGCTCGTTCATTTTAAAATTAAAAATGACGTTTTGAAAAATTGGAGTTTTGAAGTATTGAAAAACAGATAAACGAACGATGAAACACAAATTCATGTTCACATTAACTCTATATCTCGATGAAAGTCAACAGGAATTTAAAAAAACCAAACCTAATATGCTTTGTAACTTAAAAATAGGAACTTGTTAAAAGGTCATTTTGACCTCCTTGGTAACGTATATGACGGCCAACCCTTGCGGGTTATAGCGCAATTGGAAAAAGAAATGTGTCTTTAATAATTTCGTAACTCCCTTTGACGCTAGAACTACCAACCGATCAAGATGACCAGTTTCAGGACATTTTATATTACAAAATTGTGTTGTCGTCCTTTTGACAAAATCTCTGTCACGTCTTATTAAGCTCGTGGTTCCATACGTTAAGTGATGCTGTAGTATTGATTTATTTATTTTTCTACTTTATTTTCATTTCTAAAGTATGCATTTAATGCATTCACGAAAGTCGTAATTCCTTCTGCACGCAACTGGGAAGAATGTAAGAGGCATATTTTTTCTAGTAGCGTCAATAGAAACGATTCGCAATAGTTGCGCGGATTATCCCGTGTACACGATTAATTTGAAAGAAAAAATAAAGAATCGAATTTAACATAATTGAAAAATTGTATGACGGTGTACGGCGCGAGTGCAAATGATCATTTTCGCCGCGATAATGAACGCGTTTAATGGCATCGAGGAGACGATGCCAAGTATCCGAAGCGTGATGACTCCTGCTCGTAAACGGAACGTTGATAAATTTCGTTTTTATGCCGGTTTATTGGCAAAGGTTCCGTCGACCGTAATAGTGGCAAACAAAGCAATAATACGTTCATCGCCACATGGATCACCGATCATCAACACGATCAACTTGATTCGATCAGATTCGAACGAGCATCGCCAATATTTCGCCCATAGTTCGAAACAGCAAACTGTAGAATTTTATATTCAATGATCCTCGATTATGTAGATTGTAATTGGATACGAACTTTCCGTATCAGAATATTTCTAAATTTCAGTAAGATTTATCGCGTTGAAACTGTGGGCGCGTCGCGAGTCAGTCACGTCAAAATATGTCAAGGGGTTAAATCCTTCTAAGGAATAAAATTAAAAAATCCTACACATTTTGTACGTAAAACATGTCACGTGTACATGTAGGCGATTGCTTCGATAATTATTACAGAAAGGAAATTATTAACCCTTTGCACTCGAAAGGTACTCACACTGACCGCGTTGTTTAATACAGTAATTTGTAATCGTTATTTTTTAACTATATCTATCGCGTTATACATACGATGTATGAACATAATGAAATAGCTGATAGTGGCAATTAATAATAGTGCCTCGATAACTTCGAAAGGATTTATGAAACTTTTCAAGCAAGAAGTTGTAGAGTTGTCATCTGCTACACGTAAAAATACTTTCGAGCGCAAAGGGTTAAAACATTATGTACCTTTCGGTGTCTGACAGTTCACGTTACGGGATGCCGTACCACATGTGGCTGAATCTACTGCGGCCGAGAACGCATCGACGCGTTCTACTGTCTCGTTCCGAACGAATAAGTAGTGAGACTCGTTAAAACATCGGGCATCGACGCGATCGGTTAACCGTCGAATTTCATCTTTCCGTTCTTTCGCATACTACCGACGTTACTCGAATATGGTCTCCTCTATTCTATCGCTAATTGCTCGATCGTTATGCCGGCCACCGGAAATCCGTATAGGAGTCAACGTTAACGTACACAAGATCGTTCATAACAGGCACAAGATATCTCTGTCGCGTAACACGTGCGATAATAAACATAAACGTAGATTCGAGGATCTGGCTATTAGGATCACGAGAAAACTAAAGCTCCGAAACTCGATCACTGTCTATCGCTAGTGCGAAGGAAGAAAAGAAAACAAAGGAAAAATAAAAAGAGATCGGTCGAATTCGAATGAGACGCTGGATACATGCGGACGTTCCAGCACATCCAAACAGAAGTAGGAGAAAAAAAAGCGATGTGGCTAATTTAGGGGTTACCACCGCGACTTGACCGACTAACAATCAAATAGGCTAGCTGTCCGCGTGACTAACCCGTTGCTGTTGCTGCAGCTGCTCGCGAATTATCGATTCGCAAATATTTCCCTCCGTTCATGGACATGCGCACCGTTGCCCTCGACCTAACTTTCAGGCTCTGAGGGACGAAAAGAGAGAGAGAGAGAGAGAGAGAGAGAGAGAGAGGGAGTACAAAACGTCCTTGATAGGATACGCCTTCTCGTGTATGCGTATACATCCGTGCGCAGGAAAACGTGCTTGCTCCGGCTTGTTAACTCCGTACATGCGCCCTGTGCCTTTAATGTCGCATCGTCGCCAGGTAGCGTCGAATCAACGGTAGTTTTTTTTTCAATCTGCAAATCCCACGAGCACGAACGCGTTGGAGAGATTTAGGCAATCGGTAACGCGCGTCGTTGATCGAGGATCGTGTCCGGCATGCTATCGCGGACGATAAAGTCACAGGAAATGCCGAGTATGTCTATTTAGATCGAGATACGGGCAAGGTTCCATGGTCGGATCGAGACGAACGCAGGTTACTTTATTTCAGGTACTTCGGAGAGGGTAGTATCGAAAGCCGTCGAGGATAATGCCTATTGGCTATCGAGATCTCGAGTCGGCGGATAGAGGTATAAATAGGTAGGTCGTAAGGACGAATTCGAAAGTCGGGTCGGTTTTTAATTGGGTCGCTCGATCGTCGGAGATGCTCGGATTCGGTAAGGTAGCCGATCGACTAGAGTCGTCGGTCCGCTCGAGATTCGGGAGAACGCGTAAAAACCTCGAGCGCGTACATATGTGAAAAGAGATAGCGACGATGATCTAGCAGCGACGCGAGCGCGTACGGTAAAAGATGGCGCGAACGGGAATCCCGAGAATAAATTCGAAGCCGCGGAACGATGGAGGCGAATAGTGGCGCGAGAGCGGCGACGAGGAGAAGCATCGTTGCCGCGAAGAATCGCGAGAGGAGCACGCTGGAAATCGTTCGAGGGTGAATTCCGGCGGTGGAGTTTCGGGGTGGCACAGGACAGACAGAGAGAAAAAGAAAGAGGGGCAGCAGAGTCCGTCGGAGTGGACGACGGTGGAAAGGACAGTTTGCGTGGGGCAGAAGGCAACCGGCAGCGCGTGTACCGTTGTTTTTAGTCGAGGGACGGAAAAATACAAGGAGAAACGGTAGGGGTGGCAAGGAGGAGTGGCGGAGGGGGGTAGGGTAGGGAAGCGTGGAAATTGCGCAGGAGGCATAGGGACGGAACGAGCGGAGGAAGCGAAAAGCGCGTTAGGGGAGCGTCGCGCGAAACCTTTTCACCGAGGGACAAAGGGGGAAAAGAGAAACTGGAAGCTGGGGGCAAGGGCACCGAGGGTCGTGGGTGTAGGGGAACGGAGCGAAAGGGTAGCGGAATCGAGGCGACTAGAAACAGGCATCGGAAGGCGGTCGTAGCTAGCCCCGGACGGGAACGGTAAAAATGGCGGATCGCGAGACGATTCTCCTAGGTCCACGGCACCTTCTCGATATCCGAACGGTCAACGTCGCGTTAAAGATCCGTACCCTCCGGTAACTCTCGTTCGGGTTTCACGCGCGAGCAAATAATCACCGGTGATCGTCGAGGGTGGCGCGGTCGGAATTTTTAAGAAATCCACCCTACGAGTCGTGGCCGTTTGGGATCGGACACGATACGGACGAAGGGGGACAGATAGAGCGCGCCAGAGGGAGAGAGAGAGAGAGAGAGAGAGAGAGAACGCGCGCGCAAGAGATCCACCCGAGATTACGCGAAGCGGGAGATATAAAGAGGGAGAAGAACCGAATGAGAAACGGGGAGGGCCGGAGAGAAAGAGAGAGAGAGGGAGAGCGGTGGGAGGGTGAATTCGGGGCGCGAAGGGACGTGAAGTAAAAGAGGAAAATGGCGGAAAACGATAGCGGGAAGGAGACGGGAAAAGCGAGGGTAAATGGTGGGGGTGGAGAGGTGGCTGGTTTCGAAGGAGATTAGAGAGAAGGAGAAATTTCGGTGGCGTGTGCGTGTGCGCGCGCGCGATTCGGAAAGACAGCCGCGAGAACGAAGGTGCACCGAAGTTTCCGTCGACTCTCGAAGAGGGACTCTCGGTACGTCCGTTATCCGATCCGCGCGCAGTTGCTGGTGCGCGGCTAGGGGGTCCGTGTTTCCGTGTCACGCGCACGACCCCGCTAAGTGTGTATGTGCGTGCGTGGGTGCGTGCGTGCGTGTCTGCCTGCGTGCGTGGTACGACTGCCCGTCCGCGTTGCAGGCCGTCCTGTTCGCGCGACGATAAACGCGGGATCGTGTTTCGAGGTTGCCCGAAAAAAGAAACGAACCGAGGAGAAGGATAAGGGAGGGGAACGGACAGCGATCGAGGGGACACGGAGAGTGGGAGAAGGACATATATACGTACATATACGTACGAAAGAGAGAGAGAGAGAGAGAGAGAGAGGGGGCGAGAGAGGAAGATAAATCGAACACCGATTTCGAGGTTTCTCGAATCGCGATCGCGACGTTGCGCGACCGTTCGTCGTCGAGCGGACGTTTGTCGGTCGGGGGCGCGAAAAGTGGATTCGTCGAAGTTTGTTCGTAAAGCCGAAAACACCGCCTCGTAGTTCTCGTTGTTTTCGCGGCAGTGCTCTCCACCCTGAACGTCTCGGCGTTCTCCGGCATCTCGTTTGCTGGTGGATGGACGCGTACCGTCCATCCGAGTACTCGCGACGTCGCGTTAACGCGGCTGCGGTGAAAAACGCGCGCGCGTACATCGATAACCTCGTCCCCGGATTCGCGGTGATTTCGCGCGTGCGAACGTTTTTCTCGAGGACGTGGAATCGCGAGAGCGAGTCGACGCGATCGTAACAACGCATTTCGGCGTATCGCGAAGGTGCGCCACCGTCGAGACGGTACGGTGCCACGAGGAGAAGAGCGAAGCATCGGAACATCGACGAGCCCATCGACGTCGCGTCGGCCCGAGGGGAGACGTCGCGTCGGCCCACGGACGTACGGCTGTCGCACGGTCGATTCTCGAGCCCGAGATACGAACACGGGAAGAGAGTAATCGAGAGTATCGCGAATCGTATTCCGTCCGTTCGGTGCAGCTCGGCTGGCATCGAAGTGGAATCGTCGAAGAGGCGGTGGGCCGATAGCATCGAGACCCGACTCGACTCGGCCGACCGACCATCGAGGAGAAATAAGAGAACGGATAACGGCGAGAGCGCGGCAAAGAAAAGGAACGAGAGGAGAGCGGATCGAGAAAGAGAGGAATTTTGACGGTGCGTCGCGGCGGTGGTGGTGGTGGTGGCGGTGATCGTCTCTCGTTCGTGGAGTCGTCGCTCGTCACGGTGTAGAGGTGCCGTGCGCGCGCTCGGCCGCGCGCGCGCGCGTGCTCGTCCGCGCGGATCCTGGTGCGCGCTACCCTTCGTCCAGGATAGCACGCGTAACCTCACTTTCGCGAGCGAACGAGAAATTCGGCGTGACCGGTGTCCGAGGTGCCCGAGGTGTCCGAGGTAACGGCCGAGAGGGAGAGAGTCGGATAACAGGAGGATAATCGGACGAAGGGAATACCGTGAGGCGAGAGGGTGCGCGCGGTGTATAGGAGGATAATTTCAGGCCGGAAGGAAAGGAATCGCAACGAGGTCAGCGACGGAAGGTTAGGTAAGAGGATTCGGCGAAAGGTGGGTACTCGGCTGCCCGCCCGTACCAGCTCGGGGTGTGTCCATGAAGTCGACGCAATGGCAAGAAACGAGCGAACCGAGCACGGTTCCGCGTAGAGTCTCGGCACCGTCGCCGAATTGGTGGTTCGGTGGTGAGTCGTTCGAGGCGCGGTGGAACGGCGTTGCCGCGGTGCCGCGTCGCCGGCAAACGTGATCATCGGCAACGAGCAGAGGGTTGGAAGAAGAGGAGGAAGAAGCAGAGCGGAGCGTTTAGGATGCAGCATGAACCTCGGTGCCCCGTATCGGGAGCTGGTGGCGAGCCTCGGAAGGAGGACTACGGTGCGCGGGTGGTTTCGCCGGTGGAGAGATCGCGGCTCTCCCTCGTCCTCGGTACGGGTATCGTCGGCGACGCGGTCGCCGTCGCGGTCGCGGTCGCCGTCACGATCGTCGGCGCCACGACGGTCGTCCTCGCGGTCGCGATATTCGCCGTCGCTTTGTTGCTCGAAAGTCGCCGTTACTGGCCCGGTTACCGTGTCGCGAACGCCTACCAAGCGGCGGCGTCCACCTGGCCGGAGAGCGGCCAGCAGCATCGAGTTCCGAGGGGAACGGAGAAGGAACGGAATCGTGGTCGGGCTCGGGATCGCGATCAGGATTTCGATCGGCATCGAGATCGGTACCGAGACCGGGACCGGGACCGGGACCGAGATCGGGATCGGAGCAGCGAGAACCATCGGGAGGAGGAGGTCGGCGAGCGGTTCGCTGGAGGAGACGAGACGGTGCAGGCGGTGCAGGTGGCGCGGTCGGAAGAAGAGGAGAAAGCGTCGGATCGTCGTCCGATTCGTCGGCGGCGTCGTCGGCGGCTGCGGAGGCAGCGGGAACGGTGGCACGAGACCGTTTTCGAACGCGTGGAAAGCGCGCTCGCGCCGTTTTCGTGGTCGTTACCGCGATCGTCGTTCGCGCTCGCCAGCTTGTTCCACCGCAGCGAGTCTCTCTGGTGCGTCGAGATCGGATTCCGAGCGGCCTTCGCGGATCGTCCAGGAGATCGCGGAGGGTATCGCCTGCTCCAGGGGGACTTCTAAGGGCCCCGCCGACCCGGGCCGCTCGGACAGCTGTCACCTGGCTATCGGCTCCGGGATACCTACGAGCGGGGCTGACACCATTAACGAGCCGTCTCGAACGGAACACCGACTCGATCGTCCGCGGCCGATACTCCATCGACGCGTCGATCCTCGCATTCGGCCGCGGACCTTCTCCAATCGGATACCGCGCGGCTTCCGATCGCCGCCGCTTTCGAACGGACACGGATCTTGGATCGGGCGAATCGCGCCTTTCGGACTCTCGGACGCTCGGAACCACGTCGTTCACGGGGTTGCCGCCGTCGTCGAGAACCAAGAGGAAACGGACGGAAGATCGGAGAACAGCCTCGATCGTCGGTGGCAGCGATGCAGGCACATCCGCGCGGCCACGGAAAAGATCCGTCGCGCGTATACGGTACCGCGAATCCTCGCCACCGACCACGAAATCGACGGAACGGCCACGCGGCGAAAACGGAAGAGGGTGGACCGCGTGGCGAGTACGCGGCCGATCCACGGGACGAGCCGGGAACGCTAACGTTCCCGTATTTGCGCCCATGCGGTTCGATCCGGCCGGATTCACGGGACCACCAACGTCGCGCGACCGAACCAACGACCACGGGAACGACCAAAGTTCCTCCTCGATTTTGCGTGTCCGCTCCGGTCGCCGCGATCCGTCCGTCGCGCGGATCCGCTCGTTTCACCTGCGTCACCGGGTCGACGTTCTCGCAAGCAGTTTCCTATTCGTCCTGCGAACTTGCAACATTCTCGGACAGCGCGCGTCCGATCGCGAGAAGAAGCCGCGTTCTCGTCGGCCTCGCGATCGTCGCGAATCGAACGGCGTCGTCGATCGTCCTCGACTCGCGTCGCTCGTTCGGCGTCGTTCTTTCGCCGATTATCGGTATGGGCCCGAATTCAGAAACGCCACTGCCTTTCGCGTCTTTTACTCTTCGGTTTACCGCAGCGAGACGTGCGCGCGCATTCGTAGCCTCGCGATTATTTTCGAACGGAGAGAGCGTCGTCGGGTGTCGCGAATTCGTCGCTGCTACGGTCACGACGCGGACCGCGGGAACGGTGACGTCGACGACCACAGCGACGACGGTCACGGCCTGTGCGCCGGCGGCGGCGGTTTCGCCGATGGCGACGTCGGCGGCGGCGACGACGACGAAGAGAACGACGTCGAGCGCGTTACCTGGACGTTGGCTCGCGAATGGAAGTCATGGCCGTCTCGCGACCGAATCGACCACGAGACCGGAACGAGAACGAGACGAAAGAGCGACGATCAACGGCGATCCGTCGATACCTCACCGATACCCATCGCGGACGATCCTTCCGTCGACGCGTTCGCTTACACTGCCCACACCGACGAGGACGCGGACGGACGCTGCCGCGATATCGCCGTGTCGCCGCTTCGCCAGCGAGAGGGAGAGCTTCGTCGTGGAGAGCGGAGCGAGCGGAACTACCAACGCGGAGAGGAAAAGCGGCGAACGAACGGAAACGATTACACTGCCCGGTTCCACGAGCCGATTACCGACGGAAGCTGTTACGCCGACAAACGATCGCCGACCGCCCGATCGAACGGACTGTCCAATTTCTGCGGTCGGAAGTACGGCTTGTTGTTCGTCATGTATTTGCTGGCTTGGCCGCTGGTCTGCTCGACGACTCCTGCCGGACAATTCGCTTCCGGTTTCGCCCACGGTCCATCCCTCGGTCCCGCCGAGAATCTCTTGCAGCGCAACGCCACGCGGATCTCCTCGTTGTTCGCGTCCGGTGTCGCTTATCAACAACGACACCAGGAACAGCAACGGCACGAGCAGCAGCAGCAACAGCAACAGGAGGAACAGCACCAGCAGCAGCAACAGCAGCAGCAGAAACAACGTCATCGTCAACCGGAGGAGCAATCGGTTCGAGAGGCGGAGTACGGCAGAGAGGGTAACGGGCATCGTCGTCGCTGGTACGAGGATCAACGAAAGGAAGAGGAGCGCGAAACGGAAGAGTCATCGTATCAAGGTCACCAGCCGGCTCTCCACTCCGATACCGTACATCCTTACAACGAATACAGCTGGGAGGTGAACCAGATCAATCCTTGGCTGTCGGCCTGCGATCTGGCGGGCCCAGCGCCGGCCGATCTTCAAGGTAGTTGCGGTCCACCGGAAGTCCCGAAGAACTGCCCGATCCCCTGCGTGACCGCCTCGAAGCCGACCGAACGGGAGAACGAGTTCATCGAGGTGATACAGAGGACCTCCTGGTCGAGGCGAAACAAGCCGAACGATCCCGGTTACGCGGAGGAGAACCTCTACGATACCAAAAGGAAGAAGAGGAAGAAGAAGAAGATTGCCGCTGAAGGCGTACGGATGGCTCCGGAACAGTGCCTTTTTTATCTCGAGGAGTCGCATAAGCGGGACATCTGTCGGGATGATTTTGGCCGGACCAGTACGCGAAGTTTTTTAACCCCGAGGGAGAATCGATATTGGTTCATGAGCGGGTTGCGTCTGCGGCACTGCTGCGAGCACGCGGTGGTCAACGCCCTGGCGCCCGGCAAGGGCGGTCCGCTCGAGAACGTGCTAAACGGTGGCCAGAAGTGCGCCGATGCCCTGGACAAGCTGTTGCTCGTCGATGCGTTAGCCGCGAGATTGCATTGTGAATTCGAGGAAGTGCTGGCGCGATACGACTGTGCTCAGCCCTATTCGGTCATCTTCAACTGCACCCATTGTAAGGTGAGCTTTTTCTTCTTTTTACTTCGTTCCGATTTACTTTTTCGCTCCCCCCCCCCTTTTTACGCTCGACGACCGCCCGAATTTCAGCGAACAAAACGGTCCAGAGTAACGGCTCGTAAATTACTTTACCTTCTCGTACCACCGACCGGCGGAACTCGTTCTCGTTCTCTTTCCACGGAAACGTTCGCCGTTTTTCGTCGCATGGACGACGATAACGCTCGTAATTTCGACGAATCCTTATTATTGTACGTAACGTTATTATTTCCTTGCTCTGTTATCGAGGTACGATCGCTTCGAACGGATATTTGTCCGTGTCACGGTTTCAACGAATAACGAATTTTACGACGTACCGACCGAAAAGATTTCGATACACCGTTTACGATGACGCGTAAAATTTGCAATTTGCGATTACGCGGCAATATTATTTATCTTCCTTCCGCGAGGCAGCTCTCGTTCAAGATCGGTTAGGTCGACCGGCGAACGACCGATAAAGGCAAAACTTTTCTGCCGGTACGCTATAAACCTTCCTAAGAATCGCTGATTTTTTTATGAAACATCGCGTCCCCGTAGTTCCTACGTGTTCTTGTCTATCGGGTCGAGCTACCCTTATTATACAGGGTGTTGCCTGCAACGCTTCTCACGATGTTTCATCCAGTTGCAGTCACCCTCAGCTTTCCTCGCATTTCACTTCGACAGCGTAAACGTTATTTTACCTCGCAGAGATCGATGACACGAACAGATTTGAATGTAAACACGTAATGTTTCTTCGACGGAATTATTATTTTGTCATTGCAGTTGCTTCGTTGATTTTGTTTGTTTTACAAGATAGCGCTTACAATGTTTGGCGCAAAGTAATCGTTCGAAATAGTGTGTTCCGAGAGGGTTGAAATATAAGGTGGCTACAAGGGGGTGAAAAATCGTGAGTAGCGTTATATGTAATACCCTGCACAGTGCAATATATTAGCATAGATTGTATATATATTGTACAGTCGCGGTAAGGTATTACGCAACGAAGCAATCGGAAAAAAGATTTTCGGGCGGTTCGGTCGAAAAAAAAAAAAAATGGAGGAAGGTGAAAACGATTTGGCAAGCAGACAGGCGGGTTAGAATAGGAATCAACTCCTTTGTTTCGAGATCTTGTCGCGCTGCAGTTGGCAAGCGAGGCGACTTAGCCCCGCGTGTAAAATTGACCCCACCCCCAACCCCCCGGCCTACGACCTCTTTTACAATCAACGCTAATAAGCGTTTCAACCAGAAAGCTCTGCAATTAGGAACGGATTCAATTTGCCCTCGTGTTCTTCTCCTTCTTCTTTCCGCCTCTGTTCGCGCGTCTTTTCTCATCGAGTGTTTCCTTCCTCGACGGACACGCCAACGGGTCTTTGTTTTCCAACGGGATAAATTCGTTGCACGTACGATCCTCTTACTTTCTCGAGGGTTTACGCGTTATTAGACTTTGTTCCTTCTTATATTCGAGATTCGATCGCCATCGAACGCAAGATTGTTGGCGCGTTACCTCTTTTTACTCGTTGTAGTACTTTGATGCACCCGTTGCTCTTTTACGATTTTGTTTTAATCAGAATATGTTATAGTCTATGCGAAATTAGGAGGGGTTTATGTCATCATTTTGTCGATTTCGAATTCGTTAAAAAAGTACGAGCCTTTGAAGTTTGCAGTTTTTGCCTATTTTTGCGAAAATAGACTTCGCTTACGAATTTATTTCTCAGAAACTACTTGACCGATCGAGCTAATTTTTTTTTCTTTTATTCATAAAGGATTGGGATACTATCAAATATTTTTTCTTACTTCGTCAATTTGTTATATGTATAATATGAAAAAGTTTAAACAAATTCTTTTTTTACGTTTTTCAATGAAAAATCCATCGGATTCAAATTAATTGAAAATATGGTCATATTTCCCTTTGAAAATGAGCCCTTCAGAACGATGGATGCCACTGCGTGGGTGTCGATTCATGTACTTATCAAATACTTTTACAAGTTGGACGACATTGAAGCCAGAAATAATTTAAAAAACTATAATGCAAGAATTTTCCCGAATACACATTTTATTTAATATGACGTTGTTGCAAGCGATAAAAGAAAAATATATGTAAAAATGTATATTCAAATCCACATTTGGGGATCGCGGAAGCAAATGTGTTGAAGTGTTAACGTTTTCACCGAGGAAACAAAAATGGACGCCTATGCGCGTTCATACAACGCGTACAGATACGATGTATCGACTATCGCGAATGCTAGACTTAGTTGCGAAGGAAATAGTCCGACAGGTTTATTCGTCGCCGTGGATATCGAAGCTCGTCTTCCACGTACATCAAAGTTTCGCGTGTTATCGTTTAGACGTTTCCGTTTCCGTGTTAGCCGCTGGAACTTTCGATTACGTTCCGACGGTAAGAATACGCCGGTTGATTGTTCCGATTACAAGTTTGTCGAGCAATCCATTTACCCTGTTCAAAGTGGCGAGAAGTTGGTAGTTCGTTTAACGAAGCGTTTCTTTGCTTTTCTTCTCTCCTACTTTCTTTGCGCGCTAACCGAACGAAAGCGAACGACCATTAGTAACGAAATTGGAAAAAGAAACCCGCCGTTTTAACAACATTTTCGATAACGATCGATAAAAATGACGGCTCAAAAAGTCCATTACTCTTTTATAACGCGCTCGCGGGAGAAATTGTTTGTTCTGACACCGTTGCTCCTTCGAGACCGTTAAATGTTTCGATTTAACCGGATAGATTTACCGAACGTGTCAAAATGACACGTTTCTTATTTTTAATTACAACAAGTATCAAGTATCTTCTATCAAAGTGTATGTTAACTTTTGTCGAGATACAGAGTCGTTGTTTATTTCAGTTTACGTATCTTTATTTATTTTTTGTCTACTTTAGTTTTAATTTAAAACTGCATAGTTATTAAGCGTTCGTAAATCTAGTTTTAACTACGGAATTTAGTTTGAACAACAATCTTATTGAATCAATAAATAACAAGTATACGAGACAAACGCCGGAAAAATGATCCTGTTATTTTTACGAAGATGGTTAACCTCTTCACGCCCTTGTCCATATATGTTGACAGTTAGTTTAAAAAATTTTTTTTTCAATCTTTTCTAAATTTGCTAACCAGAAAATGGATCGAAATTCCCTACATGGAAGTAAAAGTGTCTTTACATGTACATATGTGCACACGTGTGAAAAGGTTGTTCCAGCAACGACTGGTTCCTTCTTGGGCGCAGAAAGCCGGATTTTATCAAAGTATTACGATTGTTAGGGAGTGAAAATAATTGTTATGTTTAAAACGGTATTTGCAACACTATTTATTTATTGTATTTACTAATGTCTTCAAAAAATTATAATGAATTTTCTGATTTGAATTGTGAAGTTTACTTTTTATATTGCATTTTCTTTCTTGAACAAATACGAATTAAGATATAATTAATTCTCTTTGTTGTAACTGAAATGAGATATTCGACCTTGAAGAGGTTAAGAAAAATGAGGAAGAGTTACACTTTTATTCGATAAATTATTAATAATAAAATTTTTATTATCGATAAAAATTATTATTAATGTCGATAATATCGAAACGGAGTTTTGGACCGACGTGTATACACGTCGAACGCAATTAACTGGTTAAGTCATTTACGAGATTCGATGAACTTAACGACCATTCGAATAAAATTTCGTCGCGATCATGATTTGACCGTGACCATTATACGTACACCCTTATCATCGATGAAGACGGTTCGCGCTTCACGAACAATCTCAACGTCATCGGAGTTCGTTCGTCCGTTCTCGTTCTTCTATATTTCTGGGTCAACTATCCTTCAAATTTTATCGAACGGGTACAGAATTAATTAATTAGTCCTTTATTTTTTCCCGTACAACGATCAAACGCTTTGCCCGATGAAAAATCTGGTACGCGTTCCAAATTCGAATCCTCCCGTTTTATCGTCGATCTTATATCCTCGGACGATTCGTTTCGAATTTCGAAAAATCGGACAGCAAACGTAATCGCGACGATCTCGTTTCTTATATTGTTCGGAGAAGTCGCGTTCGATTCCCTTTAACCATTTATCGTTCCTATGTCGAGCTTGGTTCGACGTCGCGTTTCTCTTGGATCGTAAAAATAATACGGACGAATAGGTTGGTCGAATATACTTTCATTCGTTTGCTGCTTATAATAAATTAAAAATACAGAGTGTCCATAAATGTTTACCCCGATAACAAAATAGTATAACTCTTAATTGGATACAGTAAATATGCGTTATACATACTACTTACGCCTATACTCATTAAGTTTGAGTTGAACCTTACATAAACATTTAATACAGGTAATAAACTTCAACATGTGCACCCCTAACACGTAACACGCAAAATATCAAACCGGTGTTCAATCTCTTCTTTATCTCTTATTCAATCTCTTAGCCATTTCACGATATATCTCACACAGCGCTCGTTGTGGCGAAAGCGTCGAATAAGACACAAATGTACAGAAACTTCATGGGTTCCATAGTACACCTGTAATAAGAAACAAATGTTATCATCATAACGTGATGCACTCATGGTTTAAATGTAATAAATGTTACTAAAATTTTGTATACGCCGTTGTATGGAAGGTTCTTATCCAATTACAATCTACATAATCGAGGATCATTGAATATAAAATACGCATAGTATTTTAATTTCCTTTGCTCGTACGAAGATTGTTGCTGCGAATAGTTCCGACTGACGCACCAGACAAATGAATTCTACGGCAAGGGGTTAATATTTAATCTTGAAATCGGGGTAAACGTTTATGGACACGGTGTATATTCGTTACGCATCCCGCGCAACTGCGATACATTTTCCATTTCGTAAATTAATTCAGGATCCGTAGGTAAAAGAAATTGTACGGAGCAAAGGGGTATCGAAGGAGGGAGAGATCGGCGTGAATAGAAAAGCGGGTAAGCGTAGTTGGAAAACATAGAGGATATTCGAATTCGGCATTACCCGTCGGCCACAAATGGGGCGAAGGAATGGCCGTGGTAATCGTTTAAATCGATATCGTGCTCGAGTTGGCATCGGCGTCGCTCCAGCGGCCTCTTCTTCCGCAAATTTCTGTCTGCGCGGCTGCCTTGAAAACCCTTAACGCTCCAGGCCTGACGCCGATAATACGGCAATTCGAAACGATCCACCCTCTCATTCCCTCTCTAGGACTATCCTCGCCGTGGGGAATTTTCCGCTTCCACTTTCGGCTAAATTAACAACCCCTTGCGTTTGCCATTTAACGCGTACGCTGTCATAACCGACGTTCTCTCTCGGTTATCGACGCGCCGACGCTGCGCGATCGATACCTTTCGATTTTACTGCCCTTAATGTAATATTAAAACGAACAATGAAAATGAAAATGTTGTATTTTGTATTCTGTGGTCCTTGGCTACATTAATTGTAATCATACCTAAACTTCGAGTTGAAGAATATTAATCCTTAACGAGTAGCAGATAGCAACTCAAAAACTTTTTAGTTGAATGGTTTGATGGATTCTTTCAAAGCTATTGTCTGTCCATTATTAAGGGGGGTTATCTCTATCTAGATGGAGTCAAAAAAGTCATTTTTTGTTTGTTTGTTTAAAAAGTTACTTTAAAACCAATAGAATACGAAATGCATCAACAGTTTGTTTATTTATTATGCCTGTTTCAAGTGCTTTTATACTTGTAATTAAACGTAGTCTATTTTTCTCTTAGCGAAACTTTACACGCGATTTGCTCGAAACTCGTTTTTTCGCCAAGTTGAAAATCCGTGTTACACGATTACTCAAAAGTTACTCGACCGAACGATCTGAAATTTTGTACACATTTTAACACACATTGTGTATATAATACTGCCGTTCGTGGTATATCCTTTTCTTCGACGTTGCGAAACTGTTTAAATTATTTTTAACCGACGGACCATACAAAAACGGAAGTTAGCCGACCCCTGCGCTCCGCTATTATTATCACAGTTGGCACAGCGATCAGTAAACGATAATGACCGATATTAGGTCACCTTTCAACCGTACTTGAATTTTCATTATAGCTGCGCACTTTGAACCGATGTTTTTGATATAAAATATAACGCGATATTTTACGGTACGCGATTAAAAGAATGGTGTTAAACCTTTCGCATCGAGAGCCCCTTATATATTAATATTATATTATTAACACTAAACCTAACAAAGTGGTCAAATGACCTTTTTATAGAATTTTCTCTTTTCGATTACAAAATTTGTTAAGACGGTTTTCTTGAAATCTATGCTGATTCGCATAGAGATAAAGAATTAATATGCGTATTATGCTTCATCGTTTATTCATTTATTTTTCAAGATCATTTTTAACTTGAAAGTAATTTCGCAATATACGTAGATAGTTTTAATGTCAGACACTTTATTATACAATTTTGTAAATATATAAATGCCTATATTACCTATACACATGTTAGCTTTACAAACATGTTAGCCTATATTACCTATCAACATGTAAGCCTTTTCATATTAAAAATATGGAATATTACATTTGCTTTATTCGACACAGTCATTATTCAGGACTTAGGAAAATGTATTAAACGTATACAGTGACGGTACTTCGACGGAATGGACTGCTGAAACGAAAGGGTTAAAGCTGCTAAGTTAGAATTACTTTATAATTATACTTTGCACGGTAACAACGACCATCTAATGGTTCATTTTTGAAAATATCGTAAAAATTACATCTAATCAATTTCGTTTAAAATAATGTGGTACGCGAAATGATCGATAAACAGATCTTTCTTAAATTTTGACTTAGATCACTTTCATAATTATAGTCTGAAACATTAATTTTAAAAGTCGTTCAACGAGCACATTTTCAAAATCGATTGCGAGGAGCTGTTTTTCTCCGGAACATTCTGTATCCGATGCACGAGCGTATCGTGTAGAGTTCATAGATTTCAGCCGCAGTCGCAATCGTTGTCTGTCGCAGACAGCCAGTCGTTTCCCTTTCCAAGGAGTATCGTGCTCGTGTGTGTATTCGCGACACGTGTGTGGCGGGTGAGGGCGGGTGGGCGAACGCGTTCCGCGTCGTCAGAGGCAGACACACGAGGAGAGATGCCGGCGTAACCTTGTTAATGACTGGATGCGCCTTTTCGAAACCGCTGTTCGATACACGGATCGTTTGCTCGACGCCGATCGGTTTCGAACCATTCCAAGAGAAAATAGTTTATTGATTCTTTGTCCGGATGACAATCAGTACAGGTGTCAAGAAAACCATCTTAACAAATTTTGTCGTTTGAATTAGAAAATTTGTGAAATGATCATTTGATCCCTTTGGTAGTTTTAGCGTTAATGAAATAAAATGGTGAATGTAGGATTATACGTAATAAAAGCGGTGGGCGTATTTTGTGGGCGTAAGTTAGTCTCTTTAATTTTTAACGTCTGACGACGACGAACCTCTGTCCGGGTCCATTGTACAAGTTTTGTAAAAGAAAGATAAACAATAAACTACATACAACTATAAAACAAATCGATCCTTTGGGTACTTCGACGACAAGAGACAACAAATTTGTACCGCGGACAACCTCGCTAGTATGGTCGTTCTGTAGGGCACTAGGGTCCGGAGAAACTTTCCTGTGGAAGGGGAAGCGCTCCGATTATTTGATGATTTCTAATTTTCTAATTTTCCAACACGAACTGTGGGGTTCACCGAATAAATTTTGTGAGCGCGTTTGAAAATATTAGGTTTTTTCATTTTATCTATCTACAACCCAGGAATTGGCGTATCGACTCGCTCGTATTTTCGGTGGCAGGATCTTATTGGTTCGCGCAGACACGTGCATCAATTATTGATGAAAAAAACATAAACAGTTGGCTGTCGACATCAAGCTCGGAGGATTTACGGCGAGGATAGTCGTACATCTTATGTTTTTTTTCAACTTCCTCAATGTCTTCGACATAAGTACAACGTCTTCGAAGACACAAAACTCGTACCGTGGAATTCGGGGCGAATTAAGGCACCTTGCGCGGGACGATTTTTATTCCGTTCGAGATTATTCAGCGAAATACGACGCAGCTGTCCCCGGAACGGTCGATCGCTCGTAAACGGGTAAATGGGGCGAAAATTCGTGACGAGACGCAACGAGACGCTTCGCGGGGTACAACTTGTACGCTTTTGTTCCGTTCACTTTCGCCCCGTTTTTCCAACGGAACTTCTCTGCCCTCGGTTAACTCGTTGTCTGCCACACGGAAGCAATTGGCAATTGTTAACGCCATTATTAGACATTAGGTATACTTAGAATATATGACAATAGCGAGAGATGTTACCAGTAAAGCTACGCACGATTTTTCATCCCCTTGCAGCCACCTTACAGAAACAAGTTTACAACGATATTTGCAGGATACGAACTGCACGATAGATACGAGTAGAGCAAATTTTGAAAATAGTTTGTTTTGCTGGCAAAGTTTTTCTTACATTTTAGTCACGTGTTAAAAATGAAGTTGAAAAATAAGTGAACAAACAGTGAAATATAAATTGATACACATATTAATTCTTTATCTTGATGATAATCTGCACAGATTTCAAGAAAACCATCTTAACAAATTCGTCATTTGAAATGGGACATTTGTAAAATGGTCATCAGAACAATGAATTAATATACACATTTATGTTTCATTATTTGTCTGTCTACTTTTTAACGTTATTTGTAATTTCAAAATACGTGCACATTATGCTGGTAGTTTTAGCGTTAAATTGAACGTTCTACCATATCAAAAGTATAAGCAAAGTTTACCATATTTGAACTGCGTTTGCGTTACCATTTTAAAATTGGTTTATCGGAGTCAAAACCAACTATTCATAACTATAATATTAAAACGAACAATGACAGTTAATGGCTGCACTAATTGTAATAGTGCCTAAACTTCAGGTTGAAGAGTATTACAAATTTTAGTAAGGTTTGTCACATTCGAGTTGCGAGTGTGTCACGCGAGAGACTAGTGCAAATACGGTAAGGGGTTAATCGAAAATGCCATTCGCTGTCCGAATGTCGTCCGACCACGCTGAAAGGGGAAACAACGCGTTACAAACAACGTCTTCCTGTGTCGGTGGTTTTAGGGGCGAGGCAGGAAATTAAGAAAGGCCGATAACGGGCGTGTACGCCTAAATTTATTTGCACCGAGGTATCAAATTTCTATCGTAGCGTTCGTTAATGCCACCACCGGTATTCTGCAGTAATTTCAATTCGATAATCGATGCTTCTGTATGTCGAAGAACTACGTCGAGTCTTTATTTTTATTCGATACTTTACTTAACACTAAACCTACCGGCGTATAATGCACGTTTATTTTGAAATTGAAAATGAAGTTGAAAAATAAATAAACGAACCAGGAAATACAAATTAGTGTACAGATTAAGTCTTTATCTCGTTGAACATCAACACGAATTTCAAAAAGGTCAACTCACATACTTTGTAATTTAAAATTGGAAACACTAGAACTATAAAGGGGTCAAATGGCCCTTCCACAAATTTCCCGCTTCAAATGGCAACATTCGTTAAGCTGGTCTTTTTGATATTTATGGTGATTGTTATCAAGATGGAGAATCTGTAAGTGTATTCATTTATGTTCCATCGTTTGTTCGTTTATTTTTCAACTTCCTTTTCAACATCAAAATAATTATGCACTATACGTCGGTAGTTTTAGTGTTAATGGTCATTTTGATAGCTTCCGTAGATTTAGTTTTAATACGGTTACAATAATCGCGACGTTAACTCACAGTCTGACTAGCTCCTTGATCGGAGTCCTTATTTAAAGGGCTGAAAAGTCCCTTTGGTGGGGTAGGGTCGCACATTCCGCATTAGAAACGAAGAGGAGGAATTTTCCTAAATGAAGAGGACGTATTTTGCTCCAAAAGGGATTATTGGAATATGGGATTAATTCTAATGAAATAACTCAGATTATTTCGTTATAAGAAGATTTTATTATGAAGGGTCCTAAGGTTGTCTTTAGTCGTTTTATTCTCTAACTCGGAATGAATAGAAAAACTTTGTTTTGTGTCCCTTATTTTGATTCATTTTTGTATGTTTAGAAAAGAGTGTAATAATCCAACATGGATTAATATCTTTTTGGCAAATGTAAGGTGCTTTTTGGGGAAAGGAAACTATTTTAAAATTACGTGTCTCGTTTGAAAAGGGTATGATAGGAATCCGGAGATTGGCAGAAAAGGGATGAATTTCTGTATCCGCTGAGAATTACTAGGCGAGGACGCAGGTATACAAAACACGAAGTACAGGTTGTAAGGGCCATCCGGAAGTAAGTTCTTTGATTTCCTTTTTAAGAAAGCGTTAATCGCATTGATCGCGTCATCCACATGTGGGTGACGCTTAAATTTCCATACGAATCAATCATCTATTTAATAAGAATTTGTTCCTTTACCTAATTGGAAACGCTCGTATTGATTACTTGGACCTATGGATAATAAATGAAACAAAATATTGCAAACATATTTGGTAAGATTTATTAATTACACGATCGATGATTGATAGAAGTTGCTCGAGTTACTTTCCGACTCGCGACAATGTATCTCGAAATACATACGTACTAAACTCGTAAAAGCTGGATGCCTTTCGTCGACGCGACAATTTACCTAAAACTAACAGTTCCCTGCGGCGATTCTTGTAATCCGGAACATACGCAGCGATTCGAGCTACGAGCGGACGATGTATGTAGACCCGTTTACGCAAAGTGGTTTAATGATTAAACGTCAAGTATAGTCAGCCGTTGCATCGAAAGCAGTGGCTCATGGCAGCTAGTTTTCAACCACACTAAACGCTTACGAATTAACACGGATTCGACAAAGCTCGCTAAACGTTTAACCCGTTAACAGAGGAATCAAGTTTTGTTGAAATTTTTTTTGGGAAAGTACGCGACACGTCGACAATGCGATGACATAGAACCGCGTTAGAATTTGATAGACAAGAACTACAGGGTGTTCAGGCTATTACTAGCCAGAATTTTTTTTTAATAGTAACTGTCAGAAAAAAAGTGGTACTGTTTTTTATGCGCAACAAAACGACATATGCATTTTTGTTGTATTCACATTATTTTGGGAGGAACCAAGGTGACCTCCTATTTTTTAAATGGAACGCCATTCATTTTTTTGTATCATATAAAAGTGCGTGCCAAGACGAATTCGTTCATATGCTACGCAATGACCTTCAATGTTATGCAAGGTCAGAAATGGGAGAAACAATTTGAATATTGCGTATGTGTTTACAAATGTGTTTACAAGAATTCCTTATTGATACGAATCAGATGATGTTGTCAATCACTGTCAGTGTGTTTACTTTTAATTTCCACTATAATAAGTCAATTTCAGTATTATAAACAAATACTTTACAACCGAATCCATAGTAGTTGAACGATCAACGACGGCAACTAACGATAGAGACGAATAACTTCCAAATACATGATCAAACCGTCCGAAAGTTTTCGAGATACCACTTGCGAATATAAAAAATGCTCAGGAGCGAACGGATTAATCGATGGCATCGTTAATAGCTAATTAGGATTCTCTTACTGCACGGGGAGAAAATCGTGTAAAAAGCTGGTACCGGATATCGAAACGGTCGAGAAAGAAAGTTGAAATTTGTTGGACGATATTATTAGCGATGTATAATATACGTAGTTGCAAGCTGTCCGATACAGTGTACGGCCACTCCTCTTTCTCGTTCGTTGCACACACGTACGCCCGTTTTCACCTATATGCACGTACATACGTACGTACATATCGGTTGTGGATGTGGGCGCGCATAGGGTGGTAGGTCTGGTGCAAGTTGCGTATACACAGGTTATTCAGCGTGGCGGTGTTGGTGTCTCGCTTCTCGTCTAGAATCCGATGTAGGTGGACACTTTAGATAATTGGCGAATGTCACTACGTCGGGGTATTCCTTATTATCCCGATGAACTGGGTGTTTCCTTCGAATGCCTAGTTTCCGATATCGTATTTCTCTTTTGTCAGCAATTTCCCGTTGCTCGTGCGCGATAATTATTCGCGTTAATTACGTCGGATAATTAAACGGAGACGATTTCGCGCGTAAATTGCTCGAGTTAAAGCTCCTTTAACTTATGGATACTACTTATTTACCCTGCCCAATGTAGCTCGAGTATAGACGCGATGCTGTCGAGTACCTACTACCGTATCTCTCGGCTACGTATACGCGTAAGTGTCGTGTATGTATCGCTTTTAACCCTTTGTACTCGAAGATATTTTTACCAATAGCAGATAATAATTCAAAAACTGTTTGATTTCGAAGTTCGATGAATTTTCTTAAATTTTGTTATCTCTCTAATATTAATTGCAACTATTAGCTGTTTCGTTATGTGTATACGTCATATACGCAACACTATACATTTATTTAACAAATACCTGTTCCAAATTGCTTTATTAAACAAAGCGGTAAGTTTGAGTCACCTTTTGGAGTGCAAAGGGTTTATAGTATTTACAATCGTAACAGTGTTACATCGTTACGTATCGGTTGGTCGAATACTCGAAGTGGTCAGTGATTTTCGTATAACTCGAGTCTCTTATTTCCGGAAAGCGTGACGAGTTTTGTTGCGTCGAGAAGGGACGGTAGACACGTTAGCGCAATAATGCACGTGCTAGTAATATTTTCGAAAGAAAGCGTGTCGCGATGCAACGAGTGAAGTTTTTGCGGTAACAGCGCCACGAAACTTCACGCTTTTACGATTGCACCTGATGCATCGACTACCAAATGCACTCGCTCTACGTTATCCTCGTTCCTTGTGTATCGTTCGCGAACCCCGTGCAAAATATCGGAGATACATTTGGAAAAATACTAACCGAATACCGGATTAGAACATCTGAAATACTATACGAATACCGGAGGTACACTTGGAAAAATATTAACGATATAATAATTACTGATGTGGAAGGGCACAAAATAGTTCCCTGCTGACATTTTTATAAAGAATATCGTTATCATCGCCACATTGGTTCGCCTACTTCAATTATTTGTTATCTACTAACACTGTCGGTTCTATTCCTGCAAAACACCTGGACTTTTAAGCAGTCTACACCCCGAGATAAATGTAATTAAACTAATTCTCGCGTGTGTATAGCAAAAATTCACTCGAGTTTATAAATGATGTTGACTGACGTTGATAGTACCGCGTTCATAAATACACACACGCACTCACATATATATATATCTACTTATATACATATAAAAAGCGACAAGCATTGCATTCTAAATTCATTTATATATATATGAATTCATGTATAAAAAAAATTGTTTATAAATTTTTATTAAATTTTTTATTTAAGTATGTACATATACAAATTTTTCATCGCGGTAATTACTGCGTCGAGTAAGTTGTATCCATTTAGCTTGATCGCGGTGTATACGTTCGTTGTTGTAAAACAACAAGAGTAAATGGATGGGCATACAAATCGATATGCACTCGCAGTTACAACAAACAAGAGCGTATCATAGATTTTTATGAAATTCTATGAGATACACCGGTTATGCATAAATTTGCATCGACGATGGACGAGCAATGGTAGATTTAAAATTTTAACCGAACAATGTCAAACGGTATCGAGGATCACGAGAAACGTTTCACCCGGTTTCTCGTTATTTTTACCCTTATGAAAAATCGATTCGACCGTCATTTTCGTTCGCGTTTCCGTTTCGTGCTTTCGCTCGGACAGACATTGTATCTACGGTTTTTCTCGCGTATATTCGCGTAATCGAGATGCCGATATGTGGAATTATTATGGCGGTGGTGGATAGAAATCCAGCGTCCGATTAAAATTAGACCAGATAATATATTTGAGCCGTCCATTTTGAAAATGACCTATGTCCACCTTCCGAACAAATCGAGTTAGATACTTTACTAGTTACATTTTTACATGATCTTTTCATTCTGAAGCAATTTGTTGCTAATATATCTAAAATCATAAGAGTACGTAACACGAGAGTTTCGTTGTTAATGAAGCGACGAAAAAGATTATTTTGAAAGTCCATGCATGGTCATTAAAAATATATTATTTCTCAAACGGAATTCATTATGCAAATTCGAACGATAAATTTGACACCTTTAGAGTCCCAAAAACTCGATTGTTCCACTATGTTATCTGTTATCCATATTTATAAATTCGTTCCAAATCCGACTCAAATCCTTCAACATTTCGATTCGAGCATAAGTGAACTTATGTAATTTTCGGAGTAAATCATAAATCATTCGGCTCATTTGAAACAATAAAATACAGTGAACGACACGAGTAATTCGGCTAGGTAACAACACCGAAGATCAACGCTAAAGTTTAACGCAACACGACTCTAATATTCGACTGTTCGGTCCGCATTTTTCGATTCTACCCCAACTCCTCGTGCCCATCTCCTCTTTTTCCTCAAGAGGCTGTTTTTGACCGATTGTAAAAGGACAACGCCTCGGGAAGAAGGAAGTTGCTAACCTTGTCGCCGCTACCCCATCATGAAACTACTCTAAAGATATTTTGGATAAATAATAGAGCAACGGGTGAAGTCTCGGTCGAATCTCGTAGCGTTTAAAGGGGATACAGGCGGTAGCGAAGAGTGAGCGACGCGTCGGCCCAACTTTCGATCGATCGCCCTAATGGAAGTGAATTAATTAACGAAATTGACGTCAAACTGGACCGCAACGAGCGTCGCCGCCGCGTTCTTCGATATCTCTCCGTTAAAAATAAGCGGTGTTATTTCGGCCGGTCGGAAGACAAGAACCAGGTTGCCAGCCGAGGGACGGAAAGGTCTTGTGAACTCTTGTGCTCGTTTAATCATTTTCGATTCCGACCGATCCTTTTTAATTCGCTCGAATCGATTAATCAAATTGACGTCAAAGTCGGCGACGCGCACACCCCGTATCCATCTGCATATTTATTTATTTAGTCGACGTCTACTCGAACGATAACATCGTACACATATCGCGCGCGCGACCGAAATCTTATTCTACATCCTTAACCCCTTGCGTTCCACAACTTTTTCTACCTACAGCTTCTTTATTAACACCTTGAGTGCCATGTCACTCACATACGGGCGACGTACGAATTCATACATAAATCCATCGCTACTTTTAGATGAAACATTTAACATAACAAAGTATAAAGAATTTTTGAAAATATATTAAAGCTTATCGAATAAACCAGGGTAGAATATTATGGAAATTGTCCATGAAATTGATCGAAAATAAAATTACTCCCTAAAAGAAATCGAAGCTATTTTAGGATGACACTCGCGGTATTAATTTACCAAATAGATCAAGAAATTTCAATCGATTGTATCGCAGCTTATATGCAATGTTCATATTCAATTATAATCTACATAATCAAGGATCATCGAATATAAAATATGCATGCGATTTTAACTTTCATTCGTGTGTATTAACATTGCAGCTCCGAATAGTTGGTTCTGACTGACGCGCCAGTCGAATAAATTGCATGACAACGAGTATAATTGAAATTTGTCCAGTCGAGGATAACTAAATGCAAAACAGTTTCAAGATTCGAACTTTTGTCAGTCACTTTAATGTCGTAGCAGTGAATAGTTGGTTATGTCCGAGGCATTCGCCGAATAAATCGCAAAGGGTTAAAGCAACAACGTCCCGGTTAAAGCTACGTTACCGTCGTCCGATTATTAGCTCGGCAGGCCCACGATCGAAGTTACGTTTGACGGGCAAGAGGGAAAAGCTTTCAGGAAGACACCTTACGCACCTAATGAAACCGTTAAGCTCGAATCCGGTCCGGTTCGGTCCGGGCCAGTGAATCTGCAATCGTAACGGCTCTACGGTAGTGTCTATAACGTTCCTCTATTGGCGTTGAGTAGCTACCGAGCGAGGGCAATCTCGCTATTGATTGCACCTTGCATCCTCCCACCTCTTTTGCCCTCCAACCGGATCCCCTCTCTGCAACCTTCGCTTCGTCCATCCCGACGGCGACGGCGACGGCGACGACGACGACAACGACGACGACAACGAAAAAAGCAACCCTTCTGACCCCTCCTCGCTCCACCCTACTTTCCGACAACCTTTCTCTTTTCTTCTCGCACCGAATTCCGACATATCCAAAACCAACCCTCCGACAATCTCTCGGACGCGTGCATCCGTCTTCGATACAAATTGCGAACACATTTTTTTTATTCCGTACGATGAGCGGCGTTAACCCCTTGTCATACTTCGGCGAATCTTAACTGCTCGAAGGACCACCACCCGAATAATTCCGGAACTATTAGGTTGAGTCATAAGTAACTTCCGATGCTAAATAGAATCTATTATTCGTATCTACCCGTTATGAGTTACTGGGAAAATGAATTTTATTTTCACTATATAGATGAAGATTCAGTTAATCCTTTGGCAACTCTTTTGTGTGATGCACGTTACATTAAACTGTTGATTGTTTCAAAAAATATCATACATTAACCAGTTAACTGTGGCGTTTCCTTTTGTAAGTATACTCGACAATCACAGAATAAGTGTTGGTGTTAAAATATTGGGCCAGAAAGATGGGTCTATTTTATAAAAAAGACAATTTTATTACAAATATTGACTTATTTGGTGAACCGGTTAGCTGTGATTTAGAAGTATACTCACCGTGATAAAAAATTCTGTCACATTTCCATGACAAATATAGCCTTCAAATACATTTAGCTGGTTAAAAACTTATAAATAATTAATTAAAACCGATATATTTGTAATACTCTTTCAAAAAATACGTAATTTCTAACAAACATATTATTATAATATTGAAAATTTGTCGCACATGTACCGAAACCAGCTATAACCTAGCGAGAATCACGTATAAAAAGCTAGCGACCGATAAGGGTTAATCTGCCCGAACTCTAAAGGCATCGTAAGCCTCAACACCTTGAATATGCCGCTTCAGGTAACTGAGCCCGGCTATTTCGGGAGAACTTCTGCGAAAAATAGCGCAGAAACATTTTTTGGGGTCTAATGTGTTCCAGAGTCTCGTCGTGGATCGACTTCCGGGGACAGTTCGAGCAAAAGGGGTGTTGGAATAATATTATTTGAACATTTACAAAAACAAATCTCTATGTTGAGAGGCACTGCATATTGGAAAGAAAGGCAGCTGTTACTTTATGTTTAGGAACATACAAGCGACAGTCGCCGGTGTTGGTGGGCGACAATTTTCTTTTATTTTCTCTGCTTGCATTTCCGAAAAGTTCATTTCGTTATCGATTCATACATCGGTAAAGACGTATAAAATCATTTTTAAAAGAGTAATTTGGTGGTTTTTATTAATATAAAAATCCCATATCCCATTAAGGGGTGTTAGGATAGGACGTGGAACGATCGATTGCTCGTCGATGTCGATTATCGGTGATCGACGCGGCAGCGAAGGCGTTAACGGTTAATTTGCATCCGTTTTTCTCGTCGCTCGTTGTTCGCCAAGTTCTCGTCGTTTAATTTCGAGTTTTTCAAGTTTCGAACGCGTTACGTGGCACACGGGCGTATCGAAAAGTTTGAAAAAGAAATTCGCGTGCAAAATCGGGCTTAGCCGCCGCTTCGTGCCGTTCCGAAGTACCTATTATTCTACCCGCCACTCGAGCGTTACGAGTGCTCAAGAACTCCGCTGCATAGCTCCTTTCCGTGTCAAGATTTTGTGGAACTTAAGCGAAACATCTCCCCCGAATCGCAAAGTGCTTTAAATTTCCTGCCTTTTCTACGACTCAGCCCTTTTCTCTTTTTTTCTCTGTCTTTCTTCTTATTCTTTCTGCATTTCGCGTCGATTGTTTTCCATTCAGGAACACATGAATACTAGAAGAATATCTATTCAGTGTATTTCGTTTCAGCGTGCGCTTTTATAATTATTCACGGAATTCGAAAGAAGAAACGGAACGAACGTTTTGTAAGCGCTTCGCGTCGTTTCGAGCACGGTGCTCGTCGATGATCGTCCGCGTTTCGTACAACGAGCTGTATCGTGGCTGCCCTTGAGTCCTTCTTTATATTTTAGTTTGTACCTATTATATTTTCAATGTTTCAATGTGTCTCGCTCAAGAGGAGTTTCTTCCGAAATTCGCAGGACCAGTTATCCTCTTGCACTGTAATGGCGAGCTACACTCACGCACTCGCGGTTCATATACCAGACGTATGTATAAGTTTTAATAATGTCTACACCCTTGAGAATTACGTGTCTTCTTTACTAAAAAAAAAAAAAAACGGGGAAAACTTATGCATACACCTGGTACATGTATGGTGAACTTTGCTTACATTTTTAACCCCTTGCCATATTTTCACGTGTCCGACACGTTGCGCACGTGATAAGTCGAACTGAAATTTTTATTACGCTTAAATTCAAAGTTCAAGTTAAATTATAAACTACGTAGTCAACGATTGCCGAATACGAAACAGTTACTCTAAAAATACGAGTGAGTAGATACACCAATTCCTGGGTTATAAATAGTACGTACGGTTAATTTTCGTTAAAATATTTCGTCATAGCCAGTTAACATGTTAATATCCGATTGTTCGCGCTTCGCTAATAAGAACGGGAGTGCGCTAAATATTTCTGGAAATCTCGCTTTTCACCAGCAGGTGAATCTAATCTCGCGAAACATCGCGACAGAAATCTTCTCCTCGCGAACTTTACATTCCTCCGCGTTCTCTCGTCGTTCCAGTTTCTCTCGCGATTCTCTATCCGTCCGCTGTCCATTCTTTCGGGTATCGACCGAATAAAAAAAGAAAAAAGAAATCGGAGGTACAAATCGCGCGAGACGGTGTGCACTTTGTACGGGATATTTACTCGAATCGTGGAAACACGTGTGCGTACTAACCCAGAAGTTATCGAATCGAGACCTCTCCGTAAACTATCCACGGAAATGGAATATGCGCTATCGAAATTTTCTTCATGGACCGTCTATAAAGATAATGGAATACACATTTTTATACGAAACCGGATAAAATGTTACTCCCGATATTTTCGTTTTAACGTTACTTTATCGGATGATTATCGCAATTATACAGTAAAACTATCGACATATGATGCACAATTACTTTGAAGTTAAATACGAAGTTGAAAAATAAATGGACAAACAATGATACAGAAACTAACGCGCTTCGGGAATGTTTATCCGATTTCGAAAATATGCAATATGTATATGGTGAAGGGCTGATTAGGCAATTAGAAATTGGTTTTAAAAAATTTCGATCTGGAGATACAAGTTTATCCGACATCATGGCTCTACCCGAAAAATGGCGAAACATTGTTAATAATAATGTAGCACATTTGGTTTAAATAAAATCATTTTCACACAATGAGAAACACAGTCTAATTTTACTAAAACAAAACGCCACGAACTCTTTCCCAGACCCAATATAATAAATTAATATAATTTCGTTAGTAAATGAGAGCGAAACAAATGTGTGAGAAAAAACGGAAGTTACTTATGACTCAACCTAATATAATCGGGCGTATAACCGCAGATAGAACCGCGTAGGAGGAATTTTCGAATTATTCGAGACTGTGGAGGCGATCGGATAAATTGTCCGATAAGTGGAGTCTTTGAAAAGCGGTTATAATCGCGAGGAAGGTGAAACCGCGGGATCGATGTAAATCGATCGGGCGTGAATCAGCTGCGAACGGACCGGTTTATAATTAAAACGGTAATTAACCGAGGGCGTATTTAAATCCCGTGGGCGTATTCCGTCGCGAGACCCGTATTATTTATCGTAATTATCGCGAACGCTTATCTTGTCTTCGAGTAAAAAACATATTTTGCTGAACGAAGTCGGTGAAGTTGAGACCATCGAGAAGATGCACCGTCCAGGAATTACGAATTCCTCCGTTTACTCTCACGATCGTTTATCCGTGGAAAATTTCGCGTTCGATATAATACGATTATCGTTTCTCGTATTTCTCTATCGAGTATCCGTTATTTCTCTCTCTCTCTCTCTCTCTCTCTCTCTCTCTCTCTCTCTCTCTCTCTCTCTCTCTCTCTGTGTCGATCGATAGAATCCTTTCGTTGGGGGCAGAAAGTTCTTTCGAAGTAGAGAACAGAAGAGTTTGTAGGAAGGAAGGACTTGCTTTTCGCCTCGATAACGTTCTTGAAAGAGGGCGGAAAGAGAGGGAGAGAGAGAGAAAGGGAGAGAGAGAGAGAGAGAGAGAGAGAGAAAAAGGAGGAGGATACGGTGCCGAAGGGTCGAAAGACGCAGGAAAGTGCAGAGAACCGAGCGGAGCGGAGCGGAGGGCGAGAGAGAAGTAAAAAGGGGAGCAAGCGGCGAGAGGAAAACCGGAGGAGAACACCAGTTCCATGTGGATGGAATACGGATCAATATCGCGGACGGACGAACCATCATCTCTTCGGTTAGGTTCTTTCGATTTTACCGACGTACAAACTGATTCGACGAGGACCGTTGCAACCGGTACAGTTTTCTTTTCTACGCGGATGATCATTCGTCGAGATTTATTTTTCCGTTTCTTCCTACAATGGAACACTGATTAAAGAAACGATCGATTATTGGAACGGTGTTGTCGATTCGCCGAGCTCAAATACACCGTTCGCTCGACTATCGACCAACGAGATACTCCTCGGAGTCGAATCTTCGAACTAATGCCGCGAACGAAGCATCGGCTCGATGTATACGGTGTTCCAGATCGAAACATGCTCGGCAAGTTATTCTGAACGAGAAATGTTATAGTAAAAAGAATGAAACATTACAAGTTTTACTTGTAACAAGTAAAAAAAGTGAAAGTCAAAGTGAATTGTTGTTTGATGATTTATCGGATTCTTTGATAAATAATTTTACACACCCTGTAAAAAAATTCGAAATGTTGGTTCAAGTGCATCAATTGCGCTGATAGTCAGTTTGAGACATCGTATAACGAAAACTCTGAGTAAATGCTTTCTTTCAAATGGTGTCACATAATTTTTACTCACCCTGTACAAAAAATTCCGAGCGTTGGTTTGAAACCATTAATCGTTCTGGCAGTCAGGGTGAGACTCCGTATAACAAAAACTCTGAGTAAATGCTTTCTCTCTAATAGCGTTCATACAATTTTGACTCGCTCTGTAGAAAAAATTCCGCCAACGCGCGAACAATTACGGCGACTGCGATCGTGGTCGAGTTCGAATCCGCGTTATTATGAAATCTGCTCGAATTAGACGGTCGTTCGCCGCTTCGCGGCATTTCGCCACATAACCAATTTGGAATTGGACCGTGTTCAAGTTCGGTTAGGCGATCTCTCGTTGTAAGTTTTCGCGACAGAGACAAGACACCCGATTATATCGGGAGCGGTGACCAGAGGGAAAAAGAAAGGGGCGAAAAATGTCGGTCGTGATTTCGGTGCGTGCAAGATTCGGGGACGTGGTCCATATACGATATCGGCTCGTCCCATGCGACCGTGCAGCGCGAGACTCTATCGATCAATACAGCGAAATAAAGCAGAAAGAGGAAAAGTTTTAATACGATATACGAACCCAGCCTCCTTCTACCCACGCCCGAAAAATCCTTTGTCCTCCTTTTTTCTCCTCTCCTTTGGTTTTCGATTTGATTTTTGTCCACGGTTTCGATCTCTCTACCACCCCCACCCCCCTACCGCCTCGATGGCTCTCGATGTTTCTCGTTCGACACGGAGTTGTCCTTTTGCATTTTTATTTCGACAGATTTCCCTCGGACCGTGTTCTCGTCGACTTTCCGGCAAATCCTCGAAACAACGCGGACCATGAGCCGGCTCGATCCGCATCCGCGAAACCTGGACATCGATGTTTCGATTAAAATCGAACACACGAATTTGTATAGGAAACGATGAGGTGAACGCCCGAACGAAACGGAATCGGCAATTAAATTTAAACCGTTGACTCGCCGAGGGTGAACTCCCTTATCCGACAATTAACCCCTTGCCGTACGATTTATTCGTCCGATGCGTCTGTCAGAATTAACTATTCGCTGCTGCAATATTAATATGCTGCAAGGAATGTTAAAATGTTACGCGTGTTTTATATTCGAGCCGTTTATTTTGAAAGTGGCGTAAGTCCATTTTTCAAAAAAATCATTTAGATGTTTTAACAGTTGCATTCTTCATGATCTTTTCGTTCTAAAGCAACTAATTAATGATAGTACGTTTAAAATCATTAAGATTTTGTAAAACGAAAATTTTCTGGATAATGAAAAGATAAAAAAGTTCATTTTAAATGTGGAATAAGTCCCACTGCGAGAGTTTCAAGGGAGTTAATAATCCCAAGTTTTGAAGACTAATTTGTCGGTAAGAAAAATGCTCTCGTGACTATATATTGGATCGCAGCGATATCGATAGCGTCGGTGAAGCAAACTGCATCGTAAACGAAACGTCGAGGAAATAACTAAAACGCTTATACCGTGATGTCGTGGCGGTCTACGTGAATTTCTGTGAGCGACACAATGCGTGGCAATCCAACGCTCAACGGAGGATTTACGATCGGGTTCGTCGATCAAAAACGATTCCACTCGAGACACATACATGTATACATACCTATACGTATATGTAAACGTTCGTGTATATGTATATGTATATGTATATGTATAGTTCTTGTATGTGTTGTAGTTCCGCGATGTGATTAACCATTTGTGTTGTAACGACGAGCTACGCTAGTAACCGACTCGCAATTTTATTAGGGCAAACATTGTTTGTACGTTTAGTTCTACAATATGTCAAATTGAATTGAAATCGAACGTTCAATATCAGTCTAATTGTAATTTGCACAGTCGAGGTTTACTAAATGTAAAACAGTCTTTTCATTCTAACTTTCTTTACTCACCTTAATTATGTAGCAATTAATACATTGTATAACTTTCAATATTTCTTTTTGGTATAGCAAACTGTATAGCAGTTACCCACGTGTAATGCACCATAACAGGTTTTACAAATATGTATATTTACGAGGATGCTCGTTTCACTTTGCTCTCCTTTTCAACGGCATACTCTGCTCGTTCTCTTTTCATCATGATTATCAGAATGACCAAAGTTTTCCAAATACTCTTTCACGCACCGGGTTTCATAAATTGAAACAGAAAATGCGAGCACAAACACGAATTAACTCGTGATCGATCGACAACGTTCGATCACGAAAACACGAGCGAACGAAAAATGATGTCAATAATGTATCATTGAATAGTTCGTTATGTCTGACGCAGTTGGACAAATAAATGGTAGCGCAAGGAGCTAACCCTTTGGACTCGAACGTATTGTTACCGGTAGCAGATAGCAACTCTAAAACTGTTTGGTTGAAAAGTTTGATGACTTCCTTCGAAGTCATTGTCACTATTATTAATTGCCACTGTTAACTGTTTCATTATGTTCATACATCGTATGTGTAACACCATAGATTCAGTTAAAATATACCTATTCCAAATTGCTTTATTAAACAAAGTTGTGAGTGTGAGCCACCTTTCGAGTACAAAGGGTTAACACTAAAACTACTAAAGGAGTCAAATGATCCTTCAACAAATTTGCTACTTTAAATGAGAAAATTTGTTAAGCCGGTGATCTTCTTGACCTTTATGCTGATTGTCATCAAGATAAAGTATCTGTAAGTGTATTCATTTATGTTTCATTGTTTGTTCATTTATTTTTCGACTTCATTTTTAACAGCAAAATAATCGTGCATTATACATTGGTAGTTTTAGTGTTAACCGATTTCGTTTATACACGGTCGAAGGTTTTCACCTGTTCCGCTTATGGCAGCGGGTTCGTAATAGACCCGGCAATTTTCTACGCGTCCTCCTATTAATTCGGGTATTCCAGTTTGGCTAGAGTTTCCCCTCGTTTTATTAATCGACAGCCCCGGCGGCGATGAACGTGTCAACAGCGAGCGCGACGTTCGATCGCGTCGAGCAACGAAAGCGTGTTACAAATGTTGTTTGTTTGTTTGTTTGTTTGTTTCGCGAAGAAAGTAAAGAGAAGCTGTTTGCGCGTTTGTGCGAAGCCAAGGTGGAAAACGAGGGGTAGCAACGGCACGATTTTCTCGTAACACGTAATAGAGGGTGAGGAGAGAGCACGGCAGGTTAGAGGATCGACGATACGAGGGGTGCCTTGGGAGTGATGAACCATATGGCCATAGCTGTTCCCCAGCGTCCTTCTAAAAATTACAAACTTTCCTCCCTCGACCAGCGGGATACCGTTCGCCAAATCCTTTCTCGAGCCCGAGCTTCTTCATTTTTCCGACCAACGGCGTTCTTTTTCCTGATAATATTTGCGATTTTTTTGCTCGGCAACCACGAATTCCGGAAAATTACTTTTTTAAAAACGCCTTTGCGACGTCCCGTTAACGCTACGTCGAAGCTGACGCGAGCAACAATCTATTACTCTGATTCAACTTTTGAATCGTTACCTCATATTGATTCATACCTCCTGTAAGGTTAGAGCACCAGTAATTGACACTGTGCGTGCATAAATGCAGTTATATTGAGGCACGGCCATATATGTGTATGATTCAAAAGAGAGTGTGCGTACATGGTGGAACTTGAAGCGAAATTATCGGAAAGAACTTTTCGGCAGAGCTAATATTATTAGAGGCATAATACTGTAACGCTTTATACGGCGAAGAAACCCGTCTAGCACGCAAAGGTGGTAATAGAACGAGTATCTATAGCGAAGGAACGAAAAGATTGCACGGTGTGTTCGGTGATGCGTGGCGGTGCGGCATCGCGCGATCGATCAGCTTCCGTAGTCAGGTCAGAAAGATGTGCAAGTATGGCAACGCTTATGGGGTGCCCTTGACGCCGCGGGCCTTCTTTCATCCCGAAACGAACAGATCGTGCAGCGTAATACAACGTCGACGATTTTCACGACGAAGGGAAACTACGCTTCGACGTCAAGGATGCTAGAACGTGGAACGAGAACGAGTAACGATCGAAAGGAGGACCAGGACGCGATGACAACGTGATTCAGCCACGTGACTAGCGTCTCAATATAATCTAGTGAATTTGAGGTCGAGCATTCGAACGATCATCCGTGTAAATATACAATATCGCGATCTATCGGAAACGATCGACGAGGACCTCTTAGGTTCTTCGTAATAACCTTTTGCACTCGATAGCATTTTTACTGTTAGCAAATAGCAACTGTGAAACTTCATGGTTAAAAAATTTGATCAATTTTTTTGAAATTATTATTTTTTTTAATATTAATTGTCAATATTGTCTGTTTCACTGTGTTCTAACTAAATTTATAGTACTATACAGGTGATATTTGAAGTTATTTAATTTAACAAATTTATAGTATTATACGGGCGTTGTTTGAAGGTATTTATTTAAAATTGTTGCGTTAAATCGAATGGCGAATGCGAGTCGCCAGTTGAGCGCAACGGTTTAATCGAATTAATCGTTCGATCGGTCAGATTCCAAGAGATATCGAGCCTTTGGAGGTTCGAGAATTTTGTTCGACGAAAAGAAAAGTCGGCAGGAAGAAACATCGCCGAGGAGTCGAATCGTTTCGCTTTTCGGCATCCTTTTTCTCGAGATTATATCGATAGCTGGAGCAAGAATAAACCTCTGAAAGGTACGCGTCCTATTTTCCGCGATCGGTCGCGTTCGAATGCACGGGTTTCCTTTCGAAATAGCGAACCTACGTTCCTCTAAGTACATTCTAAATAGAAGTTTTCGAATATTTACGAAGAACCGGTTGCGCCCGTATCGGATGTATCGCCGTGGAACAGTAACAGATACCGACAGATATCGGAACGCTAAATATATTCTACCACTTTCGGATATCCGTCGTATCGTTCTTATTTTCCAGCGACGATAAATAAAAAGTATCTTTATCCGTGCTCTTCCCGTTTTGCCCGGCCGGAAGAAAAATCTGCGAAAACTGCCCCGGACAAAGGGGCGACAATTTAAAAAGACACCGCCCGATTCGGTCGCGTACTTTCACGGAGGCCCACGGAAATTAATTTAATCAACGATAGAAGGAAAACGAGGGAAAAGAAAAGAAACGAAAAGGGTGACAAGGAAAAGTGGACGTCGCGGTGAAGATGTATGGTGTAACGTCGATGTTAAACCAAGGAAAATAACACCCTCGACGAAGGTTCGTGGACGCGCAAGCTGCTATCAATCAGCTGGAATACGATGTTCGCCAACGCGGACAATCGATACAAGAACAACGATCTTTTCGACCTCCGGCCACTTCCTCCTCTGTTACAACACGCCTCCTCTAACAAACCTATCGATCGTATTTAATTACAATCCGCCAACAGTTTCGCGAGTGTGTTCTTCGATCGAATTTACGCTGTCTCGTTCGATAGCGGAACAGTCGGAATCGAGAGTGACCGATATATTTTCCAACCATCCATCGATTTTCGTCGATGCCGTTTCAACAACTTTAGCGGCTTTCATATTCAGAAATTTCATCCCTCGTGTCGTCGCTACGAACAGTAACTTAACGCTAGAACTACCAACTAGTTAAAGTGACTCGTTCCAGGTCTCACGGTTTATGTTACAAAATTTTGCTACGGTGTTTTTGTCCGAATGTTTGCGATATTTTATCGAGATTAAGAATGGTTGGACATGTTAGTTGATACTAAATTACTTGCTTATTTATTTTTCCACTGTACTCTCAATTTAAAAGTAAATGCGAATTTAACGTTGGTAGTTCTACCGTTAAACATAACAGTAAGACGTTGCTTGGTTATATCGAGAAAATTCTTTTTTGAAAATTTGAGAATGCGTTAACACCTCATAAACACACAACGTACGCTGCGAAATTATTTTGAAGTTAAAAATGAAGTCGAAAAATAAACGATGAAACGTAAATGAACGCACATATTAATTTTTTTGTCTCGTGAGAAAAAATATGGAAATTTTTGAAGTCCTCAAAAATTGAGTGTTCGCAGAAACATCGCGTACGAGATTATCTTATAACGTGGACTCGACTTTGTTCCTCGTCGAAACGCTTTCAGTCGTGCCGGGGATAAGAAGAGCAATAGTCGTTAATCGCAATAACGTACAATCCCAGTGTTCTTGGCTGAATGCCTATTTGGAGAGATAGGCAGTTGTTAGTTGAATGTTAGCGGTCGCAAGTGGGATTTGAACGGCGCTATTCTTTTCATTGCCAACTCCTCTCCTTTCTTTGGGTCTTTTTTTCACGAGGAACGGCGAAAAAAGGGTGAAAAAAAAAGTATCGGAGATAGCGATGTTGCGGCAGTTTTTTGCGACTCAAATTCAGATTCGAGGGAAAAGCGTTTCGCGGCACGCGAAAAACGTAACGTTGCATTTTGTCGAGAAACGGCGGAGTTTTTCGTGCCATTTACTAATCTCTTTACGAACGCACGTTATGAAGAAGAAACTTATGAGACAACCTAGTACAATGATCCTTTATCTTAATAAAATTTAACATACATTTTGATAAAAGCGTCTTGTTAATTTTTATGATTTCAAATAAGAAATGTGTCATGAGTCGTTTTGACTCGTTCCGTACATTTAGTGTTAACTCCTTGCGTAAATCTTGTTTACTTACATTTTTAATATCGCCGAATTTGAGACAAGTTGTTATTTTCACGGCCAAGGACCACTAAATGCAAAATGTCTTGACATTCGAATATTATTTAGTCACTTTAATGTTGTATCAATTAATAGTTCGTTATATCCGATGCGCTTACCGAATAAATAGTATGCCAATGTATTAACGCTCTGCACTCGAAAGTATTTTTACTGGTAGCAGATAGCGACTGCAAAACCTTTTGGTTGAAAAGTTTGATGAATTTTTTCAATGTTATCTTTCTGCCACTATCAATTCTTTCATTATGTCTATACAGCGTATGTGCTACACCGCAGATTTAGTTAAAAAAATACCTATTCGAAGTTGCTGTTATTACCAGGCGTATGCATAAGTTTTTTCCGGTTGAACTAAGAGATGGCTTAAGCGAAAAGTACACAGCGTATTAATTCGAATCATACGTCATTATGTTCGTCCGACATTAAACGACAAGCACGTACAAATTGAGTTCGCCAAAATCTAGTGTCTTTGTTTTATCGTTCAGTGATCATGCCGAATTTTGTGTCCGAAAAAGAATATTTGCGGCACGCGTTGCTTTTCTTATTCGATCAAAAGGATAAGGCTGTTAAAAGTCGTCGTTTGCTGGTAGAAACATGTGGTGAGCACGCTCCATGATTAGAACATGCGAGACACGGTTTCGATAATTTAAAAGTGGCGATGTCAATGGAAAAGACAGTGAACGCTCTGGTAGACCACATAAGTGCGAAGACGAGCAATTGCAGGAGTTATTGGACGATGACCTAACTCAAACTCAACAGTAATTGGCAAAATCATTAAATGAAGTTCCTTGGTCTTTTATTGCTGTTATGTTGAACCTTCGATATTCTAAACTTTCTAAGATCTATAATAATGCATAAACCCTTGAAAATTACGTGTCTTCTTTACCAGAAGAAAAAAACTTATGCATACACCTGGTAAACAAAATGGCGGGATTAACTTCGTTAAAACGATGGTTTATTCGGTGAACGTCGTTCGCGTATCTAAATTTCAATTTATCCGATTTTCGCACACTATTTCATAGAATCCGGAGCTTTTGATATTTCGTTGGAAACACGCCGGTAGGATCGTTAATTTCGCCGTCAGTTTGCAGGCGTCGCGAGCCACGAAAGTTCGCGACGAACAGTGCCGCTTTTAATTTTCATTCGGTCGAGTCGAGCCGAGTCGGCTCGGCTCGGATATCGGAGATTCTCTAGTCTCTTTGTCGAGCGTTGAAATTCATTACGACTCGTATTTACAGCGTAATACAGAAGTTTAATAAGCGGAGGCGTTTACGGCCAGCGTGTGTACATCGTTTGACAGTGACGCGTTCTCTTAATGGCCGTGACATGCATAAGTACGTACCTACGCGATCCACGTACACCGCTGCTCGCTATTTAACACTAAAACTACCAAAGGGGTCAAATGACCCTTTCACAAATTTCCTACTTCAAACGACACAATTTGTTAACCCCTATCGGACGCTAGCTTTTTATACGTGACTCTCGCTAGATTGTAGCTGATTTCTGTAAATGTGCGACGAATTTTCAGTATTATAAGAATAACATGTTTGTTAGAAATTATGTATTTTTTAAAAGAGTATTGTAAATATATCAGTTTCAATTAATTATTTATAAGTTTTTAATGTATGATGTTTTTCGAAACAATACATAGTAAATAGACCATCATCTTTATCATTCTCAATTTCAATTCAATCGTGGTACGAGTTATTAATATTTTCTATATCCGTGGCGCTCGATGTGTTAATTTTCACCTATTCCGTCCTCATCCATTATAATAATATCGAATCTCTACGTTGAGAGGCAGTGTATATCAAACAAAAGGTCTAATAAGACTGTCACGAAAGTCGACGTGTCGCTAACCGTACCAGGTTCAAGGACCTGGATCAACACTTTGCATTTTTATATATTGACAAATAGCAATCGTGAAACTTTCTAATTGAGAAGTTTAATGAGCTCTTCTTAAATGATTATTTTTTTATTACTATTTGTCAATAATGCTCGTTTCACTATGTTCAAACGTCGCGTCTTCATAGATAGTATCATTACTATAAATTTAGTTTGAAGTTATTGTTGGAATAATATTATTTGCTTCGTGCAAAAACGAATGTCTACGTTCCGAAGGATTCAGAAGGAGAGAAGACGTTCTCGCGGTTTCGAAATAAAATATCTGTTTGAAGATATAAATCGAGCGTTCTTTCTTTTAATACAACGCCGCAATCCAATATCGTCGAATACCATTTTACGCCTCGTTGTCCTACCGAATAAAAATATCGTTCGGTAAAACCGGTCGTGTTCGATACGAGAAAACGATCCGTGACCTACGTGGTCAACGAGACGACGTTGTAATCGTAGACACCCGTCCAAGTATAGCAGGGCACGCGCGTTAAAGTTAACCGCCGCATAACATTAGCGGAAATAAAAAAATCACGTGGCCAAAGAAATTCCTTCCTCCCGTTTAGCGATAAAAATTCAACGAGCGTCATAAATTCATTTGCGGTTTACGTTCAACTTGACTCGCGCGATCCCGGCTCGAAGCGGCTAAAGCGCCGTGTAATTCCGGCCAACCGTCTGTTAATTAAAACCTAACGGGATGTAAACTGTATAAAAAAAAGAACGGAAAACAGCGTGTTCTCGAGGTGCACTTCTTTACGCTTTGTCTCGAGTAATACGAGCCTTTGTGCGGCTCGAGAAGCGACACTCGCCAACGGCTGTCTTCCAACCAATTGTCTCACCAAACGAGTTACGAGTTAACATAGCGTGAAACTATTAGGTTGTCCCGTAAGTTTCTTCCCTTTTTGATAAAATACATATAAAAACGCACCTCGAGGAATACTTTGCAAGTGATCAAGATGTAAATGATATTTACTGAGGGGCGATACAATAGAACATCTTGTATTTAACACGTTGACTCCCACGCGGAAGCAATTGAAAATTGCATTTGTCAGTATTTTCAATTTTAACGAACCTTACCAAATATTTTCGCGATGGTTCGTTATATTTGTTTCTCACCGTTCGAAGTAACTAATGCGAAGATTTTTAGTTAGAAAAGCGAACAAATTTTCAATAATGTAGCTACTGAGTCTGTATAGAAATTTGAGTGTCACCCATATACGGATGACATAGCAGTCAAAATGTTAATGCAACGAATCTTAAACAGTAAATATTGTGTAAATTATGTTCTATTAAACAAGGAAGGAATTTACGGGACAATATTTGCCATATTCGAGCGTTACGACGGTCTATGATGGAGGATGACGATTCGAACAGGATTCCGCTCGTTCGAGGAGAATTTTCGGTGTGTACGCAGCGAGTGCCGTTAGGTATTTTAGTATGCTGGGGCGCGATACGAATTTTTTAGAAGGTAGGCCCAGAGGGACACCGTTTACCGGAATTTCCTTGCGATTTGCGCACCAGCTCCGTATCACGCGTCCCTCTACCTTCAGGATTTCCTTGATTTCCGGATTTACAGATTTTCTTGAACGCAGAGACCGCTTTGTTGATATGTGGGTAGCGGGTTGTTAAACCTAATCTTTTAGCGCAAAAGAACTTTATTCTAAAATGTAACATAACAAACCACGACGACGTACTGTACCGCCCAAACCGATTCTTACTAGTTTTCCAGTTTTAATTTTATCCCTTTGCAAACGAGAGGCAACGCATATTCACCACTTTGTGTAACACGGCAAAACTCGAAATCGGTACAACTAAATCTATAGTGTTGCATGTATGACGTACATATAAACGTAACGAAACAGCCAACAATGGCAATTAATAACACAGAGATTACGACTTTCGACTTTCAATCAAAAAATTGTCCACTCGCTGTCTGCTATCAGTAAGTAAAAGAAAAAAAATACCTTCGAGTGCAAGGGGTTAAAATAAATGGTCATTACGTACCCGTAAATCTAGTATTAAGAGTAACCGTACGCAGCGAAAGAATATCAGCTGCGACGCGATCGCGAGCAAACGGGCGGAGGGTTGTAAGCGCATAGGGCATGGAAGGGAAAAGGAGGTCGAGAAACGGCGGGGGAGAAGGGTACGCGTCGATGCGGTTGTTGATTTTTCGTCGGGTGGCTCGTAGCTGGCGAGCGGAAAGTTGCACGTGGAGAAGTTGAAAAGAATCGCGATCGAAGGCCGGTTCGGTTGGTCCACGGCAAAAATGCGGGGACGCAAAGTCCGTATTAGCAAAGAGACGAAGGAAGTGGCCGAAGACGTTTCGCGACGAGGTTAAAAACTACGCGCGACCGAGCGTGCGGGAGATGCTGGATTCGGGAAGGAACGTGGAATTTAGGGACAGCGTTGGTAGGACGGTGAAACGGATATGGGCCAGGTAACCAGGTCACCGCGACCGAGGGCATTGCTTTTGCAACCACCAACCACCGACAGCGCCACCCCCGACCCAACCTCTCCCCCCATTTTACTCCTTCCTACCCCTCAAACCCGACCCTTTTTTCATCCCTTCTTTCCTCCTCTCTTCCCTTGTTTCCGTCTCTGTCCGCGCTCCTCGACGTTCTGCCACTCGATACGACACGCGAACAACGGATTCGCGTCTCTGAATTCTCCAATAGGCATCTACTACTCTTTGTTTCTTCGACGCGTTCCGTAACACCGTGCGTTTTGTCCCTGTTTTTCGCCCGCGTTCTTATTTCCAGCCCTGTCCCCGCCGCTTTCGTCTTCCGCGGATGGGTGGCCGGGTTCTTTCGCGTTTCACGACAGCCGCGGATCTCGCGAAACCGCTTGCGCGAAGACACCACGGAATTAACGCTGAAACCACCGGCGTATTATGCACAATTATTTCGACGTCGAAAACAAAGTCCTAAAATGAACGAACAAACGACGAGACATAAATTAATACGAGAAAACCATTCTAATAAATTTTGTCGCTCGAAACGCCGCGTTTGTAAAATGGCCATCAAGACAATGAATTAATGTAGGATGAATTAATATGTACACTAATTTATAATTTCATTGTTTGTCTTGGTTATTTTTCAACGTCGTTTGTAATTTCAAAATACGCGTGCTTTATACGCTGGTAGCGTTACTGTTATTTTTTTTATTTATTAAACGTTTCAATCATACAAGGCTTATTTCGTTATACGATCATACACATACGATAATGTTACAATTTTGAGAGTTGCGTTGTCTACGAACTTTAGGAACTTTAGACATAGACTCTAGTTTTTTCTTAATACATTAAATTTTAAGCTTACCTTAGATTATACCTATTATTCCTATTATTCTATTAATCTATTATTATATACCTACTATTCTATTATTATACCTCTTATTCTTGGTACAATTTATTAATTGCTTTAGAGACTGTGGAAAATAAATAATTTACAACGGTGACACACTGCTCGGGACAAAACGCGTTATCAACGATCATGTGCGGTTCCTAAATAAAATAACAGGCTTTCCGCTAGATTAAACTATTGCAGCGAAACCTACGATCCGATTATATCGAACCCGAATTAACGCGGGTTATTTATTTCGCCGGTTAAACTCTACCCGATCATTGGCTGCGCCACGTGTTTTTTGTTTCCGATTCGATTTGGCTAATTGTATCTCGTCCTCGATTCTCGGCTGCCTGTACCGGTTAATTTCCTTCGGAGAATCGACCAAGCTTTCGCGCGAAATCTACGACCACCCTTAAACGCTGTATACATATACCGTAAATTAACGCTTAAATTCGTTACACTTCGGGATAAAATAACCACGACTCTCGGCTCTCGCAACTATCGCTTTATCAACTTTTTGAACTCTGCTGCTCAAATTCCACGCTTATCGTACCGAATTAACCCTTTCCTTCCGAAAGCATTTTCACCGTTGACAAATAGTTACTGCGCAACTTTCTACGTGCAAAGTTTCATGAACTCTTTTGAAATTGTTATTTGGTCGTCATTAATTGCAAATATTGTCCATTTCACCGTGTACGAACATCGCGGTCATAATACTACAGATGTAATTCAGGAGTATTTATTCAAAAATTGCAGCATTAAACCATTTTTCCTGTTACCAAATAGCAACTGTAAAAACTTACTGATTAAAAAAGTTTGATCAATTTTTTGGAAATTATTATTTTTTTAATACTCATTGTCAATATCGTCCGTTTCGCTGTGTCCAAACATCATCTGCATAATACCATAAATTCATGCTAGAAGTTATTTTCTAGAAATTGTTGCGTTAAAAGGAATTAAATGTTGAGTTTATTCGAGAGCGAAAGTAAATAGTTGCATAGACTGGACTATCTATAATGAAATTACAACGATTCGACGACTACAATGAACAAAGTGAAACGGTGGTGGAAAGTGAAATGAGGAAGACGATTATCTTGCGTGTAAAGTTTCAAACGCGTCTTTCGTCTCGTTTAGCTATCTCGGCTTGTTAAATTCTCTGTTCCATTCTCCTTGTTCTCGACTCGCCGTTCGAGGTAATTAATCTGACGTGCTCACCAAGTATGTATGGCACTCGTGGCCTGAAAAGCGCATTTATGAGCCGAGCGCGATGTAAACGAGAAAGCAAGGGAACCCGGGCCTACGGTTTCCGGTTCCGCGAGCACCGTTGGAAAATCCCGCCAGGATATTCGCGTGCACGCTACGCTAATTTCCAAATGCGACGCTCATTTTGCTTCCCTTTTTTTATCGGTTAACACTAGACTTACGGACGTGTAACGACCATTTATTTTTACACGAAAACTAGAGAAAAAAAAAATAAAGTACGATACGTAAACGGGCTTCTACAATGATCTTTTACCTTGACAAAAGTTAACATACATTCTGATAAAAGCTTCTTCATAGTGGTTGTAATTTACAAGAAGAAACGTGACGTGAGTCATTTTGGCTCGTCCCATAAATCTAGCGTAGATGTAAAATATTAGTAATATTAATATTATAATATTAATAAATTGCATTCTCCCTGTTCGCGTTAGTTAACGAACGTTATACGCGTTCGACCGGAATGCCGTTAAGAGGAGACAGGAATTCTTCCGTAACTCGCAGAATATCGCGCAACTCGATTCTCCGAGGTATGCCTTGCGAAATTAGGTAATTGAGGGCTTTAGGGTACGGTGTCGAAATTAACCCCTTGCTGTACCGTTTATTCGTCGCATGCATCAGACAACATTCGTAGCTATAATATTAAAGCGGACAAAGGAAATTAAAGTGTTGTGGGTATTTTATATTCAGCGATCCTCGATCACGCGAATCATAGTTAAACATAAACTTTGGGTTGAGCGCTATTACAAATGTCGGTACAGTTTGTTACGAGTGCGTCACGAATCGGACTCGTTAAGGTACGGCAAGGTGTTAAATGCGATATTTCCAATTGTTAAAATCACTCTCTGTCTTCAACAAAACTCGAGCGATCAACCTGGCACGATCGCGTGACTCGTATTATATCTCATAGTGAGGTGGGGGTTATGAGCGGAATGTAAAGTTTATCGAAAAAGCGAAAAAGTCACTGTTTAATAAAATAGACTTTGGCAATAAACGCGAGAAAAATATATCCAAGTCTGATCCTGAAAATATCGAATCTATAGATATCGAACCTGCAAATATCGAACTGCTTACAAATTTGCAATCTTCAAGGGTCACATGCTAAAACAGTCAATATTTTTAACGGTACATATGTAATAAACTTAGGTCCGTGTTTGACCATGATTTTGCTTAAATTAATTTATCGTCGCAGTAACAGTCTACCATTTTTGAACACGAATTTTCTTCGCACTCGTTTATTTCAACATACGTACTTTACCGTATCGATGCCATTTTTCCGTTTCTATCGACTCTCTTAACGGTCATGGTTGTTACTTAACGATTAGAGATCGCTACGTTTCCATTATCCGCGACAATCGATTATCCGATTAACGAGCCACTTCGGTTAACTCGTTAACCCGCTTCGGATAGCGAAACTCGCGCGGTCGCCGATTTTCTCGATTAATAGATAAGGGGCCGGCTGTTAGGCCGTTAAATTACACGGTAGTAGGTGGAGTCGGCGAAAATACAGGTGCACGCTCGTCTTACAAAAGAATCGTTCGCGCAAAGAGCATTACTAATTTCCAGCCTCTCGTCTTTGATCTCTCGACGACCTAACCGAGACAAAGGATTACTCCGGCGTATTCCGAAAGAGGGATAAATTAATGTCACGAATCCGGAGTGAACAATGACAGGCCGAATTACGAGTCGTATGTAGGCGCGCGCGCGCGCGCCCGACCACTCGTCGTGCACGTACGCGTCGCGGTACACGCGAGAAAAGGCTCGTGTGTGTACGTATCGAGGGGAATAGAGAAAAAGTAGAACGAAGAAGAAAAGGAATTTGCAGCCGATATACATTAGTCCACGTGAAAAGAAATTAACGCGGTCCATCACCGGGATGAAATGCGCCTCGTCGCAGCGTACCATCGCGAACGAGCATCTCCCGCTTAAAGAACATCTCCGATTTCCGGTTTCACCCTGGATTCTCTAGGCGAAAAGTTCCTCGATAGAGGCCAACCAGGATTATTCGTCATCCGGAGAGAAACAAACTCGCGAACTGTGTCGCGCACCCCCTACGCCCGGCTCCTTAATCCTTTCGTAAACGGTAAACTAACCTAACCTAATCTGTCCTAACCAGATTTTCTCCAGGCAAATTACCCGCGATTTTACCGTATGTTTTTCGTTACGATGCGAAAAAAGGAGATCAGGTTGGCGGAAATGGACCGTTAACCAGTCTACGCGACTCGTTCATGATCCGGCTTCGACGTTAACTCGAGGAATTAACCGTTTCCACTCGGAGGTAGTTTTACCGATAGCATATAGCAACTCTATAAGTTCTTGGTTGAAAAGTTTTATGAATTCTTTCGAAATTATTATCTCTGTATTATTAATTGACATTATTTGCTGCTTCGTTACATTTAAATATTGTGTATGCAACACTGTAGATTCTGTTAAAAAATATCTATCTTAAATTTCTGTATTAAACAAAATGGTGAGTGTGTGTCACCTTTCCAGTGAACCTTGTTAATATTTTTATACGATCGAATGTTCAATTTGAATCGTGATTTGCACGGTCAATGATCGCTTAATCAAAAACAGTCTTGACATTAGAATTTTCTTTAGTCAGTTTGATCTTGTAGCGGCGAATAGTTTGTTGTGTCTGACGCATTTGCCAAATAAATCGTAGTGGAAGACGTTAAGGAATCTAAAAATCGTACGTGCCGATCTGCGCGTCGTTGACCGATCAACGATTACATATGTTTTGCTTATGTGCTCGCGATTAGCCTTCGTAGGACGGTAACGGGGACAGATGTACTCTAAAACCTGCTTTTTTTCCCTTGCGAACTTATCTAAACCTATGGTTCGATAAATGCCAATTTCTTCGCCAAAAATTTTTATATATCACTTTGATTCCCCTGTTATATATGGCTGACGTCCAAATTTCTATATGGATTCAACAGCTATATTATTCAAAATTTCTTCACTTTTCTAACTGAAAGTACTCGCGTTACTTGAAACTATGAAACACATATATTACAGATTACCGTGAAAATATTTGTTAAGATCTGTTAAAAATGAATATACTACCTAATATAGTTTTCATTTGCTTCTGTGTGGCAGTCATGCTGAACGAGCATGACGACATTCTTCGTCGTGCGAACCAAGATACGTTGAGCATGTTACGTTCTATGTAGTTCTTATCTGTTAAATTCTATCGTGGGTCAGTAATAATAGAAAAGAGGTTAACAATAGAAAATAATACTTTCCAAGAGATCGATGAAACTTTTCAGTCAGAAAGTTTCCGAGACACTACTCGCGAACAAAAAAAAATGCTTTCGAGAGCAAAGAGGTTTAATTCTCGTCGCTTGTTGGGCTCGCGGGAGCGTCGAAAATACACGACGGATCCAACTTTTCAGCGACAAACACGTTAACGGCGCAAATCGAAGAAGGAGAGCGCTATAATGGGTCACGCGGTCGTCCTTGAATTTCGATCGAGCCTGGAAGGACGATAAATCCGGAGGGAAAAAATATCAGGTCGCAGGAAGAAGGCGCGCGCGAGAGAGAGAGATCGTTCGTAGTACCTACGTAGTGTATGTCGGTGACAAGAATTTCACGAGAAAATCGAAAAAAGACGTATTGTTCGAGAGGTCCGCTCCATTATAGCGATCTAAGTAAAAGAATAGTAGAGGGAGCGATCGAGGGGTAGTTGGGTGTGGGGGTGGGAGAGTGTAAGGGCGCAAGGAACGGAGGGAGAGCCGCGTGTGGCGCAGAAGAAGGATCACGAACAGGAAACAGGCTGGGGGGTGAAAGAGAGAACGGAGAACCGATAGGGGTGGGAATGATAGCCTGGAGGGGAAGGTACCGCATCTGCCTAGCCCGTACCCGTACCCGTAAGCGTAACCGTAACCGTAACCGTAACCGTACCCGTAGATACTCGCCAGAGGCTGCACCGAATTGGGTCAACCAACTTCGAGTGTACTTCAGGTATACCTACCTATCTGCCTATCTACCGACCCACCGAACTACTACCCTATACTATGCTACTCCTTTCGTGTCCTTCCCACGGAATCGTTCCCTTTTTCTTCGCTCGTTAACCACCGGCAAACCGAGCCGTTGTATTATCGGATTCCATCGAGCCTCCATCTGCTCGCAACATTTTTTTACGCCGCGTTATAAATTCGGTTAACGCTTCGAGTGCCACGTCAGCCATCGATGGCTAACACTGAACTTTCTGTTTGGACCGCGTCAACCACCGCTGGCTGACAGTGTGAAATATGGTATAAAACTAAAAAATTTACATTTAAGTAATAACTGAAAATTTATTTTAAATTTACTTAATTTTTATTTATCACACGATTATATCATTAAGGCATTTCATGGATTTTATTGAAACACGGTAAACATAAAAACGGATGTCCGCAGGTATCACAAAAAATTATACGTGGCCTGACGGGGATTTCCTTAAGAATTCGCGTGGCGCTCAACGTGTTAACCGCTTTCGACGTGTGTGCGCATCGTTGGTTGACTTTAACCCTTTTACTACGAAAGGCGTACATATACGCTCTCACGAGTCTTTCAATATATACGAAAGGTGTATATATACGCTGTCAGTTTTTTGCGTTATGAGACCTTCCCCGTTTCACGGATTGATTCACCATGGAATTTATCGTTCTATATAATGTAAGAACCAATGTATCGATCCATTGTTGTCATATTTATCATATTTGTTTAGGTTTATGCGTTGATCAATGACTTAGAAAATTTCGCACAGAAATGAATTGTTAAATTGTTTCTATTATCCTTTTATTATCATTATGTTGAAATTGTTTCTCGTTGTTACGATGAAACAAATTTGTACCTCATTATCAATTTCGGATTTTTTCTTTATATCGAATTACCCACTGTTATCGAAGAAATATACAAGTTGAGTCAAGTAAATTAAAATAATTTAAAAAGTTTCATAAAATTAATATAAAATGGACATTTTACATTTATTTAAAATTACTGTTTCTTTGAAACCTGGGAATAGTATTAATTTTTTGTATGATCTATAATAGGATTATTTGTTCTGTGTCCGTCGCGTATATTCGTCATTAGTTGATTTTAATAATTTCGCTTTAAGTTTCGATAGCTACTCTCTAAGGAATTTTTGTTCATTCTTTAATGCGTTCGATTGAAGTCCTACCCGTCTTTTTATATTTCACGTTTTGTAAACAAGTTGTAAATAAATCGATCGATATAAAATACCTGCACTTACGGATGATAGTAATGTTCGAATCTCGACGAAGAGTTTATATTCCAAAAAGACAGTGGCGAATTCAAATCGTACGAGAGCATAATTTACGTATCACCGTATATCGGAGTCGAAAATTTTGATTGGACTTGACGGTGGATGTTCGAACGCGGCGATTTATCGAACCTCGAAGAGAAACAACGTATACGTACACGAGATCGTGTGTAACGAGAATGTTTCTAACGACCATGAAATCAACGGAGGATCGAGACGAAGAACGTGCTCACTTTCACCCGGTGTTGGTCGAAGATGCGGCTCACGTGCCTCTTACTTAATCTTACCCTCCCTGGCATCGTTCACCTTTTATTTCCCGTTTTCGCGGACCACCATTTGTCTCCACGATGTTCCACCCGTAATCGGGAAAGTTCAACTATGAGCCTGGCTCATTTTTCAATCGACAACTTTTCTATTTTCATTTTTCACGTCGACTCGATCGCCAATTTACAACGAACGATTTCGCTATCGTTAACCGCTTTCTGCATGATTTTTAGAAATAGCTGAAAAAAATATATGTTGTTACTTTTGATGTCAGTGGTCAAGAAAAATGAGCAAATTTCGAAAAATTCATTTTTTTGGCAGCGCAAGAAGCTAGCGTGTCAGGAAAGGTTCATTTCTGGCCTAACATGCACAAAGAGATTGTGGACTTTGGAACCAAGAAATAATGACTGCTTTCGTGGTTTGGCTCAGATATGAACCATCATGCAGTAAGGGGTTAAATCGTCAAACCACGTATCAACTCTTTGTGCTACGATTTATTCGGCAAGTGCGTCAGACACAAGCAACTATTATTTGCTACAATATTAAAGCGATTAAAGAAAGTTCGAATGTCAGGACTGTGACACATTTAGTGACCCTCGAACGCGGAAATTACAATTGGACTGAAATCGATCGTTCGACCGTATTAAAAAAAAAAAGTTTACCATATTTAAACTGTGAGTGTAGCTCGTAATTGTAGGACAAGGGGCTGAAGGCTTCGGACCACTTTTCATTCTTCACGGATTCAACACTAAAAGTAACGACGTTAAATGCATATTTAACTCTTTGACCGTCACGTCATCCCCATATGGGTGACACTTAAGTTTCCATACGAGTCAATCATCTATTTAGTAAGAATTTGTTCATTTATCTAATTGGAAACACTTATAGTAATTACTGGGACCTATGAATAATAAATAAAACAAAATATTATGAACATATTTGATAGAATTTATTAATCATAAAAATACTACGTAGTAAAATTCTGAACTGTGTTAGCGTAGCAGTCAGCGTGTTAATATAAAATGAAAACTAAATTGGAAAAATAAATAAATACATCGCCTAACATATACATCCATACAGTAGCTCGATAAAACATGGCAGACATTTTGACAAATGAGCGGAAACATAATTTCGTAATATAAAATGTCAAACTCGAAACTGTTCATTTTGACCGATCGGTAGTTCTACCGATAATATGTCCATTCTCTTTCGTATTCGAAAGCGTCGCGAGTGTGTTCCAATGGAGGGTATCATCGACGATGATTCGTAAGCGTATAAATACGTCAGTTCGAAGAACACGAACGCGATAGTACTTGTGAATATAGCGCGATAGTAAATTATAACGCGAAGCGGTGACACATTTCAATGTAACCACGCCCAGAGCCATGCACTCGGCGATGCCTTTAGATCGTTTTTTCGGTGCAACACGAGTGCAGCTGATAGAAGCACTTTAACCCCCGGGTGGCAACTTAAGAAGAAATTTTAACCCTTTGCACACGAGCGGCGACATTCGCTCGACATTTGATTTAATGCAACAATTTTAATCTTTAACGAACGGGAGAATTTTTCTAGTACAGTCACCAGTAGATCGATACGAATTTCAACAAATTAATTGCTTTACTACTAGAGCAAGAAAAAGTGCATGAATAATACTAATTTTATAACAGGAAGTATGTGAACACGTACGTCTATATGGAAAGATACTGAAGCGAAAATGACTTAATAATTTTATAAATTCATTTTGGATAGACTTACAATGTACTTATAGAAAATAGAGAATGTAAGGAAAAAAGTAAATAATTACTTATACATATATATTGTTTATGGATATTATATTACGAAATATTAATGTCGAGAATATGGCGGCATTCGTTCGTGAAGGATTAAATAAATAAGTTTCGACTAAATTTATAGTATCGCATAAGCGATGTTTGAACACAACGAAACAGACAATATTGGTGATTAAGACTAAAAAAAATAATAATTTCAAAGAAAATTCGTCAAACTTGTCAACCAAAGTTTAGCGGTTGCTATCCGCCAGCAGTAAAAAATACCTCGGAGCGTAAATGTTTAATAATAGAAAATAATATTATAATATCCAGTAGATCGATTAACCGTTTCATTAAGAAAGTTTTCGCGATACCACTTGCCAAGAACAAAAATCCTTCGGAGCGCAAAGGGTTAAGAGGCAGAATCTCGAGTCAACTCGCTATGTTATTCCAAGATCAAAGAACCGTGATCAGGTAATACTTTGGATCCCGCCATCTTTTTACAGTCTGTATGTTTCTTTTCTCCGCGAAACACGTAGTAAGTAGGTCGGAGGAGTAGGCTAAATAATGGGCGCCCAAGGATACAGGGTCTTCTGGCGACCAGAGTGTAATTATAACGCGAACGTGGTGAATTCGTGTGCAAGATCGAACGTTTAAAAGATATGTAGGTCAGTCAGTGACCTACCCCATTGCCTGACTCGAACTGATCATTCCAAATAGACTGCCGAAGCGGGATACAGACTGGTCGACCTCCTCTCTTTTCCTTTCTTCCTCGCACGCTGGATACCGACACTCCCCCCCCCCTTCTCACTCATTTCCTCCTCTTTCTCCTATTAAACTCAACCCCGGCGCTCTTATTGAGCCATTGCATATCGCATGAGCGGTTACGACAGTATCCGACACGTTTCGGTGACACAGAATTAACCGGAAATATCAATTATAACATATTCGTTTAAAGTTGGAGCTTTCGTTAAAACGTCTGCAACAACGTTTCGACGATATGAACGATTTCGACACGATTTGCCGACGTGAAAATGTCTGAAAACGGTGCTTATGGTACACGTTGATCCGAAGCCGAAGTTGATAAGTAGAAACGATCAGCAGATAGGTAGACATGATCGACAGATACGTAGGAATGATCGACGCATAGAAAGAAATGATCGACACATAAGCATAAATAAACGCATATACATATAGAAATGATCGATGAATAAGCATAAATGATCGACATATGTATACGTAGAACTGATCGACACATAAATAGAAATCTGTAGAAACATATGTAGAAATGGAAACATAAGTAAATACGTAGGAAAGATTTATTAGAAAGTAATCGAACGAAGTAGCGAAGATGCGTGTAAATAAATGTGTATGTTCTGTTTGCAGGAAGCGTATAGAAAATGGGTATGCAGCTCCCTGGTGCCTTACTTTGCTCATGGGGGACCGCAGGACTTGGACAGTTCGGAAAGCTGGGCCGGAAGCAGGCTTAGGCCCTGTCGGTCCTTTTGCCAATCCGTGGAGCAACGTTGCCCTTACTTACTTCCGGGTGACCGTGCCCCCGCTTACCCCACGCAGTACGCCGGCGAACCTACTTTCCTTTGCAGAGGTAACCTCGTCGTTCAGCCACATCCCGGTCGATCGAATATTCGTCGCTCTGCTGAATCACGCGTTCGATCTCGCGGTTGTTCTCGAACAAGGGTAACAGCATTTTTGGCACCCTGTGTTGATTTTCGCGTCGTTACAAATCGTCTCGGACGAACGCGTTCGCGTACCGCGTCGGGTAGCACGCTCAAAGTTCAACGCTACCAACTCGATTGTCAGAAACTCCGCTTCCGACTAACCGGAATTACGGACCGGAAGTTCTACGCGGGTAAAATGGCCGATGTATCTAAGAACGCGAAGATTTTCGCGCGGCTTCGTTTTACGGAGAGAACATACACGGGGACGGCCTGGGCAGGTGAAATCCTCGGACACGGAAGTTTTGTTACGGGATTCGGAATCCCCGCACTTAACGAGAAGTCCCTTGGATGCTAGACCCGGCGCAGTAGTTAATCCCTTGCGTTACGATTTCGCTCGTTACGTGGCGCGGCATAGACGGAAAAGCGATTTAGTACAGCGGGAAACTCGTTTCTGTCTGCTTACCGGTGTTTGTTCGCGTATAAGCGGTAGGATCTCGATTAACGGTTATTATTTCATTAATTTTATCTATCTTAGAATATCCAGGAATCAACGTTTCTTTCGAAGGACATTCAATATATTCACTGCCGGCCGCGAGACATCTCTATACCGAATCTACAACTCAATATTATTATATTTTGTGAAAATTTATGTGTTTTTCTGTATCATGACACTCGGTGCAGAACGATCGAAATTTAACTGGCAATGCATGGTTTACCTTTTAGATAGAACGCACTTGTTTGCGACACTGTACCCGTGGAACGTCTGACAGGACAAAAACCGTTTATGATGTTTAAAAACAGTTTAGAATTACTGAATCTATAGTATTGTGCCTATGATGTATGAACATAACAAAACAGCTATCAATATCAATTAATAATAAAGAGATAATAACAACTTGAAAAGAATTCGTCAAATCTTTCGACGAAAAAGTTTTAGAGTCGCTATCTGCAATCAGTAAAAATACCTCCGAGTGCAAATATATGATAATGTCAAAAAATGTTGTTTATAAAGCACCGATGGCCTTACGAATACCTTCAAGTAGTATAAAATCATACAGATTCGTTTCGGAGCCTCGTGCGTGAATATGTACGATCGAATACGATCGTATGTAAACGTTGTACTGTACGAAGTTTTTGCCCAGATCCAATATTAACCGTTTGGCCGCATTTGACGTATCGGTACGTCACGCATTTGTTTGGACAAAGAGGCACACGATGTTCTGATACGTCATTGAATCTGAGACGAGATTTAACTAGTTCATTCTGGTTTATTTCAAAGTAACGCGTATCTGTTGCAACGGAACAAATAATTTCAATAGTTTGATGAACCTTGTTTGGGATACACAACCCCGTAATGGCAGAAATAGAGAATATATTTTGTTTTAATGAAAGCAGTGATCTTTAATCTGACGAAAAATTTTATAATGATCCTTTAAGCGATAAAGGGGAATTTCACAATAAAAATGTTGAAGAATATATCGAACTAGAAAGCGATAACGATAGCGGAATTATTCAAAGACGTAAAAGACGTCTATATTGCTGAAGAATTATTGGAGAAAATCACATGAAAAAGTATCATGCGCTACAAAATTATTAATAATTTGCTATTTATTATAACCAGAGTTTATTTGTTTTAAAAGTATTTTGTAATACTAACTGCCTAAAGTTATTTCAATATTACGTAGGAGTATATATAATAAATAATACCGAATAAATTAATTCTCGCATAAAATATACTGCTGTTACTTGTCCACAAAATTAAATATGCTCCAAGTGCAAACAGATTTTCAAATAAATGTGTACCCAAGGGCTTAAGGGATTTACTTCGTACTTTACGTTTAGCGTAGCTCGCGATAATAGCGCAAGAAGTCAAAACGAGGGATTAACGCGAAGCGTCGTGTTGCCCAGGCCGTGCGCGATCCAGGATCGAACGAACAGAAAGATAATAGCGAAAGAAGGAACGGAAAGAACGCGATAGAAAGAGGAGGGGAAATAGAGAGAGAGAGAGAGAGAGAGAGAGAGAGAGAGAGAGAGAGAGAGAGAGAGAGAGAGAGGAGAGAGAGGAGGTGGTTGTGCAACGAAATGATTTCAGATCCAAACATCCCCGAGACTGGAGAACAAGCCGCGAGGGCGTTACACAGCAGCGAACAGGACGAGTGCTGCTTTCACGCGTGCTCCGAGGAGTATCCGGGATCGGGAATCTGCGCGAATTGCACGGACCGGGAACCACGGAAACGCGGCCGAAGCCACGATCCTCCGACGGCGCCCTACTGCGAGATTAATCCTATTCAACCAGCTTCCACAGGTACGTCCACCGTTCGCCGTTTCCCCCGCGTGCCACGGAAAGATAAAGCGAAACGTCCGAAATCGTCGGGGATCGCGCGAGACATTGCACGAACCAGTCAAAATTTCATTCCGCGAAGTTGCCGTCACCCAGAAAATGGCGCGCGAGGAGATCGATGGTCAGATTTTCGCCTAGGCCCATAGTTCTTTAACGCTGAACCTACCAAAGCGGTCAAATAACCATTTAGTAAGTTTTTAATTTCAAGTTAGAAAGTAATTTGTGTTTCATCGTTCGTTTATTCGTGTTTCAACTACATTTTTAATTTCAATATAAAGCTGCATTACACGCCGGTAGATTTAGTGTTAAATAAATTAAAAAATATCGGCACAAATTGGTGCGTTCTAGGGGTCTATTTTGCTTCGATCATTGTTCAAACGTATTTAAGTGGTTACAATGTAACAACAATTTACATCGTTCTGTTCGGAAAAGATCACAGCGGCGCTATGAGCTTTAAGAATTTCATAGCGGCGATTATGAGATAAAAAAAAAAAAAAAATTCGTCGTAGAGTGCCGTAGCGCAGCGCGGTCGAAACGCCTGGGCGAAGGAGCTCGCGCGTCTAATTCCTGGGTGACCGATCGTAGTTACGATCGTAGGGCGAACGAACGCGTACTTTAGTTCGGATCGTTTGAATCAGGTGTACAGATCGAGGAAGAGGAGGAATCGTCCTTGTCGGCGAGGGACACGGTGGCGCCAGGGACGGCGACGAATCCGGTGCAACAACAGGGGACCTCGTTGTGCGGAACCGGTGGCGTCGGCTCGATGACGAGCGTCTCGTCCTCCGATCGATCGACGATCAGCCTGCTACCGCAACTATTTTGGTTATGCTCGATGTTGACCAGCAGCCTCGGTAACGTTCGAACGATCCCCGGTGTATGGTTGACACGGAGCATCGCGCGTTCCCGAGGGTTCGCGAGGATCAGCAGCCGACCGGTAGACCTTGTCGCTTGGCTGCACGAAATGAGCCTACGTCACGTAACCGAGTGGATGCTCGAAAAGTGGGTGACGGTCGAGCGTCGGTGCCGAGGCTGTTGGTGGTATCGGTGGTGTCGGTGTTGGTGCTGGTGCTGGTGTTGGTGCTGGAGTTGGAGGCGGAGGCGGAGGTGGCGCGGAATATCGTCGAGCGATCGCGTTCGATGGAAATTCCGACCGCGGGTGCAACGCGACAAAAGCCGTTTCCGTCGACCCGTAACTATCGCCACCGCCGCCGCCGCCGCCACCATGAACGAAACCGCCTATCTTCGTCGTTCGAATTCGTGTAGTCGTCGTCGTCGTCGTCGTCGTCGTCGTCGTCGTCGTCGTCGTCATCGTCGTCGTAATCGTCGCGGTCATCATCGACGACCCCGGCGTCGGACACGGGATCCCGGCTCGTTTGCCGTCAAGTGTCGGTGGCAGCGATGGAATTGGTGGTGGTGGTGGTTGTATCGATGGTGGAGATCGCGGGCGGCGAGGAAACGCGCGGCCGGAAGGAACGAGCGGAACGCCGAGACCGGAAGAGGAAGGAAAAACCGCCGGTTGAGGAGGAGAAAGACACCGAATAGCTTCGACGTTCTCGGTAACGACGTGTGCCGCTGTTCGGCCGCGCGGCGATACTTTCGATTATCCTCGAGGAAGGATCCGCCATAGGGGGAGGCCAGGGAGGACGCGAGCAGCGTGAAATACAGGTTTTTTCTATCGGTAGCCAGAGCTCCGTCGTAAAGGACTTTGGATCTACGATTCCGTCGGACCTTCTTCCGAACGGACGAACGGTTTAACGGCTTTGCCCTTGAGGAGGAAGGTCGGAGCGAACCAGAGGGCGCGTGGCGAACGTAGATAAAGAAGCTGGCGCTAGAAAGAGAGAGAGAGAGAGAAAGCGAGCGAGAGCGTGAAACGGGACGAAAGGCGAGATAAAAGGAATTTTCGGAGAGCGAGGGAGAGTCACAATATCGAACAAGAGAGAAAGAACCGTGCACGGTGAACGCGCGCGAGCTGCATACGCCGGCTCTCCAAGCCGGATCGAGGGTATTCAGACGTTCGAGAACGAGAGAGAGAGAGAGAGAGAGAGAGAGAGAGAGAGAGAGAGAGAGAGAAAGACGCGAACACGAAAGGAGAAAAGAAAATACGAAAAGACCGGCAACGTCTATCGCTAATAATAACGATAACAATAATACAATAATAATTAATTAATTACGATTAAAAAAAAAGAATTAACGACAGTAACGGTAACGATGACGAGTCCGAACGATAGAACGATGCCGATAATGAAATTACGATAACAGCGGTGATCGTGGAATAATGAATTAAAATACTAGTTAACGAATAATAATAATGATGCTGATGATGCCGAAGATGCTGATCAATAACGAGGTAAAAAATAATAACGATTAAATAATTAAAAGAAATGAAAAAAAAATGAAGAAACCATGAAGTAACGTTAACGTTTACGATAGAATGATTACGATACAGTTATTATTACACGTTCGATGCGTCCCACATAATACACGCACACACACGCGCACACACATATACACGACACGTATACACACGTACACGAGGAGTATTAATTATTTCGAAGAAGAAAAAAAAACAGACGCAGAAGAAGAAGCAAAAAAAAAAAATTATATATATAAATAAAAAAAGTTAAAGGTGCGAACGAGCGAACGAAGAAGCGAGAGTACGTGGACCGCGTGATAGAATACGAGCGCGAAAGTGTGAACGAATGCGAGGCAGCGAGAATGCGAAAAAAAAGGTGGCTCGAGGAACGGTACGCGCGACAAGCGAGCGTACGTTCGCGTATTATCTCGTTACGCGATTAAAACGAGACACTTTAAAAGAATACGCGCTGAAAAAAAAAAACAATGACGTAGATAGATAGTATTTCGGTCGTGAAGGGAAAACGAAGGAAAACGGAGACGAGGGAACGCGATGGAACACGGAGTCGACCATCCTTGCGTCGACGTTTCGTAAGGAGTCGTAGGAACGTCAACGGAGAATAAAACACGACTTTATCGAGGTATAATATGTGTTCGTTTAGACATTACAATAAATAACTACTATGTTCACTTAGACACGTAACGGTACGAATCGAGAGAGAACGAGAAACGGTGAGGATTAAACGAGCGAATGAAACGAGAGGGTACGAAAGGAACTTACGGTAGAGTGCATGATCGGTAGAGAGTGCGTGATAACGAGCGTGAGAGTGCGAGGAAAAAATGAAAAAAGCGAATAGGGCAACGTTCGGTAGATGAAGAAAAATCGTAGGAAACCGATGAATTTTTTTATAGAAAAATATCCCGAAGAAGTTACGAAAATAGGTGTACGGAAAAAAAATTAATAATAATAATAATAGTTAAATAATAATAATAATAATTATTAAAAATAATAATAATAATTAATGATAATACTGTTTTTGGTACTCTTCACTGCGCAGCGTGTGCGACGAGTTTTCTTTTCTCCGATCGTAAAGAACATTTTAGAACGAATCGAATCGTCGACTTTGCCTATTTTCTCGTGCACGGGAGAGCGTCGATGTTCGACAACGAATCTCGCTTAAACGAACGGGAATATTCTTTCGTATCGATCGAAATCGGCGACGAGCGAACACGGTTTCGTCTAATTTTCCGAGCGAGTTTCTTTCGACCGGCGTTATTTTTGTGGGCCCCGCGAACGAACGCGACGGCCCTGCATGGAGGAGAACGATACCGAATCCGTCTCCCTGCTAGCGACCGCGCCCTCGCGCCCGCAATTATTGCTCGTCGCTGATTTAAACGATAGAATACGTTCGAGATCGAAGAAAAGCCGTCGAGATTTATCGACAAACGGATCTTGCAAAGATACGCGCGTCGATATTCGATTACCGCAGAAACAACAATGTTTTTTAAATGCGAGGATCGGAAACCGGCCTTCGCGTCGAAGTGAAAAATCGGGTAAAAGGGTGTGTTTTCTGCGAAAATGTAAATTTTATCAATTTTCTTTTTTCGTTCGAATCGCGAGAACGCTGCGCAGGCGAGGAGTCGGAGAATACAGAGAGAAAGAAACGTAGAGAATCGTCGTGGTCGTCGTCGATGTGTCGTAACTGCAAAGAAAAAACTAATTATGCGGAATGATGGGAGCGTGTGATGGACGCGCGTACACGCATACACGCGCGACACGTGCACGCATACAGGTACACGGTGCGCGTTCGTCGATCGAGGAACACGGGAAGAAAGGTCGCCGCGAGTACGTTCGTTGATATTGTTAAACATTGTTCGATGCATAATTGTTGCCGATTTACGTTCGTAAGGGGAACGTAAGAGGGTGAGTATGCGAGCGAGGGCGGAAGTACGCGTGTTCGAGCACGATCGAGGATGACTGAATCGGAACGAATGAAAAGCGACGAGAAACGATCTCGAAAACCGCAAAGAATCATCGAGAACGCGCGATTACCGATTCCAGATGATCGTACGAATGTTACGAATTGTACGAGATAGATGGTACAACGAAATCGACGAGGAGAGACTTTGGTTTTTTTCAACGATTTAATCGTTTTTTTACTCCGGCCCGTGAGTTTCTTTTCTGATCGATAGCAGCGTCCACGGCTCCCCTTTTACGCTTCGGCAGAGTTACGCAACGCGGAACGACGGACACGAATCGTTTTGTTAGTACGAAATAAAGATAGAATCGCGTGTCCGGCACGAAGATCAAGATCGTTTCCGGTAAAGGGGCCGTACAATTCGTAAACGCTGATTTCTATGGCAGCGCCAAGCGAGAGAACTCCCCCCGCAATTCCTTATCCTCCGCTCGAAAAAATCACGAAGACGCGTCCAATCTACGCTGGTAGAATCTCGCGAAAACGAACGGAACACGTGCATACACAATTATCGTGCCACTGGGTTTTCATCGTCGTAACTGGGCCTAATCGGATCGAATATCGAATACAGCGTCGAACGTGTTAACTTGTTCCAAGGAAAAGATTAAACCGAGTTCCCGTGAAACTGGTAGAACAACGTCCTGTTTGTTGACTTGTAATTTCGCTACTTTCTACTATCCCTTCATCGGTCACAGATTTGCATAAAAATAATGTTTTACTCTATATCGTCTCAATTGTTAGCCACTTGTCATACAGTTTATATTTCTGGTGCATCAATTGGAACTATTCGCAGCTACAATATTAATACAATATTAATACGAATCATCGTATAAGCCAGTTTATGTATTACCCATTATTTATTTATTTTTGTAGGTTAGTTTCGATTTAAATATAAGTAGCGACGAAACGTCCGTAGATCTAGGGTTAAACTAGGGACAACGAGCTCCGCGGATTTCTTTCCCGTCCTTTTTCGCTATCCCTTTTCTCGACGGGACGACTTTATTTTATCGACGCGCGCAAGGGGTTCAATTGGATTAGAATCGGTGATCAGTATGTTTCGGTAGCGTCTCCATCTTCGCTCGTTCCTTCGATTTCCCTCGAAATTCGGAAGCTACGCTTTCGATCTTCGCTCTCGCTTGGCAAGCTCCGTTTACGCAATTTTTACGATTCTAAACGGCGGTTCATACGAGAACGATGATTTCCTTTTTTGCTAATCCGGCAGTCGCGAGTAACCATTTTCTGCTTGTACATCGCGATAATGAAAGATGGTACGCGATAAGCGCGATTCGGTGATACTTCTGTTATGGAAACTATCCGGTGATGGAGCGATAACATTTTCCGTAAACTTTCTACATTTTCGTTATACAGAGTGTCCCGTATAAAACCGGTACGCCTCACGATCGAGAGAGATTCATGTAACACATTAACGATTTTAGTAAAAAAATAACGATAACAATGAACAAACAATACGTGAGGTGTATCGAGTTTACATGGAACACCGGTTAAATTCGTCGTTGCTCGAATTTTGCTTCTTTGTTTTACACGATCAAATATGTGTCAAGTATGTGTCAAATGCGTACCTATAATTTTTCTACCGTGATATTATGTCGAAATTATAATTTGATCGGTACTTACGTATGTATAGGGAAATAGTATACTTATATCATATAATAACGTAAGTAGGCTCCAAAAACGAGGAAACATTGTAACGATAAAATGTGAGAACGATACGTTGTCCGATAACAGAAGTTACACCGCGATCGAAACTGTTCGAATGAAAGATTGATTGATCAGAAAAGTCGGTAACAATTTGTCTCGGTAAGATGCCTATGGTCTTCTTGCTACGATGACAGAAAATACAGTGTCATCGGGGTTAGACATTTTCCTTTTTGCTCGAAACAAAAATAGATTTTAAATCGCAGGCTCGGAAACGTTTCGCCGATCGAAACGTTTCCTCGTCGACTACGCAGCTCGACTTCCGGTCGGTTTCCTTCGCTCGGCATCTTCGGACAAACCGTGAACCGATCGAATGGCTTTTCTACTTTGTCGTTCTCGCTCGTTCGCTCGTTCGTTCGTTCGTTTGTTCGTTCGTTCGTTCGTTCGTTCGTTCGTTCGTTCGTTCGTTCGTGTAGAAAATGATAAGCAATGTTCTTGGACCAGTAACGAAGAAACAAAAGAAACAACCGATTGCGCGTGGCAAGATGAAATTTCGCGCGGTCTATATCGATACGATTTCTCCGCACGAGAAAATCACGAATTTCAATCGGAAATTTACGAAATCGTTGCTCCGAAGCCTGCTCTACGCTCGCGTACAAATGTTTACGCGATTATTTATTTAATTAAAGATGTTTCGATTCGCGGTCGAAGCTCTGCCCGAGCAGAAAATACATTATTTAAGGTAAAAGTAACAGCTGTTGACCAGTTAAGAGAAATCTTCCATGGAAATAATGGTAACCGCTTACTGTGTCGATAAATGGCGAGAGTCGATACTTGGAGACGTTCTTTAAACCTTCTAAATTATGCACCAAGACCACTTTTTAAAAAAGTAACAAATTTGAGAAATATATTTAAAAATTCGGCAAATGCGCCAGTAGTTGACCATTCTTGAAAACGAAGACTAGTAATGTCCAGAATTTGACCACTAAAAAATTATTGCTTTTTCAGGTTACAATAATAAAAACGATGTATTTATTATTTATAGCTATTATTCACAGAAACGTTAAAGGAATAGAAATATAATAGCATATTACTTATCTTATTGAATTCGGAAGTTCCTTGTTAATAAATATACTTCGCTTCGCATGCAATTGTTGGAAAATTTCATCGCCGCGGCATCTGAAGCTTACTTTCATCGAAAGTGAACAACTTATAAAAACCTTATTTTTTGTATGTTTTTTAAAAAATGATCAATTACTGGTACATGGTCCACAACCGGTACTTTTACCATAAAAGGACAGGAGAAATTTTCTGTGCAAACGATCGATCGCGGTGAGTGTCGTTCGTCGGTATGGCCTTACTTTTTGGTTATTAATTACGATCGCGCGAGTACGAGATAGCCGGACGATCGTTTGCATCGGGAACATCGATTTTTTTCCAGCCACGAGACGTTTAAAACGTTTCTAAACGAACGTTTCCGTGCGGTCGTTGAACATTTGTTTCGGCGTTCGCGGGCAAATGTGGCCGTAGATTAGGCTTTAGATCGAACGTGTCGTTTCGAGTTTTCCTTCGGTAAAAGGTCCTGTCTAATAAATGTTCGCGTTCTCTTCTGATCGATCTCGAAATCCTGCACATTTTCCATGTCCGTGCCAGCTATTTTTTCCACGGATCGCTTTTCTCGGAAAGGGCGCGACCAATGAGGCGCGCCTCGCTGTTTAAATACGTTTCCACGCGACGCTAAATCACCGCCTTTATCGCCATCGCGTGGAACTGCTTGATTTTTATTCTTGCAAAAAATCTAAAAGTCGAGTCGAGAAGCGGCCAAGTATCGCAAGAAATCGAGCGAACAGATCGGCGAGGCAGGTTCGTGGAGAAATTCGCTGAGTGTCCCGAATTTCCGTGTAAAAGAAGAATTAATTTGTCGCGAATATTGTATCCGAGATAGAAAAGGAAAATAATAAGCCCGGGATATGGGTTAAAACGCGATAATATCTCGTTGCGCTTAAAGAGACCGTTAAAAGCACGGCTATCCTCGAAAGCGGAGCCTGTTCCTTTGATCTCCTACACTTTTTATGATTCTCGTTGGAAATTAATCTTGGCCTCTGCCCTTCTGTCCTTTCGTTTTCTTTACTTTCCTCTCTGTTTTCCTCGTATCGACGTGAAACGCGACAGGCCAGAAATCCGTGGCCGCGATTCGACCAGACTGCTCGTAAAAGGGAATTAAGGAATCCCACGACACACGCGCGCGACCTTCATACGTACACACGCGATCATCCGATGCGTCGTTGACCGATCGACGATCACCTATGCTCCGCGTATGTATGTGCTCGCGATTAGCCTTAGTAGGACGGGGTAACGAATACGGCTGAACCATAAAACTTGCTTTATTCCCTTACAAATTTATCGAAACCTATTGAACGGTAAATGCATCGATTTCGTATATCGCTTTGACTGCCATGTCGTATCTCGCAAAGGCACAGAATTTCAAAAAATAAAATGGACCCATGTTGCACATAAATTTTATCGCATTTTGAATTAAACAAAATTGGTATATTTTTAATAACACAGAAACGACAATACGAGTGCACAAAAAATAATAATTCAAATAAATTTATTGTTATAGGACCTCGAATAGTCTTACACGCACGAGAATGCAGCTATTGCAATATTTAGAAGCGGGACTAAAAATGTCCCACCATGCAGTACCTACCGTGCATCAAAAAGATGGGACATTTTTAATCCTACCGTACCCCAAAGAGATATACGGGTGACACTCGAATTTCTATACGGATTTAACAGCTGTATTATTCAACATTTTATTCGCTTCTCCGACTGAAAATACTCGCGTTACTTGAAACTGTGGAAAATAAATGTAACAGATTATCGTGAAAATATTTGATAAAATTTTTTTAAAAACGAAGATACAAAAATATAACAAAAATTCGAACAACGAATACCCTTATACCTCTATTTGTTAATCTGTTAACTGGTATTATCATTTCCGTACTATTAACACTAAATCTTCCAAAGTGGTCAAAATTCCCATTTAACAAGTTTGTAATTTTAAGTTAGAAAGTATTTTAAGATTGCTTTTTTGAAATTCATATTGATTTTGACCAAGATAACGAATTAATGTGCACGTTAATTCGTTTGTCAACGTTCGTTTATTCATTTTTTAACTGCATTTTTAATTCCAAAATAAAGCTGCATTATACGCCGGTAGGTTTGACGTTAAAAATATACGAGTTACGTTTAATTCAAGATGCGGTAAAATTTCTATGCAATATGGGCCTATTTTATTTTCTGACATTCTGCACGTCAAAGAGTTAAAAGATGCTCCCATCGAGACTGCTGGTTAATTCATAAATCTGGAGTTTTGTTTTACACGATATTAGCTCGACAAAAATGAGTAACCCACAAAATATTCCCGTCCCAGCGTTTCTATTGTACATTCCTCTCGTCAGAAGCGTCGAATTCAACATTTCGTTTTGCTCGATGTTCGCTAAACTGAAAACGAGTAACCTACGAAATATTCCCGTTCTGCCGTTTCTCTTGTACGTCCCTCTCGCCGAGAGCGAATCTCGAATTTAACGAGACGGTATCGGCGCGCAAAGAGTCGGACACTCGAATCGGTGGACGCGTGAATCGTTCGAAGCTCGATAAAACAACCCCGACTGCTATAAAGCCCCGGAGGAAGGTCGCGAAAGAGAGAGAGAGAGAGAGAGAGAGAGAGAGAGAGAGAGAGAGAACGATCTGTACGAGGGAAAGAGAATGCTCGATAGATTCGAGAAAGAAAGGACAAGGGGAACGATGAATGCTCCGACAGGAAGAGGGGCGCAGTAGACCCAGTAAGTGGGAAAGTCCCGAAGAGACGGGCTGCTTCGGCTTTTCGATTCGAACCAGCCACCAAAACGCACGGAGATAAAGTGTCGAGACGGTGAGAAGGTGTAAGTACGTGGGTGCGTGTACGTGCACGTGTATACGTGTGGCTCGGGGAAAGAGAGCGAGAGAAAGTGTGTGTGTGCGCGAAGAGAGAGAGAGAGGGGGGGGGGGAGAGAGAGAGAGGACCCAGGCTACGTATTGATCTCACGAGTCTCCCAACGTACAGCGTCCGCATAAAACAGGCCAACGTCGGCAACGTTGACGTTGACGTCGACGCGATCGTCTTCTTCGTTGTCTTCGTTGTGATCTATGACATCCACCTATTTTTTCGACCGTTCTCCCTCGCAACGCACCTACGAAATCGATGAAGGAGGGTTCGAACGCTCGCAACGCCGTTCAGATTGATTTTTCAACGAGTAATTACGACACTTAACCAGTTGGTTAACCGATATTACTCGCCGCAACCAAATTATCGTTAGTTAACTACTTATTCGCGCCGGATATCGAAGATAATTTGTATTACGAAATATTTTAAAGATTAATTACTCGCGATAAGATGTCGTACGCTCGGGATCCATTACATCTTTCACCCTCGTCTCTTCATTTTCCAAAATATTTAACGTCGTTTCTTCCCCCTACGATCTAAAATGCCAACATTTCAAATCCATAATTTGTATATTGTTTTCTTGCAACGTCCGTCTCCTCGTTTTCGTTTCTGTCACTCGTGCCACTGCAGGCTTGTAAGAATATATTGGGTCATTCTATAAATAATGTTTATAAAATTGCCTTCTCAGCCAATAAACGAGGGTGAAAATAATTGACGCGTATTATTATTTTTAACAGGAAATTTTCGTTCACTATCTTTTATTGGAAAATTCGATTCTAAAAATTTACTATCTACTTTAATACCGAAGAATTAACACGGTCGAGGTCTCGGTATCCTTGCATTTTTAATTAAACTTTAATTACATATTTCTTCGCTCTCGTTTCCCGAATACTAAACGATTACACCGGACCTTTTTCATTCGTTATATAAGATTTTTGTCAAAAAATCTGACTGTCCAATTTTAATTTCGTAAAATACGTAACTACGATACGTCGTAGCGTCTGGTTAATTCGCTGCTACATAATTCCCTATACATATAGGCAACGGATAGTAGGTCTGTCTAGGTGACAGAATGTGTAGCCACGTGACGCGAACAAACGAACGTTGAGGAAAAGCTGCGTATACGACAGTGACCGCCGGTAATTGCCCGTTTTCACCTCCGAAATCCGAAACGCGGAAGCTTATCGCGGTGATCGACTACTTAAACGAACGCCATTGATTTCCGCGATCCGAAAAGACTCACCTAACGGCGGATGCGAGTGTCGAACGAAATGCAGAAACGACACGTGTTCGATCCCGTGATCCTGATCCATATTTTTCACGAATTCCTTACGACACGGTCTCGTACGCTTCGATCGCTCGTTGAGAAAATTTGTTAACGCGCGACGATGAAAACTCGACCGGAAGTCTGTCGCGATTCATCGTCGAACGAATAAAACACACGACAGAGACCAGGCACCGTATGTACGTAGATGCGAATGAGCAAAATACATATAAAACAAACAAAGGGGGGATAGAGAGTGAGAAAGAGAGAGAGAGAGAGAGAGAGAGAGAGAGAGAGAGAGAGAGAGAGAGAGAGAAAGAAAGAGTGCGTGTGTGTAGCGACCGCGTGTTAAAAGAGCCACTGCCTTAGCGACAGCAGGATCCGTGCTAGAAACAAGGCCTTAGAAAGTAACAAACCAGAAACATAATTAGAGTTAAGTAAGTCTGTTGTTGTTAACCAAAAAAAGTGAAAGAAAAAAGATAACGGTACTTAGAGGAATCAGGAGGACAAATGATGTTGACGTATTGTAAAACTAATTAGCTATTGTATTTAAATATATATAAATATACATACAAATGTACATATAGGGAATGGCGGAGCGGGTGGACAAACTTTAGTAGCTTATTTACGAACTAAAGACGAAACGGTCGTAGAAAATTTGATCCTTTCGTGAAATTTGTGATACCGCGTTTTCTTCAAGTACTCATTCGTACTTAACTAAAGACGATTAATCCAATTATATTCGAAAGGTATATGGAGTACCTGCTATGGACTCCGATCCGAATCGTAATTAGAGAGACGAATAATTTTAAAAAATTGAATGAATCGAAAGTAATAATCAAGTTGAAACGATCATTTGCCGAATGAGTACCGTTAAACCCGTTATTCCCGAAAGGGTATCTCGTCTTTTCAGAGCGAACTCGCGTTCGTTTTCTTTTCGCTCGGAACAGGGAAAATACGATACGAAGGTTCGGCCACCCGTTTTCCCGCCATTCCGTATTTGTACGCATGTGCGTATGTATGTATGTATATAATAATTAACCCCTCGTGCCCGCAAACTAATTAGGCGTACTAACGCATAGCTCTACTAACAAGTAGGATTATTAAACGTCGCTTGTCGCAAACGAAATCGAAAAAGTCCGACAAGAACAGATAGAAAAGAGAACACGAACAAAACGAGATGACCGAATCGCAAAAACCAAAGATTCCACGACAACCAACGAGAAAAGAAAAAAAGAAGGACGATGGATACGAAAGAGAGTGAAAGAAAATGCAAGCGGTGGGGTAAGAGTGCATCGTCGCTATTTGCCACGAGAATAAACACTGCACTCTCGAGATTTTTTATCTTCCTCTTTGACTTTATTTTCTGCTGTTCTGCCTTTTCAAGAACGAAGAAAGAAAACGGGAAATTAAACGAGAGACAAAAATACCGAAGGAAACTTTAAAAAAGGAAAAAAAGAAAAAAGAAAATGACGAGTAAACCGGGGCGAACGCGTTCGATCGCCGAACAATTGTTGAGGAAGCATCGATGGCGCGCCAAACTCGAAACCTACCACTTTCAATCCGATGTTTTAGCGTAGCGTTTACGTATCGTAAGCTGTCGACATTTATACTATGAACTATGAGTAAAGGAAAAAAAAAAGAATTGTAGCGATCATTGTGGACATAGTTAATAGTATAGATTAGTTAACCGCACTAATTGTACCGAAGAAAAAAAATGAAGTACATTTTAATTCCGACAACTAATTATTATTATCGAGATCTATTTCTGTCACGCGTACGTCTACACGAGCTAAACCGAGTGGAAACTAAACGGGGAAATAAAATAAAAGAAATAATCGCGTGCTTGCGTGCGTGCGTGTACGTGTGCGTGTGCGTGCATAAGAGAGAACGGGAGGACGAGAGAAAGAAGCGGAGATTCGACGATTCTTACTCGATTCGAATTCGTAGTTATTTTCGAAACAGTAGAGAAACGGACGTAGGGAGAAAAACTGGTCGCGTTGGGTGGCACAGTGAAAAACTTCCGTATGTACTGCAGCAACCGAATAACTATTATATTAATTATTATTATTGTTCTTAAGAAAAGGTATACAATTATTTGATTTAACGCTTCGACGACAAGTTAACGCGTTCACTGGCATAACGAACGTACCGCAATTTATTACCGTGGTATCGCGGTCACCGGTAATCGGCTGCGCTCTCGAGGATTCTATCTTTCCGTCTCTTATATTACGTTATCGTTAGAATATTATTGCTATTCGAATTTTTCTTCGACACTTTTTTCGCCTATTCGATCCCATCACTCGTTACCGGTGAACCCCGTGACACGGAATCCATATCGTTAATAACCAATGACTTTTATAACAATGAACGCGCTAACTTATTCGAAACGACTCGAATATTTCCCGCGTTGAAGGAGCAGTGCCATACGGTACGCGTTTCTTCGAACCCGCTAGCGGAAAAATCGGACAAATCGAAAATCAACATCTATTTTTATCCGATTATTTCTTCGCCATAAAGGCCGTTTCAGATTCGAACAATTAATTAGTACGGTTCGAGTCAGCTTTTCGTCACGTTCTTTGTTCTTTCGATGTGTTAGCGATACGATTATCGAACGAAAACTTCGATCGTTCGCGGGTCCGAATTTGTTTCTCGGTGAATTTCTGAAAACATCGAAAAAACGGAAAACGCGAGTTCGACGATCGTGTTCGAATAATAATTTCGCGATGAAAAAAAAAAAATGTGAAATGTTAACCATTTGCCCTCTAAGGTATTTTTTATTGCTGGCGGATAGTAACTGTAAAACTTTGGTCGAGAAGTTTAATGAATAATTTAAAAAATATTATTTTTTCGTTATTATTTGCCACCATTAACTGCCTCATTATATTTATATGTGCAAAGCTATAGATTTCGTTAAAAAATATCAATTCCAAATTGCTGTATTGAACGAAACGGCGAGTGTCTGTCACCTTTGGAGTGCAAATGGTTAATCGTTAATTCAGAAATTAAATCGTTTCGTAGGAGCGTTAATTAATATATTGTCGAATGCCATGATACAGTGAGAAAGCGACAATCGGCATCGAATTTTACTAGATATTCATCGATTGAACGCGACGCGCGGAAAGTTTCAGCGTATAGAGAAGACGAAAAGCAATAACGCGGGGACAGGAAAAGCGTAGAAAGCGATTGTAATTGGCAGCCTATGACACTGGCTGTTTCTCTTCAACCGCGACCCACACGTACTTACTTGTCTGAACTTACAAACACGGCCGGTGGTCGGTCGTTAATTAATTAGGTTATCGATTCGATCGAGGCTTTTCAGGACACACGTATATCCAGCCGCGATTCCTCCTCGATACACGTGACACCTTACACGCGACACGCGACCTTACGCGAGTACACGTGTTTCCTGCTGTCGTCCAACTACAACTTCGATGCTTTCGTTCCTGAAATATTATTCGAGCGTATTAACCCTTTGCGCTCGAAAAGTGACCCTTTAACCCTTTGCGTTCGCCACCTCGTTTAATGCAACAATCTGGAATAGGTTTTTTTTTTCCACTAAATTTATAGTGTTGCGCGTATAATGTATAAACAGCATTGTAACAGTATTGAAACAGCTAATAGGGATAATTAATAACAGAGCGATAATAACTTGGAAAGTATTCGTGAAACTTTTCAACCAAATAGTTTTAGAGTCGCTATCTGTAAAAATATTTAACTTATAAAAATACCTTCTCGTGCAAAGGGTGAACTTCGCTCGACTCGCGATCGCGCTAGAAAATGTTTCATTACTTCGTTGATCTTAGTCGAAAGAGTACATAACATTAGCATAACTAGAAAAGGGACCAGGATCGTCTTGACCCTCCAAAATATGGACTGGTCCATCTCCAAAAACTATTGGAACAAGTACAAAAATATCGAACAATTTACGAAAGCCGCGTTCCATGCGCGTTATTAAATCAAGGGCCTGACATATTTTAGACGAAAACTCTAGTTACGTCAATGACTACAATCAACATTGTCTAACCCCTTGCACTACGATTTCTTCGGCAAATGCGTACAGACGTAACGAACTACATATACGTTGCTGCGACATTAGACCGAATAATGTTCGAACGTTGAAATTGTCCTGCATTTAGCGATTCTCGACCGTACAACTTATAGTTTGAGATTAAATTATAGACTCGAATCGAACGTTCAAACGTATTAGAAATATAAACATGGTAGCTCGTCGTTATAGCGCAAGGGGTTGAAGGCACGTCAATGATCATTTACTACGTTTTTATATTCGTTTGCAATGCGTTATTTTCTCGAGTCCGGAAAGTCGAACTTTCGAAACTGACCGAAACAAATATAACGTACGATCGAAAACGTTCGCGAAACGGATTTCAGTCGATGTTTGTCGTAAGTAACACGCGTTTAATGGGATAATGTTGATCGATTTCTGTTTTTGGAGAACGGGGAAACGTTTCTAATTAATGTTGTTTCATTGGAACATCGTGTTAACTTTCATAGCGCGAAACTGACAAAAAGATCGTTGACTCAGCGAATTCGACGACAGCGGGGCGGTTCAAGCGCTTGCTCGTTTTCACCTCCGATCAATCGGCTCTTCAAAATCGTTCTCTCGACCTAGAAAGACCGTTCTCGACGAAGTGTTAATATTCCTTCAGATTGGTCAACGCCGTGTACTTTATCGACCAACAAAGTCCGGCGAGTGGATCTCGTTCATTCTCTCGTTAGGATGCAATTTTACGGACTTCATTTTGTGTTAAAGTCAACGTGAACTCGTATTTGTTTCGACGCGTACCCGCGGTACTTTCCTCAAACATTAATTAGTACCTTTTGAGTAACGTCGTCGACTCGACGAAATTTTACGTTCTTGTACAACGGAATACCGCTCGTTCGTTATTGTCGACTCTGCTACGCGAAAAACGTAGAGTAATAAAGAAAGCCGTTCGAAGTTTTCGTTTGCAAAATCCATGAAGTTGTTGCATACCGATTACGACTCCTGGTCTACGCAACTTTAAGACTTTAATTGTCGTGCTTTCAACGGCAATCGCGAAATAATTCGCGTATATAATAAGAGCAATGATTCCGAAATTTGGAATTTCGGTAAAAGTTGACTCGAACTCGAACATCGTTTCGAAAACGTTAAATGTTTCTGTTGGCAACGGTGTCGTCGATGATTAATTTATCGATCGATATTCGGCTACGCATTCGGAGAACTGTACACCGCAACTAGCGGCTCAAGCTCGCGAATCTTGTTTGCTTTTAGTTCACCGTTGCGCGTGTTTCGCAGCAAGTAAACGCGTTTACGAGACGCATAACGTTTACAAAGATAAACGAAGATAAGCAAGGAAATCGTCTATGATTCCGGTAGTGAACGTACGAACGAAGAAACGAATAAATATGGTGAGGGCAAAAACCAAATAAAAAAAATACCATGCGATCGAAAACAAAAAAGAAATATATAATGGTGCGTACATTGTATGCGTGCGCGTGTGTATGAATACACGAGCGACAGAATGAGGAAAAAAAGAGTGAGAGAGAGTGAGAGAGAGAGTGAGAGAGAGTGAGGGAGTGAGAGAGGTAGCTTGCAAAAGAGAAACATTAGAGTTCCGTCTTTGAGTGTTGGAGAATGTTCATTTGTAATTGTTTAAATCTAACGAGAAATGTACTGTAAAACTATAAGTACTATAGGCACTAAAAATATATCATTTGTTGACATGAAAAAATAAAAAAAGGACCCACTAATGTAAGTTTTCCCTGAGAAATTAGTATACACGAGTGCAGTTGAGGAGTTTGCAAAAATGAACGCAAAATTTGAACAGTACCGTTTAACGCCTTAGCTACCAGAATACTTAATTTTATCAATTAGGTACAATAAGATCAAATACTCGATAAAGTTATTTAAAAATGTTGAACTTCTCTCTTTTCTTTTTATCGTTGTAATCGTATTATTAGTAGGCGTTATTTAATCAAACTGGAAAAAACCTACGAAAACTATCGCTAAGGTGAGTACATTGGCACAGCCATTACATTGTATTGCTCGTCAAATGGTAATTTTTTTTTGTATACGAGACACAGAAAATCTGATAACATGATCCAAATTATTCTCCATAAAGATAGCGTACATTGTACACGATGCGAGGTAGGAAATGAAATTAATACTGGCATCTTAATTAAAAAACAAACGTCGATCATATTTACATGAAAAATCTATTTATGTACAACAATAAGAATATAAAATTCGCGCGACTCTTTCGTCTCGTATTAGATGTAAACATATCAAAGTTCATCGTAGAAACGTTTTATGCGATACCGGTCACGTCAATATTACACGAACGATTACCGAGTATTAAAGCGACGATTTCACGTTCATTTAGCATTCCTAAACATACTCTTTCTCGAACATTTCCCAAATCGTCGCAAAATAGTTGTACCGAGAAATAACGCGGATAATCCGTAGCAGTTTCGTGACGAAAAGAAAAGAAAAGAAATAATAAATAACGATATATCGAACAAATTATCTTCCCGAACTATCGCGTGATCGCTACAATCTCGTTGTAGTTGCCGCTATTGGTGTTGATGTTGACGATGGTGTGGTTGCTGGTGTTGGTGTTGGTGTTGGTGTTGCTGCTGCTGCTGCTGCTGCTGCTGCGTCGTTTTGGCAAGAGTTTCTACTTTCAATTGATTCTCAGAAGGTGGTGGAGATTGCACCTGCGTTTTCTTTTCCTCCTCGTTTTCTTTCACCGCTGGTGGCAGTAACGTGTTCAATAAACCTAACGCAAAACTTGCTCGTTAAACTTTCATTTCGATAATTCGTGATCCTTTTAAAAATAATGTTAACCTTCCAAAACGAATTATAAGTTAAATATGTTTGTTATCGCAGGTAATCCGCGATCAATGCTACTAATTACAAATTTTTTTATATTTGATATCGCCGAAGTAAAAGAATCTTATTCACAGCGGTACCACTTACCGACTGTTTCACCCTTAATGGGGGCTCCTGCAACGAAAAAGGCAGATGACACTTTCGTAACAACGCGACAAATTTATCGATTCGGAAACGTGCTTACCGTTCCCGCGATACTTGTTTAACTGTTGATAGACTTGCTTCATTCTCTCGATGTTGATCCTAGAACTCTTGCTGTGATTTACCATCGGTAACGAGTAATCCTTTCCGATAATACATTTCGCAGTTCGTTGAACGCTAAGCGGCGCATTCCAGGGTTCGTGAATGTATTTCGCGGGGAAATTTTTCAAAACCGGTAAGTATCGCCTGACACACGAACAAAAAAGAGAACATTATCTATTTTAATCGAACATTCAATTAGAAAGCGTTTCGCTTTCGAGAGAGGTAGAATTACCTGATGTAATCGCCATTCGGATCGGCTTTCCTACCGAACCTTACTGGGCAGTAACAATGAAAAAATTGCTGGAAAAACGAGCTACACGATAACCACATCCACATTCCTGCGTTAACCGACCAATCAGCGTCCAGCAAAAGTTCGTCGAACACCTAATGAATCGTTCGAATTTATTCGAATGAACGAAATCCTCGATGTCGAACACACCGTTACCCCCTCATCGGCATTCGATACGCGTTAATATCTTATTAACGTCGCATCTTAATCTATTTCGACGTCGATCGAAATGCCAATGCGCGTCAGGTGACATTTTACCTTCATTCCTTCTTCCCAGGAGATCCAAAGGTCGCCCCTGGTCAGGAAACAGGCGACAGCGTGTCTAGCCAAGTGATGGATCCAACCTTCTTCCCTTAGCTGAGTCATGATCGCATCGATCCATGGAAATCCCGTTTGACCCTGCTCGACGAATACCATATTTATCCGTCGTCTTTTCAGACCCATCTCGAATAGTAATTTAAAAGCAACGGTAAAAGTTTACACACGTTTGCCCATTTGGCCAACGCCTCGACGTTCTTGTCCCAAGGGATCTGCACGCAAATTGGATTTCCTTGCATCCTATCGAAGTTCGGATTCTTCGTGGCCGCGCAGTAAAAGAATTCGCGCCACAGTAGCTGACCGTGCAACGAGAGCGGCGGTACAGCTTTTTTAATCTGAAAGAGACGCGTTCGATATTGGATCACGACGTCGATCGGTATTTAAAAACGTATCTCGATGCAGAAAGGACTAAACTATCCTATCAAGATTAATACAGTAGAAATATTACGCGCATCGTTCGTGCCTTTTTGTACAAATCGGTGAGCTGGTAATAGAAAAGTCTGGTGCTGAGGCATCCGAATCGCAAGTAAGGCGAAAGACCCGTTTGACTGGGTAATAAAGATTGCGGGGTCATTTTCGGTCGTCCGAAACTGGCCACCCAGGCCTTCCTCTCTAAATGCCGTTCCAGCCGCGCTAACGCCTCGCTCTCGCCCCCAACCCATACTGGTGGTAATAATCCTTCCGTGTCGAACCCTGTTTAACCATTTAAATAACTTATTTTTCCTTTCTTTTCCCCGTAAAAGCGTGCGAGAGGGGATTCCTGACTTGCTACTCTCTTACGATTAACGTTAACGCTTTCGTTCGTCTAAAAAAAAGTATGAACGTTTACCGAGTTCCTCGAGCGTGGGAACACCGTAATGGTCGTCGTGATCTTCCTTCACCGGGGTATAAGCGGATCCTACGGAGGCGGAAGTGACTGTCGGCACCGGTGATTCCGGCGCATCCATGCCGGCGACAACATTTTGAAACTGATGGTACGTCAGCGGCGGCTTTCCTCCGTTCTTCCCGATGATCCTACAATATCAACCACCGACGTGTCAATAATAATCCTCTTCGATTTCGAACGGTAGCTATGTTTTATATTTTTTCGCGGAATTTTCCAACACGTTGGGTCCGTTGCGGTTGTTCGATCTTTAAACGCAGATAAGCTAACGGAATCGATCGAAAACAAATAAAAAAACCATCGGATGAAATCGAGTGCGAAAAAAAAGAAAAGAAAAGCGAATGGAACATTCGACGAAAATCGAATGTACTCACTCGTCCAGCTTGTAGAGGGTGTGCGAGACCCTTTGGACCACCGAGATCCCGAGCTCCTTGCAGAGTGCCGTGATATTATGATCTCGTACGCGTCCGAACGGTTCCGGGTCCTCCTCGAAGGTCAAGTTCGTGGTCCCCCATTCTTTGAACAATTTCGGCAAGGCATCCGCCGGTTGACCTCGTATCACGAACAGTCTGGAGTTCAATTTCCTCAACGAACAATCGAGATCCTCCAGACATTGCAGCAAGAATCTACGAGAATCGAACGAAACAAATATTATATTACATACCGGGATATTTCAATAAATTTGTGAAGCATAGATAAAGCATAGATTGTTTATCGCATAAAATATCGTAATAGGAGCCGCATACTCGCCTCCATTTGTTGATGCCGACGTTGGTGCTTCCAGCGAACCACGGGTCCAAAACGAACACGCACCGAAAGGTGGAGGCACCGGCGAGACCTTCCTTCAACGAAGGATTGTCGTGAAGCCTGAGACCTTTGCGAAACCAATGAACCGTATGCTTTCCGCCGTCGCCGTGTACCGTCACTTCCGGATCTATTTCGCTATTGCGACTGCCTGTCATCTTTCGCTTCTATTTTGTCGATCTTCCGCCACCCCTCGACCCACGCCGTTACCCTATTTCCGATTTCGCCCAACTTTTCTTCCCTCGCGCTCCTCTCCCCACTTTCGCGATCCTTTCTTCTTAGACCGTTTTATTCACGTGTACATATATACTTTTCGTTGGTCTCTCGAACTCGACCGCCTTCCTCTCCCTCTCCACCCTCCCCTAAGGAGAGACAATTCGGAAGATGCAGCTCTCGGTGGATTGTTCTGCTCGAATCCCCGAGTCGAACGAACAGTACCCTTTAGCCACGAAGTATCGTCATCCTGACGAATCGATTTTGCCGTGCGGAGAGCCGCTTTTTAGGTCATCAAGGTCGGCAGTGAGCTCGATCGATCTACTATTCTCTCGATTGAAACTTCTCGCTGTTTATGGAAAAGAAAAAACTCGTGTCTCTCGAGAATCGTCTGTCGTCGATTCATATCGCACCTGGCTACGTTCTCTTCGGAACGACTCCCGATTCTTCGAACCTTTTTTATCACACGATTCTTCTTCGGGTTCAACTTCCGTTACTCGGATTCGTTTAGCATTTTACAAGACTCTTTAAGCGTCGTAAACGGCTGTCGCGCGTCAACCAACAAATCAGAGGATTCTATTAAAGAACATGAAGATTTGTGTACTCGTCGTGCAGGATACGGCAATTCGATCGAGTAATACCAATGATTGTTAACGAAAAAAGCATTCTCTACTGTCACCGGTGACAGCTATGCACATGTCGTTTACACCCGCATATAATAACATCCACTGATTTCGATCAAATAAAAAAATTGAACGAAAGAGTTCTATATCCGGTTTTATTCGATTATCGAGCTTGATAAATAAAAAAAGGGAATAGGAAAAAATAGGAAAAAATAGAAGGAAAAAAAAATTGTACGCAAGGTCATAGAAATGAACCTCCTTCTGTACAATCTTCTTGGTAGACGAAAACCCATCGTAGAACAAAATTCACCGCGATTCATATAAGAGAGAGAGAGAGGGGTTTATGTAGCCAGGCAGCATCGTAACGCGTTTCAGAGATCCGTTTCCGCCCCGACTTTCCAAGATTAGCATCTGACACTGTTGGCAGATGAATGTTTAGCGAATCCCGATGAGTCGAAAGTCGACGATGATGATCGTTTCTTATCACGCGTTAGTATCTCGCATTTCCGCGTTAAATTTCGTTCGAACGCGTACGGTGTCCTTAAATTTTTCGTCCCCTAAAATTTACCTAAACGAATTGGCTCATCGAATTAGAGTTACTATAACGATTCGTTCGAATTCGAGAGAAGAACCAACTTCCCTGTGTTCCTAGGATCAACGTAATTAATCTAAGAGACGGAGCCACCGTATTATTCGCTGCTCTTCGTTTTCCACTTTGTTAATAACATCGAGAGGGCGTGATGCACGGGTGGCGTCAAGTAAAACCGTATATCGCGACAATTTAACGTACAGCGAACAAACCGTGTCACTACGATCTTTATTTCGATCCAACTTCGTTAGCTACCAATTAATTCCAGCTCGATTCGCGTAACTACCGTTCACTCTCCGCCGTGCCCGAATATAGATGCGTGTTATATAATTATATAATTATAATACGTCTTTCTCGAGAAACAAAGTTTCGTTAACAGCCATAGCGCCTTTAAAATCGCTGTAAACTTTCGTGAAACTGCGACAATTCTTTTATTCGGCCGTACGCGAGGATAAGTTCTGAATTATAATTGTTTTCCGACCAATAAATCTATGTTTCTTTTACCGAAGAATCGTATACGATTATCGAAACGAAAAAGCGATCTTTGAATTTCCCGCTCGTATCGGCTGATGCAGCGTTTATTTAGCTGCGCCATCGAAATCGCAACATGACAAAGCTGCTGCGAAAAAGAGGTAGATGAGTTAACACCGAGTTCGATCGTTTGATCGAAACTGACGAATTTTCCCAATTATGACTTCCTTTTTTTAAATTTCGCTACGCTTTTCTCTTCCTTTAGCTTTCAACCAACGAGTGTACGACACGATTCGTAAAGTTTGCATCGCTTATCACGAGCTTTCAGCTTGTTTACTTAACCTACTATCAACGCACGACCGCACCTGAACATAAGGATAATTCTCTGCAACGATCATCATCATTATCTATAGAACACGCACAAATAACAAAATCGATGAGTGTACAAGAAAACGTGTCGAATTGAAAACGCGTGTCTCCGGGAAGACATTGAATGGTTTTGCATCGCAAACTGGTCGGAAGGTATTAATCGATCGCCGACGAAAATAATTTCTATATACATAAAATAAATGAATTCTGCTATTCTGCTATTTACGTTTATACGCGTGATCTACGTAATAAGGAATTATGACGTAAATAGATATTACAATATAACGACAACGGACAGTAATACGTGATTTAATATTTTCATTGTTACGTTATTGCAGTGTGTGTTTTGCGATTGTCATAAAAACTAACGGTTAGATAGAACGATATAAAAGGTATATTTTATTTGAAATCAATGTCTTTGAAATCGATCCTACATTTTGGGACTTTGAAAATTTGTCAAGTTTTTCGATTCTGAAACTTCGAAATATTGACATTTCAGGTGCTTAACATTTTGAAACTCTAAGAACCGTGAAATTAATGCGCATTACGAACAAGCGAGTCGTAAAAAATTACGTTTTCGAAAACGAGACTCGATCCATAAGAATTTCGGCATCTCTGATCTAGATCATAATAAAATCGACGCGTTTCGGTGAAATAACCTCGATAAACATTGTGCACGATTATAAATAAAATAATACGGAATCGTATCGTATTAAACGATGATAATATACAGCGACCAATGTTTGAAATTGAGCACAAACTTGACACGCTGATCCGCTGACACAATCGTTTTTCTTTCGATAGATCGTGACGTAACAGGTACTACACTACCTCTGGATCGTTATACGGTCGATAAAACAGAAGGTTCGATAATTCAGTTTTGAATGCGCCAAATAAATGTTTCTCCTTCTAATTATTCCTTTCATCTATTCGTATAACTACTTTTAATGAGTACTTTCGATGAGACTAGCGGCGAAATATTTTCGATTCTTCGATGATTTCATCCAATTAACAGGTACATGCTTGTCACCGAGCGAAAAACGCGATACCGATGTTGTGCGCATATCGTACCGCGCGTAGTTTCCGATAGATCGATATCATGAAAAATCCGAGATAGATGCTCATTCGATTAATCGTATCGAGTAAATTCTTTGGCAAAAAATATACGAAAAGTACGATCATACATCACCAAAAAAAAAAAAAAAAAAAAAGTATACGTATAGTCTACATAAATTTGCGCAAACTAAAAAAGTACCCTCGTAAAAAAGGGTACAAATATTAAGGCGAGATTAATGCGGTTTCTCTTCGAACTCATCAAGCAGAGCGGAACAGGGCACGTTCATCGGCCTATATGCTTATTTGCTCGAATACTTACAATTTTTCCTAAACACAAGCATTCTATTTTCGAATGGATTAACCGAGTCTCGCCACCTGTTCGATTTGCACTGATCAGCTTATCGGGATCTAAGAAAGCAGCACACACTTCCCACTGAACGTTTCACGAACGAGTTCGGCACTCCGACGTGCTTGTTACGCAAAGATTACGATACAGGTTGCATCGTGATGCACTATCCTCTTCCGTTGTGGCGCGTCGCGCGAGATTCGACTTATCTTCGAAAAGTCGTTAAAACGATAAACGAATAGTCGGAGGAAAAGTTGTTCGCATATGCCAACATACAAGTTGAACAGAAGCATAGAGAAGGAGAGGCAATTCGCAAGAGCAAGGGGACACCGAGCCACGCCGAATGCAACGTGACCGCGTCCCCGCGAACCTTCCAATTGGCCAACTCGATCACGTGGTATCACAGTCACGTTGCACTCGCCGTGGTCTGTTCCTCTTTAACCGTCTCTCCCTTACGCCGCTTATCGGTTCCTATACTTTCACCCCCACTCTCTTTCATTTCTGCGGCTTTTCTTTCTTTTATTCGCATTAAGGGGCTTTTACGAATAAATCTGTCTCCATCGAACGTAAATTTTCTTTCGAATTTCGCAAACATCGAAAACTATCCGCGTAGACTCGTATTTATTAAATTTTACTAATTTCGATGAATAATACATAGCTCAATTAGTGGCTCGACTCGAATCCATTTCTGTTTCGATACTTCTACTTAGTCTCTTAGAATCGCGCTTTATAGAATTTGCATTTCCTAGTAAACGTAGATGAACGGATCGTTCGTGGTAGAAATTGGAATTGTGACGCGGCCGACGACGGCGAACGGAGAAAGCGGCACGTTCCATTATCATGCTATTTTACGTGACGAATGTCACGAGTTGCTCGAAGTCGAGACTATTCTTTTACGATCGTACATCTTTTCAATTATAAAGGATGCTAAGATTTTCAAATAATTAACCACGCAGGAACTTTCAAGTTGGATCCGTGTAGATTCTCTATAAAGAAGACAAACCGGTAGAATAAAACACGGATATTTACACTGACATATGCAGATAAAATTAAATTCTCCTACAGATCACTGAATCATAATGTCGATTGGTTAGTCCCTGCAAAGAATTCGGGAGGAACGATGCTCTAATGTCGGCCATTGCCTTTTACGTTAATTCATTAGATCGATTTACTTACAATTATTCATAAACAAATTTCATAATTAATTTTTTTTCTTCTTTTTTATCTTGTTTACTTAAAAAAATAAGTGTTATGCTTAACATTTTTCAATTTTAATATTTCGTTCGGTCCTTGAAAACATTTTTTTTCCAATCCGTCCCAGGGGCGAAAACAGTTGGCCATGCCTGGTCCAATGCATGATTTATCTTGTGTGCAACAGACTCATGTCGCGTATCGGTCAATTTCGACCGGAATAAGAATTGTTCTGGCAAAACGTAAATTTTTATCGTTTCTCAACAAAGTACGTACAGGAGTTCGTGGCAAATTGTAATTCGGTTAGTCCGTTATGTAAGTTTTAAAGCAGGATATTTACCTCTGTAATACCCTTGACCGAATTGCAGCGCGCATACGCATTAGCATTTTTTTAAACAACATAATATGGATCGGTGATGTAACACGACGTACTGACCGTGGCAGTTAACCGAACAGCGCGATACGTCGATCGCAAATTAGATCCTAAATACTGGAACGGACTAATTGTAAGCTTTCTTTTCGTTAAGAACGACGTACACGTACGGTGTACATATTATATCGATAGGTTCGGTGACTTTCGAACAGAAATCGATCGAAAGCTTTTCGTTCTCTTTAACCGCGTATCGCGCATTATGAGTTTAAACGATCAAGTTGTGGTTGAATCGTCACACAACATACGTCACAGCAAAATGATTAACTGGACAGGCGAGGTAGGATCGTTCAGGCATATAAATAAAGCACACTCTGTAACGATAAATATTTTGTAGAACAGTTACACTCGTTTATTCGTTTACTAGTACATAAAACGTATCAGAACAGTCGATTAACGTATTTCTCACGTTACTCTCCGATACATTTTTTTTTTATTCTCGCGGTAATCGTGCATAATGCATATAAAAATGACTCTTTAAAATCCATACCGGTGCATCTTCGTTATCCATTAATTTTATTTTTGTCGCTTGTTCTTCATTTTCTTATTTAGACTATACAGCAGCTCGTTATTGTTTGATAATACATATTTTTGATCGACGCATCGTGTATAGTCGATCTATACTCAAATATTTCTTTTTTTCTATACATTTTTTGTAAATCTTACAGCTAATTTTTGTTAATGTCATATATATCTTTTTTTCGTATCTATAGTTGCATCGACGCGAACTGGTTAGGTTACGATTATATGATTCAATCGGTTCAAATACTTTGTCGCGAATAATGTCAAATATTACAAATATACGTTCCATTTAAACGCACGTATCAATTATTTCTATTTGTTATTAGTATTTATATAAAAAAAAGTGAAAGACTATCACTATTGACGGAGCAAGACAGATGTCTAACGAGCCACGAAATCTGACGGATCACCGTACTTACGCACACACATCCTGTAACGAAACACGTAATGTGTAACCACGATACACGCACAGCCGCACACTTACACACGCACTCGCATCCGATGCAACCCCCGAATTTCTTGGAAATTTTGAACAATCGGAAAAACTATCACGTCGTTGCCTAGATTTTCGTCATTCGTCAGAGATAATCTGTACCCGGTCAATGCTATTAACGTGTTTTGCAACTATCAATGTATAATCTGTATTTATATAAATAACAATTAATAGACTACGATGTTCTCGCTTATCGTTCGAACAAAGTATAGTTTATGGCTGTGGCGTTTCCTGCTACTTTTTTATTATTTTTCTTGTATCGTTAACGAAAGTTGGAAATAACGAGACCGAGAAATTTCCTTCGGACTAACTAGATTCGTATCATTGTCTATGTAAGCTTAAATATTCGAATATAATTTGGAGAAGAAATATAAAACGATTAAACAAACGAACGAACGAAACCAAAGAGGAAAATAGCGATTTTTTAATATCATATATATATATATATATTTACCGTAACATAGGTGTATTCTTGTAAAATGTAAAATATTTTTATACCGGTTCATACGCGTATCCGAACAATGGTATGTTCACGCTAAAATGATCGTATCGTTCCGTTTTTATCATTTGGGATTTGTTTGAAACCGACAGAACGAAGTATGATTACAAGGGTTTTTTACTGGCAACATTGTTTTTTGTTATGGCAACAAAAGTCACTCAAATATTTCGTTTCTAGTCGCATCTCATCTCGTTAAACTTTTAAAGATTAAATTACACATTTGATGCGTAACATAAGATTATACGTTAATTCTAAATACATACTCTGTACAATATATGTTACTTTATAAACATATCTATTATTATAATTTGTATGTTTTAGCTGCAAAGATACTGCTATTTAGATACAAGCCCGTATTAATCTTGATAGAAAAGTACCTTTGCATGCTTCGAAATCAAGCAATACTATCATTAATTAGGAATGAATTATTTTTTACAATGAATTCTTTCTGTATGGACGATCGTGCATACATATATGCGTTAGACTGCTGAATACTGTGATGTTATCACGAAATAAAACGAAAATGTAGAATATGTTGGATGACGGTGAAACCGTAAAAAGTAAGAAGAATAAACGACTCTGTATACATACTTCTCAAATCGTATTGATCTTTGCGCGAATAGGTTCGAAATCTGTTGTTTCTGTTCTCGCATACTTAAAGGATAAATATAAGCAAGATTTAAAGTATGATAAGTCCGTGATGCGAGGCTGTTCTATAAAAATATATACTTGTTCGTAATGTTCAATTAGAAACTCAAAACCTAACGAGTTTTTTCTAAGGGTGCATTTACACCGAAACGAACGGATACTCGTTTCTCTCGTATCTCGGCGAAATTCGAGCACGAGCAAACATTCCTTCTTTCTTTTCATTTCGTATTAAACAACAACGAACAAATTACTTTGTCTTGCTTCGTGTTCTTACTTGTTCAGCGTAAACGCGCCTTATTGTTAAATAGAAAATACGCTCGGCTGAACTTCTATCGACAATTCTCTAATGCATGATAAAGCTTGCAGCCTTTGAATTATCTGTAATTTTCAAATTTGTCTGATTGAAATGCAGTAACTACGCTTACTATAAATATTATTAAAAAAAAAAAAAAAAAAAAAAAAAAAATTATAAAATCTATTTTTTTTTTTACTACTTTTCTGTTTATAATTCGCATAGCGTTACGTTATACTAAAGTTTTCCTATCTCGTCATAAAGGAAAAAAGTGGTAGATCAAAGCGATACTAATCCGCAAATAATGATTTTTCGGTCCGATGAAATTGCTTTAATCATAGACGTAAATCTCATAGGAGACGCGTTAGGAAAGTACTACTGTGTTTTTCGAATCGTATTTAAACGTAGTATTTCTTTTAAAGCTATAATTTTTAATCTCAGGAATTATACGCATATCAGTCAAATCTGTCTTCCGCTAATGACCACACAATTAAAAGAGACTAAAACGATCAAAGTGCTTAAGAAAAATTTGTTCTTCACGGTAGCTTTATACCATACGCGTGTGTTAATAGCTAACGTCGAGTGTAAATAAAAAAATATTACAATACACGATTATACGGGGTGGTAAAAGGACATCGGATTCTCATAGCCTCGGCCGATACAGTGTGAACATTTATGAAAAATGCTTTGGTACAATCTTTCAACGCGATCAACGTTCAAAAATTAATGTACTTGGCTAATTATCGTGGTGACGTATTTTCCTTAAATTTTCATACTCCACCGGATGGCGTTAAACGAATCCGACGCTAGTCTCAGACCCTGTATATACACACACACACACATATATATATATATATATGTGTTTCATGAAGTCTCTACGTAAATGTATTGAAATTTTTTCTTTGTTCTTTTTCTTACGACCGCACTAATATGTCCCAGGTACGCATTTCAAGCCACGTAAACAATTCGATCGAGATAGATAAAATATTATACAGGATGAAATTCAAACCTTTCATTTACAATTTATAGGAACATCCGTTTGGAAGGTTCACAGTTGAAACGCAACGGTTCAGCGTAGACGTTTTTATTTTACACGTTTCGGAGGCCTACCACGCTTCTTGGCTTCGGTGTTCGCTCTATGATCAAGAATCAACGGTTTGGCAGTATGCGAGTTAATTGCTTTTTGTACATTTCTCCCGGCATCAATTTTATACAAATCTAATTCGATCGTTTCGCTCTCGATCGCCTTTCTAGATCTTCTAGTTCGGCCAGCTATTCTTTCCATTTCGTTGAACTTTGCTTGCAATCTCAGTGCCAGTTCGAAATCTTCTTTTTCTTGTATGACTAACCTTTCCAGTCTTTCCTGTTCTTTAACAATATCTTCGTCCGAGAGACTATTTTTCTCGACTATCGTACGCGTTTCTGTAGTGTTATTATTTTCCGACATACATTCGCGCGCCTCGCTGCAAGATTCGAACGAATCGTAATTGTTACTGTCCATGTTCTCGTCGCTTACGTCTTGTTCGCTATTCGTAGAATTATCGGGTTTCGTTTTCCGCGTCGTTTTTCTTAAACCGAAATTACTGATTTGGCAACTTAATGTTACGGAACCGTCGCTTTTCTCCGAACTTTCTGTACTAGATTGCTTTGCTCGTCGCACTCTCTGCTGTTTCGATTTAGGCGAAGCGGTTTTACGATGTTTAGTTTTACTTCGTTTTTGTAACGTAACAGGAACGTCCTCCGTTACGCTACATTGCAGATTCGGTTTTCTGTACAATCTCTTCCTCGTGTTTTTCTTCGCCATCGCCTCTGATTCGGAATTTAATAAACACGCGCTATCTGAATTCTTCTTATCCGTATTTATTTTCCTCTTTTTTATTCTCTCTGCAATATTTTCTACCGTCATGTCGTCCTCCCTTTGTACTTCGATTTCTTCGTCGTGCGATGAACTTATTTTTACGGACATAGACGAAGACGTTGAATTTCTCATCTCGGTATCATCTACGTATTTCGTAGCCGTTACGATTCGAGCGTCTTTCTTAATCCATACATTCTTTTGTCGTTTTGATTTACACACCATACCGTTCCTAATATGCGATTTCCAAGTCTTTTCAACATTCTTACCATCTCTATGTTCCTCTGATATTAACTTTTTACCAATTTTTGTGCCGTTAATTATTTTATTCGTACTTTTAGTATAATTTTTATCAGAATCAAACGAAGCTTCTGAAGCGAAATCGAGTTTCCTAATACTGTCGTGTGTCTGAGATTTTACTATTTTATTAGGAATAATTTGAGATTGATTATAAGATGTCGATGGCTTCTGTTCAACGTCCTCTCTGCAAATTTCTTTCTCTTTAGCATTCTGTTTGGTTTTCCCTGCAATAATAAAAGTATTGTTACATTTTTTCATATTATTTTGAATTTTATAAAATCAAACGTTTCAAACATTTTCCAGTGGTGCCTTGCGCCGTGAAATTAACTCACCCCGGAATGCGCTCCAAGAACATCCAATAATCCGTTTCAAATGCGACTGACACGGTGGTTTAGGCATAATATTTGATATTCTCTTAAATATAGGTACAACTCTAATTAATTTTGGATCTATTTGTCTCCCGTCTGTAATATAATATTCTATAATTATGTAAATAATATCAGACATTCAGGTACAAAAGTGACATAGAATATAGAGCTTACTCAACCTGTAGAAATTTTTAATGGTGTCCTTGGCATAGCCTTGATTGGCTTGAAATGATGAATTTCTTGATTAATACTATCGTGACTACCGGCACTTTCTGCGCTTCCCATTCTTTCGTCATCGTCCCCCGAGGATATGCATACTTCCACCCCTAAGATTTTCTTTTTACTATTTACAATATCATCCGGTACATGTAATTCCTCTTTACTTTGTGTACCATATATTTTTGAGGAAGATGTTCCACTTTCTGTCGAATAATTTGACATACAAGATTCTATAACTTTTGTCGTTGCTTGGTGTTTCAAAGTTCTTGCAATAGCATTATATATAGGCATTGGTTTTTGACAGCAAAATTTACTCGCAGAATCGTTACATGTACTAGAAGAGTCATTGTTTTTCATACTAGAAGCATATCTTTCTGCACGAATTTTCGATATTAATGCGATGTTTGATCTCCTTAGTCCAGAATTATCTGGAGGGTCTAAAACAATTTCTTTATCGTATCTTGAACCATGAGGTTCCATTTTACACAAATTCATTTCGGTCATAGTAGAAACATTAAACTTTGAGGTATGAAACAAGTTACTAGCTGCCCGAGGATAACTATTACAATATTTAGATGCTTCTTTTTGCTTTTCTGCAATTTGTTTCTTAACTAAAGACTTTGCAAGTAACTGATCTTGAGTCAATTGCACCAATTGTCGCTGTTGTTCTTCTTCTTGAATCTTACGAATTAAGGCTTCGCTAGCTATCTGTTCAGCTTTTCTCTGACACTGTATTTCCTCTTCTGCCATTTGTAGTTGCACTTCATATTCCCGGCGAATTTCTCCTGGTGCGCTAAATGTTTTATTAACGCTAGTAAAGTCTGTACAAAAGAAAAGTAATCTGTATTGATTGTTACCAGAATTATAATTAAATCCGTATAATGCTTAATTTTCATTTTTTCAACGAATGAAAAAAATAACAAAATTTATAATTGAATACTAAAGTAAATGCCATTAGCACTTATTAACATACAAAAACATGTAAATAACTAACAATTAAGCCAAAATGAACATTGTAGTACATAAGTATGCACAAATATAAATATGAGTAACAAACCAAAAGATATGTTTTTTTAAGTGATTTCAACATCATATTCTTTGAAAAATTATGTTTTGGCTGAATTTGAGACTGGACATTGACATTAATTGTTTTGTATAAACATAAACGAATTTTCTATCCCGAAATTAGTACTCTTGTTTTTTAAAGAGGTTATGTTACATTTGTTTACTTGCTTGTGAGAAACTTACCAACATCCAAGTCTATGTTTATATCGTCACCGTTGAATTTATTCTCAATCTCTTTTGGAAATTTCGTACGAATTAATTCCCAAAGGCCATTATTAACTAATGTTTCGGTTTTCGTTGCAGTACGCAGCCAAGAACCGACTCGTATTCTACAGAGAGGACAGCTCAAACTATTATGTTCAAAAGTACCTTTCAAACATTTCAAACAAAGATTATGCGTGCACGGCAATGTCACTGGTTCGATCAAGATACTACGACAAACAGGACATATTAAGTCTCGAAGAGAAATGTCCACTGACGATTGTAATAAAGAAATATTAAACAATTTTGACGTTCGCTTTAAACATGTCGCCATCTTGCCATGTTCTTTGAAGGAGCATAACAGCTACTACAATCGCTACGAGCACATACCGTGGTTCTCTTATTTCATGGAACGATCGCACACTAATCTGATTCACTAGATTCCACGTATACTTTATTCCACAACAGAGTGGTCTTTCTAGATGACGCGTTTGTGTCCTTTCTACAGATATAAACTAAATTCAATTCTATACGTTCTGTAATCTATGGTAATATATAATCTATGGTTATTGTTCCCCTAAAAGTATACAAGGTGTTCAACTGTAGGTGAGCATAATTGACAGAGAAGGATAGGTGGGGTGACACCGAACAAGTTTTTCCTTTATGAAAATGTTCGCTTAGTTTTTGAATTTCATGAAAAATACAAACCAATAAGAACACACATACTGCGCGATCTCAGCCACAAGAGTGTAGGTTATTCGCTGATGTTGATTGTTATCGCGCAAAGAAACAAGATGCAAAATTTCCATTCCCGGTTTTTACTTTATTTTAATCCATACAATTAGCTTTGACGATATATTTATACTTATTAACAACAATGAATTTTATAACTAGATATTAACTGATGCGTACTATGTTACCAATGCAATGTAGATCTGTTTAGTTGGTTTCTTTTGTCGTGTAATAAATATATTGTTTATATAATACACCATGCAAATACAATTTTTAGCTATACTGTTTTAAAGTTGAGAAATTGTTTTAACGAATCATCATTCTTTTAACGATTCAACATTAAAATGTAGCTTTACTTTATATTTATTTCCATGTAACTTTTTCTTTTAGAAGATTGGTTGCACTGGAATTGAATAATCGATATCACAACGGTAATGTCCTAAATTATGTCGAAAAGATGACTCATACCGAAGTTGAACAAGTCTGTTAAGTATTTAAAGGACAACGAACATTTGAGGAGGAACGATTATTTGCCAATAAAGATAGAAATTTATATTGTTATTCAACACTTATATAGTAGTGAATTGTTTTGCATACGAAATAACGAGAGAACAAGATGGCAAGGAAAGGTGAGTAACCATTTCGTACTTATCGTACAATTTCTAATATTAAAACATGGGTTTACAAAAATTTAATTTGTGCGTTAGTAAGTTACAGTTAAAAGTAAATTTGTATTTGATGTGAAGGAAAGAAAAAACAGCAACCTGAAGCTCAACAGCAGCAACAACAACCATCAGCTCAACCACAGCAACAGCAACCATCTACTTCACAAGAACAGCCTCCTCATTCACAGAAGCAACAACAGCAACAACCTGTTCCACAGCAACAGCAGCAGCCACCTACTCCACAGCAACAGCAGCGGTCACCTGCTCCACAGCAACAACAGCGGCCACCTGTTCCACAACAACAACACCGACCGCCTGCTCCACAACAACAACAGCAACCGCCTGCTCCACAACAACAGCAGCCACCTGCTCCACAACAACAACAGGGACCGCCTGCTCCACAACAGCAACAGCAACTGCCTGTTCCACGGACATGGCAACGGCCACATGCTCCACAACAACAACAGCAGCCACGTGCTCCACAGCAACAACAGCGGCCACCTGTTCCACAACAACAACACCGACCGCCTGCTCGACAACAACAACAGCAACCGCCTGCTCCACAACAACAGCAGCCACCTGCTCCACAACAACAACAGGGACCGCCTGTTCCACGGACATGGCAACGGCCACATGCTCCACAACAACAACAGCAGCCACGTGCTCCACAACAACAACAGCAGCCACCTGCTCCACAACAACAACACCGACCGCCTGCTCGACAACAACAACAGCTACCGCCTGCTCCACAACAACAGCAGCCACCTGCTCCACAACAGCAACAGCAACTGCCTGTTCCACGGGCATGGCAACGGCCACAACAACAACAGCAGCCAGCTGCTCCACAACAACAACACCGACCGCCTGCTCGACAACAACAACAGCAGCCACCTGCTCCACAACAACAACAGCGACCGCCTGCTCCACAACAACAACAGCTACCGCCTGCTCCACAACAACAGCAGCCACCTGCTCCACAACAACAACAGCGACCGCCTGCTCCACAACAACAACAGCGACTGCCTGCACCACAGCAACAAGGACAACCTGTTTCAGACACACAACTAGTACAAGTTTCAAAACAGTTGCAGGTATAATTTATATTTCAAAGTAAATAATCTCTTTTTTAAATACATACATTATCAGTGATAGTATAAGCATAGAAATAATTAATTTATTGTTTTACTAAATCATGTGCTTTCATTTAATTTCAATGTATTTTTTAACCAGGAAACTGCTGTTAGCATAGGGGGGAGTAATGGAAAATCACGACTATCAAGTTCTATGAGTAGTTCGTACATGAATCTAATTCCACATAGAAAAATTGGTGGAACTCAGGGTAGAAGAATTCAAGTGGAAACGAATATGTTTAAAATCATATTTAAACCTAATTTTCAAACGACTGTTATACATTATGATGTTGTCATTACACCTGATAAACCAAAGTTTTTATTCAGAACAATTTTTGAGCAGTTTAGAAGGAAACATTTTCCTAACAGGTATCCAGCATTTGATGGGAGAAAAAATGCATACAGTGCAAATAAACTTCCTTTTGGTGATGAAAGTGTAAGTGTTTAATTAATAGTCACAATTGTTGATACACATATATAATATTAAATACTATCATGTATCTTAGTATTAGTTCCCAATTTATTTATTATTTAACTGAGATTCTTAATAGTTGCATAATTTACTATATTTTATACTACAGATAGAAGATACAATAACAATTATAGACCCTGAACGGCAACAGGAACGTACTTGGAAGATATACTTAAAAAAAGTTGCAGTCCTTGATTTATCATGGCTGAAAAATCTAGTTAACTTTGTTGAAGACGAAAAAGAGATGAAATGTGTACAAGCATTAGATATTATTTTTCGTCATGGTCCTGCATATCAATTTACTCCGGTAAATTATATAATCTATAATATGGAATTTTCAAGAAATTATATTTAAATTCTCTTTGTTTTGTCAAACTATAAACATAAAAATAACTAAATTTGAAGCAATGTAGCATTTTCATACATCACTTTTAATATACCTATTTAGTAAGTTACTATTATAATTGTATCGCGCTTAAATTAATATAGTATCGTTCAATAGGTGGGCAGGTCACTTTTTAGACAGCCAGAACCAGGTAGAGTTGTGTCTTTGTCGGAGGGCTTGGATCTATGGGTGGGAGTATTTCAATCTGTATCAATTGGAAGAAAAGCTTACTTGAACATTGATGGTATTCTTGTAATATAATTATATATACTTCTCGAAATATTTTATATGATATACATAATATGATTTATACACAGTGGCACATAAAGGATTCCCAAAAGAGCAATCTGTTATTGATTTGATGAAAGATTTATGTAAACATCCGAGAGCAGCTGCACCTCCTGAAACGATACGGTCGCAAGACGTAGATGAAAATCGCGAAAAAATAAACAAGTTTTTAAAGGGATTAAAAGTACAGTACGAATTGCCTGGACAGCCAACGACTAAAAGAACTTATCGTGTAAATGAATTGGTAGAATGCCCAAGAAGGAACAAATTTCGATTAGAGAATAATACAATGTGTACTGTAGAACAATATTTTTTACAAAACAAAAATTATAGAATACAGTTTCCTGAACTACCGTGTGTTTGGGTAGGATCTCGAAACAGTAATATTCACCTACCTGTGGAGGTATACCAATATATTTTGTAATTTCATGTTATTATTATAAAAATATTCACCACCTTCCTCTAAATATTTCAGTTATGTACAATCGTGGCTGGACAAGTTATACAAAAAAAATTAACCGAAGATCAAACTACTAACCTGATTCGATATGCTGCAACTGACACTAGGAGACGTAAAGAAAAAATTATGAACGGTGTATGCATTCTTTATACTTAAACATTTTACAAACGATGCTTTTAACTTTAGTACGATATTAACATGTTCACAGTTTGCTAGTATGCGTTTGAACGAACAACCCACTTTATCGAACGAATTCCAACTATCTGTACAAGGAGAATTCGAAAAAGTACCAGCTAGAATTCTTCAAGCTCCTACGTTACAATATAAGCAGAAAGAAGTTAACGTAGTTAAAGGAGTATGGCGAGCGGAAAAATTTTATGTGCCGTGTGATTTGCCAGATAATTCATGGACAATGTTGAATTTGGATAGAAGAATACTAGATCGAGATTTATATAATTTGCAAACAAGCCTACAACAAGGCGGTTAGTACGTTATTTAAAGACAAAAGCTTTTATATTATATGATTTGAGATATTTAATTTGCCGTCTTAAATATTATTTTAATATTTACTGTATTGTTTTTTTTTCTGTTGTTTCCTTTTAGCCATGTCTGTCAGTATGACGATTGGTAAGCCATTAACTCCATTTGGAAATCTACCAATACAAAAGAATATTAACAACATTATGCAATACTTTCAACAAAAAAAGAAACAAGAGTTGAAATTAGTGGTAGTGGTAATTCCAGTACTAGAGCATGCATATAGTACGTAACATACTAATAATTTGCATTACAGCATGGAAACATTCTAATAAATTTCATGATAATTGTAGGTTTGGTAAAACAAATTTCTGAATTGAAAGTAACTGGCGGGATTGTGACTCAGTGTTTAAAAAGTAGAACTTTAACAAAACTGAGTCCTTCCACAGTTACAAATATTTTATTAAAGATAAATTCGAAACTTAATGGTATTAATCATACGCTTGCTTCTCCTTATCGGTAATGTTACATTATTTTAATAAATATTTTATATTTACTTAAGATTCTAGTTGCACATGAAAATGAGAATGTGGTTTTCTTCTAGACCACCCAGCTTGAAAGTACCGTGTATGTTAGTTGGCGCAGACGTTACGCATCCTGCACCCGATTCTGTAAACATACCTTCGATTGCTGCTGTAGGAAATATCTTTAATTTTCATTTCGTACAATTTCAAATTTTTTGTTTGTAATACCTCAAGAATTAATATTATTTTAATATAGGTTGCTGCAAGTCACGATCCAAATGCTTTTCAATATAATATAGAAATAAGACTTCAGTCACCGAGAGAAGAAATGATTCAAAGTATGGAAGAAATTATGCGTTTACAGTTAATATATTTTTATAAAAAAACGGGTTATAAACCCAGAAAAATTATCTTTTATCGGTAAATATTGTTTAATAAATATTTTTATTGCTTGAAAGAAAGTACATTTAACTAATATATATACTTACTTCGAAAGTATATCGAAAAAACGTTTTTATTTCATACATTTGCAGAGATGGTGTGAGCGAAGGACAGCTTGCTCAAGTGATGCATTATGAATTATCTGCAATGAGAAGAGCTATTGCAAAGTTAGATGGATCTACTACACATACAATTCCCATCACGTTTCTTGTAGTTCAGAAGAGACACCATATTCGTCTTTTTCCAACAGATAAAAATTGTGATCCAAAGAATTTTAACGTATTAGCAGGCACAGTCGTTGACACAGATATTACACATCCTACACACATTGACTTTTATCTTGTATCGCATGCTAGTATTCAGGTACGTTCCGTTTACACCAAGACTTCTCAGATTTTTATAGGTCACAATACATTTTAAAAAGTTGAAATTCTTTGCAACCTACATATTTGTCATACATTATTTTGTAACGTCCAGAAAGTTAAAAAAAACTAACAAATTTGAACAATTTTTGTGTAATAGGGAACCGCCAGGCCTACGAAGTACAGGTGTATATGCAATGAAAATGAATTATCAGAAGACGAGATTGAACAGCTAACATACTATCTGTGTCATATGTTTGCACGATGTACAAGATCTGTTAGTTATCCTGCTCCCACATATTATGCTCATTTGGCAGCATTCAGGGCCAGAGAATTGATACGCAAGTAAGATATACATGTATATATTATCAATTATCACTGTTTACTTATTGTATGTATTTAAAATTGATATATCCTTTTTACACAGTGTTCCTTTAAATATAAATAATTTGGAAGAAGAACAACGAGTTAACATGAACTTACAAATGAATGCAAACTCTCCCATGTTTTTTGTATAAATATCACATATGTATTCCTTTTTCTTATTCAGCATAATGTTTTTTATTGTTAAATAGATTCAACCTATACGCCTTACAACATGCAGCATATTATATCCTATGTATTGTATTTGATTTATGAAAATATACCTATGCTTGTTATTTTCATTGTAACGTATAGTATCCCTTTATTTTTCTCATATTGATAATCTTTAATAAATCTTTGGCGAATGGAAATTTTTCCAGATTTTTCATACGCATATATAATTAATATTTTATATAAAATTAAAGTCGAATTTTAAAAGTATCTATAATCGCATAAAGTAAAAAGTTTACCGTAAAATGTGTCATACTGTTAATGAACAAATAATGTAAATTATTTTATTCGTTTAGAATCTGAAACGACTATCGAGTTGTAGTGATCGATTCTTCTTGAACGTGAAGTATATGACTAATATGGCGTGTCCTGTTTAGTGTAGGTATTTTGGTACAATGTGATGTGGTTGAAGCGTGATGCGATTAATGAAATAGTTAATAAACAATTTCTAAACCGCAAGAAATAATTTTCTCAAAAAATTCTTTTTATTCTATGTTCGTGCATTCGTAAATCCTGCGTAGCATAAATATGTAAACATAAATTTAGTTCATCGATAAACGATATACTTTCTCTGCTTTCTGTTCATTCGTGTAGTTGCTTGCAAAACGTTTACTCCTGATAATAGTGATTAATTATATTATAATTAATGTATGTCGAGTGTTTTTGGCAACTTCGAAGAAAATAAAAATTATTCTACAAGCAAAATACATCAAAAGATAACGACTATAAGGTACGTCAACACAGGCCCAGTTACAGTTTCTTACATCGAGTAATATACATGTTTATATTTTCTGCGCATTTTTCTTTTCTCCTCGATACAGCCTAAATGTTTTATTAGGTATGTATGAACTTTATAGATTCGAAGTAACTAAAATATATGTTTTATAACAATGTAAGTGACTTAATACAAGTTCAACGTTTACCGATAACGTTGAAACGTTAATAAGATATTCGATGTCTGATACGAGAAATGTGTACATATTTTATAAGGAAATGCGTACATGAGTAGAAGAGGTCATTGTACGCTATTATACGCAAATGGTCTTTTCCTGTTGAATAGCAAATTCCGACAAGGATGTGCCACGTTATGTTATCTGGTACTTGATACAATTCTTATTCGAAGATCGTCGTATTGTCAGAAGCGTAATTTTTTATTCCCAAAATTCAATTATAATATTCGAAAATATTCAATCGTTTTCGTGCGTCGTCCTTACAATTCAATAAAATATGTGTTACTTCGATAAAATATTATTACTAATTTTAGTATGCATTTTCAAATTTAAAACGGCACGTGTATAAACGATAATTTTGGTATGTTATGATTATCGGTTCAACATAAGAGGCGCCACTAGACTTCTCGGGACCGGTGCTAAAAGTCACCACGTAATAAAAGTTTTTCAAACTTCTTTAGGTCGTGACCCGCTTTTGAAAACGATCATTTTACGTGACCCATTTACTAATAGTAAATTATTTTTCAAAATCCCATACTATACAAATTTCGTAGATTCGAAATTATTAAGTTTTAAGGTCTCGATGTTCCAAGACCTAACGTTTCAAAAATTCTAAGATTCCAAAGATTCGAAATTTCAATGGCTCACGGTTCAAAAATTCCCAACTCCCTAATTAGTTTACTTAATTTTTCGAAAATGCAAAAGGCCATTAGTACGAGTAATTATTCTGCCAGTCCGTCGCTAATGACGAAACTATTCAAAATAATTGAAACTATTCAAAAATATAGTAAGAAAGTCGATATCAATATATCATTATCGTTACGTGCTATCGAAGTTTCATTAATAGAATTCGTTGGTTCAGTGAGATTTCCTGGAACGTACAGTGCAAAGGATGATTTCAAGGTAATAGGACCTTATACACCAAATTTAATAATCGTATACAGTTCTAGTTGTTTTCGGAAATCGTTTTCGACGCAGAAGCAGCAGATTAAATAAGAAAATGAATTTTTCTTTGAAGCAAAACATTATATGATTCGTGATTTTGAACATCGCGGAATAACCAAGAATCCGATCCTTTTTGCTTTCCTCTCGTTTCTTTTTCGCTTTTTATCCTTCCGCTGTCTCGCACGTTGTCTTATCCATTTTCTCTTTTTGTTCGCTGTTTATCGCATGTTCCATCTTCCCTTATCTTTCATAACGTTATCCTTTCTCTTTCACCTCCCTGAGTCTCTTTCTTTCGCTCCCTCCTCCTATTTTCTTTTCCCCTCTCGACGCAAAGTTCTATCTCCGTTTTCGCGACTGGCTTCACGTGACCGAAACGGTCTATTGATTCTTGGAGTCAGTGCATGCGCCCTCGTCCTCGTAATATCTACTGGCAAAGGGGTATGTTGCGTTGCTCGAGTTCCGTTCGTCAACGCTACGGATACAAAGGGGGTTGTCAAAGTAAAATCGAAGGGGTAAACGAGGGGAAGAATCCGGAAAGGGGAGGTTCGAAAGAGTCACGCTAGTGAAAACTCAGTAGAGCTTCGTGTGGCGCTAGTGCACAGTCGCAGTTTGTTCGTTATGATTTTCGTACTTCTCTTCAGGTACTTGTGTCCACTTTATTTATCTTTATCGCGTGTCAAATATTGCCATTAAAATGCAATACCACTTTTGTTTATTGCTCATGTACAATTAGTTGCGAAATCCAACGAGACGCCGTCGTCCGACCATAGGAAGTGTCACCATAGTAAAACATACATATAAGTAATACATGTATCGGAAATTGGTTCTGTTTCCGCGTGATTACGGCAATGTTTTCTATTCGTCTGTGCGGGAGTCCGTTTTCGGGCGACCCATTAATCGTTCCGACACACGGGTTACCGAAGTTCCATCGCGTTTTTTGACTCGTACACAAACGCTGTGAAAAACGAAATGCACCTAGAATATGTCTGTATACATATACGTATTCAGAAGTTAACACCGTCCGAATTGCGTCGCGTCGCTGTTACCCCTTTTGACGTTTTATTTTCTGTTGCCTTCGATTTCGACCAAAAGTAAACAACTGTACGGCGCGATGCGACTCACGAATACTCACGTGCCTTTTTTAAGCGAATTTCTTGCGGAGTGCAATTTTTCTTTCGTTAATGGATGCCATATTCGCGAATAAAAAAATCCGCTGCTCGTTTCATCGCGTTCGCGTAATATACGGTCACTCGCGGGATCAATGATTCGCGCAGCGAATTTTTAACGATAAGAGTTGATCAATTAATAATTTTCTGTGACCAACGTCGTAATCACGAATTCGTCCGTTACATTTTTCGAGCGAATAAATTTTACGAAATTTGTTACGCGGTCGTTTAAAATTGATCGAGTCTCGAAAGCTCTATAGATACATTTACTTACGTGCAACATAAATTGTGTTTACCGTGAAGAGTTAAAATTTTCCGTGGATGGAATTTCTATACGTTCACGTGGCTTAGCGTCGAAGAATGTTCTGGAGCAGAAAACGTGCGCGTTTGTTAGCGTTGCCTGACAACAGCGGGTAGTTCCGATTTTCGTTAAATCGATTTCAACAGAACGAGAATTTGAAATGCTTGGGACGATAAATCGGAATCGATTAATATCGTTTCCCGATATTTAGCATCGTTGCTAAAGCGTTACAACTACTTCGTACATGTATGTATACAGTGTATGTATAGATAACTTTATTGCTTCTCGGAATAAATATTTTTCGGACGTTCAAGCGAGATCGGTGATTTTGTTCGAATATTTCGAACGGTAAAAAACGTTGTATCCTTAAGCGATAAACTTTGTGTCGAAGATATAAATTTGTCGGTCCGGATAAAATCGGACGAGTCGATGCCGCAATCTTTTTACCGACTAGAACTGTTTACCTACGACGTTCGTCACACGCGAATTTTTCTTCCTACACGACTCCGTACGCGCGAAAAGAATAAGCACTTAACGTGTAAAAAAATATTCTACTACTTTTAAGTTAAAGTAAAACTTGCTATTTGCAAAGTTCGATCAATTTTTTGTGCAATTATTATTTTTTTTTTTGTTATTATTAATTGCCAATATTGTTTGTTCTTCCTGTGTTCGAACATCTCGCGCATGATACTACAAATGCGGTTAAAAGTTATTTATTAACACCGGAACTACCAACCGGTCAAAATGACTGGTATCGGTTATGGCATTTTTTATTAGAAAATTTTATTGCCGTCCTTGAGCTAATGAATGGTTGTATATGTTAGGTGATGCTGCAATATTTCTTTATTTACTTTTCTACCTTATTTTCAGTTTTGAAGTAAGCATGCATTTAATGTCGATACTTCTAGTGTTAAAAATTGTCAGGGGGTGAATATTTAGCGAGACCATCACCGACTCGGTACATGAGGTGAATTGTTCGGGAACTTCGGTATTACAAGCATCGCGCCATATTTCCCTGTCGTATCGTTGTATACGTATCTTTAGAAATGCACTTACGATCTTCGAGTGGTCAGGGGGAGTTAACGGCGTAGTGTTTGAAAATGGTACAAAAGCGATTTACCTCGGTTGCAAAATAAACATCCTGGATCGAAGTGTTCCATGGGAAGGAAGAGGGAATCGTCGGTAATCGGTGAAACGTTCGCGTTTGATTGCAGAAGTCGGTCGGTGTCGCGGTAGAAAGACTCGAGGCGGAAGAGACGCGGACCATGCCAGGACAAGGAGTAAAGTGGTGACCTAAAACTCATCCTCGGCTCCGACCCTCGATGCTCACGCTACGGCTGGTGTCGACTCACTTCTTGAAGCAGCCATAGGCAGTGCCCTTCGCCTTAGAGAAAGGGCTCGATGCGATGTGCCGTGATAGGGACATGAACCCAAAACTAGTCGAGTCAAACGATCTCTGTTTAACGTCGTATCGGTTCTCAAGGTCGGCTTAAAGGCTTCCACGTATCGACGAGTTTACGCGCGATCGTACATACTCGACGAAGGACCTTTTTCTTCGCCCGATCTCCCTGTGTTCATCTCGAATTTCGTGTTTTAATCCTTGTAATCGTCGTTCTTTACCTTGTACACCTGTGATTCCAATATTTACCCCACATCGTCGTTCCTTGCTCGCGCACGACGAACAAGGAAAGTGAACGCGACAAAGTTTCTTGTGCCGCGCGAGGATCAACGGGCAACGTCCGAACGGAGAATCCGTTTTCGATATCGTGGATATCTTTGTTTCTCCGTTGTTCGTAACGACGATCGACGAGGCTACCGTCGATCGAGATCGACGACCAACGGAGCAGAGGACGAACGGATTAAAAAGAAGGTGTAGCCTCGTACCAACTTCCAGACTGTACTCCATTTATTTCAATCTGTGGAGGGTCGCGAGGGAGTGCATTGTAAGTCTTTGCCTTCCTCTAACGATCGCTTTCAACAGTTTCGATAAACGTTTCGCGAACGGACAATGGGTCGCGATTTAGATTCGGATCGATCGTTCGCTCGACACGCGTGCTTTATTTGCGTCGCGTCGGTTCTCGAGCAACGAAACTTACCTGTCCTTCTATCTTATATTATGAAATTTGATCGATCGCGACGCTCTTGAATCGGTATTCGATCGTAATACCTATTGTCCGATCGAGGTACGAATTATCCTTTAACCCTCTGCGCTATAATTGACGAGCAACGCTCGTGACGCACTCGCCGTTCAAATACGATAAAGCTTCATCGATTCGAGTTTGATCGTACTTTGTGCAGTTGAGGATCGCTAAATGCAAAACGGTCTCGACATTCGAATTTTCTTTCGCTTCTCTCGCTATCTTCTCGAAGGAGAGTCGGTGTTAGTTTCAGGGTTAAATACCGAATATTTTAGCGGGAATTTTTGTATAATTTTTAATGTCGCAGCAGCGAATAATTCGTTGTGTCCGACGCTTTCGACGAATAAATTGTTGCGCACAGGGTTAAAGGTAGATTTAACTGCAAAATGTGGGCGGATGTAATAGCATTGTTTTACAGCGTAAAAATTGTTAATCCGCGATGGTAGAGCTTGCTCGTTTGATAATCTGTTTTTAACGGGGATAGAAAAAGACCGGTGTTTGTCAATTTAATCATCAGTGCGGCGACGGCGGCGATTCACGGTGTAGGCAAAGTGGGATGAGACGTCCTCAGCAGGAACATCACCACCATCTCCACAACAATCACCATAATAATCACCATCATCATCACCACCACCACCATCATCACCACCACCATCATCATGGATGTTCGACGAGCCCGACGCGTACTCGACAACTTCATGACAAGGTAACTTTCTTCCATTGTGTTTCAAACTTTTCTAACTGTAACTCGTCTTAGATAATCGCGTATCCGATTTCGATGCAGCCACTTATCACGTGTCACAAAATATAGTCTCTATGTCGCGCGTATAAATTCGAAACTTAGAGTTGGATAAAAACGATCGCACAAGTGTTTGGTCGATAATTCTCGTAGAAATTGGTCGGGAAGGAAGATCTCGATATGTCGAACTTGTAATACACGTTGCTTATTTCAGGATCAAACGTGGAATCCGGTTCGTTAATCGTACATGTTTGCTACGTATTTTTGACGAATGAATCTACCGCTGGTGAACGCGTACGAGTATGTACAGGGTGTCTATAAACGTTTATCCTGATGACGAAACGATGTAACTCTTAATTGGATACAGAAAACACGCGTTATACCACGTACGCCTCTGCTCGTTATGTTCTGAATCTTACATGAACATTTAATGCGACACGCTTCGACGTGTGCGCGTCTAACACTCAAAATAATAAGATCAGGAAACTGAAAAATTTGCGAAATTTCTAAATTCCGAACGTACCTTACGTTCCGCGTATTTCTCGTTTTGCGAGCAGGATCGATTCGTATTAATTTTGGTAGGAGGCCAAGCTGACCCCATTTACCGAGTTACCATAGATAATCGAAGCATCGCTATCGTCGCACGTAAAATCACGGACTATCTCGTTACTCGTACATCGCTAGGGATATCGATGCTGTTCCCTTGCTCGTTTTCTTGCTCGCCAAAAGAATTACGCATTCTAATGGGCAAATTTTGATCGTTCCGAAGGACGAGTCCCGTTTGGCAAAAGTGAAACGCGTATTGGCTATCTCGTTGTTGGGACGTAACGGAGGATCAACGAAAGTGTTTGGTAGCCGTTTGGACACGATCGAGCCGTACCTCGACACCGGGGTACCATTCGTGGTGCATCGATTGTGCAGCTACATCGAGGCACATGGATTTCAAAGTGTAGCCGTGTTTCGCCTTTCCGGTGGAAGTCCTAGGCTGGCGGAGAGACTGAGAGCGACTTTCGAGCGAAGAGGAGATGCCGATTTGGAAGCCGCAGCTTGCCCTCCTACCGCGGCCACGCTTCTTAGACAGTATCTGAAAGAATTGCCGCAACCAGTTGTACCATCCACGCTCGTCGCCAGACTACTGGCGATTCATGCTCGTAAGTTTCTCTCTGTTCCGCGCGAAAACTGTTTCGATTTTTAACCCATTCGCTCCCACCGGATTCGCGGTGAAACCGCATATTCGATAATTTGTCTCTCGAAATCATCGAAATTTTTCAAAGACGCTTTTCCACGCGAAATCACGTTTGTATTATCATTATTTATCTTTACCTGGTATCAGGATAATCACGAATGTGCGCAAAAAAAAATGTAATTTTGATTAATTATCACCCTGAATCAAATACCGAACGTGAATCGCCTTTCGAGCGCAACGGGTTAATATCCCGAGTATCGATTCTTCCTGTTCTTCGAAATAAAACGTATCCGTAATTTTTCGTTCGCAGAGAGTTGCTCCATTGATCACGACTGCTGGATCAATTCGACGAAGGAGGTTCTCTCTTCTCTGCCACCTTCCCACTATCGATTACTCGGTTACCTGGCCCATTATCTCAGCAAATACGAATCTCTGCATGGACGTGGTGCAGGCGTTTGCGGCGTGTTCGCACCCGTGATTCTACCCCACGTTCCACCCGCTACTACGCTGCTTCGCGATATTTTGGCCGATGCATCTATACTTTTTCCTGACTGGTGAGTAGTAGCCGTTTAACGCATTAAGGTCGCTCACGAGTTTTCTCGTGTTGCGTACCCCGTCTGTTAAGTAAAAAAGTTACGATAACTGTCGTGTGTGGAAGAAACCGTTTTATTTCATTCGATCATGCCCTTGTTTTTATGTTGTTAAAATATCCTGTTTTGTCAATGTTTTATGTTTCGACAATATAAATATTTCAAATATTTACATCTTTCTATGTTTTTAAAATAACAAACGAAAAAATAACCAACGATACATTAAATCAAAACACAAGAGTGTAAACAAAGACATCAAAATTATAGTCATGACTTTACAAGATCATGATAATTACACGATGACGATAATTACTAAAGAACATAATTTTTTTTCAATGATACATAAAATGTATCCTATCATCGTAACGAAGTTACGACGATCGTGATAACATACAAGATTTCTTAACGGTGCTCCATGTATTAATTTTCTCGTTTCAACCCCTTTTTTTCGTCGAATTACGCGACAAACGTTATCGTTTATCATTTCTTTTCTACGTATAACACGAGAACAAACCAAATGGTCATCAAACGGATAGAACTTTCCAGTACAGTATAACGTTGTCGCCACGAGACAATTAGGGGAGCAGCGACCATGTCGGTGTTAGAGACATACAAGAGACTGAATCGATTGGTCTTGCTTCATATGCACGTGTTAGCGCGCATTGAAAGCGATAACCTCGAGATTGTTCGCGTGCATCGTTCTATTCGGTTCGCTTTGGTTTCACGTACGAGCAGGTACGATTTCGCCATCGTTCATATTTTCGCAACGCGCAAAAATCATTTCAAGTCGATGTTCGATCGTTTCGGTCGTTCGATGACATCTCCACAAGTTCGTTTGTACTATGGGTTTTCGGCGATCGTTGCACTCATTCCTTCAGTGAGTATTGTCTTTCTCGTTTTATAACTTACAAGGGAACGTATCGAATCCGGACACACCGATTTCAATGAAACTTACGGTAAAATGTAGTCTTCGAAAAAATATTTGACACGTATTTCTTTAAAGTATGTTTAAAGTATGTTTCTTTTTTAATATCTTAACAAATAGAAAGAGTTGGAACATAATTTTTGTTTAAATTGTGTTTTTTAATGACGAATCCAGGTATAAGTTATTAACCCCTTGCCACACAATTTATTTTTCTGGTGCGTCAGTCAGAACTCTAACTGTTACAACTGCAATATTTGTACGAACAAAGAAAATTAAAATATTGTGCGTATTTCTTATTCAATGATCCTTGATAATGCAAATTATAATTATACATCAAGTTTACATATAAACGTTTTCAAAATTTAGATCAATTTTATTACGTTTAATCTGCGAGTGTAATCACGTGTCAGACTCGTCAAACTATGGCAAGTGGTTAATTACATAATTTGTGGTCGCATCATGGTATAAAAAGTATTCGGTACTGTTTCGATAGAGTGTACCACAAACTTACGATAGTTTTTGGTAATTTATGAGAATTTATTTATATAAGTTTATGGCAGTAACTTGCAGTTTTTTTTTATTTTTTTTTTTTTTTTTTTTTGTATAAAATTGTAGTTGCATTACTTAACCTTGTTTAAAAAACGACGTTGAAAAATAAATAGACAAAGAATGAAACATAAATTAGTGTACATATTAATTCTTTGCTTCGATGACCATTTTACAAATGTTCCATTTCAAATGACGAAATTTGTTAAGATGGTTGTCCTGAAATATGTGCTGATTGCGATCGAAGTAGACTCGATACGTGTATCAATTTATGTTTCGTTGTTTATTCATTTATTTCTCGATTTCATTTTTAGCGTTAAAACCAGTGAATAGTTCGTTGTGTCTGACGCGTTTGCCCAACAAATTGTATAGGTAGTGTCGCATTTAGAAGAAAAGATATTAACTTTCAATTTGGTCGAATTAATACCGGCGTTCGGAATGCTCATATTTTCTCTCTCTATCGTTTCATTACCGGATTCGATTAAGCGACCCTCGTGCCAGTTAATAGGTTAATGAAATCTACTTGAATCGTATAATTATTCGTTGGCCTTCGGAGCTCGAAATCAATACTTATTTGTATCGTTAGTCTTCCTGTTGGGATTACGCGTCGTGGTCCTTGGCCTTGTTGAGAATCATTCAACGCCGATGAACGTTCTTGAAACCAATCTCGATATTTCCTTACCTTCCGTGCTTGCTTTTCGATCGGCGTTCAAGGAGCGTGCTACGCGTTCTCGCATAGTAATGTTCCGAGTACATGCGAGTTTACATCGATTTTATGACTTTCCGATCGTTGCGGGAAAAGTCGGCTAAATAATCATAATTTATTTAAGTATATCCTAGACAACCACTTTCGGTCGTCGAATATTTAATGTTATATCGTACCTTATTCTCTTAACCGGTATTAAATAACACTATAAACCGGTAGATTTCATTAAAAAGAATCCTAACCCCTTTCTCTACGATATCGTATCACACTCGTGACACACAGTTCGAACGCGATAAACCAGACTCGTTTTTTCGTTGCAGTTAAATTTTGAGTTCAGTTCTAATTATGATCCGCATAATCGGTGAACATTGTATGCAAAATATGACTACCATTTTAACTTAATTTAGAAGCTTTAACGTTGTAACAATAATTAACTAGCTTCGAATGTCTCAACTGCTTAGAAGATTGTAGGTTAGGGGGTTAACGCCATATAATTTCTCGCATCGGTGTTATAATGTTTCCTGCAGTTGGAAGCGAATTAAACGAATCGACGTAAGAGATCGCAATCTCGATGATCACTTTAATTGCATATCACTGGCGACAATTTGAAATAGGCCCAATGGAGACCGAAAGGTAAATCAGCATACCTTTGCCAAGAATCTGTCTGTGAGAATGGTTTCCCTCGAACGAGTACATTTCGAAATCGAAGCGCACAATGTGCTTACTTGCACTTAATTTTAATGGAAATTCGATCAAAGGAGATCTTTCTCGCTCGTTCGAGAGGGAATAAAAGAAAAATTGTATTCGCTCCTTTATTCTATGGGAAGAGTAACTAATGCGGGTAAATAGGGTATTGTGCATTAGGTTGTATGAAAATTTACATCGTTAATATTACGGTACACCCGGTGCGTTGTGTCGTCTCTGATTTCTAACAATTCGATCGACAATGCCGTTGACACGCAATACGATCGAAGATAAAGTTTACGATTAAAAAGCAGAAACCCGACTGCTATTCATTACACCGAATCGATACAACAAAATTCTAATTAGTAGCGTATCGACCGTTAATGAAATTACTCTGCCTGCAAGGGATTCGATAAAATTATCCGCGATCGTGTTGTTACCCAACAAAAACAGAAACGGTTTTAATTATTCCGGTTGCATCGATCCAACGCGTTTCGCCCGAATTCTAAGCGAACGAAAAAACGGCAATACTTCGAGATCGAAACGTTGGCGTAGCTGGGTCAAAAGGAATAAGCGAATCGACCTTTTAATTTCACGATTCGATCGACCAAATAATCTATTCACGAATTAATCAACGATAACGTTGTATCCGTATGCAACAGCGCGTTTTTCAGACGATAGACATAAATCATTTCGTATCTCGGCTCAAGGATTTCTTCGTCAGTTAGGTTGCCAAAAGTCTCAGGTGCAGGAAACCCGTTTACGTTAACAACCGCAAAAGAATTACGAGGCACGATGGAAAATAACCTTGCAAAAGATGTAAACCTCCTCCATATAACCGTGGAAGCCGCGAATAACCAACTTGGCCAGGAACCGTCAGTCCTTTTTATTATTTTACGAAATACAACGGTACACGATATATTACCACTCTATAAAAGACGAATGAACCCGTTTCGCTCCAAGGTATTTTTACTATCAGCAGATAGCGACTCTAAAACTTTGGTTGGGAGGTTTGATGAATTTTTTCGAGTTATTATTTCTCTAAATTGTTCGCCACTATTAACAGTTTCGTTATGTTTACACGTTGTATGTGTAACACTATAGATTTAATTGGAAAATATCTATTCCAATGTGCTGTAAAGGGTTAATGGCACGCAAATGTCTTCCGTCGTTCGGCATTTTATTAAACACTTGTCATACAACGTATTTGTCTGATGCGTCAGTCAGAACTAATTATTCACAGCTACAATATTGACCCCTTGTTCTACGAATCATTCCGCAAATGCGTCAGACGCAACGAACTATTCACTGCTTCATCATTGGACACGAACATCGGAAGTACACGTGGCAATTCTAATACTCCCGGTATTGGTTGCCACCATTGGTAATACTAATATTACAGATAAAATGTTACAAATATTTACGTTCGTGGATTACAGACGTAACGAGAACGATATTCGGAAACATTTTTATTCGATCGTGTCTTTCGATTATTTGATTAATTACATTCGGAAAGAGTGATTGCCGACGCGTCACAATAGTTGGCACGTCAAATTTTCCATCGATCTCGATGGAAAAGTTTGGTTCGTTTTACTAATAGAGTCCTAGTTTTTTGAACTCGGTATACGAAAAGAGAACGAGGCGCCGCGCCGCTGAAATTTCGTAGGATGACAAGTAAAATCTTTTGTTTTTTAAGTGTTTGCCTTTGAATCCTGCGAAAGTAGTAGCTCGCGCCTCGATATTCTGTTGTTTAAACGTTCGCGTTATTTTTAGCTCGCATAACAACAAAAAAGAAAAAATCCGCGTTATTTATAAGGAGCTTCTCGAGCATCGTTCTAAAGCCATTAGCAAATAGATTTGCACGTGCTCGTAATTTTTGTAGGCCAGAAAATGTACGGCTTCGAAGGTCGGAAGTGTCAGAACGGTATTTGTCGTTTCGTCAAAAACGCGATAATAAAAATAATATTTACTCGGCAGATCAAACACTGATAATAACGCGAGAACGTTGTGTCACATTTATGTCGTAACGTCTAAATCCAGGATATTCTCGCTAAAATTATTTTCATTTTCGCGACTAACTGCGCAGATTTCTTGATTTAGCTCGTAAGTACGAGCGAGAATGTTCAGACGACACGTGCTGTCCGGCTGGAGGCTCACTTTTTGGCGCGACGAGTCGTGTTTTTATTTCTTACTTCCCTCTCAAAAAATTATTTAACTCATCGTTTCTTTGGTGTAGGATCTTCTCGAAATAAAACAATTCGGTGTAAATACATACATTTTGTGCGACGTAATACGGTGAGCGTTTTGGAGCAGGTTGCGATTTACGAGCGTTCGATCGTTCGGCGCTTCGTCATCGCGCGTTTTAACCTGATTTAGTTACAAACGCGACTTTAAACTTTGCCGTCGAACGAAAAGTATAGAAACGCGATTAAACTTAACGCTAGAAGTACCGTCATTAATTGCATACTTACTTTAAAATTGAAAGTAGAGTAGAAAAATAAATATTGTAGCATCACCTGACATGTACAATCATTAATTAGCTTCATAAAACATGACAGACATTTTGACAAAGGGGAGGCGACATAATTTTTTAATATAAAATGTCAGACCCGAAACTGGTCATTTTGACCGGTCTGCAGTTCCAGTGTTAAAAAGTAAATCATACAAGAAATTACGTAAATATTTTATATTATCGATTGTCACTGTTGCCCATCTTGCTATGTCCTCAATTTCTTTTACCTATAGTCCGTTAATTAATTTAAAAAATAAATCAAGAAGTGGGTTTGCAATAATGCAGGGTGCGTAACAAACATATTTTCAATTTGTTACAAATGGCAAAGTACTGAAACCATTTTCGCCCAACCTATGTATCGGAAATATTTCTACCATCCAAGAGAAACGACAAGTCGAGCCTCATTCGACATTGGACCGCAAAGGGTTAACCCTTAATGCCACAAATGTGCCTCTCAGGCACTACCGATGTGCACCATTATTATAATTAATACAAATATTTTAGTCAAAATTATAGTACTTCCGAGATGAATGAAGATCGTTTTGTGTGACATAATATTATTATTTGCACATCATTGTAGCATTTAAAATCTGACACTTAAATACTTGCAAGTAAAAAAAAGTAGTAAAAGTAGTAAAAGTCGGAGCGTTAAGGGTTAAAGATAACACGTGGAACACCGTATAGATTTAGTTAAAAAGTATATGTTTCAATTGTTCTATTAGACCAAATGGCGAATGTAGAGTCGCCGTTCGAGTGCAAAGGGTTAACAATTAACAAGGGAATTCTTTTATGTGGTACTCGCGGTAATACATCGAACTGGCTCGTCGATTACACGAATGTATAAATATTGACAAATTCTCCCTACCCTCGCGTTCACCGAAAATGCTTAAAAGTTCACGAAACGGAGAACGCGTTTTAAAAACTCGTGGCCTCTGTACGGTCATCGATTCGTACCAGTTACGTAACAGCTACAGATTATTTACACGTGTTTCGTTGCCTTCTGACCGCGCGTTGCAATCTCACATTTTTTTCGCTGCTCGTCTATTTTTTTTCTTGTTTGCAGATTACCGGTTTAAAGGTCGGGTTTTAACCAAAACCCGTCAATTGCGCGGGTCAACGCATGATTAACGATTCGAAGAGCGATACGAGCATTTAAAGAGCCAGAAAGTCAATAAGACTAAACAATTTTATTATCTCGTTGCGTCTCGTTATCTGTCGCTTTGAAAATATTAAATAAGTTCGTTATAAAAGATATCGTTTAATTTTTCGATCGAAGCCTTTAATACATTGACTGGTACACCGAAGTAATTGACGATTGCATTAGGTAGAATTTTCATTTTTAAAAAATCTTGCCAAACATTTTCACGATACTCCGTTATACAATTTATTTTCCATATACGTATTTATTTTCACAGTAGCTAATGCGAATATTTTCAGTTTGGAAAGTGAACAAATACAATATACCGGCCAAAGCATTAATCCGGTGTTTTCGAGTGTATCGACGCGATCGATCGAAAGATCAAAGACGAACGTGGGTTCAATCGATTCCATTGATTCGATTCACGATCTAAATGATTGGTCGACTTGTGCGCGGAACGAACACACGATTCTCGGATTGTTTTCGTTGGAAGAAGCATGCCGGTGTCGAAAACCGGCTCGGACCAACTAGGCCTGTCCCTCGGGCCAAAATGGAGAAAACACGTTGTAAAGATTGCGCGTAGTTGTACGTGTGGCAGCGTTCGAGATCGAGGAAATTTATTACGGTGGATTACGTCAGTATCGTTGGATCGGTGCCTTGAACAAACTTAACCGACCCACGAGAGACGCTAGTAGACCCGACGCATCGCGTCTCGTCGTCTCGTGACTGCTTTCCATTGCGTAAACACGCACATCACGTGATTAATCCTTTCGTTCTGGATTGCCTATACACGCGATGTTTTAAACGGTAGCTACGTTTTACAGATGGAAGTATGACGTCGTATCCGATATACGGAGACCGTTCGTTATTTCTCCCGAGCCTTTCACCGTTTCGTTAGCCGGAGTTTTGTTTTTCGAATAAATACCTTCGTAAATCGGTCGTTCGATCTTCTAACGAAAGATTCCAAGCCCGCCAAAAGTCGAACGCTCCAACGTTTAACCCTTTGCAATTCTTAATTTCGTTTACCCACCAGCTTCTTAACACTAAACCTACCAAAGCGGTCAAAATGACCATTTAACAAGTTTATAATTTTAAATTACAAAGTACGTTAAGGTGGCTTTTTTGACATTCGTGTTGATTTTCACCAAGATAAGGAATTAATGTGAACATTAATTCGTTTTATTGTTTGTTTATTCATTTTTCACCTACATTTTTAATTTCAATATAAAGCTGCATTGTACCCTGGTAGACGTAGTGTTAATTAATTTACAAAATAGATCAAGAAACGAATATACGTACGTAACAAATATATTTTTAACGCTTTCACTGCTATGTCATCCATATATGGGATTTTCAATTAACCAGTTAAGCGTGTTTATTAAAAGAAAGAACACTTAATTATATTTCCAAACAGGTATTTTATTTCAAAGCTAAGGGAGCGTCTTAGTATTTCACGAGTGTAGAAAGAATGATTTCTTCAGACAGAGTTAGATCTTTTGTTTGATATACAGTGCCTTTCAACGTAGAGATTAATTTTTTATCAGCTAAATATTATTATTATTGAGACGCCCCCACAAAAATGAACCGGCTATGTTTAAACAATAAGGACTGTTCTTCTTCGTCTTCTCTGGGAATTACATATGGTCCAACATTTGCTTCGAAGAATCAGGGAAAGTCAGGAAAACCTGATTAGATCATTCGAAGCAAAATAGTCGACTATTTATACCTAAATTAAAAAACATAACGATAATAATATTCACGAGCATGTCAACCAATTAGTGATGCATTGAAATATATTTTAATGTAACCCTTTGCGCTTGAAAGGTGACTCGACGACGTATAAACATAATGACAGCTAACAGTGGAGATGTAATAACATCGCATGAATTCATTAAACTTTTCAACCAAAAAATTTTAGAGTCGCTATCTGCTATCGGTAAAAACACCTTCGAGAGCAAAGGGTTAATTCCATTATTTTCAACCTGCTGTAACACAGGTCAATTTCATATGCGTGGATGCTTTTAGATTTTGAAGTACCCGATTTAAACATTGCCAAAGTTCTTTATTATATAATTAATTGGGTAGATATTTGGGCAGATATTTATTGAATATATTTGCGATTGTGCTCGGATCAGGACCGTGCAAAGCGTTGCACATAATACATGAAACACGCGATAAGATTTCTCTATAAGGAGCCTCATATTTCAAATATTATTCCAACAGGAAGTCGCGAGAGACATAGAGTTCCTTCGACGGCATCGAGTACAGCAAAAACGGACAATATCTATCGCGTAACGAGCGTCGCGGTAAAAACCGGTCGAATCGATATTAATAAACGTCGAAGTAACTGCTACGAGAATCCGTCTTCCCTGCGCGATTTCGAAATCCGATGCAAAAAAAGGATTATCACCGGGTCGATCCGTTCGAGCACGAAGTTACAACACGGGGTGCACGTTCGTTGCACGATGCGTCCGTATGCCATTGCCGGTTGATTTTACGACCTGACTTCGAGCTACATGTAACATCCACCGACCAAAAATAACGCGGTTGACGTCAGTATGCCAAATGCGTGATCGCGAGATACCTTAACTAGCGAACAACGAGCACTATTCGCTATTGGGCTTTATATTCCGCGAACAACAGATGTTCCTGCGGAAATATTAAAAAGCCACGATGCGATTCCATCGATTCCGATGCTTATTATCCCGGTAACGTAATCGCATAGTCCCTAGTCTCTAGTTGGGAAAGTAAGAGAAAAACTCATCCTGAATTATCGAAGATGCCTTCGTTTACACGGAGCAGAGCAGTTGGGTTCAAAACATTTTTTAAAAAGCTAATTACACGGAAGATACTCGAGTGAGTAGATTATGTAATAATTACACTCCCGCGTGTTAGCGTCGCGAGTTCAACCGGGAAGAAAAGAATCTTACCACCGAAACTGCCCACGTATAAAGCACGGCTACTTCGGAGATGTAGTTAAGAAATAAATGAACGAACGACGAGACATAAATTAATACATGTATTAACCCCTTGCAGTAGAATTTATTTGTCCGATGCAACAGTTGCAACGAATTATTCCCGGCTATAATATTAATGCAAAAAAGAGGGTATACGAACATTACGTACGAGCGTATTCAAAATTTTAATAAGATTCATCGCGTTTAAACAGTGACTGCATCACGAGTGGGAAATATGCTAAAGGGTTAATGCTTTATCGCGCTGAGAATGAAGACGAACTTCCAGAAAAGCATCTTAATAATTTTTTGTACTTTCGGTGTTAAATATCTAAGCAAGCTTCAAAGATGTGTCCCATAAGCTCGATTTAGCAAGAAAACGTGAGAAATCTGCTTGGTCGTGTCACGTAGCTTACGGACTTTGCCTCGAGTTGAATGAAACGATCGCGTTAATTAATGGATGCGTCGTCGCGTTATTTCAAGAATTTTGCAACAAAAGTATCAGCGCTTATGAATATCCGTTTTAGAACATTCCGTTGCTCGGTCACGAGTTATATCGACTCGCGATAACAAATCTCGAATATGCTAATTTATTTACTATCTTTAGATTATTTATTTTTCTGATTTGTTTCCGCTATAAAAGTAGCCGCGCGTCCGATATGGGTTATTTTAGTGTTGGTTCTTCTAAATAATTCATCGGTTACCTCTTCTTTTACGACATAAACAAAGATCGTTCGCGTTCTAACAAAATTGTGCCACGGATAAAAGTTAGTAAGTACCCGATCGATAATAAATTGCGCGATCGCGAGCTGTCGAAATTTTCTTATTAACATTAATTGAAAATAGCGCTTATTAAACGATTCGCTGTCGGCGCGGCATACATACATACATACATATGTGTATGCGTGTTCGTAAGCGCGACGTTCCAGTTTCTGCCGGGACCACCGTTACACGTGTACCGTGACCACGAATTTGCATTTGATACGTCTACGAAATAGGCGAAACTCGAATAGCGCGTAGTTTTCGTTTCGGTTACGTTATTCGATATTTTTCGCGAAAATCGTTGCTCGTCATTCGGTCTTATACCTCGTACGCGTACGCGACGAATTTTTTTTTACACGGATTAAAAAAATCTTGTTAGTTGAGTCTTTTTTTTGAACACGCACACTTTAGCGAAATCAGCGAGCGTGTTAAACCGCGAGGTTTGTTGGTAGCGAGAACAAGTTCCGAACCGGTTTTGAGATATTTGTTTCTTCCGATGCGGTATATAGGAAAGCACGCATGGTTCCTCTGCCTCTTATCAAGCGATTGCAAACCTGTATACCGTATTCGTTTCCTTCTCTTGCCTCTCTCTCTCTCTCTCTCTCTCTCTCTCTCTCTCTCTCTCCCCGCTATCGATTTACGATAAAAAGAACGTATAACGCCTAGTCAGCGGAATTTTGCAATCTTGTATCGATTGCAGTCAAAGAAGTCGATCGCGTGAATTTCCATGGGTCTCGGGAATAGGAGAAAGGAATTTTTTTTTATTCGATCCGTGCGAGCTGGCACGTGGATGCAGCTCGGAAAGAGCACGCCCGAGAATTGTCAAGATGATTACGCTATTGCCTTGTCGTAGCTACATGGAATTCCATAGCTCTCCGCGACGAGACAAAAGGTTTTCAACCTGTTATTATTGAGCTCGTGTGCATACAAATATCGTGATACATTTTTACTATCCCACGCACCTGCGTGAAATTTCTTAACACTAACACTGAAACTACCGACCTATGATTCACAATTATTTCTATGTTAAACACGAAATCGAAAAATAAACGAACAAACGATGAAACATAAACGAATATGCTTGCTGATTCTTCATCGCGATGACAATCAGCACAGATGTTAAGAAAACCATCTGAAAAGATTTCGTAAATTGAAGTAGGTTATTTGCAGAAGGGTCGTTTGACCCCCTTGGTAGTTTTAGCGTTAAAGCTACCGACGTATAATACACTATTACTTTGAAGTTACAAATGAAGTTGAAAAATAAATTAATAAACGACGAAACATAAATTGACGCACATATTAATTTTTTATTTCGACGAGAATCATTTTACGTGCTTCATTGCTTAATTGCGCGAAATTCCGTAGATTAGGAACATGGGAGGACTGGTTCTTAGGACTTTTGGTCATTCGCAAAATGTGTTTTTTAGCGGTTAGTTCATGGTTCAAGTTTGTTAGTACGTCGGAATCGCGGAAACGATCGAAACTGGCTAGACCACGAAAACGAGAGAAAGAGTTTTTAAACGTCGATCAATTAAAACTTGTACGTACGAGCGCAGTTTATAGAAAGAACGTTCGAGAATCAGCGAAACCATTATATCGTGAATGCAACCGCTCGAAACTCTGTAGATTCGGAGAACATTTCGATCGAAGGGTATAAACCGAATAAGATATTCAAAACTGTCCTTTAACCGACTTTATCTCTTAATACGCCTTTCGATAGTTTACGAGAAAAAAAGTACAAAATATAACTGCATCGTACAGCAAATTTGAACCCCGCATCTCATTCGGGAGGATAGTTACAAACAAAATGGATTATCGAGCATCGCTCTGTTTTCCTTATGTAATGACACGTAAAAATTCCGAAAAAATTAAACAACATCGTAGACGCGGCAAATTGTGTCAGAGAATTCTTGAAGATTTCTTCGTTGCAATTCCATCGATTATAGAAAAATTGTTGAAAACGAATTCAAGGACGTTTTCGATACCGCTATACTCTTTGAGAGATACTTCGAAACAACTGGGAAGGTTTATTAAAAATTGTAATACTAAATTAAACAGCGAATGTCAGTTGCCTCTCGAATGCATAGAGTTAATCCTCAGTGCTCGAAAGCACTTTTACTATCAGCAAATAGCAACTGCAAAACTTTCTGGTTAAAAAGTTTGGTCAATTTTTTCAAATTATTATTTCTTTATTACTGATCACCAGTAAAATTGTCGCATTAAATCACATGGCGAGCGCGAGTGTGCGTTGGTGCGCGAAGGGTTATGTTTTTGGTTGTATCATATCGAAGGTACAATTCGAGGACGTTTCGTCGGTTGTCAAAGGAACGAGGAAAACGTTAATTGCGATAGGCACGGTAGAACGGGAGAAAGGGTTCTGGTTGTCGGGCTTCCTCCCATTCGATGGTTCGTCGAGGCTGTCACGTGCACCGTGTTCGACGGGCGACGGGCGACGGGCGACGGGCGACGGGCAATGTGCGATGGAATACGCGGAGGAGCACTAGGTTGGCGACTGGCATCGTCACAGCGAGATCCGTGTCGGCCGAAGTCGAAGAATATAGACCGAGCTCGAACCGGCAACGAACGTAGTCGAATTTCTGTGTTGGTCCGCGCCGCGTTGCCTAACCTGAACTGTATTCTGATCGTGAAACGCGTCCGTCGTGTCTATATCGATACGCGTGCCGCCGCGAACGTGTCGGCTCGATCGAATTTTCCTGCTCTAGCCCCGTATCAAACGATCCCGTACGCCGTTCCTTGCTCGACTTTTCCACGTACGTGCGTGTCCGTTGGACGAGGTACAACGTCCGTGTCTCTATCCTCGCCGACGAGTACGGATTCTCGATAATAAATCTCGTTCCCGATCGAACAGTGCGGTGCGTCTTCGCCGTCGAAACAACTTTTCGAACGGACGTCTCGTAAACGCTCACGAACTTAAGGTGACCATAAATGTTCCATCGAATCACCGAAAGACTCGTGTTCGCGCCGGTGGTCCGCCATTGGAAAAGAAAGTTGGTGTTCGTGATTACATGAGTCACTACCACGTCCATAGGGATTCGCTTATAGTAAGTTTCTAACGATGTACTTTTACGAGCTATATTTTCCTACTTTACCGTATGCCTCTATGGTCTATCGTGCTTTCTCGTTACACGTTTTTGCTTACTTCGCACGGTTTTTACCGTAAGTCCATAATGCAGATTTTGGTATTCGTCGAAGTAAAGAATCGCGAAAAGAGTTATAAAATCAAGGTTCCCGGCTTTAAATTCGTAATACACCGTTTTTGAATTGTATGCACCTTGTACGCGCAGTAGACTTGCATTGTGTCGCGAATGGAACGTTCTTCGAGTTGCCAACGTAGGGATCGACCGAAAAGTCGTCTTCTTTTAAAATTTCCAAACTTCGATGGTTACGACGGCGGCACTAATATACATATAAGCCCGTATGAACGTGGCAGCGTACAGGATTTATCGTATACCTTGATCATAAATTCGATTAACCGAATTTCATAAATAAAAATATGTTTTGGAAGAGAAAGAGACAATTCGTGTACTGCCAACAGCGATGCACGAATACGTCAACAAAAACGTGAAATCCAGATGCGATATCGATTGCTTGAAATTTCAAAACCTTTTTGTTATCCCCTTAGCGGTAATTATGCAACCGAATCTTGTTACCGTGTTTTTGCCGCAAAGTTAATGGGATACGAATGTTCGCGGTAATTCGATTTACCGGAAATGGCCGAAAATCAGAAAAACAGGTTATGCAACGATAGAACGGTGATCGATGCCTAATATTCGGTAAGAATCCGTAGTTTGTCGAATTTTTATATAATGTGCCGTCACGACGAACGCATTAGCAGCGGGTAAAAGTTCTCGGTGAACAATAATCGAGACATTTAAACGGAGTAGTACGGATGTTACGGCGCGTATTGATTCGATTATTAATCGATGGAACAACTGCAAGATACGGCAGTCTTATGCAAATTCGTGACGATTCTCATAAATCGTTTATGCGTCCATTAAAAATTCGTACTTTCTTCTGATAATCGATGAAAAGATTTGATCTAGTTAGAAATACCGTGTAACCGAGGATTTTTACGGTATCGTTATTGTAACGGGTTAAACTCTAAAAATTCGCAAAATTTGTTCATTGAATTTATTATAAAATAATATATTTTTATATAAAAAGCATCGGAGTATTAATATGTTAATGTTGATAACCTTAATGTAGTTTAAATAAAAATATAATCTAATAGTAGATTTAACGTCAAAAGATTGTTACGTATCGAGTTATTTACGGATATGCGTTCGGCTCCATCGAGTCATCAACGTTTTTTTCGTCGTTTCGACGAATGTGACATGCCATAAAAGATTCGAAAAGGTTCACAGATAAGACGCGTAATTCCGTGACCTACCTCACGCTCGGCGTTCTCAAAGGCATTTCCATTAAAGGTCGATCGATTAAACCCTGGTTGCCCTTTTCATTCGGTTGGAAACGCGTGCCGCTCGAGTTACACTCAAAAATTTTTCCGATGTCCGTTCCCTGCGATAAATTTAACCCGGGTTAAACGCGTGAACGTTTTAATGGAATGGTTTTTAAACGCGCGGAAAGAGCCGCAACGACGAATTCGGAATAAAAGTAATCAAGAATATTCGCGTAAATATTCTTATTATGAAAGTTCAACTGGAAAAACGGATAAGAGTCGTATCTCTGTTATTGATGCAAAAGGAACGACTTCGAAATTCTGTGTTTACGCGAATTTCTTGCTATTCGAATTCACCGAATTCTACGAATCGTAAGAGGAAATTATACTTAATCGCTAGCGAATAAAATCTAGTTTGCGAAAGTGAGCTGACGCAACAAACGATATTCGTAACCTTCACCTTTAAACGTCTGTCATCGTGTTCGGGTCAAGAAAAAATGTTTTTTTTTTATTTCGAGCAGATCTACGCGTGTACGTAGTAAATTTTTATCGTAATCCCACTTTTATAGGGATTTTAACGTCCACTGCACTCCTCTATCATTGCGGGGGAAGAAATTCCTCACATGTACCACGTATTACATATATCGCTACACTTTGTTGACCGCTGCTTCATCGTGAAAAATAAAATGGAAAAGGATCCTACTGAAAATCCTTGAACGGAAGTTGACCTACCTACACACAATAATTCATAAATTTATTATTTTCGATGCTCTGTTTTAACTATACAATAAGTAACTCGACATATAGCATCCGACTCTTAATTTCCACATTTTATTTTATTTGCATTTACATTACATAACAAAGGGTATCGTTACACGGTTATAATGTTAATAAATATCGTTACTTATCGTTACAGGCTGCACGTTACACGTCGTATTTTGTTGTGCGAAACAGCGTTCGAAGCGTTTGTTATCTCGCTTTATGTAATCAAAATGTAACAAACAAATCCGTGGAATTGCACAATTGACATTTAGGCAATTTTAATTCCGTTCTATAATCGACGCGTTATTACGATTGCTTTCGCTTCTCGCGTTCGTTGACACGTATTCAGCAATAAATATTTACGTACTTATGTATCTGCAATTAATATTGCCGGAACTTGCATTCTTTAATTTTCTATCTGCGTTAATTGCACCCGATAAGAATATCTCATGTCCGTTAAACTTTCAATTTTTTGCTCCGACTCTCTCGTTATCGATTCACATTTTTTAACGTTCCGGTATTGGCGCCGTCGTTGCTTATCTCTAAATTCTTTTTCGTTTTTTCCTCTCGAAATTCTGTTCGCGCGTGTCCTTCGATGCTGTATTTGTGGAATTTTACAATCGCTCGGCGGAGAGAAAACGACAAATGAAGTACACAAGTATCTACGTTATACGTATGAACGTCATGATTCATTCATAAAATAAGTTACGCCATCGATACGTTAGGAAGCGTGTGCTTTATTGAATCGATTCCAACGTATGTCGTATCAATTTTCGTTGAAATTGTTAAACCCGAGTGCCGAAAATACAACATTTTCAGGAACGGCTTAGAATTCGGGAAAGCGGGGGTTGGCAAACGAGTATAGCTTTATTACTTTCGTATCGAAGAGAAAAAAGTAAAGGTAACGAGAAAACTTTGTTGGTAGAATAAATATATCACGAGGATAGAAAATTAGTAGGTACACGGAGTACGGAACGGCTTCGTTTTGATGAGATCGTTCTTACGGAAAGAAATAGTATCACGAGGAACGATGACTCACCGCAAAACTATTTACGTTCTGCAGTTTCTTCGTTAAACCACACGTAGATCGTGTTCCTCGATACCGCGTGAAACATTAGTGTTGATCCTTTTCTGCGGTAGCGCAGTTAACCTCCTGCAAGCCAAGCACTTACACAGGACTTCAAAATTCCAACCTATCAAACATCGCGTGTAAGGAACTTCTTCTACGCTGTCAATTGCCGCGGTTACGTCTGTAGCATAACGAGAATCAACTGCACTCGTTGTCCAACGACATTGAAAATAATGTTGATCATCGACCATGATTCGGCGAATCTTTTCTGACGGCTCTACGTTCGTGTACATCTCGAAGCAATGTTAATTCGAGTTCTAATCGATGCTTCCATTTTGTCGCATTATATATAATCTTACCGATTTCAATTATTATCCTCTCTTGTTATGTTTTCTCATTTTATTCGCAACAATCACGGGGCCTTCGTCGAGGATGATTCTTTAACACTTTGTTTATAAATTATTGTATAAATAATATATACGATGGTAAAAGTTTAATAAACCTCAATGAGGAATGTCTTAAAAATTTGTAAATATTTATCTTTCGGTCTTAAAAATGTACAGAGTGGTACACCGTTTTTTTCATTTGATTGTAGCATCCGTGATAACGTGGTGAACGGCGTGATTCCTGCCAGTGACTGTAAAATTTGCAAGGACGAAAAGGTGGAACCGAAAGATTCCGAAGCCGCGTCTCTGCTTTGCGCGCTGAAACCGCGTAAACGTAAGGAACGTCGTGAGCCCTGTTGCCAAGAACGAAAGCTAATAAGGTACATCGAACGAGGGAGACACGGATAAATAAACATAGGTGTATGTATTTTTGTTACTACAAATTGAATTTGTTCGTAGAAGTAGCAGCGAGGAACGCGTTCTTGAAAGTCCAACCGAAACCGCGGACACGATTAGACGCGTGAGCAGTCACGAGGATTTTAATAGCGAAGAACATTTGCACATTTTGTCTCAGCTTGGACAAGAAATGGGTCACGGAGTGGTGAGTACCGTCTAACGAATTTATTTCGTTTTTTTAACTATGTCTCGTGTACAAAATACGCCACCGATGATTTTGCGTTTCTTTGTTTACAGAGATGCGGAGGTCTTCCTCTGCACGAAAGAACAAACGTTTCGCCTGTGTCGAAAAAAATTCCACCGGTTCCATCGTCGTGCGAAACGGCTCTGGAAACTGAGAAATTTGAGTTCGATGCTGAAAAACTTCGAACCAGCGAACGCTTCAGTCGAAGCATCACGCCGAGAGGAAGAAGACAAGCTCGAAGAAGAAGAGTGCACAAGACCGCGGACGCTGAAAGTTCGAGCAAGGTAAATTTTTCTTTCGTTTCATTTCCGAAGATGATCGAGTAAAAATGTAAATGCGTATAGTTTACAATACGTCGATCGTGATTCTGTTACTAGGAAAATGAAGAAAGATCCGACAACATTTACGCGATTTCGTCGAGCCCCAACGGCCGCCGCACTGGTTCTCCGGCTCAAAGTTTTTTGGAAATGTTGAGCAGTGGACCCAGTCGATCACCTTCGCCCGCTCGTCCACCTACGGTCGATCACGAGGATTTAAATAATCCCAGTTTGACTAACTGGTCTTTTCTACGGCAAGAAAGTGTAAGAAACTATAGCATATATTAAATCTTGACCGGTTTAATCCTCTCTAATCGATTTAATATTCTCGCTGATATGCTAACCTGACTGCCCACTCCGATTATTAACTTTCTTCGAGTATCGATGTTTCTTAAGAACGATCGCTGGACGTATTACATGTTAAATGTCGTTTTGTAGGACGAAGTTGCAGATGCTCGGGTGGAAGCTATGCTCTCCCCAAGAAATTCTCTATTGTTACCTAGACGCTTTTATTCTGAGAACGAAATACAACCAAGTACTCCGAATATCGCGGAACTTGGCTTGAAGAACTTAACGAAACACATAAACGGCTTGAAGAAAAAGATCAAAAAGTATGAAGATGAATTCGAGGAAACCTTTGGTTATCGTCCAAGTCATTCTGATAAGATGAGCAATAGGGACATAAAAAGATTGTGTACCGAGTTGAATAAATTACGAAAAGAGCATAAGCTGTTAAAGGAAGATCCAGTCAGCGCGTTGTTAGCCAATGCAAATAACAGAACGAATAACGGTAGTCCAACGAATAATAATAATAGTCAGGAAAAGTCTAGAGCTATGTCGATGGAGGAAATGGTGAAAGAAGTGGAAAAGAAACTTATCGAGAAGAGATTAAAGTACAACAGACCAGACAACATGGAAGAACTTACTTACGAACAATTAATGGATGAAAAAACTGCGGTACAGAAGGCTTTGCTTCACATCGAGAACACTTTCGGCAGACCAGTTTCGAAAGAGGATAGGGCTGTTGTGCGACCTTTATACGATAGATATAGAACTTTAAAAAGATTACTTATTAGAGCTGGAGTGGTAAGCATTATAATACTTTAAATTGAATATAAAGATGCATCATTTTTCTCTTCATGTTTATCTTTTTTTCTTTTTTACAGAACAAAAATAAGGATAGTATTTCAGAATTAGCTACTATTTTGGAACACGAAGCGATGGACTTTACGTCGTCCAATTTACCTGGTAATCCATCTGACGCGGAAAGACGGGCGAGCGAACCGGATATGTCGCATAGGGGTATTTTGGATTGTATAGATTCGGTAGACCAATTACCAACCGACAGCGATAGTCAACACAGCAGTAGCGAAGGAAGTCGCAGTAACAATGAAAGTCTTCATGCGCTTCCACAGTAAGTTCCTTTAAAGCGTTCTGGTCCATATTTTCGTTTATTAATATATGTTATATTTATCAACTTGTAATGAATTAATTGAATTCGATCGCAGAGAGGAATTATTGGTGCAACAGAAATTAACCAGAGAAGAGAAGAAACGTCTACGTCGTGCTTTAAAAGAATTAGAAGCACAATTTGAAGCTCGAGCTGGTCGCAGAATGCAGAGAGAAGATCGTGGTCCACAGGTCAACACAGTTTATGAATCGTATAAACAGGCTAAAGCAAAGCTTAGACTGATTGACGCTCTTGTGGCTAAAAACGCTTGACGCAGTATCTAATTGGTGTAAAATCTAATATGCATCCACGGTAACGATACGAAGAAGCTTCAACATCCTGAACCGTGTGAAACATGCACAGTGATTATATTATACAATCGATAAATTATATTGTATTCTTGCAATTATAACTAATACTGTTGTATAATAAGGAAGAATGTTTGAGCGTTTCACTTACCGAAACAGAGAATGTAATATATACATACGATAATTTGAATTAATTCAAGAATCAAAACGTTTTAAGAGAAAGAGCAAAGGAACACTTGTAGCTACAGCATTTATCGAAATCGTACCTGTATCAACAATAATGGCTTGTGTGTTTATCTGCAGGTAAAAATATCTAACTAACAGGAGTATATTATAACATTCAGTCAATTTTTTTATAACTCCACTAAAAACGATTATTGAAAAATTTCAAGGAACGATTTCGACTATCATAATTAACGACATCATTTTGATCAAATTTGTCATTTCGATGTCTTATAGACACACGAAACTTCATCGAGTGATATCATATGATAAAGGATAAGATTACTACACCAAAGTAGCACTTTGAATTCTAAGCACTTATAGTTAGAACATAACAGTGGCTATGGCTATGACGTTACAAACATGAAAGCAATCTGTCGATTTGCGCTTTACTTTTTTCAAAATATTCAGTGACCTGTGTAAAATACGACGAAAAAAACGATGATTTTATAGGATTCAACAGATTACTACACATATCTGCCCGTTTTTACAAGAAATTTTTATGTAACAAAATTAAACAATGAGTAATCCCATTAATTTCCTCCATCGAATTTTGTACGTATTTTTACTAATGTCACCAAACATTTTGTCATTCTATAATAGACATTTTGAAAATTTATTTCTTCCTACTTTGCAGTAATTATACACATTTGTGTTATATTGTAGACATCTTTTTTTTTTTTTAATATTTTTCTACATTTGTGTATTTTTCCGTATTTGATGAAGTTCTAAATAGAGAACAACATAGAAATCGAAAAAATCGTTGTTCCAAAAATTATATCTACATTTCTTCCTATGAATCTGATGAGAGCAAATCGTGGTTGAAGCAAATAAACAAGACACTCGTGAACAAGGAACAGTCACAAATTAAGATTGTGAAGTCATCTGATTGAATAAACAAGGATCTGATCATTCGGACGAATGTCCGAAACACATATTATGTCTCATTGTGAACAGAGATTAATATACTGGGTGTGTTTATTCATACTACTCTAATTACACAGCCGTACTATTTTTTTTACAATAATATGACACGATAATAATTTTCCTTGAAATTGATATAATAATGAATCGTTGATAGAAGCAACAAGTATCCTAGATTGTATATTATTTAAAATAAAATTAATACATTCATTTAATTATTTAAGTATTATTACCAAACTTAATATTGAGAGTAAAGAACGAATCTGTGGGGTTATATTTGTAATGTAAGTACTTTGTAAGAGATATCACATGTTATAATTGTAGAGTACTATAAACTGTTACAATCTTACGGCGTATTAAACATATTCATTAAAAGGTCGTTGATTTTTGCGATTTATACTTAACAAGTAAAATTTTAAGGCGACTAATCTGACGCAATTTAAGTTTAATGTATATGTATAAATGGTAGCCTTGAAATTTAACTTGATAAAGTGTTTCAATCGAGGGTGCTACAGATTTCAGTTTTAAAGCATGTCAAGTGAAAAAAATGCTTTTTGAATTTTATTATTTTGGAAGTGTACCGAAGTGGCTCTTTCTTCTGTTTCTTCTTTTTATATTTTTGCAAAGCTTACAGTATAATATGTTTCAATGATTACGAAAGAACCATATAGAATGCATATGTATTAAGATCCTGCATTATTCCAAATTTTATCGCAAATTGTATCGACCAACGTGAAAATCTGTAAAAGCTGTGTAAAATATGGCGAAAGTTACACATCTACTTTTCTACATATAATTGACTTCTTGTTCACACGTTATGGTTTAATGTTTATTCGGTTCTTGATTAAAAATTAAAGCGACCCCGATGTCTGCTGCGCTTATCCACATTTCGCACACTCGCATGAAGAGATCGGTTTATTTGAATATTTTAATCTCACATTGATACATTTTAAATTCATTATAAACGGTATCTACTAGATTACGAGAAAGAAAAAAGGTACGATTTTTTAGACCAAAGCATTTTTTAGTCTGTGATATAACATGAAAGATATATATACTGCTTATGTTAATATGAGAGAATGTGTGTGAGAAACATTTGATTCCTATTTTTTTTGCCTTGTTTGCTGTATAGAAGGCAATAAAAATGAATGAATCATTAAAAAGATGTTCAAAATATGGTAATTCAAGTTGCAATATATCATAATAATACAAAGGAAAGTAAGCTGAAATAGATAATCGGTTGCAAAGAATTTGTTATGTATTTAAACATAAAAATTTGATATAAATCTAGAAATTCTTAGTAATTATATTTTTTGTCATATTTTTACAGAATTGTTGCTGAAAAAGGGCTCATTTTATATTTATTATTAGAAGTATTTTATTTTTACGAATTTTGTGTGTGCGGATAATGATCAATGATAAATGGATATTGGCATAGAGTTGAAGTAACAATTTATATTAATGTTATTCAAAATACATTTTGTAGATTGTAGAAGATAACGAGGAGATATCTTTGCGAGTATAAAAGTGAAATGCGTGGATTCTGTGTAGTTGCTAACTACGATTAAGAATAATCACATTTTAATTCGTTCAAGAATGCGTAGGCCTCCACCATATATATATATATATATATTTATAATATATAATATATATATATTAAATCGATCATGGTTTCTTCTGATGTATCTAGACTAGACAGTATTGTTAAAATTAAAAAAAGAGAGAAATATACATTGATACATTACGGTAAGTTTTTGTTCGTATATATGCATATTACATATAGATACATACAAACTAAGAGTAAAAAGAGAAATGGAAAATAATTTATGTGCAGTAAAATTTTAACTGTTTCCGGCGTTTATAAACATAGGTGCCATCAGTTGCATACTTAAAATATACAAAACCATACACACATACAAATTATTATTATAAGAAGTAGGCACGCAGAATCGAATAAAAAAAGAGAGTATGATCCATTAAAAATATTGTGTTTATTACAGAAAATAATCCTAATGAAATTCCCAGATATTTGTAATCCAAGTTCTGATTATGTTTTTTTAATCGTAAACGTCACAACCTATAGTAGAATCTTTTACTATGAGAATATACTTCAGAATAGATATTACAAATTTTATTCACCATATATCGTGTATTTCTCGTAACAAGCTTCTATAGAATTTTAAGTTGCACTCATACCGATTATAAATGACAGTAACGTTTACGTTACCTTCCAGTAGTTTTTAATTATTATCCATTTAAAATATTGTTTGTTTCTGTAGAAGTAAATATCATATTATACATAATCAACTTACTTTAAAAACATGATATCGCATTACGACGACAGTTTTAATTGTCTTTGAAATGTTTGAATTTGTCGTAAAAGTCCCGCTAATCGAATAGAAGTAGGTTCCCTCGTTGAAATAACGCTACTTCCTCGTTTGTGATAAAATTTTGGTTGATCATTTATTGCATCAGATTTAGTTAGCGTGCACGGCATAGCCGAATGTGCTTTCTTTGACTGAAATGGAACTTCACTTGATATACAAATGTAACTATTTTTTTCCTGTATTAATTTCATTTGACGTTTCAACACCATTACCTAATAACGGAAAAAAATACATAATCCTAATAAATAGTTCTATTTAAAATTTCTAGACTTTGCAGTATTACGCCTAATTTAATTTAAAGAACTAAGAGCATCTTACTTCTTTATATAAATTGATAACAGCATTTATCTCATCTTCTTTGGCATTTAATTCTTTCTCAAGACTCATTATCTCTTCGTCTAAATATTTATCATTACACTTCTTCGTCTTTGCTTGCAATTTTTCATATTTCCTAACAAATTAATAAGTAACTAGTATAACAGTATTAAGATGGTAATTAATATAACTCACATATTCAGTTCTTCAAATTGATCATGGAGATGAACTAAAACTTCTCGTATTCCTTTCGTACTTTTAATGTCATCCGATAAAGTGTTATAAACGTCTTTATCTTTTACATTATCCTGTAATTTTGTTAGCAATTTATTCTTCCATAAAATATTATGTCATAAAGTATGGTTTGCATTTCCAGAAAACTTACTTCTAACTTTACATTATGTTGGGATGCAAATAGCTTTAATATTTTGGAATTATCTATAGTTTGTAATATTTGCGTGCTACTAATTGTGTTTAATTGATTCTGTGATTTAATATCCTATAAGTAATAAACTCTTATTACATGTCAAAGCAGAAAATACTTTTATTAGTATGTTTTTGTTTAAAATATACCTTCTTTTTGTAACAATTTTCGTACATATTTGCATATCCTTTAATCATTTCTTGTACATCTTGATATTGTTTTATAGGTGATTTTAAATTTACATTTAAATTACTTAATCTTTTTTTATCACATTTTGAAGATACACTTTCATTTTCCAAGAAATTGTTATCCCGATTTATAAATAAATTTTTATTTTGCATATATATAGTATTTACTTGAGAATTCATGCGAGATAATTTACTACATTCATTTATTTGCTCTGCTAACACAGATGCAGATTTCATGCTTCTACTAACTTTACGAATAAGAAGTGGAGTGATTCCATTTATTGTAGGTTGCTTTGTTTTCATTATGCTTAAAACCTTTCAAATGAAGAGAATGACTGTAGCAATGTGTTCTTTTATTCTTATCAAACTTTGGAACATACTTGCTGAATATTTAAACCTAAATTATGACTTGGTGTCACAGATGTACCAACTACAAACGGTATATTTCTGAAGTTGAATCTACTAAAACATGAACGATTTGCTCTTTTTAATTTTGAGGCCAAAGTTGGCATTTCATAATTGTGAATAATTAGTGGATCACAATATGATGCTTGTAAGGATGCTGTAGTTGAAGGCTCACACTGATGTAAATTGCATTTTTCCATAGCATATGTTGGCATCATTGAAACTTTCAGATCACAATTTCTATCAGGAATATTTGTTCTGACTCTAAAATAAGAATATTCATAAAATATATAAATTTCTTATATTTACAATTATTATTGTAAAAGCTTACGACTTTTCATCTTTAGATATATATTGTTTCTGAGAATTATTTTGATGAGTACTTTCATTGACATTATAATTGTATTGATAGTCACCATCTGCATATTTTGGTTTTACATTCAGAGTTTTTTGTTCATTTGCAACAGAGGATAATATGTTATAGTTTGTGTGACGATTAAGTTTAGAATGCTTATTAGAAATAACACAGGTGCTACCACTTGTGGCTGCACTATTATGGTAAATTTCTACTACTTCATTAGAAGTCTGCTGAGATCTGCTTGAATTATTGTTACTCGTATTATCTAAAATAACAACAAAAATCAGTATAGAATTCCTAAATGAATATTTTTAGGACATACTTTTTTGTTTACGTCTTTTTGCATCTTTTCTTCCTAGAAAATTAGTGTCTCTTGTGGTTACAGTACTTTTTGAATTAGAACAATGTATTTTTCTTCTTCGCTTCTTAAGTTTTAATGAAACAATATTGTCTAACTTACACAAGGAACCTTTTTTACTTGATATAGCGGAAGGAATTGATTTATTGTTCTTCTCACTTTTTGAGGAAATTTTATTTCTACCTGAAGACCCATCTTTCATGCTTCCAGAAATATTTAATTTAATATTATTCCTTGTAGAAGATACTTCTTTAAGCAAGTGTTCATTCTGATTATCCAAAATTAAGTGTTCAAATAATTTTTTTGGATTACTAACATCTTCCACTAATTTTGGAGAGTACTGTACTAAATCGTTTTGATATGGATATTGCAAAGTGTGATTTTGCTCTCTATACTGTCAATAATATTTTTGCAAGTATAATTACAACGAATATTGATTTCAGAGCATATACTAAACATATTTAACATATATAAATACAATGTTTAATACCATATTTTCTTTGTGAATTGGCGACAATGGTCTTGATTGAATTTGTGTGTTATCTGGTACATTATAGGATGTAGATAAATTTGCATATAAGTCAACTTCTGTTTCCTTTTGCACGTTTGAAGTTTCTATATCCTCATCTTGTTTATATTGCACATTAATTTTTGATATTATGTTTTGTAAGTTGGAATTTAAACATGATTCGTGCTTCTGATTATTATCTACAATATAACATGCCATTAGACTCACTTCAAATAACTTGCAACAAAAAGACAGAATAATAAGTGATGTTAAATATATTATTATACCATCATCGTTAGTAGATGGACATGAAACATCATGAAACTCTTCTGTTATGTTATTAATGTCCATCTGCTTTGAAACTGTAATTTCATTATCACAAACATCTGTTTTCAAATTCTGTAAATCCAAACTATCTACAGCTATATCAGCTTTTTGTATTTGTGGTATGTCATGGTATAACATCTTCATATATTCCATGTGAGATTTTAAAGAGTCACATCTTGTTTTTGTAGAATGCAACCATTGTTTTACATTTCTCAAATCTAACAAAATTTGAAGAAAATGTAATTAAATTACCATCAGATTTATTAAAAATAAAATCAATTCTAAAAGTTAAATAGTATACCAAATATGTTATGGCATGGAGTCTGTAAATATGCATATTTAAAATATGAGTAACTGTATATAAATATCTGTCTTTTTACTATATGTGTAAAGGTTAAGTGATTAAAAATAAGTAAATGTACATATTAGTACCTGTACAATATTTCTTTTTGCGACTAATATCCATGTTCCTGTTTCCATTCATTAATGTTTATAATTGAATTTGAAAGAATCGTCATAAGTAAAATTAATAAGTTGAGAATTGTGAAACGAATAAAAGAAATTTGTAATAATATAAAACTAAAAAATCTATAAAAATTCACGAAGCACGAAATCGCAGGTTATACATTTATTATTTTGCGATTACATTTTCACTCGTATATGTTTTGTTTTTAAACCGTTCTTCTTTCATCGAAACAATTTTATGTAAACAACAATAGCTTTCTTATGCCTTAAGGTAAAATTTTCTGTAATTACTATTATCATCATGAATATCTTTCATATTGTAAAAAATTAGGAAAAAATGTCAGTTGCGGCGTGATATTATGAAATAAGACTGTACTACCAATTATGTACTTCGTTTATTCTGTGAGATGTTTTCACGTCCGCAGTTATAACAAGAACGTCTTCTAGGTAAAATGTTATCCGCGAGAACATTAACGTCATCATGGCCCTTGACAACTATTTACCGCCCTTTTGACCTCAAAAACTTTTCCTTGTGACCAGGGAATCCTCTGACTAAACGCACATGACACGCCTTGGCCGTTCGCATTTATACTTACAAACTTTGAATTTTCTAGCAATGTATTTTGAAATTTTTTTCTGAAATTGTAATAAAATTGTCACAAATTTTGTTCATATAAATCATTATTGTAAATATCAGTTTTATATAATATAAATTTTAATAAAATCAATACAAGAATATTTTTCGAATATTTCGAAATTTTTAAAGTTAACCATGAAGCATTTTGCATTAGGTAGAAATGAAAACTACTTTTAAACAAATCGGAAATAAGACTTCTTTCCAAAACAAAAATTGCGTAAAATACTATATAATTGAATAGGGAGCTACATTTACGTGTATTGAGTAGGAAATTACAAGTATTTGTGAGTTAATGGCACACTCAAAAATAATTAATAGAAAGAAAAGTTAAAAAAATGTAACACCCGTTAAATTGAATCGTTATGTCACCGATTTGCAATATTTTGACGTTAGGTGCGCTGATGTCTGTTCCTTGAATGTACTTTAAAGAAGACGTAGTTCAGTCTACTTGGAGTTGTAAATGGTGGACGGCCTGTCATTGTCGTGTTAACATCAGGTACGGAAATTTCTCCTTAGTTCATACTTAATTTTTATTCATGAGGTAATGAGAAATTAGTTCGTATTCCTATGAATAATTACTAGGTGACGTTTATGAAAAACCAGTTTCAATAACAAGTACTACTTTTATTTCTTGAAATGTCTTCGATTACGTAAAATTGTTGCACCAGACAAAAATAGTCACCTGACTCGATAAATGCAATTGTCTTTCCCATATTTATAGAAAAGTTAAGATCCCTATAAAGTTAAAAGCTTTTTTCGTATTTTGGCATTCTTTCAAGATATTGGAACATCTTTCACGATATAATGATATAATCTATTTTTTGATTTTAGATGAATGGAAATCATATTTTTACATACATGTGCGGTTACATGTAATTGTGAAATCATTACAAGTATTTGATAATATATAAATAATTGTACTTTTTAGATTTGTCCGCATTTTGTACAAAGAGGTAAATATATTAGGATTGACGTTTAACCACAATTTTCGGACAAATGTCATATGATTCTGACATTGTTTCATTGACATTGTTACTTATTTTAGAGTTCCAAAAATTTATAATTTATTTCAATCGAATTTGTTATTCTTTCCATATACAAATCTTTTATGAAATGATTTCAGATATACATTTAAAAGTGTAAGATTATATGATTCAGATTCCGTTTTTATAAAGTCCGTATTGCGGGAAAGGTTAGCGAAAATTAGGTCAACTTTTTAATACGCGTTACAATAATTACTACTATTTATTTTGTACGGTTTTATAGAAATTTTTGTATGTTCCGAACAGATATGTCAGTGACTACTTGAAACATGTTGTAATAATTGATAATTCGTTATCATATATATATCGTAATTAACGCGAACGTTTTTGTGTTACTTATAAGTTAAATTACACAACATATCGCAATTATTTCGTGTATTGTAAATTTATAACGACATCGAAACATTGATATTGTGAATTGTGATGCAATTTGTATGTCATATCTGTATTTTCTTAAAACACAATGAAAATTAACACAGAAAATTGATTGTGAAATTGCCTTATGTGTTTTGACTGGCTGAATCACTTACTAATCATACATTAGTCATTCATTACGATACACTATTTACGCAGACTAGTCTGTATCATGATGACATACCATTATTTATTCAGACATTCAAGTGCATGTATTTTAATTTAACTATGATGCACAGTTAAAATTTTATCTTTGTATATTTTAATTCCTTATTTGTTCAGATTTTAGCAAACAAAATAGGTTGAAATTTCTTTTGTAACAAATTTCCAGTAACTCAGTGTGTTTTTTATACATCTTGATATTAGTATATGTACTTTGGATATTTGCCAACTTCTTGTGTAATCCTCTGATATTTTAATATTTAAAATATTTAAATGATTTAGGTATTAAAATCGTATAATTTTATTAGTTTCTAATCAATGGATTAATATTTTAAAAAAATATTTTAAGAAATATTTTAATTTGCAATATTTTAATTGGAAGTTTTAGAAGAATACATTTGTTTTCCATATTTACACATAGTATATAGATTGATTGATTTCATCATGTATTAAGTTTTAGAGTTGGCACATTTTATATGATTGAGCAACTAAAATCTACAATTAAAATTAAAAGCAATTTTAAAAATATTTTTTTAAAATAGATTAACTACATTTGTAGAAAGATTTCATAATGAAATTGTTTTACAAGTCATGAGGAATGTTTCAAGTATTATATAATTTTGTAGAAGAAATTATTTTAATTCTAGTACTAGTTATTAATATTGTTTATCTTTGAAAAGATTAGTAAAGCTCAACAAATTTATCTATATTGTTAAAACAAAAGTATGGTATAGTTTTACAGATAATAAATATTTATTTATTTGTGATTATGAGGGAAAAGTTTATGGGCATTTGTAATTGTATTTAATATGTAATGCTGTTTGAAAAAAAGAAAAATTATGTACGGAATATATAATTTTAATGTCATATAAATATATATTTTACTTTTTGTTGTAGGAAACAATGTATAAAGCAAGGACAGTATTTAGCTCGTTGGCCCCTTTAGCACCACACATGTGCAGGCCAGAAAGGTTTGCATCATGGTTGGTACGGAGCCATCCCTTGAACAGGACCACACAGGGGATGGTTACTGAATCAGTCAGAAAGTATAACAGCCGTGTAGCCACAGAACCATTCCTCAATGGCAGTTCCAGTTCGTACGTAGAAGAAATGTATAATGCCTGGTTGCAAGATCCCCATAGTGTACATGTGGTTAGTAACACATTGTTTTTTTTTAAATAATTCATAACTATATAAATGTATAAAATACATTTTCATTAGTTTTATTTATTTGTTGTAGTCTTGGGATTCATTTTTTCGTAGTAGTACTGCTGGCGCTCCACCAGGCCTCGCATATCAGGCTCCTCCATCTCTTGCCCCAAGTCATAACCAGATACCATTAGGGGCACTGTTACCTCTTGGTGGTGGGTCTCAATTGAGTCAAATGCCTGTTAATGAGAAAATAATTGATGACCATCTGGCTGTACAAGCTATTATTCGTTCTTACCAGGTATGAATACTTTGCAGTTATACTTAGAATAAAGAAATAGTAATATTTATGTTCTCATAAAACACTATGATTTTTTTTACATATATTAAAAACATCAAGCATATATTTTTCTGTATGCTTGTTAAATATATAGGTGAAATATTCTTTTTGCATTTCTATTTGGTAATCAATGTTAAGATTAAATAAGATCATATAACATAATATATTATATTTATGGTTGTTCCATATTATTCTTTTTTCTATTTGTATGTTTAATAAATTTTATTTTATATAATCATTTTATACTGAAACTTTATAGCATGTGTGCTAGAAACATTCTATGTATGTTGAAGGGAGGATTTTGTTATCATATTGCATGTCACATTATATAAGTGTTTCTTTTCAATTTCTATGACCTAAATTCTGTTTAAGTTAGAATTACATGTATGTTCATTATTTTCATACTTTAAGAATAAAAGAAAATTTAGGACATGGAAATTGACGTTGAAACTGTTTCACTAAGGGATGTCATATTTATCATGAAATAATAATTTACCATCAATTTTTCATCCTGTACAATCATTAAAAACGTAAATATTTCCAACATAAATTGAATATGTTAGATCATATTTAATAATTTTATGTGGGACACCCTGTGTGCATATCTTCTTTCATTGTTGTACACATTGCATATGTTGTCTTAAGCATGTTCTGCAATTAAGTGTTAGACTTCTGTAATTTGTCATGTAAATTATATATTTAGTCATTGTTAATTTGTTTATATATTGTTTTAATGAAAATGAAACATTTTCTAAAGATAAGTCTCAATAATTTTTGTTTAGTTCAGTTAATGAAAGCAAAAATTCGTTTTTGAAATAAAATATTTGATGTACAACAGAACTTTTGTAATATTTAGGCTCCAATACACAGAAGATGTTTGTTTGTTGCGTATAAAAAAAACTATTAAATACATTTTTGTAAACAGTGTTACGTCTTTGTGATGTGATATATGGTAGTTTTTGATGTAGAAAAATTTATAAATATTGGGGTCCTTTTGGAATTATTCATTGATATATAGGCTCGAGGTCATTTAGTTGCTGATCTGGACCCACTGGGTATCATGCAAACAGACCTGATACATACACATTATGCAGCCCGCAAGGGGTCTCCAGAACAGGTTCTGCGGCAATACATGCTTGGTAAGGCTTTTACCAAACTAATTCTTTAAACTATTTTCATTAATTTTCATGTGTGTCACTCGATAAAGGTATGCAAAGGTAGTATTAAATACATAGTATTAAAATATAATAATATCCAACTTTTACGTTTTATTAAAATTCATATGAATATTGATAATTTCATATCAATCAAGCTCTTTTAACTTCACATGTAAATATCATGGTCTTTATCATATACATTAATTCTGTCTTATCTTTTTTCGTGATTTTTCCCTTTCGATCATTGAAGAAGTTAAATCAGTTGAGCTTAATTAGAAATTGAAATTCTTTATGTATATTATTTTACTTTCTTTAATCTTCAACACTTTCGTAAATTCAAAATTGTTGCTGTTTAAACTATTGTAACTGTCAATTTCGCACTTTGTAAAATGCTATTTAAATAATCAAGATAACTTGTTTCACAAAATTGAGCAGGTGCAATTTTTTATTCATCAATGGAGAGCAAAAACATGTTTTATACATACATATATTCAAACTACCAGGAGGAATATGATTCCATGATAATTTTTACTGATACTGAAAATGTTTTCTTTAGGAGAGAATATAATGTTTATTGGTTTATATTTTATATTTCATACTAACATATTGATACATATATATGTACGTATCAAGAGATAGTTGCAAATAAAATTTTCATTTCGCTATACAGTAGTCAGTGTACAAGCCACTTATGGTATATCTTCAATATATAAATAATAATAGACAAGGTAAGAAAATACATTTAAAAACTGTTGCTTTGCATGTTCACAAATAGTTTCCTTAGCTTTGCTTCTTTGTGTTTACAACTTTGGAATGTGTGTTTCTGGAACAACCGATTATTCATTTTATTCATACAGTATTGTGTTCATATAATGTTATTTGTTGAAGGGTATTTCCATTTGCACTTGTTTTATTCCATATTTCAATAGAATTATAAAATAACAGATAATTAAATATTCTTAACTTCAACCTTGTAAGAAATAAAATAACAAAAGGCATGTATGTAACATCAACATGCTTTAATTATTAAAGTACTAATATTAACAAATGTTAAGTTTTATAACATGTTTACCTTAAATTACTGTGATGTATGCAATCTAGTGTTTTAGTACTAGTTTTGTTTTGTTTAACATGAATATCAGTCAATTTATAAGTAGGTATATAAACATCCATCACAGTAATACATGTTAATATATGTATTGAATTAATAAGTTTGATGAATTAAAAACTACTTGGTTCGTATGAATGTGGCATTAAATTGACAGATTCGTGGTCATCATATTGCTAAATTGGATCCACTTGGCATCAACAGCGCTGATCTTGATGATAGACATCCGCAAGAGTTGCTCTATAATCATTATTCATTTGGTAAGCCCAGACGAATGTGTCTCTGTATCAGTTCAAAATATAATGATACTGTGTGATGTAATTTAAATTAGATTTTTAAATACATTGAAAAAAATATTTTTTGTACGCCATGCTGTTAGGAACAAACAACAAATATCTTTCTTGTTGATTTTATATGTTTTTGTGCGCATTTATATAAATTATTAGTTATTAGAGTATAACATTTGCTATTACGTTTTTTTTTGTCATTAATATTTATAATTCACCACATTTTTTTCCTGGACACAAAATATTTCAAGCACAGAAAAAAATAACACTTTAAGATTTAATGGAATTACGAAAATAGTTATTTAATATAAGTAAACTTTAAAGTAAGTGACTTAATAGTCGTTAAAGTAAAAATTCAAGGTTTTACGTGAAAAATTGAAGTTTCATTTTAATATTTGAATAAAAGATTTTGTTCATTAAATTAAATATTTAGCCCGATGTCCACAGGAAACAGAGCACGTACTACTTACTCACAGGAACTACAATACCGAGTAGCTGCACTAATGAAAAGTATGTAAAAATTATGATTCAGATGGGAATTCAATTTACAATTTCTTGTGAAATGTTAGTATCTTAGGAAGGTGGTGGTTCAATATGGGATCTCTGAAATATTGGTATTGTAGGTAAACTGTAGAAGTGCTTGGGTCTTTTGCATAAATATTGATTAAAGAGTGCTATATTTTGCTGTAAATATGTTTGTGCCAGGAATAATTTTTAAGCATCTTTTGGAAGAATTGGAGGAGGTATAGTAAGGAAACGATACCATTATTATTACAGTTCATAAATAGTATTATAAAACTAGTGATAACTCCATAAGTATATATTTTTTTGTTTCTTTATATTTTCCTTTTTGGCTTTCTAATTGTTTAGTAAACATTTATATAAATGTGGAAATTTTTAATTTTTATATGTCTTCATATTTCGTTCTGTCATTACTTTTTTATTATTTGTGATTGATCTTGTTCAAGCTTTTGTCTTAGAATTTTTTTTTAGTTTTCCGTTTATTTATGCTCTTTCAAATAGTATGGAGAAGGTGTATTTATAAGTATCTAACAAGTGTTCAAGATATTATGCATGTACATGCAGTGTGCTAAATAACATTATTAAAGAATATGTAAGACAAATATATATACAAAGTGTCTTCCAGTTCTAACATATAGTTAATTACATGTAACATCTATTTTGATGATTTTACACCATGCTAAATCTATTTCTGTATCTTTTTGCTTCGTAAATAATTTACATTTTCAGTATCAGTTTAAAAAAGAAATATAACATATATTAATAAAAACAAGAAAATATTAGATACAGTATATTTTACATTACCAGCAAAATGTTTATCGTTATATAATTATCATAGGCATAACAAAAGTTATGTTTCTCATAATTTTATAATATAATGGATTGTATTATTTTTACAATAAAATATTTTATTGGTCAATTCCTGTAGAGGAGTCGGACATGGATCGTATGTTCAAGTTGCCGTCCACCACTTTCATTGGAGGTAAAGAGAAATCATTACCCCTTCGAGAAATCTTGAGAAGGTTGGAAGCTGCTTATTGTGGTCACATTGGAATAGAATTCATGTTTATCAATTCTTTGGAACAATGCAATTGGATTCGTCAAAAAATGGAGACTCCAGGAATTATGGAGATGACGAACGACGAAAGAAGACTTATCTTGGCTAGATTAACTCGTGCTACTGGGTATTTAAAACATTCAGTTTTTGCAATCTAAATATTTCAGTTGGGTATTACATTTATTTACTGTATAATTATTTCAGATTTGAAGCTTTCCTTGCACGTAAATGGTCATCCGAGAAAAGATTTGGATTAGAGGGATCTGAAATTTTGATTCCTGCCATGAAACAAGTAATCGACAAATCTACCGAACTAGGTGTCGAATCTGTTGTCATGGGAATGCCTCATCGTGGTCGTTTGAACGTGCTTGCTAATGTTTGTCGCAAACCTTTAAGTCAAATATTCACGCAGTTTGCAGCCCTTGAAGCAGCTGATGATGTAAGTATTCCAAGTTTTTTGTTTATTTTTTATTTGTATATTAATCAAGTATAATCGACGTACAATTTCACTTGTTTGTTACGATTTAGGGTTCTGGCGACGTTAAATATCATTTAGGTACCTACATTGAGCGTCTGAATCGAGTAACAAATAAGAATATTCGTTTAGCCGTTGTTGCAAATCCATCTCATTTGGAAGCTGTTGATCCAATAGTACAAGGAAAAACTCGTGCAGAACAATTTTATCGCGGTGATGGCGAAGGCAAGAAGGTGACCATATATGAAATATTTTATATAATTAACAGAACAAAATTTTTAAAATTTTAATTCTTAAATTTGTATGATAGGTCATGTCTATTCTTCTGCACGGTGATGCCGCATTTTGTGGACAAGGTATTGTGTTTGAAACGATGCACTTGTCAGACTTACCTGATTATACAACTCACGGTACAATCCATATTGTGGTGAATAATCAAATTGGATTCACCACGGATCCCAGACATTCACGGTCGTCTCCATACTGCACGGGTAAGTTTTTTTTATTGTATATGTCGAAATAAATATTTTTATATTTAAACATTTGATATACTAAAATTTAATATTTTTATTTATGAAGACGTTGCAAGAGTAGTGAACGCACCTATTTTCCACGTTAATTCTGATGATCCCGAAGCGGTAATGCATGTTTGCAAAGTCGCTGCTGAATGGAGAGCAACCTTCCATAAGGATGTTGTTATTGACATTGTGTCATACAGGCGAAACGGACACAATGAAATCGACGAGCCCATGTTTACGCAACCTTTAATGTACCGAAAAATCAGAAATACTCCACCAGTTTTGGATAAATATGCTAACAGCCTTATTGGCGATGGTGTCGTCACTCCAGAAGAAGTTAAGGTAAAGAGGCGAACACATGTTTCGACGAATAAATATATATTCAATTAATCACAGCGATGTTATATTACAGGACGTCAAAGATAAATATGAGAAAATCTGTGAAGAAGCATATACTAATGCTAGACAAGAAACACATATTAAGTATAAGGATTGGTTAGATTCGCCATGGTCCGGTTTCTTTGAAGGAAAAGATCCGTTAAAAGTATCTCCTACTGGTATCAAGGAAGACACGCTTATTCATATTGGAAAAAAATTCTCTTCGCCACCTCCCAATGCGGCGGAATTTGTCATTCATAAAGGTAACAATTCTATGATTAAATAGTAAATCGGTTGTTTAAAATGTACTTAATATGTGATTTTAGTAAATTGACAAACGTTTTACAGGTATCGAGCGTATTTTGAAATCTCGTATGGAAATGATCGAAGCTCGAACAGTGGACTGGGCTCTCGGAGAAGCTATGGCTTTTGGTTCTCTCCTTAAAGAAGGCATCCACGTTAGATTGTCGGGTCAGGATGTAGAGAGAGGAACTTTCTCACATAGACATCATGTACTTCATCATCAAACTGTAGATAAGGCGACATACAGACCATTGTGCTACCTATATCCAGATCAGGCACCATACACAGTGTGCAATAGTTCTCTATCTGAATTTGGTGTACTTGGTACTGTAACACAAAATTTTGTATATCTATATTGTATTTATATTTTAACAAATGTAAATAACGAAAATATTTCTCTTAAATTCTCAGGATTTGAATTAGGTTACTCAATGACAAATCCAAATGCATTGGTATGTTGGGAGGCCCAATTTGGTGATTTCAACAATACTGCACAATGTATAATCGATCAGTTTATTAGCAGTGGACAAGCTAAATGGGTTCGTCAATCTGGACTTGTTATGCTACAACCTCATGGACTCGAAGGAATGGTAAGTTTATTTAAAATTTTTGTTATTCGCTGTTGTATAATTAATTAAATGATGATCTTTTGTAGGGACCGGAACATTCGAGCGCTCGTCTAGAGCGTTTCTTGCAAATGTCTGCCGATGATCCAGATTATTTCCCTCCTGAAAGTGAAGAATTCGCTGTACGTCAGTTGCACGATATCAACTGGATCGTGGCTAATTGCAGTACACCTGCAAATTATTTCCATATCCTAAGGAGACAGATCGCATTGCCATTCAGAAAGCCATTGATTTTAATGACACCAAAGTCGTTACTCCGTCATCCAGAAGCGAAATCCAGTTTCGATTTGATGTTGGAGGATACGGAGTTTCTTAGAGTGATACCAGAAGAAGGTGTAGCTGCTCAAAATCCTAACAACGTCAAGAGAGTGATTTTCTGTTCTGGCAAGGTTTATTACGACCTGAAGAAAGCACGAGCGGAAAGGAAATTGGATGATCAAGTCGCTATTGCTAGAGTCGAACAGGTAGGTGATGCTACAGATACTTTCATCATATTTGTTGATTTCCATCTTACTAACTAACTTTTTATTTAATATTATCCTTTTTTTTTGTAGATTTCACCTTTCCCATATGATGTAGTTAAGAAGGAAGCTGCTAAATATTCAAATGCAGAATTAATATGGGCTCAGGAAGAACACAAAAATCAGGGTGCATGGACATACGTTCAACCCAGGTTCCACACAGCTCTTAATGGAACTCGTTCTATATCGTAAGTATCAAATATAACATATGTTATTGCAAATTGAACATTCCAACGATCGGATAATGGTAATATCCAAAACAGTTATTATCACCCTTAAAAAAATTGTCTGCAATTTTTGAAATTATAATCCTCGTGTTATATATTGCTTACGTTTTTGTTTCGTATTTATGACTATTATGTAACTAACTCATTATTACACGTGACATAGATGCACAATTCCCAGGTTCGAATTTAAAACTGAAAATCATATTTTTCTACTTATCATATTTCTATTTGAAATATTTTGCTACATTTCAACTTATTCAGCTTGTATTTCACATATTTAGTTTGTATATTTAGCTGTTCACATGGCCAATGTTTTTCACTTTGTCGTTATAGTTATGTCAATAGCGTAAGTTGTCAAATGTTGATGGACTTAAACGTATCACAAATGTTCAGTATATTTATGCACAAACTGTATTACTGTTGAAATATCAATAACCAATATCTGTGCATATATTGTCTTAAACAAAGTAAAAACATTGGGCCATGTTACAGCGGCGGAAATACGTCGTGCAAGGGTGAAAATAGCGGAGGGTGGTTTAGTGGTTGGTTTTCATCAACTAAACCGACAACAACAGAATCCCAGTCGGAGTCAATAGAATCTGTTAAACCTAAACAGAGAACAGTGAGGTAATGTTAATTATAGTAACGTCTATAGCTTGGATACTTAGAACATTCGTCATCACTTTGGAGAACATGTTTTGCTGGAACGTTAGATTTATTTATAAATTCTTATGATTATAGGTGTGGTTGTAAAACGCTTTTACTTTTTATTATACAGTTCAGAGATGATCAATAAATTTTCATTTGTTTCAGATACGTTGGTCGCCCAACGGGAGCTTCGCCTGCAACAGGAAGCAAGATGCAGCATCTTAAGGAACTTAAACAATTACTCGATGATTCTTTTAATGTTTAATTATTCTTGGTAGCACTATGTAGAACACACATTTATTTATTTTCTCACATTATATTTGTTACATATCTTCTGTCCTGCTCTACATGCAACTTTGCAGAGATTATCAGAACCTGAGATAATTTCTGCATTACTGATTCATCTATAGAATTATTATACGCGCAAATGTTTTCTTGATTGAGTGTATTTAATGACTTTTTTATTCTGTATCTACACTATGTCGTATTATTTTATTTGACTTTCTGTTTTTGAAAGTACAAAAGACGGAAATATTTCGTTCGAATCCAAATTTGATTAAAAGCGTGTAAACGAATGTGAAACATACTACATTAACGTTTAATTTTTCTCCACAACTCATATATTTGGAATGAGTAATTTATGTAAATGTATGCATTTCATTCTTATTTAATGTTTGAATGCGACCCTATACTTTTTTTTAAACATGTGATATACATATAATTTATGTTAGTACGCGAGTTGAGTGTTGAGGCCGGTGTATGTTTGAGTTCACAAAAATATTTTATCGTTGTAAATATGCAAAAAATACGAAAATTACATTAATATAATACTTCCCAACATACTTTACTCATTACTCGGTTTGTAAATTTCGCAGAAATTACTTTTTACATCGAATGAAAATATTTGCGCGTAAACATTTGTACTTTATTTTGTTAATATGTCGATAAACTAATTTTATGAATCGAATAAGATTAAAAAGAAAGTATTATTTTTAATTTATGTAACATTTTACGCAGAGCGTAAATATGTCGATAGTTATACGAATAGGAATTTGAATAAAACCTTTTGAGGCTGGTGAAGAAGGCTATACGACAATTTTTTTATTCGTTTACTTATGTCGTACAGAAAGACATCCAATCAATTTAATTTTTTATCGCTGCTCTGTTTCTTATAAAAAATTAAATGGTTGGTAGGTTTGCAGGTTTAAACGAGAAAATATGTTGTAGCGTTAGACTCGATTGCGTAACGTGCATATGAAACTGTACATCTGTATAAGTGTATAAAGAAAGTATGTTAACGGAATCGAGTCGTAATGTTACTCCTCGAAAGGTTTCGAAGAACTCACCCTTTTAAAAAGAGTGATGAAAGTGAAAGATTAATTGCTATTACTTGCAAACGTCTAGAACAGAAAAAAATATTGTAATATTACTCTATTTGAGTCAGCTGTGAGCGTTGGTTGCTGCATAGTCTGCGAAGACACAGTATTTGTATTCTTCTGTATACAGTTCATTCGAATGATGGGTTTTCGTGAATGGAATATTTATCGTACCGTGTTATTGATTGGAAGATATTATATCTATTCTGATTAGATACAATTGTAATTGGCGAATGTTTGAGTAACAGTGACAGTTTCGACAAACATTTTGCTGGAGTGCAACCTTATGTTCAACATATGTACAAAACAAAATAGTATTATGATACTTTGAAACCTACTAGAACATTATAGATGCAATGTGGTCCAATGCAAACTGCGGTACTATTATTCCACTCTTGTTATTATATGCATAATAACGATGACACAGATATGTGTACGCTTTAATAATATAGATTGATAGATTGGAATTATTTGTGAAAATAAATTGAAATTTATTTAGTACGATTATGTTGATGATTGTAGTAAAATATTGTAACATCTTATTATTGAGAATTAAATTATGTTAAATATTAGTTGCATATAAATTTTTCTCTTCAACAAGTTTAACACAAACATGTATTTCCTAATCATTTTCCAAGTATAGGAATTGGTAGTAGAATTTAAGGATAAAATAACAGCTGTCTTTTATGTTATGCATGATTAGAATTATTAATATTCATGCAATTACATAATTTTGTTAAAACTTAAATTTTTATTAATCATTATTACATATGTGCAAGTATTTTTCATGAAGATCAAAAGTGGTTGTTTGAAGATGGAAGAATTATGTCTTACTCGCTTGTAATGCGTTACTTTCTAAAACCCCAAGTTCTAGGATTTCGAAATTCAAAAATTTCTGTTTGAAAATTGAAATTTTTTTGTAAAAATCGACTACTCCACCGATTTGTTTGTAACATCTCATGTTTTATATTTCCATATGATGCACATCATCAAAGAGTGTTAGAACATCTACTTACTCCCGGAGTAAACACAGTCTGTTTTCATAAGCACGTCAGTTTTCATTTTCCTTTATTCTTTTCTCATCGCGTAGATTGACTCTTTCCATTAACTGAGGTTTAATCATTACTCGGTAATAATTATTCTTTAAATTTTCTAATTCTTTGTTTTGGCATTAAATAATGCAAGCAGGCTGAAACATTAGTTTCCATTTTTCGTAATATATAATGTGACTTATTAATGTGATTTATTAGTACAGATCAGCATATAACGTTCGCAATAAAAAATTCTTTACACGACTTTGTAAATTATTCAAACATCACCATTAAATATTTGATTTATTTTTCGAACAGTAGTGTGTTGCAGTCGAATGTTCTATTTTTAATACATAGGTATTATTTAAATATTTTCATCATTTATTTTGTCATACAATAAATAAAGGATATGTTTACATATAGAGAGAGAAAAGTGCATAATTATATATTATAAATAAAATATATTTATAACGTCACTTTAGAAATTAATCCGTTAATAATCCGTTTGTCCCAGCACACTGTACATGATCCTCTTGAAGCTGTTACTTTGGTGGATCTTCTCACCATCGTCTTCGAGGACATTTATCTAAAATAAAATTGCATACTTACGAAAACTGCAATTTCGACAGATTTTTCAAAGAAGGTTAGCACATTTCGTTACTGTTTCCACTACTTTCATACAAAGTGCTATACTACTGTTTAAAAATTTATACATTTTTTTTAGGTAATTAATTCAAGAAATTAGTTGAAAAAAGAAAATCGTGGTCCAACGATTATCGAGAGCAACAAGCAGGCATAGACACGCACACACACGCAAAATACACGTACAAGTTGGTGCAAATTTTAATAGTCGTTGATGCGATCCTTTACAAAAGGAAGAGGGAAGGGACGTCTTAAAAATCCACCCTTAATCAAATTAAACGTTGATTACTAATTTGTCACGAATTTAATATGGAAAAATTAATAATCACTATTTAAGTACAACACAATCGTATAAAATATTCGAGCGTGTTCAGTGGAAAGTTAGATTCGTTGCGTGCAATTCATGCAACTACGCGCGACGAACATAATATTCGAGACACACACATTTCTGTTCGTTTTGTCACAATATTTAATCGAAGTTCTTTACACTTACATATGACCCGGCAGGACTTTTCGGTCGAGCATGATGTACCTAAAATCAAATATTACTCTTTATCTTCTCGAGCGTCTATGGAAGATAAGCATTTAGACGTCTTGTTAACATAGCAGACGGTTTTATTGCGGATAGGAGAGTAGTTATGTATGTACATACCGACAATACCGTGTCTTTTGACCCTGATTAATATCCCGTAATATCTTTCCGACCTTCGGATAACGCTTATCGGTTTCGATATTGTTGTGACGTTACCACGTGATTAATTGAAAGTTTTGACTGAATTATCAATAACATACCCTATTTTGGTTGACTTTCTGTGGAGAGAAAACACCGGTACGCGCCGGTTGTTTCACTTCCTGCACCGTGTCACCGAGAGCTTCTTCTTGCAGAGCCTTGTATGCCTCGCTCTTACTCGGGTCGTACTTGACTGGTTTCTTCAGGCTGTATCATTGTATCGCATGTGTACACATCGACTATTTTTAATTGATATTTGTTTCGCAATTTTGTTCAGATCGGTTAGCAGCAGCCAGTGTTATTTAGCCAATTACTTGTTCGAGATCGACTTTCGGACCGCTTCCATGCCGTTTTTCATTAACCGTTTTGCTAGTAACCGGATTATTGATGCTTTATCTCGAAAATTACGTGTCCGTGTTGCGCATTCCGTGATCTTTTTACAAGATGAAACACGCGCGTGTCAATACTTCATAAATACTTGTAATCGTACTTGTTGCGTCTTCGAAATTGCGATCTCGGTCTGTAATTTTCGAGAACCGGTCTCGTCGAATGGATATTAAAAATTAGTAAAACTACTCATTTTCACGCACGATTACTACCGTTATTTGTTGATTACTCTACTCTACAGCATGCAAAAATATAGTATTGTTATTATTCAAACTTTCTATGTAGCGAGCACTGTTTCCTAACTGTCCGGTTAATTTCTTATATCGGTTCTAAATCGAGAAATCACTGCAACAAACTGTAAATAATTACTTTACGATCCTAAACATGATCTATATAGCTAATAGGTAATAGGCAACAAAACAATGTGACTGAAATTGATAAACGGTTTATCGCACGTTTGTCGAGAGCTTAATCGCGTTTCAATGGTCACGCTCTTTTGTCCGATGGAAAATGGAAATGGAAAAAAGAAAAACTTGTTATACAGGGTGTACAATCGAAAAAGTATTTAACGCTAGAAAGATGATTCGATGATTCCTTTAATTCCTTTTAAATGGAACGCCATAAATTAATTTTAAGCGTTAATTTAAAAAATTTTTCAGGTATCATCCGGAGCACTGGAAACATGTGTAGAGAGTACATAAAATGAAAAATGGAGTTCCGTTTGCAAGAAGAGTATCCGATTGGTTACTACACCATAACGGTAGCGATATAAGAACAAAGGGAAAATAAAATCGTTTCGAGACAAGGAACGTGACCAAATAATTAACAGGTATCGTAACAATTTAGAATCACGATTAAGCGCGAGAAGCATCGAAAAACGTCTCGAACTGATTCATCATTAATTTGGCTTATTAAATTGCGGCCACACGTTCTTCGAGGAAGCGGCCTTGGCCTGCTCCTTCAATATTCTCGCTTGCTCCTCGATTTCCTGTTTCTGTTTCACGAAGGAAAAGTCTATGAAAATGCTGGAAAACAACAAACAAACCGCACGTGAGGGTCATCCAGTCACAGTTAAAAAAAAGAGAATAACCGTGTAAGAAAATAATCCTTACTCCGATGGACAACTCTTTCGTACACGATTTCCCGATTATCAAAAATTTTCTTGCCGGTGTCTTGTAGCAAGTTGAAGCTGTTCGGAAAATCCTTATCGAGAGTTTAATGTATAAAAATGTTAATCGTTTCGATCAGTGATGGACAGGACTGGTGATTATCGTGGTAAAATTTAAGGAGTATCTAGGAAGACCCCAGGAAGGGTCTAAATGTTGGTACTTGAACGAACTTAGGGAAGAACCAAGTAGAATCTAGGAAGAACTCACGGAGAATCTAGGTAGATTTCCGATAAACGCGAAGGTGGACGTAGTTGTCTATCACTGATCTCGATGACGTATCGCGTTATTCGAGTTACGATTTAAAGATAGTCCGTTAGTAAATGGCATCGATATTACTTTTCAGAGTTAATAGTTTGATAAGTAGCAGCATTCATAAAAAAATTCAACCGTATTAATCTTTAGATTTCGAGCCGTTACATCGTGTAACGTAACAGCGAATTAGGTTTTGTATTTATCAATGATAGTGATTTTTCTTTTTATCGTTAAACGTGTTGTTACTTACGGTATGGCGGATGCCTGGCACTTAATGGTATCGGCGATATTTTGTTCGGAGTAGAGACCGATCGGCGAGTTAAATTGCTTATGCACCACCTAACAATCAGACGATATTAATTTTCGTTAACCCCTTTAAAATGTATTGCATCGCGATGATATGTTCACCGTACGAAAGTCAGTTTGCACAGAAATCCTCGAATCGAACGAGTCCAAAGCGTTCCTTTTTTGAGGCAGATATTTCTTTAGACTCTATATTTGGTGTCCAAAATGAGTATTTGATTTCTCAAACGATTTTAAGCTGGTTAATCGATAATAGTATGTCGATCGCATGCTATACTATGTTCGGTACGCCACGAAGCGGCAGATGTTTTACGGTTAGAACGATAATTATTTTCGTTTATAGCGAAAATGCGTGATTCGTTTGGCCGTTGGAAGCGAAAAGCTCATGGAAGCTGAAGCGATCTGAGAATTAATTTGGTTCAAACCTTTGGAACTTCGTTCGGTCCCAAGACGCGTTGAAGTACCGATTCCGCCACCTGGTCAGACACCGAATCTTTAATCGCTTATACATATATCGCAAAGAGAATCTCAGATTTCAAAAATACTAAAAGACTGATTTAAATTTTGTTCAGCGAACAATCGATAGTTTTCACGATGCGCGTCAGTGTTCAAACACTTTGTTCAAACATTTCGTATGTACATTGTAGAAATTCGACCGTAGTAGCAAAAAGGTTTTGAAATAAGTAACAAAAAATTAATTCAATGGAGCAGCCACCGTGACGACGGAATTAAGAATTTATTCGGTACCTGTTTTTTTACTAATTATCTTTCGGATGAAATTTGTATACTTTACAACGATCGCGCGTCAAATATTCGAAAAATCGTGAATAAGTTGTACAAGAAAAAGAAAATGTACCTTTTGTTTCATAGCAACTTCAGGATGTGCCGGTTCGTAATGATGGGGAGCCGCCCGAATCATCGGATTCGGATGATGGCGAAGGTAGCATTCACCGAGTGGAGCATCCTTTTTGATCTTCGCACCTGGCAAGACCAGAGGAGTTGTGCGGTACGGCTAAAAATTAATTAATCGTAACAATGTTGTCGAACATACATAATGACATAATTCTAAATTAAAGAACGATCGGAGCTACATATTATTTTGGTTCATAAGTTTTGCACATTTCGCACTTTCGGAACCGGTACGGTTCTCAAGAATTTTAAGACTTCGTATCTTATTGGAAACGTAAATCAACTGGAATTACAGTAATTAACGAATCACTGTAATATAATAAGACAAGCAGGCTTGGAATGCGCTGCCAAAACGGTGTCAATTACCGACTAACGAAATCTAAAATAAACCTCGATAGAGGCCATGGTGATCGATGATACCTCATTAATTTTCGACATCGTCGCGATAGACCGCGTATTGCATCTATGAACGGTGTTAAAAATAAGTCGCCGATCATTTCGGTAATGCGTCGACGCGCTAAAAAAGATACATTTATTTATTTAAAAGTTTCGACATATTTTGATCACCTTGACGATAAATAGTTCGGACTTTCTACGAACAGGAAAACGGTAAATGTTCTATTTGCGTGCCATTGTTTTCAACGGTTCTTCCGTCGAAGTAATAACGTTGGTGGTATTTTTGGCAAATGTATTACAACCGGAAATAAGCTCGCGATATAAAATATCTCCTCAATGTCTGTCGGTCACGGATGAAAGCTGTTAACTGGCTAAAATTTCGAATCTTTGGCTCGTGTAACCGCACAATGAGAAAATTGCATAAAACGGTTAGCGTTGCGAATAAAATGCTTGCCAAAATGTTTTGCGGCGATTTGTTATGTCACATATCGTCTCTTCTGCACGATATTACGAAATTATTATACGTGCACTTGTATTTTCACAGGCAGGGACACGATTTGCGCGAAGGCGACTCGGCAATCGTCATTGTCGAAACTCGACAAAAATGAGAATGTCAAGTGGAACGTTGTAAAAAGAACATGAACGCCAGGATAAAGTTACGAGTCGTATTTATAAGACCGGCCAGCAAGAATAGAAGATCGGAATTGCATTCAACGATCGTCAAATTTCTTTCGACGAAATAGAACGCGTGCCACCCGAGTCGAAATTTAAGTTATAGGTACACTACAGTTTGGTTCACGTTAAATATTAACCTATAATAAATTTAATTGCCGTTTGCGAAAATGGAGCGTCAAATCTGCGGAATGTCGGAATTTCGAGGCTCGAGAATTTTGAGAGTCAGTGATTTTCAAATTTCAGAATTTTGGGAACTCGAGACTTTGAAACTCTCTCGTTTTGGAATATAACGCGTTCTAAGCAAATAGGCCACAAAATTTAAGCATTTTCCAAAAGGCGTCTCTGTTCCAATGAAAGTTTGAGAAATCTGCCTTCCAGAGATCCGAACTAGAATTTATATTTCGACTATGAAAGTTATCATAAAGAAGAAACGATGGAATCATTGATTTTGCGTCATCGAACAAAACAATTATTACGATCCCATTATAAATGGGTCAGAACCGATATTTTACAGGGTATGCGAGATCTCTCTCTCTCTCTCTCTCTCTCTCTCTCGAAATAGACGAAGGCCCGTAGCCGGCAAAAATAACGCGTATACTCCTCGTGTCACGCGAAATCTTTCTTCGGCTTTTCGATAAATACCTATCGGTTCACGTTTTCTCGATATATCTAATTTATTTATCACGGTTAATCTTCGTATAAGAACAACGGACGATCAGATTTCCATGAAATATTTTTAATTCATAGAATACTTTTGGAAGAAGGAAGCGGTTGTTTCTACGTCACACTGTAAAATGTCCCCGAACTAAATTCAGCCTCGTCAGAACGACGTTGTTTCGAACTGTTTATTGCTTGGCTCGCTACTGGCTATACCGAAACTTGAACTCTAAGAAAATGTTGTAAAATTGTTGGCAATGGCAAAATCTTTCGACATTACATTGTCGAAAATCCAACGTAATATACCTTCGATATTTAATTTTCACCTATTTCTTTTAAACTCGGCTATCAAATTCGATCGAGATCGATGCCTTTGCCGTTTTTAGTGTCAACGATGACACATCGGTTAGAATTTAAAAAGACAATTGTAGCGAGTTCTACGCTCGATATAGAACGGTCCTTTTTTTATTTTTTACGAAACGTTTTCGAAAAAAACAAAAAATATAAGGGTTATGAGCGTGCGTGGTTGTGTGACCCTCTTGTATTTGAGTAACCCAGATCTCGTTCACGAAAATAGAATAAGATAGCAATGAACAGGCCGCAACGTGTTCGTGTGCGTTTTATTGCAACGCGTTATTAGTCAGTCATACTAGCGATATAATTCTCCGTTAGTCCGTAGAAATCGTTTTTTTCCTTTCGTTGCTTTCTGCCATCGCTCTTCCGGCGTCGCGTCGTTTCGTTGAAGATCTCGTGAGCAAGGCTCTTCTCGTTGTTGCCCTTTTTTCCGACGTTGTTGTATCAGACACGAGACCTAGCTCTAGTTTTGCGTACGGTGTCAAGGTTGGCACACGTCGCAATTTGAAATCTGGATCGTCTTACGTCGCGTTTCATCTTGACGGACGTTCATTCCCGTCGGATGATCGAAACGTTGACCTTAGAAACCCTCAGGGAAGGTCAAACGATGTTCACAAGCGTGTTTACACGAAATGACTTGCGTAGGTCGGCGTTGATATGATTTTCTGGTAGAAAGTGAGTTTAAATTACCCTACTCCGTCTCCCTTGTTTCGTTTGCTTGAACAACTCGTTAAAACGTAGGTACTTTAAACAGAAAAAAAAACGACGTGTAATAACGTCAGCTTCTTTCGTCTGACTATAAAAACCTTCGGCGCTTTGTGATTCCTAAAATTAACGCCATTGGTTACCATTGAGAAGACATCGGCGACCAATATCTAATTTACTAATATCTATTTCTAATATCTAATTTAGCCGAATAGAGGAATAAAACCTAAATTTTATTTTAATTAATCCTATATCAACATCGATTATACTATGGAATACTACGAATTGTCCTTTCAAATATTGCAGCAAACGTGGTATCGAAATTACAGATAGAATAATTTTTAGCAGCTAATATTAAGCTGATAGTACGAAGTATTGAAGCGAAAGTTTAAATTTAAACCACCACGGTGTCGATCATCGATGATCACCATGGCAGTGAACGAGTTAAGGGACTTCTTTCGAGGGACGTTAATCCAACGAACAGCTATTTTTGGCGTTGATGCACGGTTAATGGAATTCGATCAACGAAATACGAAAGGATGCTGGAAAAGCGTGCGATTCCGAGGAAAATAAAATGTGATCTAATATCGCAGCGAAATTGCATCGTAAAGCTACCAACTGCTTTCATTTTGTGGCTACACATGTCTGTGTGTCGTGCGATCTTCTCGGAACGTCAAGAGTTGTCGAGGCTTTGCTTTCCGAATTAAAATTGCTGAATTTTCAAATACTAAGAAGAACGTAAAATTCTAGACACGATAGAGCTTTCTTTATTTAGAAATTAAGATACCTAAATAATAGAATCAAATTTCACTGTATACTACATGTTTCAGATTTCTCCAAAAATTCAGATGTATATTCTGAACGTCTTTCTACGAAGTAGCAAACAAATATTGCGCGCACAAACTAAGTAACTAAGTTAATGATTTGGTGTCAGTTATAGTTTATACCATTGAAAATGATCGTCTAGTATCATTAATTTCTCTACGCTATCGTGTTACCGAAGATTTCATCAAGTTGCAATATTTTTATCGATAATTCTTTGCGATAATACTTTGTATGATTTTGTTGGTTAAAGGTTACTCTTGCTGTTTTTGCTTATTATTTAATGGTAGAAAATTCGTAACGTAAATAATCTTCTAACGTCACAAAACTAGTCCCCTGCGACTGCTGTTACCGTCCGCTCAGTGATAAAACATTTTTAATAATAATTTCTTACGGAATAAATTTCGTCGTTTTATTAAAAAAATAAATTTCTGAGATGTTACGTCGAGAAATTGTGACTCCTCGATTGTAATAACTGTATCGACATAGAAATCGGAGAATCTTTTCTGAATCGTAAAGTTCTTCGACCAACCGAACCCGATGGAAGGAAACGGTTTATAAGAGAAAATAAAAGCGCTAAGATCGTCGAAGGAATGTAATCGGCGATGTTGAACGAAACACGTTACAGATGGGAAGTTGAACGATTTCGTACCCAAAACACGGCAGCCTCTTCCTCTTTCGGGTGATGTTCGACGTTATGACGGTAAACGGTGGTGTAAGCCGGCATCGTGTTCTTAGTCGAACCGAGGTTCGTGTTCCTCGAACTGCGATACACCCGTGGAAAGATCTCCCTATTCTCGTTCCTTTGGGACCAGCTAAAGCACTATTTTTTTTTTTCTCGTCGATCTCTCTCCTTCGAATATTCGCTAACGCACTGGTTCGTTGCGCGGGAGGCACTAACTCTGGCCTTTTCCAAGCGACTCCTCTCGCGCTCTTTCTTCACCTCTCCCGTAACACCGACACGTATCTTGATCACTCCTACGTTTTACTGCTCTTGATCGACTCTATATTTCGCGATATTTTTCGTGAATCGTACCCTTTTTTCGACCGTTTATTGAATCCTCTTCAGGGTCTCTACTCGCCCGACGAACGTTCACCGAATCCTTTCGAACGATCGATTACTTTTCGGTAAATAATGATTTTTTCTCGCGGATCGTTTGCTCGTATTTTTAATCGATTGTGTCATATTTGGAGCTGAACCAAAACGCGCGAGACTCGAGCTTGTTCGACTGAAATACGGATTACCGTTTTGCAGCGTTCTTCGCCAAAGTCGCTGCTCTTCTTCCGCTTTGTACCTTCCTCCAGTGAATTATTGTCGAACAGCGCAGCCCGGATAGCCTCGTACCAAGTGTTTCATTTGCTAACAGTCCTGCTGCTCGTCAAATTAACGCCACGCGTAATAAATTTTCATCGTTAACCGGTCTCTTTGTTCATTTTCGATTTGTCAATAATTAAACGAACGAAACTGTTATCGATGCAACGCAGCTGTGTCTTCTTGTTTAATTATTTATGTGTTTGCATGAAATGTTCAGTCCTACATCGGATGAAATGTATTCATGAAACTATAATACTTCGAAGAATTTATACCTTTCAAGAAATTGGACAATAACGTGGAACACGAACACCTGATATCTAAACGCTAATAATCGAATATCTGCTACTAAAGAAGACTGGAAACAGTGACGAAATCGTTTTGGATATTATGATATGTGCGAAGAGGAACGATTGTTCAGAAGAAATTTTATGAATCGTGGAACTCTTCGTATCGCTGAAATAATATCTCTGATTTTTCCATGATCAAAAATACACCGCTTAAAGGACACGAACACTTACTACGAGAATATTTATCGTTTATGAAACAGAAAATAAAAACGTGTGCAAAGTGTTTTTGATTGAAGTTGAACATAACGTGGACTTCGATATAAAAAAAGTTTTAATCTTTTTTTACAGAATCTGTGCTAACAGCGAATAATATTCTTTCGTTTCAGAGGTAAAAGCCGCGACCTTGATGGGAACAAGATAGACACCGGATCTCTGATCGACATAGGAAACATGCGAATTTGAATTTCTGGATTTATTGCAAATACGAATACAATATGCGCGAGCAAAGAAGACTAGGTAATAGTGTTCCGAAATCGTCCTGGATCGTGTAGTATTGGATCGGAGCGGTGGTTTCGATGCAAAAGCGATATTTATAGCGTGGCAACTGCCTCTACGTGGACTTTCCGGCATCGGGGCGGGCCAACAAAAATATATTCACACTTCGAACATCCCGCTGATAAAAGCGACTTCGTACGAAATCACGTTATTAACTTTTTCCAACTCATTTCAGTCGTAATGTTAAATAATGGAACAGATTGCGATTGCGATCGCGATTGAGCGTGCGACTGTTTAGCGTGTCGACTGTCATGGAGATGATCGGTGATCGACAACTCGTATTTATTCTTAAAACCTGCCAAATGCCGAGAACTTCGAGCGAAGATCGAACCAACGTGTCTTGAGTGAACAGTTACAGAGTCACGCGTCTACCGCAATATTAAAAAATAATGTCGTTCCTTTTTTTTTTTTTTCCAAGAATGCGATCGTAAATTCTTCGCTACATATTGTACCGCATTATAGCGCGTTGTGTCAAGCGTTATATCGTCATTTGCTGTATCGCAACGCGTTATATCACAATCTGTAGCATTAAAACGGTACCGCGTAATACAGTCAACTGTTATATGATCATATGTTAGATCGCCGATCGATATATCGCCATGCGTACCATTACATATGTATTTATATTTCTTTATAAATTATTCGGTTTCATTCGATTCGAAATATTCCGAGGGTTAGAAATTCGTCCCGTAGCAATCAGCGGGTTAACTACAAGAACGATATTACTTGCGAAATAACGTAATAAATTTGCGAGGCAGCCGAGCAAACAAATGGATTAACGGACGGAATGAAAGCCGGACTTGAATGAACATATAGTCCGGCCGTTTTGACAAATAGTTCAATCCGCGTTTAACGAACACGCGTGCACAGTTTGGTACAGTGTTAAATGCGTGCTGCGAATATTCGAATAGATATCTACATCGTTTTTAAATGATCGATGATTGTCCCTCGTCTATAATCGAACGCGTGTTTTAACACTGGTTGCATCGTGCTGTTATCTTAAAATAGCGGTCGGAAATAGCGAATTAAGTTAGATAAATATTCTGTCGTCCTATGCCTTCACGGTAATTTGACTATGAATTATTGAATTTCAAAGTGACCGAGTAATTTCAGAGTCGTGTTGAACTTGCCAGAAACAATTCTTCTAACACTTTGAAACTCGAATATTTCTAGTTATTTGTGCATTTAAATGTGTCGAATAATGTTCACAATTGTCACGGTTTATCTAGCGAGATGAGATAAATTACATGAGAAAAGTTACTTTCGCGATAATATAAAACTTTCTATTTGTGACACATTTACTCGAATTTTATCTCTTCGAAACAATGTTTTTCGCGCAGTCACCGAGACAACAAACACGTCAATTTAGTCCGAAGACAAAATCATCCGTGTTACGCTCTTCTATAGAGCTTTTTCTCCTTAGCGATGAACTTTTATATTCGAATAATCTGAAAAGAAAAATTCTATAACTTTTAGATTCAAGTACATCGCTGATCATTGAATGTGTCTAATCTGAATAAATATATGGTCCCTCACCATAGTCGCGTAAAAATTGAAATCTGCAACTTTCACATAAAAAATTTGATATTATTGCAAAAATGTATCTTATTATTAAATTAAATAAACTATAGCGAATCATTCTGAGTTCGATTGATCGCGTAATACAATCGTAATCAAATTATGTTAATTCTATGAATTCTGTTTTAAACAACCTCGATTGCTCTTCGCTATTGTAAAGTTATCGAGAGCGTAAAAACGGGAAGAAAATTGTTGGTCTCATAGATAGATTGAGACGAACGGCAAGCAGACTGTGTCGTATCGGTCGAAATAGCAGTCTATACTTAGCGAATGGTTTTGGCGTTCTCCCGCACAATTTTCTTAGGAATTGTCAATTTCCATTCGGTTACCGAACACGTTCGATTTTGCCGCGCGCTCCGACACGTGGACGTAAACTATCGAAGTAGAAAAAGTTATCGAATGAAATTGCCAATAGTATATCGTCTCTGCCAATTCGATATTACCGTACGCCAGCGGGAGTTTAATAAATAGTTGCGGTAACGTCTGGTGCAACTTCCCGAAGTAGTTCGAGATGTTGTATTAACGGGTCAACGACTTCGTTGCAAGTTTAATCTAACTAGACCAAGTTTACGATTCGAATGTATCAAGCATTCACAAAGTATTATAGTTTATAGAATCGAATTGCTGGTGAGGCATAAAGGACGATTCATAGCTAACTTCTTGTTTTAAACGAATTTCCTCCCTAAATTTTGCTGCGAAATAGAAATAAAGAAAAACGAAATAAAAGTATGCGATACTGGACAGAATAGGTAAACGTCCAATGAGACAACTAATCTGTCTTTTCTTGTTAGGTTTAAATCTGTACAAGGATTCTCTTCGAACAACGTATCGATTGTACATCCTGCAACTAAAGATCCTCTCTTTGAAAATAAACATCGATCGCATCAAGATTTTATTGTTGCCAAGGAGAGTACTTTATACGTTTAATGTAGTATAATGTTATTACCGACGACTTTTATGTCCGTGGCTTTGGGGCCTCCTCTTCGGATAATTTATGATTGTTATAATCTGTCAAGTTGGCAACTACGTTCGCGGCCTTTGGACGCTTTTCCTTACAGACTTATTTATCAAAATTCAACAAATAGTGATCGTCCGTCTATTCGGTTGTTCGTTATGATAAACATGACAAAATAGTACTGATTCAAACAATGCTTTCTCTATTGAAAATTTTTAATAGAGAAAATGTAAGAATCGCGAATTTAATTGCCGATCTAATAAAAATCTTCTATGTGTCATCTTCGAACGAGTAACAAGTACATACACATTGTCGGTTCAACGTATTACTTAAATAGCTGAACTTTACTAACAGATTGTCCGAAGAATATTCAAAACATAACAAGAAACGAGAAATTGGTTCGTTGAATTACCTATTTGCTACGATGTTGGCCAGTTTTAACTCGTTTTTATTGCCACGCGCGAATAACAACAGGGAAGAGCTAGTATTCCCAAAAGATCAAATGAAGAAACGCAATCTCATAACGTATATCGTTTGAAAGGACAATTGTCGTCGGTCAGTCAAATTGTAAGCCAAGTCTCGGATACCTACTGCAACAATTTGTCACGATAGAAACTGTCAGCAGAAGCGGTTTGCTCGCATCTATCCGCGATCGCGTCTCAAGGTATATTTGTGTTCGAAGTACCTGCGACAAATAAGCCTTCTCCTCGCGAATTTCATCGAGATGTTCGTGCGGTAAATTAAAACGATCCTGCGGCGTGGTGGGTCGACTGTATTCGTCGATCGAGGGCGGCGGTATAGGACTCTTCGGCAAATCCGACGGTACTTTTGTTGGTTTGGCTCTACAGCGGAACGGGAAAGCGTTTTACTAACGAATCAACGTAGAAAGGAGTTCCTCTCACGAGAGACTCGCTGGAACTCGACAACCACTCTCGAGTGCAATTTTCCGATAACGTTGCGCAGAAATGCAAAGCGTGCATAATAGCGAATGCAATTGAAAGGAAAGTTTCGCTTCATCGATTAGAAGCTTAGTAGCGATTATTAACGGCAATTTTGGTCGCGAGTTAATTTCTTTGAAACCTTTTGCGCAGCTTATAGCAAACGAAAGCTTTCGACGATCGATAATAATTATAAAAAGATATTTAACTTCGATCAAAAATGCATTCTTCTTGCTCTCTAATTATAATTCTCCGTGACTCGCAAATAAGATTCGCTATGGTAAAAATTATACAACAAGACGAAAGTGATTGTCGAGATAACGATGGTGATTCTTGATGCGGTGAGCTGTCATTCAGGCGCTGCGATTATGGCGTGTAAATAAAAAAAGATAAGAAAAAAGAAAGAAAGATAGAAATAGTTTTAATAATACGAAGCGTTAATAGAGTCGTGTTACGAGTAGAGCGGGTAGCAGCGCGGCGGTAGTGATGCTACAAATCGAGCGGATAATAATAAAGGTGGAATTGCTTTCTGACAGACTAGTGACCGCAGCCCTGTAGCCAATGTTCGACTTGATAATCGGAGGTGACGTGGTAATGTTGATACGAGATGCACTCGACGGCTCAGACCTTTCGACTACTAGCTTTATAGATTCAGAGTTTTGAAGAAGATTCTGGGCGTCTACGTGCCTCACGTCTCGCGCGTCGTAATCGTCGATTTTCTTGATCACGTCACCCCTCTGGAGCGCCTCGTTCTCCGACTGCAATCATAAATTTCATTTTCAATTTTTAATATCGTCGAATAGTCACTTAGTATTTCTATTAATTATCGGATATACCTAACCGAAAGCATCGACGTAACTAAGCTTTCTTCCCGAAAGGGTCCCGCTCCTCTGCCTTTGCTACTAATATCTATACTTTACAACGTGCATAAAAAATTTTGAAAACTGTCACTTCATACTTGATGTAGCTCGATACCAAACATTGTCGTTTGAAAGGTGCAGGACCGAATTGTAATTGAAGCACCATATATGTATAACGCGGCATATCGTTTAGTTGTATATTAGTAGTATCGTCAGCAAAATCGTTACACACCATTTTTCAGAAATAATCGCAAAAATGAGTAATTTATTTATTTATTTTGTAAATGATTCGATAATTGTTACGGCAGACAGAGATAAGCTATATTTGTTAATAAATTGGATAACCAAGAGAAGAATGTGCACGAAATTGGGATACGTGTAAAAGGTGGATAAGTTAATGACACATTACACAGAGATTAGTTCATAAAACGAAATTGATCACGATCGAAATTAAACATGCGTGATATGTGCAGTTTGCCAACAAATGTTAACAGCAATCGGCAATATATATATATATATATATATATATCGATCTCCTGAGGTCTTCTTAATTACTATTCGAGACGCGAAATAATTTCCATTAAACGGTGGCATGTACACGTTAGAAAATTATTGCGATTTCCTGTTACAGTTGCTTCGCGTTATGTCCAATAATAAGTAGTTCGTAGGCAACGTGCGCGTATCTATTATTTGGTGGTGCATCGATTGCGCGCGTATACGTATCGGAAAAAGACCGTTCGAAGAGAAAATTGGATGAAAAGAGGACTCACGCGGGTGACGACGATCGGCGTACCCAAATCAGCGCCTCCGGCGATACGTATTCCCCAAGGTTTGCCGGCGCTGGATCTCTTAAGCTTCACGATCACCGTTTGTTTCCTCGTCATGCTCTACTCCGTCTGTCACAACAACCCAATCGCGTGTTTAGAACAGACACAAAACCGACGAAAAAGATCGAGACGAGAATAGTATACCAGAGGAGCGAAGGTTTGTCGAACCACGAGATCGCTCGAAAAATGTAATCGGGGGACAAATACGTATCGGCGACGAATCGAGGCAATATCGAATACCGTGCTAACGCTCCTTACTGGCAAACGAGAACTACTGGCCGCACCGCCACTTCATTTTGACAGGCTTTACTTCTGTGCGAGCTTAGTTACCCAACTACCGGCCCGCCGCTTCTGCTATTCTGGCCCCATTTCGAATTGGCATACCGCGTGTATTGTTCTGGTCCGACCTGCACTCGTTTCTCTGGCACTTGCGGCCTCCCTGACTTTCCTACGATCAACGATGGGTCCAATAATCTCGTTCGTATCGCTTCGATATTGCCAGGTCATTAGCGCTTAACGCCGTTGATTGTCAACGGTAGTCACTGCCGCCACAAACGTAAACCAATCTCGATTTAAACGGGGCGTTACCTTATAAAATACACGTATCTCTACAGGTATACGCGATACAATTGTGCGGAATTATCGGTTTTAGGCTTTTCTATAAACGACGCTCTATGCTCAGCCTTGCATTATGTAGCGCCGTGCCTATGTTAAGTTTTTCCCAAGTTCTCCCAAAGTCGAAAACAAGCGGTAGGAGACTCGTCCTTCTATTCTTACTCGTAGCTAAAAGAAGCCTACATACGTTGTACTCGAATGTAGTCATTATCTGTCCACTTAAACTAATGCTATTCGTTAACAGAAAGAAAACGGTTTCCTAATGTTTTTATAGGCACCCCCTATATGTATGCGAGGTTCTAAAAGTCGTGCGTTCCCCTTGTTACTACTATTCAGAACAGTCCCACTATTTTTATTTCCTAATTATTTGACCGAATTACATTCGTACTAGTGGTCACCGGTGATTATCGTGACGATCACGATGCATTAGTAGGATCAACCGATTAGTTCCTCCGGGCGTTAATTACGATAGGACGAGGCGTTATTTTATCGAGAAAAGAAAATTACACCGACAAGTTACTTAGTCAATGAATGAAAACGGTGCATAAATTGTTAACGTATACGCTTACTTCGATCTAATCGTATGAACGCGTCTACACGGTTATAAGGTAACGTTGACGGACGAAAGAATCGAACACTGCACGTGGATAGCTTATTAACATATTTACGGGTTACAGTGGGTTGTAACTTCAACGAGGCTTCTTCAAACCAATGTAGGAAAGATATCCCCTGGTATTGCACGAAACTGTAATTTATGTAAAAACAATGCAGGATTTGGGAAGGTATACCGTCAAAACTAAAAACTAAACCAGATCACTACGTAAAGGCACTTATGTACGTAAACTATATGTACTCACGTATGTTTCGTAATAACTGCTTATGGAGAACTTAAGGGACATCTTCGCTTCGCGAACTTATCGACCACACTTTCCTCTCTCTTTAACGGACGTGCTTTTACTGAGAGTGACGTCTACCAAGCACTCGAAAGCTTCTCTCCCCTATGTGGTTTCGATCTAATTAGTTTGGCTGCACTGTGATTAATGAGACTAAATCAAGGGAGAGAAAGAGAAAGAGCAAAAGAGAGTAGCTTGCAATGAACCGAGAAGAAGAGAGTGTACGTAAGTTTGACTTAAATTAGCAACCTATAGCGCGAAAGGTTAATCAATCATAGTTTTAAAATTGCACCGTTCTAGTGACTCATTTATCTCGATTTACGTGATACTAAGAAATTGTGTATACATCTACATAAATTTTCCGTCAACCTGTTGATCTTTCAAATGTAGAGTACGTAAGATATCTTTATTTATGCTCAGTTAAAAAAATAGATATACAGTTCATTAACAAAAGATTAATGGAGATTCTTGGAAACTGATAATCAATATCATTTTGATTTGTTTTCAGTTAGATTTTGGTAAGGTTTAGTTAACCTGACGCAGCGTCTAGTAATGTAGAAAATTTGTAATGCACGTATGAAGACTTTTGCACCGGACCTCGAAAACTCCAACAGCCGGTCTGGTCGTAACATTGTCTTTCATGAATATTCTTCGGTAATCACTCTACCGATTACCATTCGACGAATCTCACTGGTGCCAGCGCCGATTTCGTACAGTTTAGCATCTCTTAAAAGTCTTCCGGTAGGATAATCGTTTATAAATCCGTTTCCACCTAAAACATCGTATAAATACAACACAAATATTTAGAATCGACAACCGCGCAAGAAATTAAGTTAAAAAGAAATTACCTAAAATTTGAATTGCATCTAAGGCAGCTTTTGTGGCGCATTCGGCAATATAAAGAATTACCGCGGCACAGTCTTTTCGATTTATGTGTCCCGCGTCGCAAGATCGTGCTACGGAATATAAGTAACTTCTACATGCATTTAGATGTGTATACATATCCGCCATTTTTGCCTAGAACATTAATGACTTCTTAAATATTTGTAACGCTAAAATATGAAGGAATATTTATATACTACATTCTGAGTTTATACTTGTATCAATTGAAATTCTGCTATGCGTTTTCCAAATTGATTTCTGGTATGTGCGTAATCGAAAGCCACGTCACAACAAGCCTGGAGAATTCTAACACACAATACATTGAAATTAGTAATAAGCTTAGTGTTAAATATTTCCCACAAAAAACTCACTTCAAGGACACATCATTTTTATTGCTTAGAATTAGAGAAAAAATGTTTGGTAGTTCTAATTTTAATAAATCTGCTGGAAAGAATCTTACCCCAAAGGACCTGCTGCTAACACCAAGCGTTCCAAATCTAAACCGCTAAAAAGAACATATACGCCTTTGTTCACTTCTCCAAGAACATTTTTAGCTGCAATCGATTACAATCTTTATGCAATACAGTTTGATAATAAAGTAAACTTAATGTAGAATTGAAGTTACCAGGAACTTTGCAATCTTCAAATACAAGTTCAGCGGTATTAGAGCCTCGCATACCGAGTTTATCCAATTTTTGTGCCGTACTAAAACCTTCTAAACCTCGTTCCACGATGAACGCTGTAATACCATGCTGTAATTTGCTCGCATTCGGATCCGTTCTCGCATAAACTACAAGAACATCCGCATCGGGACCATTAGTAATCCAAAATTTGTGACCATTTAAGACATAATAATCTCCTTTTTTCTCGGCTCGTAATTTCATGGAAACTACATCAGATCCGGATGTTGTTTCCGACATAGCGAGTGCTCCGATGTGTTCTCCGCTGCATAGCTATATGAAAATTAGATATATTATATACGCGTAAAATATACATACAATAGAATCCTGCTCCAATTACCAAAATGTTTAAATTTCAAAATCCGAGTTATTACATCCATATAGTGAAACTACAATATGCATTGTACATAATTTTTCATGCTTGAAAATGTAATTTATATTACACACCTTCGGTAAATAATTTTGCTTTTGCTCGTCCGTACCATTTCGGTGAATTTGATTAACACATAAGTTCGAATGCGCGCCATAACTCAATGCCACAGCCCCTGATGCTCTGCTTAATTCTTCCATAATAATAACATGATCTAAATACGTACCACCTGTACCACCGTATTCTGATCTTACCGTTATTCCTAAAAAACCCAACTCTCCAAGTTTCTTCCAAAATTCCTAAAAATATATTTCTAAATATCTGTTAATGTTCACACTATGTATTTTTAACCGTTTTACATTTTTAAATACTTTTTTACTTACTCGGAGTTCATCGAAATTGTTCTTCTTATCAATTTCTGCGGCTTTCGGGGCAAGTTCTTTTTGTGCAAAATTAAAAACCAATTGTCGAAGCTAATGTACAGAAAATAATGTAATTTATTACTATTATTATTATTTCATAATTATTTTGTCAAAATTCTAATTTCGAAATGTGGTTGAACCTATGTTTCCTTTCGATAATCGATTTTTAGGAAGTAATATGTATCGATTTTTGTATAATTGACCTTGCCAATGATTGTTCAGTAACCTAGATAATTGTTCAAATTTACTAACCTGTTTCTGTTCATCAATTAATCCAGAAATATTATCATCTATCTTGTAATACTGCGAAGCGTATCTTACATTGCACCTGTTGCTCAATTTTAAATAATTCCAAAAATGTGCTCTTGCACATTTATTAATAATAAATTTCATAGTTCTAAACTTGTTTTCAGAATTACACAGATTTCATAAGTAGTTTAATCCATAAACATGATTATTATCTTATCTGTAATCTTACATACTATATTCTAATATTCAATTTTACTTGTAATTTATATTACAAGTAAAAGTATTTTAGAAATTATAAATACAGAATTATATTATATTAAATTCTATATAAAACTATGATGATTTTAATAACAATAACATACTAGTACAAACTTATTTTAATTGTACAAATCTATCTAAATTAGAGGTTATGTTCGGAATGCGGTATTATAATAGATTATTTAACTTTTAAAATATTTTATTCTAAGTTATAAAGAATGAAATTTTCTAGTACTTTTTTAATGTATTCACATACAGACAATTTGTGTTGTTATAAATAAATGACATGATGTAGGCAGAATATAGTATACGTATAAATAAATACATAGTACATAATATCTATAAATTATATATAATTAATATGTAAATATAATTCATTGTTAGAATGTATAACATCTTAACGAATATAACATTTATTTCATACGAGTATAAATATAAATTTGTAGCGGTAAGTTGATGTCGTGATGGTAATGCAACATTTGTGTGCATTTATACACAGTACCTTTCTGTGTGTACGTTAGATGTAACCAATTTTGCATTAATACCTTCAACACGTGAACACTTATTTACTTTTAAAGTGTCTAATTTAAGTGTTATCATTTTCGTTCCAATTGCAATCTATTAACAAATTGTGTTCCATTCATAAGATTAATATAAAGATGTTCTACGGATATTAGGTTAAGAACAGTCAAGAAGTTGTAAATAAACAATCTGAATGTTTGAATAGCTTTTTACACTGTACTTTTACTTTTTACAGTGATTATACTCTGGTGTCTATTATATGTGTAACAATGGGTGAAATGAAGATTAATATCCATGATGGTATTAAATTAGAACAAAAGTATAATAAAGTAGTAAAACATATACAGGTATGAAAAATTAAAAATTGATAATATCTCTAATAAGTTTTAATCAGGTAATCGCTCATGGAATTATTACTATAGGATAAATGGAAACTTGTACCTGCATTCCTTAGAGGAAAAGGTCTTGTAAAGCAACATATTGATTCTTTCAATTATTTTATAAATATAGAAATAAAAAAAATTGTAAAAGCAAATGAGAAAGTGCTCAGTGATGCTGATCCCTTATTTTATGTGAAGTAAGTATTGTTACTTCAAATGTTGGAGTGTTTTAATAATTTACTTTTATTTATATTATTTGTCACAGATATTTAAATGTTCACGTGGGTTCACCTGATGTCGAGGAAGGTTTCAATGTAACACGTCCAACTACTCCACATGAATGCCGCTTAAGAGATTTAAATTATTCTGCTCCAATTACAGTTGACATTGAATATATAAGAGGTCATCAACCAATAATTAGAAATAATTTATTAATTGGAAGGTATAAACATTAAGAGATAAGTATTAAATATTAAATGATATGTGATACTAGTTAACTTGATCATTGTTTTGCAGAATGCCTATTATGTTGAGAAGTTCTAATTGTGTACTGACTGGTAAATCGCATTTTGAGTTAGCAAAAATGAATGAATGTCCACATGATCCAGGTGGTTATTTTGTAATAAATGGACAGGAGAAAGTCATTCTAATACAAGAACAAATGCTTAGAAACAGAATTATTTTAGAAGAAGATAATAAAGGGTGTATTGTAGCCTCTTGTAACAGTTCCACTCATGAGAGAAAGACTAAAACTAATATTATAGGCAAAGGTGGACGATATTATATGAGACATAATATTTTTCAAGATGTAAGTGGTATTTGTATATAAATGTGTTTGTATATAAAGATTTGTATGAAATATTTTTATATGCATTTTCACATTTTGTATGTATGTTAAGGATATACCTGTAACCATAATATTTAAAGCAATGGGAATAGTAAGTGATCAAGAAATTATGCAACTTATTGGTACAGAAGAAGAATTTATGAAAAAATTTGCACCTAGTTTAGAAGAATGTCACGTTTTAAATGTTTTTGCTCAAAATCAGGCATTGAGGTAATAGTATGTTAATTAATAATAGATTAATATGAGTTATTAATTCTATATAACGTTTCAGATTTCTTAATAACAAAAGGAAACAGAAAAGGTTCTCGGTTATAAAATCTAGTGTCACAGATGAAATGAAAGATATATTAGCAACTAACGTTTTGTCACATGTTCCTGTTAGTAATATAAAAATATTTGCTGTTATGCAATGTTTATAATTTCTATTATAGCTTGAAATGTTATTTTCTATTATAGGTTGTTGACTTTAACTTTAAAATGAAAGCAACTTATATTGCTCTTATGATTCGTAAGGTCATGAAAGCACAATCTGATGGAAAACTAGTAGATGATAGAGACTATTATGGTAATAAAAGATTAGAACTAGCTGGTTCGTTATTGTCTTTGATGTTTGAAGATTTGTTTAAAAGATTTAACTGGGAGGTAAAATATATATACTAAATAACAATATATAATAATAACAAATGATTTTTATTAATGGAGACTATAATTTTAAATATTGTATTTGTAGTTGAAACAAATTGCCGACAAAAATATACCAAAAATTAAAGCTGCACAGTTTGATATAGTAAAGCATATGCGACAAGATCAGATTACCAATGGATTAGCTTTTGCTATATCTTCTGTAGGTATCAGAATTAGTACAATTTAATATTTAAGACAAAGAAAAACATTCGTATAATAATGTACTGTGCATAGGGTAATTGGACCATTAAACGATTTAAAATGGAACGTCATGGAGTTACTCAAGTACTATCTAGACTTTCTTATATTTCGGCACTTGGCATGATGACACGAGTCAATTCACAATTTGAAAAAACTAGAAAAGTGTCTGGTCCTCGGTCTTTGCAGCCTTCGCAATGGGGAATGCTATGCCCTAGCGATACACCCGAAGGGGAAGTTAGTATTATTATTATGTTGTTTCATGTAAACATAACCGCCTTATTTAAAAGGAAAATCATTTTTTAACAGGGTTGTGGTTTGGTGAAAAATTTGGCTCTTATGACACATATTACTACAGAAATTGATGAAGAGCCAATTATAAGATTAGCATTCAATTTAGGAGTAGAAAATGTTAATATACTTGGTGGAGAAGAAATCAACAATAAAAACGTATACATGGTTTTCCTAAATGGTAATATCTTAGGCATTGTAAAAAATTACCAAAGATTGGTGCATGTGTTCAGATTATTACGCAGGAAAGGTCTCATTAATGGCTTTGTTTCTATATATACACAACATCAACATAGGTAATATTTATATTCGCGGTTAAATGTTAATACAACATTTTAATTCCTTATAAGTTTTTAATCGTTTAATTTGTTTTCAGATGTATTCAGATTAGTTCTGATGGAGGACGATTGTGTAGGCCATATATTATTGTACAAAATGGTGAACCTCTTATACAAGCTGAACATATAAAATTACTTGAACACGGAGTAAGATGTTTTGAAGATTTCTTGAATGACGGTTAATATACTTGGAGATGTATGTTTAATTGAATCTTGCTCGCACGTGTCTAACATTGTTGTATCATTAACAGGTTTGATCGAGTACTTGGATGTAAACGAAGAAAACGACAGCTCCATTGCATTTAACGAATCACATATTAACGAGAAGACAACCCACTTAGAAATCGAACCGTTTACTTTACTTGGAGTTTGTGCAGGATTAGTACCATACCCACATCACAATCAAAGTCCAAGGAACACTTATCAGTGCGCTATGGGGAAACAAGCGATGGGAACTATTGGTTACAATCAACGAAATCGTATTGATACGTTGATGTATAATCTAGTATACCCTCAAGCACCTATGGTGAAATCCAGAACAATAGAATTGATAAATTTCGATAAGTTACCTGCTGGTCAGAATGCAATCGTAGCTGTGATGTCTTACAGTGGCTACGATATCGAAGATGCACTTATTTTAAATAAAGCTTCAATTGATCGAGGGTACGGACGATGTTTAATTTATCGAAATGCAAAATGTACATTAAAAAGGTATGCTAACCAAACGTATGATCGAATAATGGGCCCACTGATAGATTCGAATACGAAAAAATCTGTTTGGAAACATGATATTATTGATAGCGATGGAATTGCTGCACCTGGAGAAATGGTGGAAAATCGAAAGGTACGTTTGTAAGTGCTTATAATAATGGCGATTTATTTATACGGTTAACAACATTTCTTTTTCACCTATAGGTAATGGTAAATAAATCATCGCCTTCTGTAAATATTGGACCAGTAAATTCTGGTAATGTCCAAGCACAAACGGAATATAAGGACGTGCCAGTTGTTTTTAAAGGACCCGTCCCAGCATACGTTGAGAAGGTGATGATTTCTAGTAACGCAGAAGATTCATTTTTAATTAAATTGTTATTAAGACAAACTCGAAGACCTGAAATTGGTGATAAATTTAGTAGTCGACACGGGCAAAAGGGTGTGACCGGTATGTGTTTTAATTTTTTGTTAATTAATCGTATAAAAATATTGTATCATTTTTGTATCTGTGTGCAGGATTAATTGTGGAACAAGAAGATATGCCATTTAATGATTATGGAATCTGTCCTGACATGATTATGAATCCACATGGTTTTCCTTCACGTATGACAGTTGGGAAGTTGATAGAATTACTTGCAGGAAAAGCAGGCGTTATAAAAGGACAATTTCATTATGGCACAGGTATGTTTATGCATAAATATTTTCTTACTGATTGTTATAACAGTGTTTCATGAAAATTTTATTCACTTAGCATTTGGAGGCTCAAAAGTGGAAGATGTTTGTGAAGAATTAGTAAGGCATGGTTATAATTATTTAGGCAAAGATTTTTTTTATTCTGGTATCACTGGGGAACCATTACAAGCGTATATTTATTCTGGTCCGGTAAGTTTATACGTTGTAGTATTCGTATCGTTACTTTATATTATGCAGTATATGTATACGTACATACATACTTTTTTATTATTATATAACACAGGTATATTATCAAAAATTGAAACACATGGTGCAAGATAAAATGCATGCTCGTTCTCGAGGACCAAGAGCTGTATTAACGCGTCAACCAACAGAAGGTCGTGCTAAAGAAGGAGGTTTACGATTAGGTGAAATGGAACGAGACTGTTTAATCGGCTATGGTGCGAGTATGATGTTGATAGAAAGACTTATGATATCCAGCGATGCATTTGATATCGACATATGCAACAAATGTGGTTTGATGGCATATAGTGGTTGGTGCCACAGTTGTCGCTCTAGTTCATGTGTTTCTACGATTTCTATGCCTTATGCTTGCAAGTTACTTTTCCAAGAACTACAGTCTATGAATATCGTACCTCGTTTAACTTTGAAAAATTATTGTGAGTAGTTTATATGTAAATATATGTATTTATAAGATTATATATACAGTAATAGTGTTACAGCGCTTCCCAAACATAGAGAAATATCGTTAAAAGTAGTCTACATATATCTCCGATATGCTCTATTATTTATTAAAACATATAGTAACTTTTTATACTGGAAGACATTAAAACAGTGGTCTTTAAAATCAGTTAATATATCAATTATCAGCTGTACATTATAAATTTCACTTTATCACATTTTAAAACAAAACTTAATATACATATATATAACATATGAATACATTATAATTATCATTGGCATGATTTTATATATTTTATTCGCGTATTTCAAATTTCACTTATTTATGAAAGAGTTTCAGCGAATAATTTCATCTCTGGATTTTCAATGATATTTTTACTTTGTATCAACCGCAATTCGATTCTTCTTGCTGGCTGTGACTCCTTATCTTGATATGCTAACAAACCATTACGAGTGTTATTTTTTGTATACTTTTGCACAAGAATATAACAGAATCAAGTACCTTGAGAATGGTTGTATGTCACGAGCAAAACATTGTACAGAGAATTTACAGTCTTTTCAATGGCAACTTTCAAGTCATCTTGTAAATGTGTGTGAGCTAAAAATAAGGCAGCAAAAAGATCTCCAGAACCAGTGAAATTGATTGGTATTTTTGGAATGTCTATTTTTATAATATTATTATCTGAAATCAAGATAAATTTTAATATATCTTAGTTCTTATGAAGAGCAGTATTTTTATTTTATTACCTTTGATTGTACTAAATATTGCTGTTAATTTATCACCAAGTTCTGTTGAAGAAACAGCTACTGTATCAGGACCAATTTCATGTAATTTCTTTACAGCATTTTGTAAGTCAGACATTGTTGCAATGTTCAAATTAGTTAAAAGCCTGAAACCATTATTATCTTAAATGTTAAAAATAAATGAAACTTTTTTTGTGTTAAGTAAGAATATGTAACCTACTCCAATTCAAATTGATTTGGAATTATAATATCTGCTAGTGGCACTATCTCTTTTATATAAATATCCTTTAGTGCTTCAGGTACATACATTTTTCCATTGTCACCCATAACAGGATCACATACTTGTATTAAAAAATGAATGTTTAATATTAGATTATGTTTTCTATTTGATGTATTTCGAATTTTACATTTATTTACCATATATAAGATTAGGATTTTTTTGTTTTAATATATGAACAACTTCTGCTATTTTTTTCAAGAATGAAGCAGAACCTACGTATCCTGTTAACAAGTAAGTATAATTGTCCAAGTCATTTTGTACTAAACAATCTAATATATCCTCTGAAACATGATCACAGGTATTAAACAAATATATGGTTACCTTCCATGACAAAAATTTGTATATGTTTACAAATATGATTAAATTCTCATCTTACCTAAATCCTTATCATTTAGTACTTGACCTTTAAAGACCTTATATCCAGTATGATTGGATAATTGAACAGAATTTATTACATCTACCTCAAAGCCCAGTAACTGAACAGAAAGGATTATTTTTTTTTATGTATATCGTAATATTTGCAGTTTTATTATTAAATCTTGTTTACTATATAATACTATAAAAGCTAATACCTAAATTGGTAAACAAATTTATTATAAGTTAAATTAATTCTTAATATTTATCAATGTTATAAACCAGAAACCAATAATAATGATAACAGAGTGTAATCAGTGACATCATATATAATATCCATTATATCTAATGGAGGATAATTTATTTTTCATTATAAATATACTACTTACCTGTAAAGGAAATGTTGCACTTTTATTACCAACATAACCAGACACTACATGACTTTGTATTGAAAGAATTCGTGGTGTCCTTTTGGAGCTCATGTTCATAACTGAGCCATACATACACACAGATACGCACGATAAATAATCTATCGAATAGAATATAGTAATCTGTACCGTGCATACCCGTCAAACGTTCTTATATACTTCACTGTACAGGATGCATCAAAAACAGTGTTTTGAAATCTTCTTAAATGAATTTAAAGAACTCCCTCCCCCGCTTACGCTGTTCCGCATTACTCGATCCGCTATATAGATTATATACAGGGTAAACGAAAATGTATAAGTAGAACAGAGCTCCCTAAAACTTGTATAAACCGGATCTCGTTTTTGAAAATGACAATTTTTTACGCTCTATTCGCTTATATATAATATATTATTTTCCATAGGTTCAAAGTTCAACAATTTTTTAATTTTTTAATTCCAAAGCCATAGTCTGCACAAATTTTGGTCTTATGATCTCAGTTTCAACATCTTAAAATTTCGAAGTCCGAACATTTCTAAATTCTAAGAATGGGAAATTTAAAAGTCACCCAGTTTGTTGATAACGGAATCTACGCTTCAGGAATTACTAAAAAGAAGTGATAATGTAAGAAAATGTGTTAAATAAAAATCACTGGATGTACAAACTTGATGTTATGATCGCTAGAAAGGCGCAAGCATGTTATTCTTGATTATGTGATATACATGCGCAAAATGAACGAATTATGTTGTTCAATAGTAATATTTTAACGCAAATTCAACTACATAATAGATATATGATAGAGCTACGTAAGTAATAAATTGTTTCTCAAGGTTATCATCTAATCAAGATCCTCTTCTACAGATATCTTGTTTCTATTACAGTGATATCTTTTCACATTATTTTATTTACAGAAATAATATTTCAAATTAATTTTCAAGATTGTTAATTATAATACGAGTTTAGAGCATATAAATTATTAAGATTTCATAAATTATTTGAAAACGCAAATTTTTTATGTGAGTAAATTGTGCGATTGACGATAAGGAGGAGAGATACCGATTGAGTAACTTGAAAAGATCACGATGATCGTGATGGCGAATCTACGTTCATATTATCTCGTGATTTGTTTTTACAGCCAGGAAAAGTATGGCGGCGTGGGAAGGTGAAAAATTTCAGAAGATCGAAAATGCCGACGATATTGAGGAACATTTTGATAACATTCTTGTGACCCATGATCTTCAGGATTGCTTGGACGATAGCTTAGATTTAACTAATTTTGGAAAAGTTTATGAACCAAGTGCTGTGTTTGGCTATGAAAAGTATTCAGATGACGATACTCCTATCGATGAAAGACTGTCTAATAACAACACCACGGAGTAAGATCACTTTAATTTTATGCATTTATCTTTTACTTGTAAATAATACGAACATTTTTCGAAATGACTTATTTCTTCAAGCTAAGTTACTAAATGAAGAAATAAAAATTGTTCATAACCTATACGTTTACATATGAATTGAGCATTTTGTATCCTATCCTTATAAGGATATAACGCATTTTGAAATTAGAGCCTTAATATTTGGTGTTATATTATATATCACTTATTGAATAAACATGAGGGAATTCATTATGTTATCAATAATTTTTTGTTCGTTTCTTAATTATACAGTATTTATCTCTCACACATATATGTGATTGTTTTTCTTCAATTTTTGTTGAACCTGTTAGTTTTTGAAATTACTCTTTTAGTTTGTATGTGACATATGATATGTTAATATTTGTTGTCACATTGATAAATTTACATAATTATTTAGATTTTACAATAAATGCTTGACTATCATTAAATACTAAATACGGGAGTAGTCATCAGTAACAATAGATTTAAGTATTACTCATGCTTGATATTATTACGTTTCTACTGATAGAAGTAGAATACATTGTATACATTGCAAATTATTTCATTATATTATGAGAAGAATTATAGATCACATAAATTAGGTATATATTTAATTATGAGATATTATTATAAATAATGTATTCACTATTATAGGTCAATACATCGTACAGTTAGCCCTCATGAAATTTATACGCATATTCATTTTGACAATGATGACACCTTACAAGCTGAATCTAAATATACCACTATTACAATTGAAAACACAGTTCCAGATATGAGTCAAAAGCATATTGGTCGTTACACTTGTGAATATGAAGGTTGCAATAGAACATACAGTACAGTTGGAAATTTACGTACTCACATGAAAACTCACAAAGGTAAAATTTGTACATAATATGAACATTATTATAAATCATTACATTATAATGCATTACTAATATTTAAAATGTTCAGTACATAACAGTATACTGTGTATGGTCTTGTTTTGTATTTTTTAAAACAAAGTAAAAAATATTGATCACAGAATCACTATTTTTGTGTTAATATTGCTTATTGCTTTGTATGGGTGATATAACTATAATATAAGCTCTGTATGTTATGCTTATATAAACCAATGTAACATTTACTAAATATTTAATATGTATATATTTTTTATGCTTGCTGAAAATTGTAGGAAACAAGGTAAGCATATAAAGTGTTATTATTAATATTATATTTAATGTTTTTAATAAATAAGAACATATAGAATTTGCTCATGCTTTATAAACTTTTTTATGTACACATTTTATTCATTATGTCATCACTGCTGGTATAAAGGGAACGCTTTGACCTGCATGGCTTTCAGATACTGCGAGCAATAGGTAGCCCAGCAAACTTTTTATGTGGAAGGAATTCTCAAAACTTTCAGGCGAGTATCGATTTAAATGTGCAGAACCAAATTGTGGCAAGGCCTTCCTCACGTCATACAGCCTAAAGATTCATATTAGGGTACACACAAAAGTAAAACCATTTGAATGCAATTACAAAGGCTGCGAGAAAGCATTCAATACCCTTTATAGACTGAGAGCTCACCAAAGACTTCATAGTGGCAACACATTTAACTGCGAAGAGACTGGATGCGTTAAATTCTTCACTACTCTAAGTGATCTCAAGAAACATATACGTACTCATACTCAAGAAAGGCCTTACAAGTATGTTTTTGGTATTTTTAATTACTAATTCTTGTCTCTAGTTTTATATTCAATTATGATGTAGCATTATATTTTTTTTTCTATTAATAAAATTTTACTCGTGATACATATTTCAAGGAAATTAAAGATACCAATAAATGTAAAGTACGTGCATAACATTAAAGATGTATAAGTAGATATTACAGACACTAATGTTCTGAGCAATCAAATTTGTATGTGTATATGTTTTAAACATAGTTACATCAGAAAATTCTCTAACTCTCATCTTTCTAACGAGTAAATTATACGAGATATAATATGTACAACGCATACAAACAATTTTTTTAGATGCAGAGAAAAAGGATGCGGTAAAGCTTTTACAGCGTCACATCATCTAAAAACTCATAAAAGAACGCATACCGGAGAACGACCTTATGTATGTACTTTTGAAATCTGCAAACGATCTTTCACTACACCTCATAGTTTAAAAAGTCATTTGAAAACTCATAAGAGAACGATTAATAACGATGAATCGGTATGTAAAAAGATTCATATTGTTTTTATATAATTTCTGGTCGTTTGCAATGATGTTATATTGTTTTATCACAGAAACACGAAGGAAACTATGATGAAAGCGGAAACCAAAGCAATAGTGATATATTAAAGTCAAAAGTCGATGTTAATGAAATAACTTCTAGCAATGTAAATGTGCCATCTTATACTATTATACCAACGTTACCTTCTAGCAATATACGATCCACCGAAACTGCAAATGATCAATCGACTTCTACAAGTGATATGATAGATATTTTAAGTCAGGATAGATTAAACAAACAGCTTGATTATAATGTTACGAATAAAAATAGAGAAAATATAAATAAATCTACAGAAGTTACTCTTATTGCATCGAAAAATATTATTTTAGACAATTTTACCGAAAATGCGATTCATAATTTTAATAACAATGAAAATTATGATAAATTTAAGATATTCAATCAGGTAAATGATTCGAATTTGCAACAAGACAAGTTAAGAAAAAGTGAAGATGGCAAATTGAATAATGTAACAAAATCTAATTCGATAAGTTTGGAACAAAAAATTATACAAGACGGTTTACAAAATGCGATCGCTCACATTTCAGAAGGAACAGATTTTACAAGCGATGTGCAGCAGTATGAAAATCGTACAATTGTTACTGAAAAGTCTTATAATAATAATAGAGCAGCTGTAGAAAACAATGCGATTTTGTACGATGCCAGTTCCATAACTAGTCACGTATCAGATATAATAAGTTCCTCTAGTGAAACTCAACTTTTCGATAATGAGATAGAACCATTTATTACTGATACATTACGAACTGGATCTCTTAACGAAGTTGAGCATTCATCCAATTCTAACGTAGTTGCAACAACCCAGTCGGAAGCTATCGAATTAGCTATAGCATCTGAGGAGGAAATACCATCTCCCTGGATAGACGTTATGACATTGGCAACGCCATCTTCTTTGAGAAGGCAGTCTTGGTCAGAGTTGAATGCTTTTCCAACAGCTGTCCATTCGTTAGTAGATTTAGTTGAACCAGAGCCTTACCCATTGCAAATAGAAAGTCAGTTGCAATCGTTACAACAGTTAGATAATGTAAACCTAGTAGATGTTGAAAATATTGAAGTTACACAGGAATGTGTTGACGACAAACAAACAAAAAATAGTACAAAGACGAAGAAGTGTAGAAATGTTTTACAGGAAATCACAGCTGAAGCAGATATATGCAAATGTATTGATTGCAAATGCAGTGATCTGCAAAACTGCCAAAATTGCTCAAATAATACAAATACAAATACAAATACAAATACAAATACAAATATTAACAATACAACTACGAATGTTAATAAGACAAACATATCATCAAAAGTGGTAGATGATTTTGTACATTGTTTACGAGAAGAATGTTTTTGTGACAGTGAGCCAACAAATTGTGGATCTTGCTGTGTTGTTATTTGTTTAAAAACATTAGAACAATTGCAAAAAGTATTCAGTCTTACTTGTTGCAAAAGTACTAGTACTATAACGTGTTGCAGTGAGAAATTAGTACCTTCATTAATGAAATGCCCATTAGCGAACAACCAATAAAACAAACGTTTTATCGTGTGTCTAGTCATATCGAAAAAAGCATATTTTTGCACAAATGTCTAATAAGAACTTGTTATTTATCGTGATGCGTAGATTAATTCACTTAGCTTTAAACGCGATTTTTGGTATAAATATTGATTTTAAAATTTATTATTTAAGATATAACGAAAGTACGGAACAGTGTATACTAGGCTTGTTGATTTTGACCGGCTATATGACATATCTGGGAATTCAGGTACTCGCAAAATACCCGTACTCTCATACGTTACATGAGGTTATTTAGAATTTTTATTGGGTAATCAATCATTTTGCAGTCATTGCCGATAAATATCGATATCAAAAAGGAATAATATACAAATAATTTAATACTTATTGGTGGTGTTTATTAAAGATTGGCTTCCCAATTAAAATTTTTGACTATCTCTGGTATGCAGGTGTATTATAGATATCCAGGTAATTTTTGCCTAGCCAGATATCTCATAAAAGTACAGTTCTAATACATAGCGATACTATGTATATTTCAAGAGACTCGATTATACAGATGCAATATGTTATGATGTATTTTAACGTGTGCCAATGTATTCGTAACTTTTTTTACTTAAAACTGTTAAGTACACAACGTTGTTGTCGAATAGTTTTTAGAAAAAGCTCTATTATTTACACGTATCAAAGAGTAGTAAGGCGTCTATATAAAAAAATAATAGTTATGATATGTTAATATTCATAATATCAGACCTTCATAAAGTCGATTGTATGCATTAAAATGTTTTATAAAGATACCTTTGATATCTGTATTTTAAGTAGATGAATATATCTTTAATGTACAAATATTATGTAGTATGTGTTATCTTTTTACACATAACCGATGATTATGAGAAGTCACGAAGTTTTATAAGTTAATGATGTTTATACCGATTTATGTTAAATTTATAAAAATCATCGATTGTGTGTACCTAATATATTAAAAATGTAAAATGAAATATATTTATTGTTTAGCAGCTGTTTTCTGATGTACAATATTTAGAAAACGAATACAACGTGTCAAATAATGAAGTATTTTAAAAGCTATATACATATTGGCACCTTTTAAAGAACTGAAACCGGGTAAAGAATGTAATACTTGTATATTTTCACTATCAAAGTTGTGGCTGTAATAAGTACTTGTTAAAGGCAATAAAATCAATGTACCTAAATAGATTTTAAACAAAAAGAATTTGTGTTAAAACGAAGTAAAATTTGACTAACATACAATAAATTATTGTATAATGTTATATTTTGTTGTCATTTACTTCCTATAATAAGATCAGTTACACGTATACAATGTACATGTATTTGTAATTTGATAATCCTTTTATTATTACTGTATATTTATACAGGATCGTGGCAGAAATGTGATGAATACATGATCTAAAATTTAATAACATGTAGAATAATGCTGAAACATTTAAACGATGCTTATTGCGCAGCTTGCACTAAAGCTTCAGCTACTTCGATCGCGATAGCTGCTTCTGCTCTGTCTTTTTCGGTTGATGCAGTCGATAACTGTTGTTGAGCTTTGCTAAGAACATCCTTGGCTGCAGAGTTATCAAGATTCTCTACAGGGTGGGCTTCTTCTGCCAAAACCTGTTATACAATGTTTGCATATTAATACTCGCAGAAAAATCATAGGAAATGATCGATATTTCTGTTCTTTCTTCATTATACAATATTATACCTGCACGCTGCTGTCTTCATTTATAGTAACTGTTCCGGAGGAAACAAAAATCTTTTTAACTTCTCCTCCCTCTTCGTACACTGTAACTACACCCGGTTTTAATACAGCCAGCGTGGGAACATGTTTTGGTAAAATACCAAAAGAACCAGAAAAGGATGGCACATCTACTTGTTTGACGACAACTTGGTCATAAAATACCTATAAAACAATAATTTCATAGCATTTAAAAGTTCAGTTCCAAAACGTGCTTACATAAATCGAAGTATCTATCTACATACTTGATTAGCTCCAGCAAAGGTGAACTTCATTTCATCTCCAGCAACATCGGCGTACGTCCTCCTCTGGTTACGAATATATCTTAAATAAGGTCGCAAATTACGAGTAAGAGTTGCCATCTTTGACGTACTGCAATAAGAGTTTATTCATGAAATTTTATTAATTAAAGATAGACAGAACTGGTTACATCACACGTTCGAATTACATATATTACTTATATTTTAATCTGTAAGCGTGTTAGAAAAATGAAATATACACACGAATAATTTTCAAAATCATATATCTCCTCTAACTAAAAGTTCAATAAACTCACCGTGTGTTTATTTAAATATATTTCTTGCAAAAATTAACGTTATAGCAACTATCACAGATATAAGCAGAAAGTAACATCGGCCAGCATAGACAGCCGAATACGAATGTGAACTCGGTCGCGGAGCAGACGACAAACCAGTTTCTACTTTATTCGTAGGATGGCGCTGTTATTGGCTCATTACTAGTGGCTTATTCGACTTGAATTTGAAATATTTATGCGCAACGATTACTCCGACTCTAAAATAAATATTACCAGCGGAGTGACCGTGAGTCGATCAAAATCCGTCGATAAATGGATCGAGTTAGTCGAGGAAATGTATTGTCTGAATTTGAGATTGCTAAAACTTCGAATCGTGCAATAAACGAGCGACGTATTGTATCGCGTTAATTCCTCTATTCTATCGGTAGATAGTGCGTGCGATAACGAAAGTAGAATCGTCCGTATTTATATATAACCGAGTATAACTCTTAATAGATCCAGCGACGAAAAAACTGCACCCCTATCATTGTGCAATATTTTATGTTTAATTAACGAACGGTTTAATTTTAAACCGATAGTGGAACATAGATATTGGGTATTATTATAGGAAGGTATTATATGTATAGAGTATAATATTACATATTATATAGGATAACAGTTTTATTTTAATATTTGGATTATGTACAAAAATAACAATAACTTTGATCGTAGCATACGAAGGGATAAAATCGTAACGTTTCTAAGTAGAATTTTGTACTGTAACGAATCGTTATTACATCGTTGTCAGTACAGCTACAGCCCAGTGTAATTTATATTATTGCATTGCCTTCTATATTATTTATGATTAGTATTTATTCTTTCTATCGTGTTACACAATATTCTAAACAGTATCGGTAAATTTATCTAATTATATCCGGTAAATACTGTAGCTTCTTTACGCGTATTCATGTATCGCATCCTGATCACCGGATTCACGGAAACTATGCACGCTAATTAAATATTTACAAGTTCGCTATGTATAACAACTAAAAAAATAATTATAAATCTCGATCGATTACAAATGTACATTATTACAGACGAAGTTCGTTTTTACGAACGAATTCGTTAACAACCGCGAGCAAAACGGTTTGCCGCCGAGACAAATCATGCGAAAGAGTAGGTATCTCGCAAGAAAAGTCCGTTTCACGTTTTACCAGTTAGCTAGCTAACTGGTCAACCCGTAACTTTATTTTCGCTTTTATTATACGTCGACTCCGTCCGACGACGTGTCGGAAGCTTGTTCCACGTTTTCTTGATGCCTCGATCTAACGTGCCTCTCAAGATCTCTCCTCCTGACCAACACTTTGCCGCACAATTCGCACCTGTAGGGAGTTTCTCCGTCCGCGTGCAATCTTACGTGTTTGTTTAAATTGCTCGGGTCACCGAACGGTCGCAGGCAGTACTTACATTTCAGCGGTTTGTAGCCAGTGTGGGTTCTGTAAAGATAAAACATAACGATCATAGTCATATTCCAAAATATTGGATTCGGGATTCGTCGAACGTTAATAGTCGTATAACCAGGGATTCCGTTGCCGCGCATCGTGTTACTATTTCGCCGAGTCGAGGTGTTCCCTGCATTTATAATTTCTTTCGCGGGAATACGACGAGGTTCTATCGTATCTTAAAGGAATTTTTTTTACTAACCTTATATGTATTTTCAAGCCGTATTTCCGCGAGTAGACTTTTCCGCAATAGATGCACAGATGTCCTTGCTTCGATTTTCCAAGATTGCTGACTATCGTTTCCATTTGTGCGGCATTTACCTCGGTTGGTATCGACGGCGCGTTCGTTTGTACATTGTACGTCGACAAGACAGCCTCGTCCCTGTTCAATGGGCAAACCGAGCCGAACAGGTTGGACTGATTATTGTACGGTTTGAAGGCGGAGTGCCGATAACTCAAGTCGTTCGTCACCGGAGAAACTTGAGTGGAGGAGCTCGGGGATATCTGCGTGGGCGACGGCTGATTCGAAGACGATGGCGACTGTTGGTTCGAAGAGCTTGGCGAGTTATTCGTCAGAGACACACTGGAGTCCATAGTTTCCACCAGGATCGGCGATATCCTGGTGGACGAGGACCGCGACGAGTTGGTCAATTCGAATCTGAAAGTCGACTGCGGGAACAAACTGAAGGACAGGTTGGTTCTCGGCGATAAACTGAACTCTTTCGCCAGCAGGGACCAAAGATGATTAGTTTCCAGTCGATTGCACTTTAGAGCCAGGTGAATCTTCAAAGGATTTGGATACTCGAACAGGTTGTCGCACATGTGGCAGATGTAGCGATTTTGACCTGAAATTAATACAAATTACATTTAGTTAGAGCGATCCATTACTCGACCACGAATCAACCAACGTATCTAGATTTTCTTTAACGAATCTTATCGACCGTAATCGAGAAAAGCATGAATTACGAATTCGAAACATCCGTAAGAAGTTTTAAACGATTTGGTAACTAATAAGCCTCGCAAAAATGCGCTTTCGCGTTTCATTTCAGAAACTATAAATTCTTCGCGGGGTTCGAGATAGATGAGACTGTAGATGGACTATCCGCGAATAGAAGATACTAAATTATAAATTAGCGGATTCGTTGGTCCAATTAAGAGTAAACTAATTTCTGTAAGAAACGTTAACTGCGCGCGGATACGGTTATTTTCAGCGAACTGTGAAGCTGCTATATCGCTATAATTTCACGTCACCGAATATTTGAGACGATTTCGAATCGATTTGCCTTACCTTGAATGTTGCAAGGTGTCAGGAAGGGCATGTTCATCATCGCTAGAATGCTCTCGGTGAACCACATCAGCAAAGGTTCACCCGGCGAGATGCTTCTTATCGTTTTCAGCGTTACTCCTTTATCGGTGTTCATCAGGAGCACGTTGCAGCTCTGACAATCCTTAGCGAACGAGACGATCTTCAACCAACAGGACGTGTTCACCAGACCGTCCACGCAGTACAACCGACCACCTTCATCGGCTACTTCGACCTGCGATCGAACAACGAAAATTTCGTTAGCTTACGCGTATCTTCTTGGATACGGTCCCTGCTATTATCATCGTAGAGGCAACCGGTACCACGGTCGTTCGGATTGAACGTTATGCGAAATAGCTCATCAGGAGACAGGAGAATTTCGAAAGTTAGAAATTTGGAAGTTTAACGCGATGTACCGTTGCACGTACGACGATTTTCACTGTGCGGCAATAGTTATCGCACAGACAGGATTACAAACGATACGAATTACACGTACGTAACGAATTATCGATGTACTTTTCTGACACAGCTTGTTCACGTCGATGATCTCGGTGGAAGAGTCTCTTGCCAGAACACCGGCGGCTCTAACTATCGGCGGCATATCCAAGCACGCTTGGGACGTCCTCTCGATCGCCTCGATGCTCATCATCAGCGCGTTATCCGTCAGCAGCGGGTACATGATCGCGTTCGTTGGTTCCATTTGCGTGTCTCCAATAATCCGTGTCAAATATCGTTGTACATACCAGACGTACCGATCGCTTTTTAAAAACGTCGCGCGTTCGCCGACGAAAAAATCAGGGCACGAAACACCTTTACGACAACGACTCGAAGAAACCTCGACCGATTATCACTTTATCACCGATACCAACGGAAACTCGTATTCCAGGAATATTAAAATCTTTGTGGATGACGATGATGCGATGTCAAAGTGTTAACTGAGTATGACCTGCATTCCGCACGTGGCTTAAATATATTTGGAGGGCTTGTGCCCCGAGTTGACTATGGGGTTCGGTTCCCCTTCTCCCTGTGATGCTCGCACCCCCGTCTCTTCCCGTAGCCAGTGTTCGTGTAATTGTATTTAAAGAGACGATTCGAGGGTGGCTCGGCCCCGTGCTTGCGATTCTCGAATCCTGATGCGGTATCCTCACCGACGCGACGGTGGGGATGTTGTGGTTGATTCAGAAGATTCGGAGAAGGGGGCCGAGGTTTCGATGGACGACGTTCATCCAGCGCAAGGTGCAACGATCTAACTTCCCTATCTTATTGCCTTTTCGTATGTTTATTCGCGTTAAATAGATTACAGAACCTTCGTTGCGACTTCGTTCGATTACGAGACCACGATTACGGATTTAGGTTTCCGAAGGCGATTAAGGGACCAGACGATATGCGAAACCGCGATATGTTAAGTAATTTTGGTATCAAGATCCTTGAACCGCGTGAAAGACGCGAGAAACGTATTTATAGGATGAAGTTTCATCGAGGATTACATAAAGAACGAAATGGCACCATATCCTACATCTTCGAAGAATGTTCCATTATCTCGTCCGTGTTTGGTAGCGTTTCGAGTGTAGTATAGCAACCTCAGAAATCAATTTTCCGATCTACTGCTGAATCGTTTCGGATCTGTTACCGGATCATGTTCGATCTACTACCGAATCGTTACAAATAAAGTCGCTTTTTATAACGATCAAATACGTTCGTTTTTCGTTATAACAAACGTACATACGTCGTTAGTTGGTAAATTTTCTTTCCGCCTTCGCGTACATTGTAAAAGTCACGTTCTCACCGGTTTACCGTTGACTCTTTTACGTGTTAAAAGTGGCAGTTTCAATGTCGGGTTTATTATATGGAAAGTTTGTGTTCATCGAACTATGAAAATTTTCGCAGTACTAATCGATACCTGGAGATTCACCATTATGAATATCACGAATTCGGTTAAAAATCAGTCAACCAGAACTTCGTTGCGCATAGATTACTTTACTACCCTCGAAGGTAGAACGATCTCGGAAATAAAACCGTTCTCGAGGACCGCCGAAGAAAGTGACCGCTAATACACCTAGGTCGCTTGCAGGTACAAAGCCGACGTTACGGATGCATGAGCACCGCATTGTATCCCTGAAAGGGATAAATAAGGTACGGTGCCACTGATACTATAATATTGAAAACTTGTCTCGGCTGGCGCCAGATTGTCTGGCCTATATTATATGCCTTCTGTCTACGACTCGGCTTTTCGTTCATGGTTGTTCAAGCGTAACCTAATTTATTGGGGGGCACAGGTACCTCGCATCCTACTTACCTTTATTCCATTAATTTCTTTTGTAATTTTTATTATTTTCGCCCGGCTCGATGTCTTCATTCTTTGTAATTTAATTGCACTAAATAAGTACTGTTGTTTCAAATTCTTGCCACATTAAAACATTTATTTTACAAGTTCATTAAACACTCGTACTCGAATCGGATATTTTTTAAAAGATGCTGCCCGCTACAAAAAGACTCCCCGAGAATACAGATCGGTTTATTAACGGGGGCGAAAGAAGATTCGAATAGACCGTTCTCGTTAATATCCCGTTCATTGATCGAATTACGCGTTTTGTTCGGCTTTTTCTTCCACTTTGAATACGTTCACGAATCGTAGAGACATCGGTATATCGACTCTCTTATTGGAAATTTCGCCGATCGACGATGGTAGGTCGTGGAGCGTCACCAGGAGCAGCCACGGTGGCTGGAAGCGTGTTTGATAGGGCTATAAAAGCCTCATGTGAAAGGACATTGTTTGGCTCAGCTGCAAACCAATGCGTACCCCGTCGAGGACGGGGGATCCCGACGAAAGGTGCATCTGAATCAACGGTTGATTAGGAAATTAAGTGGCTCATTCTTCTCGCGAGCGTGCGTAGATCGCGATCGCGCGATATCGTGCTTGGATTTGCCTAATCGTTCGTCGATCTCCATTCTCCCTCGGTCCACGAAAGTTCCGATTTCGATTCATCACGGTGGACGACGCGAATAGATCGCTATATCTTTCGGTTGCTTCTTTCGACAGAAATTAGCGTACAATAGCTCGCGTTAACATTTCGCGGCATAGTATCCGAAAGTATAGGAAGAACCATCGACGAACGCGTAAAATTAACATTTTCTTCCAGCGTGCATACGTATAGTCGCGATAAAGATCGACGCAGAGCTCGAAACGACGTTGAGAACGCCTTTACGAAATAATTATTTTGGAATAACTTGGTACAATTTCTTTGCGAGACCGAATTCGGTGGTTTTTGCATTTAAGGTGGTATAAATTCCAATCGTTTGTAACCGTACCGCGGACTAATCGATCGTTTAAATATTCGAATCGCGAGTACGTGATTAAACACACGGCGACAATTTCCTGGTATTATTCCGCTACTCGTCCGATGCGACGCGACGCGACGCGACGGCAATATACCTGAAACTAGTCAAAGAGACGAGAAAAATGTCTAACTTTCCTTAATGACTCGCCTAATACTTTGGTCCGTAGCTATCGCAGTTACGCAGTTACAGGTATCCTACGCTAATTGCTAGTACCAACCGACTATTCCTTCTGTAACGATACTCGAGCCTCTTAATACGCTGATCTTTATCTAATTCTGGTTTAAAGACTTTTAACGTTATTCCGGGTATTTAGTTTGGTATTAGAGATTGTGCGCGTTCGACGGAGATAAAGTTTAACGGCGTTCCTACGACTCACTTAGTCGCTGCGTATATTATTGAAATTTTGTAAATTAACATTTTCGTGGAATATAGTCCGAAATACGGAGAAAGTTCCGGAGATTAGTCACAGAGACATTTGCGACCGTACAAGAAAAGCAGAGAAAGAGTATGGTCCTTCTTGGTGGATCGTCTACGGGTGATGTGATTCATCTGGGGGTGAATGGTGCCGGACCAGGGAATGACACGAGTGTTCACAAGCTGCACCATCCCCTCTGTCGATCCCTCTTCTGGTCCCTCGAAACTCGAGCATGCTCTTCCTTGTCCCGTGTTCTACCTATCGAAGCAACTTGCGGCAAGTGTTCGGTAGCCCTTTGCACGCTTCGTCGGTGGTAAACAACGATCGGAAAGCCATTCAGAAATTTTATTTTATCCCAATTCGCCCCTCGCCTCGCCTTATTTTATCGTTATTCGCGTATCGAGAAACAACTTTTCCCGAAAATCGTTGCCTCATAATCTTTTTTACAGCTGTTGCTCGACGAGAAATCTTTCAAACGCTTTCGGTTCTACGGAATTTCGCATCGGGACTTTCGGAATCGCGTAACTTTGCCATTTTAGGACAAGAGCTGGAACCTCGATCTCGGCGATACAACGAGAGCCTATTGTACGACGTTCCTTGGATGTAAAAAATTTCGTGTAACATTCGTTATAGCCTGTCCCGATAATAAACATTCGATTGGACGCAAATGGAAATGCTTATCTGGCCACGACTCTCGGGTAAATTTTGGTTTTTGCCCGCATCCAGGCTTGGGGTTGCACCCCCTGGTTGTCTCTTTCTAAAATCGGGGTGCATTGAAAGAAGCACGGCGCGGGCCAGCCAGCGAGCAAGTGTTCCGCCGTGACCAATGGGCCCTTGCACGCATGTGCGCGCTTCCCAATGCGATATTAATATCGCGATTATCATCTACGTATTATCGCTCCTCCCTCCTGCGTTGCTCAAAATAAGTCTCGAAGAAACACCCTCTTTTTGGCTTGTTCGTTCGTGCCCTGTTCACTCGCGATCAAACTTTCTTACTTATTATACTTTTGCTAATGAATTTCGAGAGCTTCGTTGATGAGTTTCCTAATTTTTAACGTTCACCGCTCGCGATCGGCACGCGGATGATCGGCGACGAATCGGTCAACGAAGCAACAATTCCCTGTCTGAAATCGGTGGATCGAGCGATCGTTAGGGGACAAGCGTTTATGCATACGATTAAATGTTCGATAGCGAAGCACGAGCCTTCCGGTTTTCGAATTTAAGCAGACATGGACCCCATCGATACGCAGCGTCGTAACAAATCTTATTGTTTGGTGCCCTTTTACGAGATTCTATATAACACGTAACCACCCTGGATGCTGCGGGGTAGAGTCTGAATTATGGTCGCCTTTGCGGGGAGGTGACCATAAAGGTGATTCGTTTCGGTTCTGCAAGTGTCAAAAGTTTACCCCTAATGGCTCTTCCAACGAGACACTGGCTTATGCATTATTTATCAAAGATCGTCGCGACTATACGCGATCGCTATTTAATTGTACGATACAATTTCTATTTAATTTGTTATTATTCGTAATCGTAACTGAAGCTACGTTCGTTTCAATTTCCTTTTGCGGTAGAAATTTTTCGCAACGAGTTTAACCCGTTGTTTGGTCCGTTAAGGTGCGCGTGTCTCCTTAATTCGACATCTTAAGCGAGCTTAATCTTTCGACGGTGAAAAATTTAGTCGTTGAGACCACGTGCCGTCGACATATTGCTCGTGTCTCTCGAAACCGAGCACCGTGTAACGCGACACGTGCCACTTGAATACACCATAACACCGTAGGAGAGAACGGTGCCCAATGCACCCCGTACTCCAATTCCTATTTAACCATTAGCTACTATTTACTTGATTTTAGCAGTCAATTCTACGAGTTATCAAGAACAAACGCGTAGTTAATAGGGAAGCTGTCATTGGTTGGTTGCTGATGTAAAACAGACATCGAATAGGGTTTTCGTCATTTTTCTTATTCGTACGGCACGCTGATCGGATTTTAATCGTACAAATAATTGGATGGTATATATGTTACAACACGGGACAGAACGTTAGAGGACGAGGAATAACTTTATTTCCAACAAATTTTTACTTAACTTGGCAGTCTTCGGATATTTGATTCTTCGATTCTATTTTAAGGAGTTACGGTTAAGAAGATAATTCGCGATCAAATAAACGATGTAGAGTCAAGTTGTTACAGAAACGCGTTGCTCGACGATGCTCGAGCTTCGCGTTAGTAATTTTATATGGAGGGCAGAAACAAAGAGGAGCATTTTGTAATCTTACGATCGAATCGTCCATATTGACAAAGAAAATCACGCAGAGACGCAGGTGACACGGATCACATGATAAAATAACGTAGACACCCCCTTTGAGACCGATCAGAACCCACCTCCGTACCCCTTCTCGAATCTCCCCAAAAAACACGACTCACTTGGCACACAAGTTTCGTGCATATAATACGTACGGTATCGGGATGAACCTCCCGCTTAATTTAATCCAATACAATATGGCTCCCCCTACCTTCACCTTGTCGTTCACCATTGAAAGGGGTGCGTTTAAGAGGGTGGGTGGCTTTTTAAAACTGTACCGATCTCGATTCACCGTGAAACCTTATCCTATTATGATCGATCTAATCCTGATTGGGCTGGACAGGTTTTCTACTTTCGCGGTGTACCGACGAAACTTATCTATTTTTCAGGACGAATCTCCCGAAGACTCATCGAAACTTTCGTTCTTTTATTTTATCGAATTTTCGAGCCATTTTAATTCTTCGTAGTTTATTCGAGCTTCCCTCAAGAATTACTTTTCCATTTTGTAACAATTTTAATTAGCGATTACCGAAATTTAATTTGACCTCGGCCTGGTAGACTCCATTAACCAGTTGAGCGTTCGGCCATTCGTAAAAGCTTCGCAGAAATGGAGGTTGCATTTTTAGGTATTATCGGTAGGGCAGGTACGTACAAGTCTGAACCGGCCTAATAAATAGCAAGGTACACGGGTATCGGTGACGCCAGGCTTTAGGGCTTCGCAGGCCTTTCGTCGCTGGAACTTCTTCGCCGGAAGCTATGATTCAGAAGCTTCTATACCATTTATCTTCACCTGCACCACGAACAATCTTTATTACACCGTAATTGCTATACCTTTTTGCCTTTTAACAAATTTTTGTTAGATGGCATTACGAGATCGTGCTTTCCAACAAATTTACAAATTTTCAACATTTCGCTTAGCGAGTAACGACGCGTTTTTTAAAATGCTGCGTCTTATTAAAATTTTCCGAAAGTATCGAATTAGTTCGAAGCGTCTTCCTCGAAATTTTATTTTTCAAAAGTATAATCAGAATGTTTGGAAACCGAGCGGGTTACTCGTTCGAAATTCGTGCAGGGTACACGCACGAGTACGAGTCGCGTGTTCGTTTTTCCTGAACCGCGGATTCTCCTAAACCGAAATAACAGACGCTAACGGGGGAAGTAAAACAACGTCCGACAATTTTAGCGACCGATTCGTATTTTCGATCTCTTTAGTGTGTCGCTTCAGCTGCCGTAGCATGTACGATACCTCCAAAAGATAAACCATCGAAGACAAGTTACCCACCATCGAGCACAAATACCTTAATCCTGTCTAACTTGGTTCGAAGCGTTGGTTTTTCCTCGGATCGTGTAATTTTTAACGAGAGAAAATATACATAGGAGGGGAAGAAAGTATCGAACCAGAATATTAAACAATTTCATTTATTTCGAATTACTTCGAACGTTTGCATCGAACGATGGCATTCGTGAGAAAATTCCTCACACGGCTTCGCTCGTTCCTTTCCGTCGGACTTATCCTTTTTCTCCACTCGAAACGGATCTGCGAACACACGGAGAAGATACCTTGATTAATTTTTACGTCATCGAGCGGTTCAATGCGGTCGCGCGTACAAGACTTTCGGTTTCGATCGGAGTAAAATAAAATCGATAATTAATTTCCGATGGATTTTCGTGCGAGACACGGGGCACGGTGGTGGCGATGGTTGGTGTTTGCTATGGGGATCGCAAACGCGGTGACCTGTCACGGGGGCGCGACTCCACGAGATGGATTTGTTTCGCAGCTGTGTACACTGCTTAATGTACGAGCTAGTAGAACCGGGGATTGCTCCTCCGACGCTGGTGAAGGTGTCCCAAAATCCGAAAGCTAACTATGATACGCTCGTTTATGCGTTCGACGATCAACGAGCGTTAAAACCTTGGTAAACGGACGGTTAGATGTCGGTAGCAAAAAAAAAAAAAAAAAAAAAAAAAAAAAAAAAAAAAAAAAAAAAAACAGGAACTAACGACGGCGGAAGTAACCACGCGTTAACCTGCTACTTCGGAAGGATGAGTCAATTCGTCGTTGGACCGTAACACTTTTACTTTCGTTCGAGTCGTACAACGACTTCGTATATAATTCGTATATAATTCTTTAACGGCATTCGAAAAAATAGTCGAAACTTGGTTTTTCGGTTTTTTTTTTTTTCTTTTTTTTTCAACCTCGAAACTAGATGCAAAAATAGACGTTCGTTATAGTTTCACGCACCAGAGTATTTCGACTAATCGACTCTTTCGACGACGTCCGTATTTTCGATGGCCGGTGGTTGATAATTGACGAAATTTGTATCGGTGCCTCCATCTTCTAAATGGTCGACCGCCGGTTTTATCCTCGACGCATCGTATTCTTCGCCAAGATTTTTGTAAATTTCTGCTCGACTCTCCAGAATTTCCTTCACGATTTCTGAAACGTTGCGCACGAAATTAGGTTCCGGAGTGCACCATTTTCTTTTTGTTTATTCGTCCATTTATACGGGAGAAACATTCTCTGTCTGCAAATAGCTACGATCAGAACAGTCTAAATCGTCGTTTCTGACAATTAGAATGTAGGCAGACGTCTGAAAATTACTGATCCTAACTGTCACGACTCATTGAGCACTATCAATGGTTGTAGCAAGATCCTAGCGGTCCTTCGCGTCACGTTTCGTGGGTCTCCTCCGTTCCGGAGGGAATAATAATGGAACGGTAATATAGCTCGTTTTCGCTTTCGCGTCAAGGTCTTTCACGATAAAATTGTTAGAAGTACGACAGGATTAAGGTACAAAAGGGTCTGTTGTCTCGGTATTACCGATACCTTCATAAATCCTGTGTCGAAATGATCGCTAACGTAAATCATATCGTTTTGTAAGACAGTTTGAGAGTTTCTGACACGTTCGACAAAAATCGAAACAGTTTCGGACCGTTGAAACTCGCGCGCGATAAGAATCGTTGCTTACCCATGAGGAGTTCTCTGCTCTCGATCAGGTTGCCCATCTCCTTTTTCACCTCTTTCATTAGCCAAGGAACGAAACCTTCCTCGACGTCTACGCAGGAAAAACATTTCAAGTTTTTCACGAGTATCTACCGGTTTCCTAACTCGTATAGTAAAACGAATAGCAATGAAAAAAGCGGTCACTTAAATGGCTCTTTTTAACTATTCCGAAAATATCTGAACACGAACATTTATCAGAGATTTCGATTTCGTTTAACGTCGTTTAACTCGGAAAGCGTACGAGCAACGAAATTGCGAGCATCATTTTCTTACGGTCGTGTTTCGAAAAGATGGTCGAGCAAGGATAGTTGAAAAGCTCCAATTAAATGATACGAAACAAAGATTAATCGATAAACCTTTCTGACTAACTAATTCACAAAAAGTAGCAGTGTTCTTGCGAGTTCACGAACCAGCCTTGATCTCGTCCAACAGGAATCCCGACATTTTCAATCCTTCTAGAACCGCTGGCAAAAGTTCTGCGATGTATCCCGTTAAGAGGGTCGCTGCCGCGATTCGTTCTTCCGTTTCCTTTTCAGCCACCATCGCTTTCTCGTGTTGCCTTAATCGCTGATTCTACACACCGTTTAACGCGTTATTAAACGATCGTACGTATAATGGAAATGTAGCAGTTTACGAGTCGGTTAAAGGACCTAGCGAATACGCGTACCTTTTCTTCCCTTATTCTCCTCTCTTGTTCCTCCAATCTTCGAGCTTCCGCTTTTTCCGAGTCGCGAAGCTCCATGAATTTCCTCTGTTGTTCCTTCAGAGCAGCAACTTCCTCTTCTTCCAGTACCTCTATTAACGCCTGCTCCATCGTCTTTCCAACGAGTATTTCGAGGATCGGTTGCACTTCGTAGTCGAAGTCGAACAGCTAAAAGTTGGACGATTATTTTACCGTATAAATTTATGACGAACATTAACCGAATAGAGCGTTAGAATATTTTCTAGATATTTTTAAACGCGGACACATTTTATTTTTTCGGGCTCACATCGCCAGGTTCAATCTGCGTGGAAACATCTTCGCCAACTTTCTGTGGACAGGCTTCCGGGGTCAGAGGTCTATCCAAGAAGTAATCGGTTTGCGTCCCGACTTCTGATTCGTCCGGTTTCTCGGATAGCTGTCGAATGGCATTTTTCGCGTTAATAATCGCTCGATCTCGCGTACTCGTCGAAAACGAGCATGTCATCGAAGGAAATACGTCACCTCTTCGAGAAAGAGGTCTGTTTGCACCGGCTCGTGTTTGCGACCAGCTACCGGAGGCGGCGAACCTCTTCTAAGAACGAGCGCCTTCGTGGCTTGAGCCTGTGCCCGTTTCCTCGTCAAGTTCTTTCTCCTGGCTTCCGCTTGCCTGGCCGCTATCGATTGGTCTCCATCGATCTACGACAAACACGCGATTTTTCCTTTCGTCGATTATCAAATATTCGAACGTTCGCTAACATTATGTAGCTTTTGTGATAGAACCGCGATTAAAGAAGGCACTAATAGCACACGAGAAGATGCCAGACGCATTCTTTCGAGCGAGGGAAGCGAACCTTTTTCGAAATAATTAAGATTTTAGTACGTGCTTATCGGTTTACTCTACGTACAGTTCAAAATCGATAGTCAACGAGTTTTACCGAAAGAATTTTCGTCTGTTACTTACGAGGATAGGAGGAGTGGCGTAAGTACTTCCGCGAACGACCCGACGATCAAACATGATATTCCCAAAAGGAATCGGTTGATCGCTGCAAAAACAATCAAAATCTTAGACGCGGGAGAACCAAATGTTCGCTAGAACATTTGGAGGCAAGCGTCGAAAAATTATTTCTCGAGGTACATATACTTTCATTTTGTTCTGGTAGAACGTTGCGCGCGCTAGTAAAGTTATAATCTGCAATTGTATTCGATAATTGTCAGCTACCGTTTCGCGCACGCAACAAAACGATTTACCCTCGGTTCGTTCGTCCGAAATCTAAGAAGTTTTTCTTCGAACTTTCCGTAAGCGAGGTTCTTAAAACGTATTACCGAGGGAAAAGCGATCGTATCGGGCGCGCGAAAGAATATCGCGTCGATCTCGAAGCACACGATCGACTCGGAATTTCGAGCGACATCGTTGGTTTTGCTCCGGAAGTTCGTAACTTACGTCGCGTCGTTTCTCTTGATCGTTTTCACCCTGTCGTCCAAGGTCGATGCAGCGATGGTGGTCGCGTTCATCATGCCGAGGGTGTAGTCGACTGTGGCCTTGAGCGCGGCCGGGCACCTGGCATTGTGGCTGCTGTGACGTACTTCCGGCTTCCTGGCTAGCGACACGAGGCTTTTGAATCTCGACCGCAAAGGGCAAACGTCGATTTCGTTGGTACCGTTCGCGGGTGGTGCTATGCCGAGTAGGGCCGCCACTTCCGGTGGTGGCATCAGAAATTCCCCCGTTTTCACGGTACTGATGAACGGTTTCCTGCCGACGTTCTCGTTCCTCCTCGCGTTCTTTCGTTGCTCCTGCTTCTCCTGTTCTTGCAATTTCTTCAATTTCGCGTTTAGAACCTCGTTGAAATTTTCGGTGGACAGGGTGATGCTCGGTTTGATAGCCGGAACCTTCTCCAACGAACGCGAACTATCTTGACTTCTGCTTCTGGCTTTCTTCTTCAACGGATTCGCCTGATTGTTCTGTAGAGTAGCTTGAAGAAGATGGTCGTTCGATCTACTGATGCGTCTCCGATCGAGCAGATTGTTCCTGGCGTTCTCGAATTCGTGGATTTCCGATCGATTCGAATCGACGCCGTTCACGCACAGGAGAGGCAGACCGGTGTCCAGACCGTCCTTCTGAAGGATCGTGAACGCCGGATGATCCTTTTGCTCGAGCTCGAAAGGATCTCCGTTGCTGGTAGGTCCTATCGCGCAACTGACGATTCCGGCAGGCATGGTGCTTTCTCTTCAATGAACTTCGAAGAAATCTTCTTCCGCGTGCATTTTTCATCCGCTATCTTTCGTTCGGTTTAACGCTTTCGTCCCTATGTTAAACTCATTGCGAGTCTCGCTTCTATTTCCGACAAATTTTATCACGTTAGTTACCGATTTCATTTTTTCATTTCGATATTTATACTATTTCAAATGACATACATTTTTAATTCGGTGTTTTTAAATACATAATCGAGGAAACTTTGAGATTACGCGTTAACCTCTATCGCTCGATACTCCTAATTGACGCTAAAACTATCGACGTGTAATGCCCATTTACTTTGAAGTTAAAAACGAAGTTGGAGAATAAATCAACGAACGACGAAACATGGATTAATACGCGTGTTAAAGCTTTATCTTGACGAGAGTCGGCAAAGATTTCGAGGAAACCGTCTTAACAAATTTTGTCATTCGAAGTAGGAAATTCGTACAACGGCCATTTCATCGCTTTGATAGTTTCAGCGTTGAAACCGTGATAGTCGAAGGTCTCGCGTAATGTACACTCGTCGAACTATCGAGATACGATCGATAGTTGCCTCGACTATGATCGAGTAAATCGTAACCTAACGTAATAAACGCTTATTTTTGGAAGTTATCGGATTTTGCGAGTGTAAAAACGTGTTACGCTTATCGAAAACGTTGAACAATATCGGGTGAAAAAGGTCAAATCGGATAAGAGAGACGAACGTGCCAGAAAGGATCAAATCTCTCGTAGAAGGAAGCACCGGTCCATTCAGGATCGGACGCGAGAGCATCGCGTGCGCTTCAACAACGTGGTCGTAATTATTTTCAGGCGGTACCGTATCCGAAGCAAACTTTCGCTTCGGCGAAATTTCTCGGAAATAGTCGTTGGTAAAATATCGTTAATAAAAATGAAAAAATATACAGCTTCGATATTCAAGTACACCGTTGTATAATCTTGTAAAGTCCATCCGAAGAACATGTAGTAGTTCTAACGGTGGAAATATCAGTTATCGTTCGTAACGCGTGCACGTTTTATCGAATTTTCACCGAGCGGCGCGTCGAAAGATCAGAGAAGAATCACTCGGAGGATCGTTTCGCGGGGATATTTTGTTCGAACGGCAAAGAAAAAGGCGGCTTGGCGCAACGAGGAGTCTCGCGCGATATCCACGGCATCACTGGTCGGCTCGCAACGCCGCTCGCGAGTTCACAGACTGGACAATGTCCTTAGAATCGACCGACATACACCGTAGACACGGGCTACACGTATATTTTTACCCAGCGGCCACTCAATAACGTTGACCAACGCGAACTTTGCGCATGCCTAAGTGATGCAAAAGGGTTCAAAATCGGTGGTAGCTATGACCACGTATGTCCGTTCGCGTATCGTCGACCAGCGACAGGGGAAGTCGTGTCGGAGCACGCGGCTGACCCCCTCCGTCGGCCTTCTTCAAGGTGAAACGTTTCACCTACCGTTTCTTCCGCTCGCCTTTTTTACCACCCTCTTCTTCTCTGTCGACTACCCCACGCAAACTAACACTTACCGACGCGTCCGATCCTCGAATCTTGTCCTGTCTGATCATCGTCACTTCGTGCGATCGATTACCGATTACGTTTGTTCGAGCTGTTTCCATAACCGGTAGAAATATATTGTATACTTCGATGTCGGATCCTTCGCTTCGAATCGTAACGCGGATGTTCTTCGGCTGAACGAAATATAGATTTTTATACCGTGGACGTGAAACGTTCGCGCGAAATCGCTCGCGTGTTTGCGTCGTACACTCGTCGGCATCGATGATCGTTCGTCGTGGGGGAAACTAGGGGAAGGTGGACGCCTTTGTCATTAACGCGTTCAATTTCTTTCGGACGGAGTAACCTTACGTTTCGACCATTGTTCACGATCAATGTACTTGTATCCGTTGTTCCATTTTTTTTTCGATTTCGATTCCCCTGTTGCGTTATCCGTTGTTCGATTTCAACGTGTCGGTTCGCTCCTCGTTTCTTAAGAACTTCACGCAAATTAATATTTACGCGTTGTTCGTAACGTTCGCATCGAGATAATTATTTCTAAAATTTCCTCTCACCTTATGGCCGCGATAGCAATTTTTACTCTTAAGGGACTCGAGAGAACGAAATTCTCGTATCAGGTAGTCTTGCAACTTTTTCGGAACGAAAAAAATTCCACTTTATAGTTGGTACGACATAATTAGTCGTTTCTTTCGTCGGTCGCTTATCGCACGGTGTACACCGCAGTTACGACATTGACCAGAGTTTCATTCGCGTACTATAAAAATCATCGACCTTACTAATGGGTCGAGCATCGAGACTATTATTGTGTCGTAACAAAACACCGTGTAAAGATTCTTCAGATCGAAACACGGAAGGTAACGAAGGAAGCTGTATAAACGCGGAGAAATTATCGAGCATGGAATCAAACTATCGTTATCGCTACGCGTTCTATCGCCGTGCGTCGTACGATAGCGCGTTTTATTATCGCGTTTAACTCGATATATTACCACCTCCAAGAATGTGCCGCGTTTCCTGTTACGCGCGTGGCAATACAACGATTATCACATACGTATGTATTTGGATGTATATCCATAGTGGATAAAAATATTGTGTGATATTTTTTAAATACATATATGTACGATACATGTATCGATTACTAGCACAAAACTTATAATCGAGATCAATAAGAGGAGGTAGTTCAGCGAGTAAACTTTTCGCTCCTTAACCGGTAGTTACGGGATTACGGGTTACGACCATTCTTTTCACGGAATACGTTATCTTTCTCGACACGGTCGCAGCAGTTTTCGTCTTATAAACAATCTCGAGGCGCGATAAAACTTTTTCTTACGTGAAACAGACTATTTTCTGATTGTTCGACGCTTACCCTCAACTTGTCAGCGATTTCGACCACCGATATTCTTGTTCGTAGCGCGAAAAAGGTAGCAATTTTTCAAGAACTTACGTGGGCGGGTTCCTATATTTCTTCTGAATGTGTAAAATCGCCCTTGGACTCTTCACGAACGTGTACGTTTCCTTTCTCCCTGTCTCCTCCGATGGAATTTTGTGAGAATGATGCCCGCGATGGCACATTCGGCAAATATCCATTCTGGTAGCCATATCTTTTATCAAAAATTTTATTTACGAGTCTTCTTCGCGCGAGATCAATGAAACGATATACTTTCCAAAAGTTTCGAAGAAACTACACGGAATCTTTGTGTTCGTCGGCGCCGGTTAAACGACTAACCGACAAAAATTGCAGCGGTTTCGAGGATAATCGAATTGCATCGACGTCGCCAGGGTAACGTAAACAAAAAAGAATTTGCTGTATCGATGTAACTTTTCGACGATGCCAAGCTATTGATCATTCGGGAGTAAAATTTAGAATGATCTTTTTCCGCGATATCGCGCACGATGAGAACTCATACTCGGAAATACAGGAATCATCGAGTTTTCTTTTCTGTGCATTAAATTATGCAATACGAGGGTCCAATCAATTATTTGATACGCGCGCTTAAAACCGCGGACGCGGGATAGCACGAACCAATATTTTGCTGTGGCGTTACCCTTAGAAAATAATTCTTTCTACGTTTCATACATTAAAGGTGACATTTATTTAGAAAATATATCAGTAGAAATTACCATTTTCGTGCAAAAGAAGACCCAGGTTCTCACAAAGTTGACAATTTCAATAAATTTTTTACGGTATCGATAAAAATTGTCACATTATCGAATGTTGCTATAAGCTGGAAATACATATGTATTGTATAAGCATTATCTTATATCGTGCTGTTATTTAATTTTGTACCAATGCGCGCTTAGAACGCGGTACTATTAACGCCATTTGGTGGTAAAATATGGAATCGATATAACAGACTCGTAGACGCGTACGGTATAGCCTATTATACCGACCGAGACCGATATTATCTACTAATATATATTTTGTAGGCAAGATATAGTCGGATAATCGATATAAGCTTCGTACAGATTTTTCGAAAGACGATCTTTCGAAAGTGATACAAAGTTAGCTGCTCACGTTGGAGTCGCGTTTATATTAAAACTTCGTTTGTGTCTCAATATTTTTTTTTTGCGGTAACGTACATTTCATTTCGAAGCAAAGATTTCCGCGTTCGCTTAATGCACGATTCATTAAGCAGGCGTGTATCGTAATTCCGAAAGAAACCGCTCGAAATTATAGAGGGCGTAGCGAATTCTCTGATCCTTCTTTACTGACTGGATATTTCAGGATCCCGATATTATCGTCCGTAGGTTGGTATCGACGCGAATAGTTCGGTATTCGACGCTAGATGGCACCGACGGTGTTGTCTCGTAGCGGTCTATTTAAAATCGCAAGAATCGCGTCTCCTCGTTCGAATTTGCCGATAAATTGGGGAAAATTGTCAATCGGAATTCGAAGATGTTACGTACGGTCGTAGCCGACCACGAGAGAATCGGCAGTATAACACCGGAGGTACGTAGACCGAACGAAATTATTTTTAATTGTCCTCGTGAGCGTCGCCGTTCCATGTACATCGAATTCGACGTACTATCGACTATAGCGAACAAACGATATTGAAATCTCGATAACGCGTTAAATACTCGCGGTAAAAAAAAAGCGCCGAGCGTTATCGGTTTATCAAGATCGGACGCGAGCAACAGTTCGGAAAACGATATCAGCGTTCGTCTCGTTTTGGAGACCAACGTTTGCATTAATTAATACGGGGCGTGGGCGCAAAAGGGCGTTACGGGTTGGGTCGATCGGAAGGCGCGGGTCAGGAATGCTTATTCTTCCTGATTCGACCGAACGAAAGAAGAAGAAGAAAGTTTCGAGCTCGAATTGAATTAAAAAAATAGAAAACAGCTGGAAACGGGGGAGATAGGAAAGGAAGGAGAAAGGAGGAGAGCAGAGCAGAGCAAAGAGGACGTAGGGCGTAGGAGGTGGTTGAACGAGGAAGGAGGGTCGAGGAAGAGGGCAAAGATTTTGGCACCCTGCTGAGTCTCCTAATTGCCTCGCCATCCTTCCCTCGAAACGTCCAGCACGCCCTTGAACCCTCTCCTCGGTCCTCCTAACCTCCTAAAAGCCTACCGAGATCCAAACTTTTTCGTTCTTCTACTATTCCACTGGCTCCTCGCGATCCATCTCCTTGCTCTTCTTCTCTACCGCTCGTTTCTCTTCATCCAGGACGCTGAATAAGCAACATCATCTATCACACTGCGCGAAACAATATATTTGTTTTCGCCGGACCTCTTTAATTATTTACGTCCAGCCTCCGCCCGAGCGGAACGCTCCGGTTTGCTTAGCTCACCCGATATCTTTCGTCTCGATACGTCTCGATAGATATCGACGATTCCTCGCCGTTTTCCTCTTCTCGCTATTCACCCTTTTTCTACGAAAGTACGCGCACGGAATAATTTTTCGTCGCGACGGTTACCTCGGTACCGATCTTTTTCGCGGAAAATTTCTCGCGCTAAAAGGGCTCGCGATTCGAAGACGTTCACCGAGACTCGGTCCAACCTACGATCCAGGGAATATCCTGAGAAAGGTTACCGACAATCCTACCAGAAAATTACCAGAAACCTACGAAAGCGCGATCGTCGAACCGAAGAGGCCGTCGACGCGAAACGGTTAATAAATGTTTGGATAAAGGGCAAAGGGAGAGAAACGTGGAAGACGCGCGCTCGTTCGATAAACGTACCCCCGTAACGGCAAGAGCGAAACGATAACTCGCAGAAGGATCCGTCGAAAGGAAGAGCGATTAACGGGCCATGGAATGTCCGTTCTGGAATTCAGGATGAACCAGATGATGACTAGGAAGTCGATGGGCGTGGTAACGAGGGCCGAGCCTTCGCAACTAGCTCGATTCTCCTCTCGGCTCGCGTCGTTCCTCTCTTTATTTCGCTGTTTAGTTCGTTCTAAACGTCGAAGCTGGCTCCGTCGTCGACAACTATCCTGCCCGGTTCTGCTCGCTCCTAGCGCGGTGATAAATTACACCTCGAGATATCGGCACCTCCTCCTGTCCATTTGCCAGGGGTACGTTCGCGTCGCTCCGTTAAAAAGACACCCTCCGCGGTCGACTGCCGAGCCGTCTCCCCCCCCCCCCCTCCCGCCGAGCGCCAAGACCACTTCGTCTTCTTTGGCAGTTTCATCCGAACCTACTAGCCATAACGCATCAATCTTGACCGCAAATCGGGACCGTCCTGCACCTCGAACCTCTCCACCGACTCCGACTCCGGCTCCGACTCCGACACTCGACTCGATGATTCCGCTTCGTGAACGTCCTCCGGTAACTTTGCGTCGTAAAACTGACCGGAAGCATTCCGCTCTCGCGAATTTTCCGATAACCGCGAACGTCACGGACATCGATCCGATCGAACAGCTTCGCGTCGTAATTTTCTGTTTAGCGGCCGAGCCGTTTCCGCGTTTCCGACGATACCCTTCGTCGTACCGATATATTACTTTTTACGCCGAAACTTTAGAAACTCGATCGCGAGACGAAAGTTTACGGTCGCCGACGGTTCGACGAGACAGCACCGGGCTTTCCCGTGGTACGAAAAGACGCAGGGACCCGGCGCTAGTTCTTATCGCGCGAACAAAGATATTCCGGTATTGTTCGACGGAGCAACGGAACTTTTACCGGTAGAAATTTTGTCGCCCAATAAGACTATTTTGTAGACATTTCGAGTCGGCGGTCGATCGCGCGACTCCCGCCGGGTAAAAGAATAGCAGGAACCGCGCGTTCGTAATTGGACTCGATAACGGTAACGATAGCCGAAACGTAGAATTTGTTGAAATCGTTGAAGGCCGTGAAACGATCGGGAGGAGCGATTTTACGTGAATAGAGTTGCAGTCCGAAGAAAGAAACAAGGGCTGCAACGTTCGAGGGGAGCGCAGCGCGGAGAGAAAAGAGAAAAAGGGGGGCCAGAGTCAGGAGAGACCCGAGAGACTCAGGTAGATGCTAATGGGAACCCATTGTTTTTTCTCCTCTGTTTTCCTCGTACCGCATTGTTCTTGCAACGGGTCCAGGTTCGCTCATCAGTTAACATTGTCCGCTGCATTAGATCGGCCTTGTTCCAAATTCGAGTTGCGGTCGCGGGATACGACACCGACCTCCTATCTCCGAAGAATGCACCGTTTCGAGGGTGTACGCGCGTGTACGCGCAGCGCTACGTGCGAGCCGTGCGAGGCCCGTTTCGCCGAAACCGAGCTACGTGAAAAGGGAGAAAGACGAACAAGAACGAGAAGAGGAGAGATCCTAAAGGGGGAGACAAAAGGCGAAAAGCTGCCGGTGACCGGTGTAAACGAGCCTCTTTCCGTTGCCGATCGACTCCTTTTACCAGCCACCAGATACACTTCCTTGTTTAGCCTCTGTTTGGTCGTCCGAACAATCGACCGACGCGTAAAACAAACAAGGGATCTTTCCTCTTCACCGAAACGAAAGATCGACCCGTTAAATATTCCAACGAGACCGACCGTTTTTCAAAAGTCTCTCGATTCTACGACGATTGTCTCGTTCCTCGACTATTGGTTTTATCCGGCGTCGCGTCTTTGCGTTTCGACCCGGTCCCCCGTATCGCCGCGCCGGATAAATAACGTCGAATCGACTGGAAACGACTCCAGTTCCTCTTGCAATAATTTCCGTCGTTTATCGAAAGGTCCGATACACGTTTTCCGTTGTTCGAATCTGTCGTCGAAAAAATGTCGCCGATGTTCGTTTACTCGTTACTCGGTTAATTCGATGGCAAAAATGATGCTGTACGACGCGGAAGAAGAGCGAAGAAAAAAAAAACTAATTCTTCGTTCGATCGTCGGACTGACAGAAAAAGAGAGCCAGAATGAAAATACTTGGCAAAGAGAATAGAAATACTTGGAGGAGCGTCGAATTCCGTGGTTCAACGAGGAGGTATTCTCCTCGGACAGGTGGCTCCGAGGAATTCCACGATCGTTCGCCCTCGTTCGACTCAATTTCCTTCCGCGATCACCTCTTTGCCGTTCGCGTTCGCCGTCGCTCCTCGTCTATCTTCGATTTCGCGCGGCAACGTTCTCGTCCTCGCCATTTCAATTATTCTTTCGATCCCGAGCTTTCGAAACCGATAAAACAACCTTTGACACCTAGAAAGTGTCTACGCCGACCGTTTACACCTGCTTGATAGTTTTTCTCTCGCCGGGGTGCAAGCCGAACGATCTTTCTGTCCGAACGGTCACGCGATGACGCTGCCGTTTCTCTCGCTGACTCGTCACGATACATCGGCCAACACGCCCTCCGTTTTTAGCTTTTCGAAATTTATTCGTCCTCTCCGCGTTGTCTCGGAACTCGAACGTATCTTCGATCGGCGGCGTCGATCGTTGCTACGTACAGGCAACTACGCAACGATCGTACGCCGAAAAAAAAAAAAAAAAACGGCGCCAAGCATCCAGTATCGCGACGTAAACCAAAGATCCCGAAAGAGCGTCTAGATTTTGTAAATTCCGAGAGGACTGGAAAACGCGGAAACCGATTCGTTAGGAAGGTTCGCGCGAAAGATTCGATCGATGGTTAATCGGACTCGTTAACTCGTTGAACAACGGATCGCAAGGTGAACATTTATTCGTGAGGGTTGTCGGGATGTAAAAGAGAGGGAAATAGAGAGGTGGGGGGGGGAGAGAGAGAGAGAGAGAGAGAGGGCTGCCGGTTGGAAGGACGTTGGGAAAAGGACCAAGTTTTTCGGGGTCAACGACGAGTAAGTATCCTCGATCGTCGCCAGATAACGGGAGCAGCGCATAGATCATGTAGCAGGTTCGCGATCGTGAGCAGATAGGCAACATCGCGTTTTGTTCTTTCGGCGATGAGAGCAAGGATCAGATAATGTCGTGGCAGGGCAGAGTCGTCGAGTCGCGTAGTCGGTGGCGAAGGAACAAGAACCGAGGAAAAACATCCTGACTGGCCGTTCCGCGGCAGTTCCCGGTACCGGAAAGTCTCCGGTGAACCTGTCCGCTTCTAGGATTCGCTCAGGATCAGGTAGTGACCCTCGTGCGTTCGGTGCGCGCGTCCGCGGTCACGAACGCGAAACAGTTAGAGGAGGAACCTCCTCGAGCCGAGATCCTCGCGCGTCGATCGATAATGCTTATCTGCGTGGAGACGCGGCGGATAATTTGTCCAGGGTGTGGAGGAACGCGGAGTAACAACGTCCGAGGGGAGCTGAAACCCGATGTTTTGGTAGTTTTCGAGCACGTAAATCGACGCCGAGGCTCTTTCCGTTATTCCGTTTCGGGTCGCGCGTACAAAAATAGCGTATCGTCGGATAGCGGTCGCTCGGAACGATCTCGAGGCTGCGAACGGACCGTACGAACGACACGAACCTATCCATCGATCTCCGCGTATTAAGGAATCGCGAGCACGCCGTTGATACGCGATGCAGATTTCTCGAATATTCGCGCGATTTCGAACGACGCGGCGGGACTCGGGCGTATATTCATGAATAGATCAGGAGGAAAGACGACGACGACGACGACGACGACGAGAAGCCGGTCTCCTTCGAACAACGGAAAGTCAACAGTGACGAAGGCAAAGACGAGCACGAAGAGGAAGACGAAGAGGAAGACGCGAAGGAAACGAGAGGACGTATCGTGTCGATCGCGACAGATACATAAATACATTAACGAAAGCGCGGCTACGACGTTTGTTCTGCGTCTCTCGGAGTCTCGGACCGACTTTTTTTCTCGCAATCCGGATCCGATGTTGCAGGGATATCGACTCGCTGTCCGATTCTGTCCGTTCCTTATCGCGTTATGTATCCTACGTCGATGGGTATAGCGTCGTAGATAACGCCGAAATACATCCATTATTCAGGAATTTGTTCGAATGTTACGTACGTATCGGCATGCGTGTCCAGCTTATCGCGAGCGTCGTATCACCGTTGCCACTTTTACGTAAGGACACGAGTTTACGCATGCATCCGAAGGACGTTAAACGATCGCTTCGCGTTTCAATATTATTTCGCTTCGACTTTTAATCCGTGCTTTTGCTTCTTCCTACCGTCGAAAATCCCACTCTCGCTCGAAATCGTTTTTGTCCAACGATCGACGGAATAGAACTCGAATACTCTTTCGAACGATCCGTTCGAGATAACTTGATTTACCTCGAAATTAATTAATTAATTAATTAATTGTATAATTAATAATTTATTACCTCGATGAATCGACGGGAAAACGCGACGAAAAGATGTAAACGTTTGGAGGAAGGTTTTCTCGCGGCGTTCGAGGCGAGCGTAAAATAGGACTCGACCCAGGGGAGAGTTAGAAAGTGTGTCGAAACGATAGAGTATAGGAGCGCAGAGTGCAGGGTAACATCCGTCTACGTGAAAAGGAACGCGTCGGGTTTCGCTGGATGTGAAAAGGGGGTGTAAAATTTGAAAACCGTGGGAGTTCCACCTGCGAGACGACGACGTTCGCCTCGGAAGAAAAAGATTGTCCGTGCGTTAGCCGCGTTTCATGGACGGTCCGAGCCCATAAATTGTCCATTTTAGCTATTTAAGCGATACATAGATCATGTTTTAAACAAAAGCGTCGCTGATCCTCGCGGGTCGAAGAGGACGCGCGACGTGGCAGGAGGAAGAAAGGGCGAGAAAGAGAGGGTGGGAACGGGCCGAGTTTTACGCCAACCGCAACACATACACTGGACCAACCCCATAAATCCTTCATCCGACTCGACTCTGCCATCCACGCGGCTGTTTTCTAATATTTTGATTTATGCCGCTTTCACTCGGCTAATTTGCTGCCTTTTATCCTTTATTTGCGTGTTTAGGGGTGAAATTTGTCCCTCGATCTGGGGGTTCCTGAACCCACAATGCAACGCGGAGGATAACTTTCCGTCCACCATTGTCGTCGAGACCTCTTTGTGCCGCGCTTTTGTTCAACCTCGTAGGAACTTGGAAGATCGAAGATGCTCTCTCGCGAAATCACGTCGATCGACGATACCGAAATATTCGTATTCGGACTCTGCCGTTTCCTTTTCGTCTCGTTTTATTCCGTTTCGATTCGGCAGCGTAATCGATTTTCTTTCTCCCTGTAACTACGAAAAGACGCCCGAAAAGGTAACGACGGATCCAACGTACAGATCCATGGTCTAAACAAAAGAATATTCGCTGTCGAACGACGATTCCGTGGCGTCGCGACAGAATTACGCGGAAGAACGTCGAGGGTTATTTTTTTCGACCGTTTGTTCGGTGAATCGCGATCGTATTAGGGTCGACGATCGCCCACGATGCGTCGCGGAATTCTACGTCATGAAAGCAACCCCCTAAAGGGGGGTTAGGCCGGATCACAACGAATCATTAGGAACGTTTCGGCACAATGGGACAGCCACGTGGATCCCCAGGAAGTTTAGCGTGCAAGAGCATCTCCGACCCCATTCGGCCCCATTTTTTGTCTCTTCCTTCCAGCGACGTAACGCGCGCACACGCGACCCGACGCGACCAAATCCAGAGATCACGCCGGAACGAAAGAGAAACCGCGGCGATGCGCAAGCATTATTTACGAGTACGTCCGTTCCGTTTCGACGATTAATATATCTCGGCCATTACGAGGAATATCAAAATTATTGCTCGCAACTTCTGTATCTTCTTCCGTTGCCGTCCGTTCGCTCATTAATTTGCGACAAAAACGGAGTTTCCGCGCCGAAACTCGAAACCGTTCGTTCGCGTATCCGACGCGAAATAATAAGCGCGTTCCAACGACTTCGCAGCGAGAGAAACGCGTTAGAAAATTCGTCGATAATTATGGAATAAAAGCGAATACTCGGAAATTCGTGTACGGAGTAACCGTTACGTGATTTTTGGGCGAGCGTACTCCGTTAAAGTTGCGGAATGAACAGGAGGAAACTCGAAAATACCAGCGTGGACCCCCCTTATGATCTTACAGGGTGTTTCTTTCGACGATTGGGGTGGATGTTTGGCGAGGGGATGACTCGATGGTACCGGATCGGCCACGGACGAGTAATGGCTCGGTAATATGACGGGGGTGAAACACGCGGCAACCGGAAACGATTCAATTCGGAGACGTCTCTTTTCGTTCTTCCACCCCAGCTGTTAATTTATCGTTCGGCAAGTGACGCGGCTTATTCGAATAGGCGAGCGTACGTACGATACGACGGTAATGTTCCGTCGGTGAATAGCGCGTAAAAGAATTCTAAATTCTATCGACGATCAGACGAATCTGAAGAACCGCGGTACCATCTGCTCTCGCTGCTACGAAACAGCGGCTAACGGTAATCTACGAACATAATTTCACCGTCTTTCGTTAAATGACGATCGATTCCGCGAACGAGAAGGAATCGATCGATCGAAAGGTTGGGACGATTTTGACGAAACAAAAAAAGAAAACTTTTGTTCCTCGCACGATAAAGCCCTTGTCCATCGAATACGAGAAAGATCGTGGTCTCTTCTAAAAAGATGTTAAACGAGAGACATCTGTCCGCGATTCACCTTTATTCCGGCCATTTTCTCGACATATCGCTTCGAGCATTTTACTCGAGTCGAATTTGCCGTCGCGTCGCGTCGCGTCGCACGGTGGCGGGACAATAGAAGCTCGCTGACATCTTTGAAGCATCTGCTCGATAAGACCGGCAGGAAAACGACGAACGTACACCGCGTTATTCCGTTTCCAACGATATAATGACCCGATCGGTGGTCGGGTCGGAGGAACAAGTAAAATCGAAGGAGAAGAGAAAAGATTCGGAGTTGAGCGGCACCGGAACGGCGGCGGAGGCTTTCCTCTCGAACACGAAGACCGGGGCCACGAGAGATTTTGACGTGAACCGTTGTCGGAGGATTAATTTCACGGTCGATGATTTTTTTTCTTGGTCGAACGGTAATGGGGCCGTCCGATCGCGACGCCCAAGAAGATACTCTTCCACGGATTCGTCAGCATTCCGGATCCATCACGCGGAATGAGCTATCGTTTATCAACCGGGCATGGCTGCACTCCGTAATAAATTATTTAATTAGTACGGTATTTAATCAACGGCCCTGTCGAGAGGTCGACGATTCGCTCCGAATCGGTTGCGAGCTACGCTACGTAAACTACGCGCCGGTTTCTAGGACCGCGATCTTTACCCGATCTCGAAGCTGTCGGGCGCGAATCGCTCGCGATAAGAAAATATCTTGATGACGTTTCGCCATTGGCATAGTTTATCCGAGGCCTTGTTCGACCGATCGAGGATCGAAGGAATCTCGATCAAAGAGTCCGACCGCGCGAATTCGCTGAAAACCCGGCGATTTTATTCGTCTCCTTTTTCTCGATTTATCCGCGGCCGCGGCTGCCGCGACGGGAACGCGAACCTCGGCGCTTCGTGGCCGAAACGAGACGATTTCGACGATTACGCAAGAAGAAATATGTATCGGAGTCCGCGGGGAAAAGACGAAATCGAGTAACGGTCGGGCGAGAGGATAGGAACGGCGCGAGTCCCGAATCCGGCGCTGAAGCAGGAATATCGGGATAATGCATTGGGGTCCAGACAGGCCTTGTTTATAATGGGTTGAACAAGGGTGCTAGAAGCCAGTGGGGGCTCCGGCCCCCCTAAGGCGCGGGTCTTATGGGGCCCCATAGGGACCGGCGGTGTTAACCGGCGGGCAGTCTCACCGCGGTCGGTGTTTGCTCATGAGCCGCGCGTGGTATTTAGGGATAACAAGAGGGCCACTTCATCATCCGCAGGAACGGCGACCCCACGATACTTTCCTTCTTCTTTGCCCTCTCTTTTTCTTACATCGTTGTTTCCTCCGATACCATTCTCCGCTTTCTCCGTTCCTTCCTTCTTCTTCCCTTCGTCCGTCTTCCTCTTATTTTTATTCGTTCGATCCGCGCGTTTCCTTCTTACCCTCCGTTCGCACCCCCCCCCCCCCCCCCCACCCCACGACCCGTCCAGTTACCCCGTCTTTTAACCTCGGACTTCGCGCCGCGGTATCGGTTACACGGATCGAACGCCTTCGAGTTAGCGTTTCGACAAAATTCTCGTCGTTTAGCGGTTTCCAGGATTCGAGGAAACCGAATTCTTCCGAAACTTTGTTCGTTAAAGGAGCGAAAAGGAACCAGTTTCGAGAGCGTAGACCGTTTAACGTTTCACCGTATTTCCCGTTGACTCGAAAAAATATTTCTCGGTATTCGACAGCGTGGTACTTAGTAAAACGCGCGAGCTCTTTCGATAGGGCGAGGTCGGAACGAGGGAGCGAAAAGTTCGCGAGGACCGAAAGCGTCCTGAACGAGAAAAAATTCAACGTCGACCGGATCGACAATGGAGGAAAAGCGTAGACAAGCACCGGAAGCGTAATTTCGGCTTTGAACGGCGCGCGTGGAAAAGCGGGAGAACCGTGGCCGATGATGGCCGTTCGAAAATCAAAAGGACCGTCTGCGGGCGTCGACGGGGTCGATGCATATGGAAACAGGAAGGCTCTCGTCAAAAGGTCGGCGAGTGTCGTTGGTCGTTCGAGTGTCGAAAGGTTATCTCCGTCGCGGACGCGGACGCGTACGCCGACGTGGACGCGGGTGTGTCGGACATCCAGGTCGTCCCCTTTCCTAGACGCACCGAATGAAATTCAATCTTTGACTACACCGGATTTGCATACTTTCCCCGGTTCGGAAGCGCCGGCGACTGTCAACGCATAAACACGGCATTACCATAAAGGGGATCCATATCCTGGCTACGAGAGCGGCGATTTTTCGGGACGAACCGGCACGGTCAACCGAACGGGGAATCTATTTCTCCTATGGACAGATCGATCGATACCGCTACAGTTATTTCGATCTCGACGCGAACGATTCTCGGTCAGCCGTTGTCGTCGTAACCACCTTCTTAATACGATTCGGCCGGAATATTTTTGAAACTTTTTATGGAAATCGCCGCGCATCGCCATAAAACGGACGATCGGATAGATAACGAACGAGGTTGCAGGATACCGTTCGTCGATGCCGATCAACACCGGAGAAGCGACGTCGTAACCGTCGATTCGACCGATCGGAAGCGTCGCTTTTACTACGATACCGATTACGATATCGTATCGAGATCCAACCGCGGTGTGGACGCGTAAGCTTTCTAGTAAACGAGGGTGTTCGTGGCAAATATTCGGGTGCCCGTTCGGAGACGAAGGACAGCGACGGAAATTGGGTTGCGCGGGTCGTCGAGTTAAGGCGCACGTTGTACACGGTAGTTATACATATAGAAGGTACGCGATCGGTCCGAGCGATCGGAATCTCCGCAGATGTTCATGAATTTCAACGGGTCACCGACGGACGGGCATAATTTTTCCATTTATCCGGGCGACCGGTCGAATCCGCTGCCGTGAACCGTTCGATCTATCGAGCGATCGGACGGATACACGTAAACAAACGCGCACTAATGCGAGAACGCTAATGCCATCGGTTCGAAACTAACGACCCGTCGACTGTTTCGTCGTTTCTACCGGTTGGTGCGTCTCGTCAAAGGTAAAAACCTTCTGGACAGGTCAGCGTAGGGGAAGGCTCGAAGGTTCCCCTCGAAGGTCCCCGGCACCTTTTGCATTCTTCATGAAGATCGTGGCGGTCGATCTGTCCGTCCGAACTTCTTACTGCCTCAGATAACCGCGATATCGTTCGACACGCTCGAAACTCGATGTTTTTCTCCTTCCGACGATCGTTCAACGTCGAAAAACATTTTCACCGAGTAATAATTTAACGAGATCGAGTTTGGCGTATTAATCGTCGGTCGGTCGGTCGGTCGGTCGGTCGGTCGTCGATACGGAATTCCTCTCGATCCGAAATTTTTGCCCGTCAAAAAGCGTGAACCGTCGACGAAACCGATTTGTCGAAGGGTCGACGCCTTCCGAGGATCGGTCAGAAAAACGTACGCGGCCGAGAGAAGAGGGTAAATCGGTACAGATACGGCGATGTTTCGCGTCGGCCGTCGAACGAGCTCGTAGATCGAAAGTTCTTTTTTTCCTTGTTAGACTCGACCACTGGCAAATCATGGTCGAGACAAATTCAAATTTGTACAAGCTCGAAGGAACATCGTCGTGGCATCGGTTCCAAGATAAACAACGCGTTTGATCGGCTTGTAAACGTCGGATCTATCGGATTCGACACGGTCTCGTCTACGCATATTCAAGCGGGTCCGAGCGAGCGATCTCGCAAGATTCCGGAGCGGAATGTCCCGAGGGCGAGCGCGACGCGACGCGTATCGCGGCTGGAAAATATCGATGACGGGGAAAAGAGCCGATTCCAGATATTGCGCGAGCTATTTCTCAGCATTTTTATTAATACCCTTGGTCCGGGGTCTCGAGCGAGAGGCCATGGCCTCGGCAAATTAGGGTGAAGATGCCGCTTACTCCGTGAATCTTTTCGACCCTTCGTGAAAGGAGATGACTATCGTTTTGTCCTCGAAAGGACTACCGTTGCTACCGACGAAAACTCATGAATTCGACGCTAATTTATCGTCGAGGACCGCTCTACCCTTCGTCCCGTGCATCCGGGATGATGGCTCTTGCCTCCTCCCGGACCGACTTCGAATTCTCGCCGAGTTCTTCTCCGGATTAATCGCGTTTTGCCTCTGGGATCTCGCCCACCGAATCGGCTCGCTTCCGACCGCGGTTATCGATTCTTCGGTTATACTCTCGCGAGTATCGCGAGCTCCCGCTCAAGAATCTCGCCTCCCTCCTCTCGAAACTCGCTAAACTCGTTTTTTCTTTCTGGTACTCGCGACACGGAGCGTATCGATGGTCGTCGCGACGGAATATCTTATCGCTGTTCCGTACGCGGAACGTTCGATCGTCTATTTAATAAACGAATTACGAAACGAGGGTAACGAACGAACGCGCGACGTATCGAGAGGCAAAGAGCGAGGACGAACGGCGGAGAAGCAAAAATCCAACCCCGAAGCAGAAGCAGAAGAGGAGGACGAAGAGGTGGAAGGAAGGTCCGTGACGCGCTCGTGATTCCCTTTAGGCTGAAGCTATACGGCGAATCCGCGATCCAGCTCGGCATCACACGCGTGCTAGCGTACGCATACACGCGTGCACGTATACGCGAGGGGGATAATAACCAATTATTTTCGAGTATATAATTAGAAAATTACGGAGTCAGCTCCGACACAACGTGCAGGGACCCGTTCGGTTTCTGTCCCTCTCTTTCTACCTTCCGACTGATTTCTCCTCGTCCTTTTTCCCCGTTCGTCCGTCCCTTTTTCTCTCGTTCGTGCGGCGTCAGAATTGAGATACAGATACCACGTAGACCCAAAGTATAGACCGTGTAAGCTCAGAGTCGCATGCGCTCGATCTTTCGGCCTCTCCTTTCGCTCCTGCTGCCGTGCTTCGCCGTATCTTTATCTTTGTCCTTACACCATCGATTCCTCTTGTACATTTTGTTTTTCCCCTTCCCGGCTTGTACCTCTTCTTTTCGTCTTCTTCTTTCTGTTCTCCTCGGATACGTGTAGGTGAGGGTGTACAGGGGGGCCGACCTTATGGCCCTGGGCTACCGGGCTTCGTACCTAAGTTGCTCCTCTTATATGGGGTGTCCGTGCGCGAAAAATTCTCTTCGAAACCGCGTTTTCGAATCTTTCTCGTCGACGACCAAGATACAAGAACGACTCGCGAGCGATCGCTCGCCGATTTAACGCGAGGCGATACGACTCGCGTCTACGAAGTACGAACATTTCGGCGTACGACGATGCGTGATTCTTCGCGGTGTGCTTCGATACGTCGGGATACAACGGCTAAGAATACGAGATAAAGCGCGGTGACACGCTTACTTACATACGTACGAGAAGCGACGCGCGAACGATCGGTTCGTCGATGAATCGCGTCTCTCGTGAGAACGGACGAATTCTGAACGCCCTATATAGAAAAGTAGTTGGTCGCTCGGCATGCAGCTCGCGACGCGTTAAATTATTAATCTTAAATTCTTTCGCCGCCATAATTCTCGGCCAGGTGATTCGTCTCGAATTAGTTCCTATTAGGTGGTAGTCGATCGGGTTAATTCTCGGTGGGTCTACGTGGTCGGTGTACTCGCAATTTAAAGTCGACCGGTCGTCGTTGGAGGTTCCCGCGACACGATCGCACGATCGGTTATTAGAAACGTTTCGTAACGTCGCGGCTTAGCGTTCGAGAGGCGATCGAGCAAAACATTGCCGATTACCGCGATTCTTTCGTTTTTCGCTCGTAGCGGCGACTTTCATTCGGTCGTTGTCTGCCCACGAATCCGAAAGAAATTCGCAAGTTATTCGCGGCGGTACGATCGCCGAGTTTCTGCGTCGGATATGCGAGAATGAAACCGCGAGGCAAGTTGGGGCAGGAAATCGCGGGTTTCGTCGACGATAGATTACACACCCGGTACAGAAGCTTCGCCACCCACTCGAGAGGCAGGACCAGCCCCGGCGGATCGTGATACCCCGCGGTCAAATGCCGATAATTGCATTTTGCAGTTCGTGAATTCCTCCTTTCGTTCCTCGGCCGTGCCGTAATCGTTTCCTCCCCGGATTACTCTTCCTTTCTAGCTCGTCTTTCGCTGCCGTTCGCTCGTTCTCTCTTTGCCGTATCGCGCGCACCGCGCGTCGACGACACCGATTCTTCGACTTCGAATACACGCGTCGCAAATATTTTCTCCGACCGCGAGACGTTGATTCGGAAATTTCGTGCTCGAACACGAGGACGGAACGAGAGCAACGCGAACGAACGGCGGACGGTAGAACATCGTGTAACCGACGAGATAGAATCTAAACGACCGTCCAGCATCGATCGCCGGGCAACGAGAGTCGGACGGATAGTCGTAGATCGGAATCTGATCGATCGGCAGGATCCGGTCGATTATTCGCGCAGAATGTCTGCGCGATATCGACGCGTTCCGCCACGAACGGCGTTTCTCTCTGCCGACACGTAGGTTAGTCGCGGCCGCGATCAGAACGTCGCGTCCCGTCGTAAATATTATAGCCGGTCGACGTCGAGCGCGCAACCTGCTCGTCTTCTCCTGTTCCGCCGCGTGCGGCGTCGAGCTCGCTGGTATAATGTTGCGACGAAACAGGGGATTAATTCTTGTCCGACGAATCGCCGTTCCGAGATCGAGATCGTAGGAATGCTCGGATCGAAATTTCTTCCATGCGGAAGGTTGAATGTTCGACGAGCGACCCTGCTCCTCAGGACTACTCCCGGTCCGAGTTTCCATCCAATCGAGCTTCCTATAGAGACCTTCGAGGGTAATAAACATGGATCGAACGGCTGTTATCGTAATAACGACTAACGATCGTCTAATTTATCGCTGGTGTATTCGCGATTAGTTATCGTGATCTTTCGCCGTACTTATTTCAGGTTACCGAGAGCTCGTAGTTTCGACCCGCGAGACATCGAACAATCTTTGGCCGCGATTTTAAACGAACGACTCTTGCCCGCCGGATTCGACGCTTTTACCGATTTACTGCGACACTCGATTCGAACGGTACCTACTCGAAACGGAGCGTCCGAAATCTCTTATGCCGTACAGCGACATTCGGCTACACCGACAACGGTAATTACTACCTTCGTACTCACGTGGATCGAGAAACGCATCGGCGCGCGTAATTTCGCCGAGCCGATCGATCGACTCGACGATAGAGCGTACGGCGAAAAAGTCGTCGAAACCACGGGTAAACGATTGTCGGGGCAGGGATAAGTATTCGAGAAGGGACGTTCGAGGCTAGAAAGGTTTCATCCCCGAGACGAGGGAGCAACGAGGAGCGAACCTCGCGAGAACACCGTAGTACGTGGCTATCCTCTTTCGTGTACGTGCGTGACGTCAATATGTCCAGGATAATAAGATGGCCGGCGATAAAGTGGTGGGTGTAGATACAAGATAACAATCAGCTGCAGTAGCTCCTGGCAATCTCGTGATTACAGGCTTAGCCTCCAGTCTCTCGGTCTCGCTTTTGCCACGAATCGTTCGCTCGCGCGCGCGCGCTCCTCTTGCGTCTTTCTTCTTCTTCTTCTTCTTCTTCTTCTTCTTCTTCTTCTTCCTTCGCGGTAACTCTTCGACCGACTTTCTCCGAAGCTTTACGATATATTTTACGAACGATATAGACGGTCTACCCACGAGAGAACTTATTTTTCCCTGTCCAGGCTGGTCCCTGAAATAGTTTCGTCTCTCCATCTCCCTTCCGTTTGGCCGTCGCGCGTTCGCCTGTCCGATCTTTCCGATTTTCGCGCATCGAATATTACGGTTCGACGGTGCAAAAGGAGAAGCTGGCACGGCGGTTCGGCTCGGGTTCGGTAGGACGGCCACGATGGTAGGGCGTTTCGACTCCCTGGCGGACCTCTCGTCGGGCCGTTCGCCTCTTAATAATAATTTTGATCGGCAAATTGGCGTGGCGCATACTTCGACTCTTCGATCGTTATCTCGCGAAGCTTTCGGCCCCTCTCCGGACTCCGTTTCGTTCCGCAACGGGTGCCAGAATGGTGGCGAGATTCGCGGATTCTATCGGAGAGTGCAACCCGTTATCCTGTTGGATAAAAGACCGGTACTCGCGAAAACGCGTCCTTCTTCGTCGCGTAACGAGATCTCGGATGCTCCCGTTGTATTCGCCGTTCGGTTCGAATCGTCCGAAAACCGTGGACCCCAGTTTCCCCCGGTATAGCGGTTCTCGCGAACGGAGAGCGCGCGACTCGAGGTAGCTGGGCGAGAAGAGAATCTTCCCCGGCGTAGCTCGGTAATTGCATCGGTAGGTCGCGTCGGAGAAGTTTGTCACGGTGTAAAGTTCTTGGAAGCGCCGGTTCGACTAGTTAGCGGCAGGTTCGAAGGTGGCCGGTGGACGGCGAAAGCCGGCTGCTCGATTTCAAACGCAAATTCGCGTCGGCCGCGAGTCCCGTGCGAATTTCGCCGGTCCCCGACAACGATCGTGGTCGAGGAAGTTAACGCGGGACGATTCGATCCTCCGCCGCCGGCTATAATCGAATCCTATCCCGGACAAGCTTAATCCGTTCCTGGCCTAGACGGTTATGACGCCTTAACGAACGATCGAGAACTCGAGAGGATCAACCAACGTCGTGTTTCGGTCAGATCGTTTCCGGCAAACTCTAAACGACCACGCCGAGTGCCCCGATAATCCGGAGATCCTTTCGATTCCGCTCACGAATCTCTCACGGTAAATAAAACCAGTGTCTTTTTCTCCCCTCCGTCGTTGACACATTTTTTTTCGCGCTCCTCGCGTCGCTCCGCGCGCGACCGGTCGATCGATTTCTTTTTCGATACGCAGAAACGGGCGGCGTATTTCGACGAGGAGAGAAATTCACAGACCCGGTTATAAAAATTAGCGAAATTCGGCGATTCGCGAACGGATACGTTGCTCGCGCCCTTATCCGATATTCGAAATCGCGATATACGATAAGCGCTCGGTAGAAGCTCGATTTTTATCTCGGCGAAGCTTCCTCGCGCTCGACCGTCGATCACTCCGGTACAACGCGGTAGAAATTTCTTTTCTGTCGGGGAGCGGTTCGATTCGGTCTCGCGAGATGGCGGCACCGTTACCGACGAATCGTTCGGGTGACGTCGCAAAGGGGATGCGGCGTAATTTTTCGATCCGGTAAGGGTGTAGCGCCGCGCGCTGCTGCCACCTCGCGAGCGATTCGATCGGCGACTCTTACCATTCCCCTTCGAAAGGTAGCCTTCTCTTCAATCCCTCTCTGACGATCCGATCCTCGAGTATCCCCTCCGTTCGCTTCTCGACCCCACTCGAACGAAACGTACGTCGCTCCTTCTCCTTTCGCAGTTTCGCCCGCGTTTTTCTCCCTTTTCCGTCGTGCACCCAATCCCCTTTTTCTCTCCCACCCTTCTTTGGTCCTTCTTCCTTCCGCGCGTCCTTCGTCGAGGGAAAGCACGACTACGCGCGTGCACGCCGCTACAGAAAAAAGCTGTGGCCCGTCGTAAAAATCGTTCCGCGTATTTCGTATTAAAATATTAAAATATTCATTCGAAGCATAAAGTCGAGCAAATTACGCCGGTTACCGTCCTCCATTCACGCGCGAGGTCCTGTTATTTTTACGCGCCCGTCACGACCTACGCCACGTTCCGAATCTTTTCGCGATCGCGAAACTTTATGATCGGCAAAATACGCGAGACGGCGTAACGGGTTTATCTCGGTAAGGAAACGGAACGATCGACCGGAAGCTCGATGGTTTCGCGAGGACGAGGACACGGCTCGTGGAACGTTTCGGTGCACGGAGACGAGGCACTGTCGGGGCGCGTCCCCTAGGGTTCGGAGTCAGGAAAGAGGCGGCTAAATTATGCGAGCAAACGTTCAGGTAGCAAAGCGTTTTCACGCGGCACGTTGGAGGCTCTCGTTCTGTTCGTCTCGTCTCCGTTTCTCCGCCGTTTCCTTCCGTTGCCCGCGACGCGACGCGCCGCGCCGCGCCGCAACCAGCTACTTACACGCCTCGCAACCTGTCCAGTCCTAAGCAAATACTATTTCGAAACGCGCTCGATGAAATTCCGACCGATCGAATCGAGATCGAGTAGGTGCGAACTTTCGAGGAACGATCGCTTTTGTTGGCTTCGTGGCGAGTCGCGACGCGGCGCAACGACGGAACGAGTAAAATGACAGAGTCGATCGGGCATAATTGGTATCGGTGAAGCGTCGCGTTCGAAATTCCTAGCTTGGCAGGATCATCGGATGCGCTTCAAAGACCGCCGTGACGCGCGTAAACGCACGCTGGATCGCGAAAAATTCCTGATCCCGCGACTTTTTCGGCTCGTCGAACGCGTTTCTAACGGTTTTATCGGTCTCGCGAGTTCGCGTTCGAATAGCGGGCAGCGACGCAACGCGAATATCGCGTTCGCGATGCCCGATAAACTCGACGATCCCCGTCGATATCGACCGATTCGTGTCGTCGATCACGGATCGTTCGGGAGAAGAGGAATCGGTCGGGCCGATCGAGAAAACTCGAGGGTGCTCACAGGTGCGAAGGCGCAAAGCCAGCTGGGTAGTTGAAACGGTACGACACAGGGGGATCCCGGCACACGATGATCTAACTCGCCCCTCCCGAGGGGTGGCTGGCACGTACTGCATAATGCTGCTACCTGTGGCTCTCATTTAAATGTACTAAAGCTCGCTCGCTCGTCCGCTCGCTCATAGAGCGCGGCCCCTCTCCCTTCCACCGAGCTTCCACCGAGCTTCCACCGACGCGTATGCTCGCTCGTCGGACGCCCGTTGCTTCGCGCTCGACGAAACAGCCTTTTTTATTCGACCGTTCCTATTGATACGCCACCCTCGTCCGGGCTTCCGACGGTCCGCTTTCCTCGCTAATTAATCGCCTCTCCGGAGAGGCGCGAGTACCTGTTGCGTACGCTGCACGCGATACGACCAATTTTCGATTCGATCTTTTTGTCGCGAGCGGACACTCGACGTCCCCCGTTACTCGGTTCGAGGCGCGAAGCACCGGCGAGCTCGATCGGTCGGCGCGCCTGTCGCGTCGTGAATCGCGCGAGTATCCGCTCGCCGAGATCTTTAAATTAGCGAGTTCTTTAAATTAGAACCTGTTGCGTATCGCGAATTGGACGCGTTAAACGTCGAGACGCGAGAAGGAGACGGCGATCTTGGAGGAGCGTCGAGGCGACGTATCGGGATCTCACGGAATCGGACGGGGTTCTGGCGGGCCGATTTCGTACTCGGCGGACGAGGAACGGAGCGAGCGAGCTATAGTCGCGGTTCAGGTGAGTCTAGGAATCGCGAGAACGGTGAGGAGCGGGCAGGGGCGAGAGCAGTGGCGCCTGGGGTGCGTAGGCTGCCTCGGAGGCGCGGTCGGTCCAGGTTCCGCCCGACGGTGACGTACGTCGACGGCCACCTTGCGAGCGGGGCCAATCGGAGCTCGAGCGAGAAGATTCGGTGGGGATGTGCAGGACGGTGGCGCGCATGACTCGGTTCCACCGAGCGCTCCGGGAGCCTCGGGAACCTCGAGCGAGCTGCGAGGCGAGGCAGTCAGTCGCTCTCAGCTACGACATGCATAACGCATGAGAGAGCCCGAGCGAGATCTTTTCGAGTCGTTCGTTGTTTTCGTCGTCGTCGTCGTCGTCGTCGTCGTCGCCGTCGCCGTCGCCGTCGCCGTCGTCGACGTCTCTCCTCCTTGCTCCCGCGTACGCACACTCGCACGGGAGACACCGCGAGGAAAACACGCGCGCGCACGCATACCTGCAGTTTCGCGCTCGCATCCCGTTGCTCGAGTATCGTTTCGCGAGATCGTCGTCGTCGACGGGTGTCCGAATCCGTCGGTGTCCAGTCGGGAGACTCTCCCGACCGAGCGGACCGCGAGTGTCAGCGAGGCTCGCGATCCTCGCCCTTCTCGTTCGCGACTATAGTTCGCGAATGTCGTTCGCGATCGCGCCACGGCGATGAGTGATTATTCGACGCGCGAGTGATTCGCTCCCTTGGAGTACCAGCGGCCGTCCAGCAGACGAGGTGTGCCGTTCTCGTGTGTCAGTTCGACGAACGAGATCCTCCTCGGTGGAGGTAATCGGAAGCTGCCGCGAAGGAAATCGTTTCGAGTGTTTTCACCGAGAGGAACGGACAGGGAATATACCGCATCGCGAGAGGTCGCGAATTATGGACGTGTCGTTTGCGAGAGCGACGATGTTGTCTCTTGATCGGAATTTGGTGCGTTCTCGCGAAAGATGGACTGTCGTGACGTATAACGTGTGATCGGTGCTCGTTCGCCGACAACCTAACCAACTTTTCGCAAGCTTCGTTTGCTCGTCGGATCGAGAGAGAGGAGGACCGAAAAGGAGCGAGAAAACGGAGCAGGAAGCCGCGAGGGCGAAAGAAGAGAGGGTGCGCAAAGGAGCAGGGTGCCCTGCAACGGGCAACCCTAAGGGCACTAAGAGCGCCGAGAAGACTCGGACAAGCCGGTCGCGGAACGGGGAAAAACTCGGTTAAAGACGAACGAAACTCGGAAACGAAGAGAGAGAGATAGAAAGATATAGAGATAGAGAGAGAGTGAGAGGGAGAGACAGAGAGACAGAGAGACAGAGGGAGCGAGAAAAAGAAATAGACAACAGGGTTCGGGCGAACCTCTGTACGAGGGGAAGTAGATGGCCGCTGCCACGTACATGCCGATTAGTAGCGCAGTGTCGTCCGACCTGGATGGTGGTTCGGGTACCGCGATCGGGATGAACATCGCCGTGGGTGGCTACTCCTCGGGCTCGCCTCGCAGCGCCGCAGACGCCGGGGAGATGAAGTACATAACGACTCCTCAGCATCATCATCACCATCATCATCATCACCAGGTGACCTCGTCGCCGTCGCCGAACGGATTGTCGCACCCGTCGGCTAACCTGTCATCGGCGAACCCATGGGTGAGCCTGCAACCGAGCAGCGACCACTGGGCGGCCTCGATGGGCATGCACCACACCAGCCATCATCCGCACCATCATCCGCACCAGGCGAACGCCGGGCTGGACGTGAAGCCGCTGGCGGCGGCGGCGGCGGCGACGGCGGCGGCCGCGGCCGCGGCGGCCAACGACCAGTCGATGCATCCGCACCGCGGAGGTCCTCACCAATCGCCGGGAATGGGCTCGCCGCATTCCTGGCACGCGCCCGTCGTCCCGTCGGCTCACTACAATCCGAGCGGTGGCGCGGCATCGCCCACCACCCTTCAACAGTATCATGCCGCGATGAACGGCATGCTGCACCCGCATCCCCATCAGCATCATCCGCAGCTGCACAACCACCAGACCGGGCTGCACCCGAACCTGAGGGATCCCGGCTCGCCGGTAGGCCACTCGTTGCACCCGGGCCACGCGCACGACAGGGATCACAGCGCCGGCGAGGAGGACACACCGACGTCCGATGATCTCGAGGCGTTTGCCAAGCAGTTCAAGCAACGACGAATCAAGCTCGGTTTCACCCAGGCGGACGTCGGTCTTGCGCTCGGTACTCTCTACGGCAACGTTTTCTCCCAGACGACGATATGCAGGTTCGAGGCTCTTCAGTTGAGCTTCAAGAACATGTGCAAGCTGAAGCCGCTGCTGCAGAAGTGGCTCGAGGAGGCGGACTCGTCGACCGGCTCGCCGACGAGCATCGACAAGATCGCCGCGCAGGGCAGGAAACGAAAGAAGCGGACCTCGATCGAGGTGTCGGTCAAGGGCGCCCTCGAGCAACATTTCCACAAACAGCCTAAACCCTCCGCCCAGGAGATCACCACGTTGGCGGATAGCCTGCAGCTCGAGAAGGAGGTGGTCAGGGTGTGGTTCTGTAACCGACGGCAAAAGGAGAAGAGGATGACGCCGCCGAACACGCTCGGCGAGGGCATCATGGAGGGCATGCCGCCCGGACATCAGGGACAAGGTGGCCTCCACCAGGGTTACCATCCGCAGGATCACCTCCACGGCTCGCCCATGGGTCACAGCCACAGTCCACCCATGCTCAGTCCTCAGAGCATCACGGCTCATTCGTTGACGGCTCACTAGCGTTCGCCCGGGCCTCCCCCGTTGGGCCTGTCGATAACTTCTCAAAATTCGGTCAACAATCCGACTTCCTCGCCGCCGGAGACGCTCCCTCCGTTCTATCATCACTACCTGCAAGCGCGCACCGGCAGCTACTCTGCCACTTCGTAGCCACTTTCCAGTGTCTGCGAATCGGCCGTACCATGCTGCTTCGCGCGCTCGGGCTCCTAGTCCGTGTCGGGCGACGAGGTTCAACGGGGATTCAAGAGGCCGACGACGATCCGGTACAACGGGGAGGCCCGCTTCGAGCGGTCCACGGATCGCCCCCGCCGATGCACCCTTTCGCGACAAAGCCGAACGCGGCATCCGGGAAATCGCTGCTCCAGCCGCCGCCATCGCCTACGTAACCGTCCGCGAACCACGAACTCTGCCGCGATACCGCCGCTCCGATTCGCCAGTGACGCGCGCGCGGTGCTTCTCGTCCGGTTCCGGCGATATTTCGCTCTCGATGTTCCGGTCGCGACAGTGCGTTAATTCGTGTACGGCCAATCGAATCCGTCCGTCCGTCCATCCACCGATTCGTTCGTCGCGCGCCGCCGACGACGAGACCGAAACCGAGATCGAGATCGCGGTGCAGGAGGACATTCTGGTGCGCCGTGATACAGAGACCCGACGGACGGACGGGATGGCCGCTCGAACCAAAGCGAATAGAACCCAGCCAAAGGCGAACAGCGGTGTGTTCGAGCGGGCTTTGTCCGAAGCAAACCCGCCGGATGATGTAACATAAGTAAATATGGACTGTAAATAATGTACTAGATAAAGCTAGTAAGTTAAGTGTGAGAGAGAGAGAGCGCGCGCGCATCGTCGTCGTTTTCTTCGTCGTTGCTTCTACCGTCGTCGTCGTCGCCGTCACCGTTGCCGTTACCGTTGCCGTCGCCCGTCTCGCATCGCATCGCATCGCATCGCCATGCACGAACCGAACGCACAGGATCTCGAAGACGGTGGAACCATGAATAACGCGGGAACCAGCGCACGACGGCGCGGCTTGGCGCGGCGCGACGCAACCGAACGAACTTACAACGGCCAAACGAATTCGCGACGAAGGACAAGACGCGCGTTAAACGGGGAACTCGCGCGTGTCCGAAAATGTGTGCCGAATCCTAGCGACAGCGGAAATCCCTCGCAATGAAAAACCCCTTCTGTATAAAGAGTAAGTATGTGAACATATGAATATATATACATATATATATATATATATATACACACGAACACACACACACACACACACAAACATATATATATATATAAAAGTCTATGTACATGAGAGAGAAATTTATAGCGACGTCGAAAGGTTGTAGCTAATATTATAATTATTGCGATTGTTTATCGTCGTCGAGGCACCGTTCCGCGAGCAAACTATTGTAAACGACAATAGATCCGTCATTATTATTTGTCGTTGCTACGACGATTTTTATTATTAATTGCCAATTATATTATTCGTCATCCTTTACTGTCATTTATTATTATTATTCTTTATTATTGCGATTATTATTAACATTGCTATTATTAATGTTATCGTCATTCCGTTGCTCGGAGGGTGATCGCGGAGCGAGAACGTTTTCCGTCGCCACCGGGCACTCGCGAACGCGCTCCTCTCTCTTCTTCCCTCTCTTTCTTTTCTTGCTTGCTTCGTCCGTCGTTAAGTTTCAGCCGGATTAAACGGTTTCCTTTTTTTCGCGCGTCTCGCGATCGCCGCTTCGACGAATCTTCTCGCTCCTCGATCGGCCATGGCTCTCCTATCGGCATCACGTTTTATCCGCGATCGAAATATTTCCGTTTCTCCGCGAATCATCGGCTCTTTCCTTCCATTCCTTCGATCCACTGTACCTAAACAACGGCGTCGCGACGCGAATCGGAATCGGAATCGTCGAGAGGGACGACACTCTCGTTCGATCTTCGCCTCTGGATTTCCAGCTTTTGTTTCTCGCGAAACGACAACGAATAGAACGCCAAAAATATCGCCTTTCGAGTTTCACCGGTATACGGTTCGACCATTTTACCGTCGTGTAAAACAACGAAACTCGATCGTAGATCGAACGAGCACGGTTACAGGGTAAAATTCGTGTCAGGAATGTTCAAGTTGTCGCGACAAAGGGTCGTGGTCACCCCTATATTTCCCGAGGTCCGGAATTCGTTCTCCGGACAACCGGCGTGTCGTTGTTCCTCCCGATGTTCCGTCTCCCGTCGCGTTGTCGTCCGCCGTAAACGAGCCACTTTCGAGAATCCGTCAAACTCCCGTGCTGTCGCGATCGTTATCCTTTCGACGACTCTATTCCGGGGCGAAATCGACGCGAGACGCTGGCCCGACGGTCGAACGAAACGGTCGCGTTCCTCGATAAACCTTCCAAAGACCGCTAGTTGTCCGTCTCCGATTACGCGTCAGGCTCTCCGGTAGATGTTTTTTATCGCCACAATGTCCGAAATTTCGTTTCCATTTTGTTCCTTCGATCGCTGGATCGCGCGCGTTACCCGTCGCACGGTTTCCGCGATTGTTTGCTCAACTGGTCCGAACTGCGGTGCTCCGTTCGGGACCGCGGTTTCCATCGAAAACGCGGAAAGGAGAAGTACGGAGAATCGCGTTCGGCGTCGGGAGAACGAAAGGGAGAGCGACGAGAGAAAGGAAGGCGATCGATTGATAGTTCGATAGCGAGCAAGGTGGTCGACGTAGCAGGGTAATTAATTTTCGCGCCGTTTCGGCGAAAATCGAGTCTATTAATCGATCTATCCGGCTTATCGGTTCGGTTTCCTTTTTGGCTTTTCGTCGTTTCGACTAAGGAAGAGAACGAGGAGAGCGGAGAACGAGCGAACGAACGAAATCGTTTAGCGTTTACCGCGCGTTGTTTTGTTGATCGTCGCGTATCCTCTCGCGGTCTCTCGCGACGAGGAACGATTCTTCGCCGTGATCAATTTTTCGAAGATCCGCGACAGGATACGCGCAACCGTTTTGTACATACGCTGAGACGCGATGCGTCATCGAACGAATCGAGATGGAAATCGAAGAGCGCGATCGACGCGATTTAACCACGACATACCGTCACGATTCTGCTCGAAATTCAGCCGGACGCGGCGTCTCGTCTATCGAACTCTTCGATTTCCTGCTCGACGCGACCACGAAATTTCGCGTCGGCGACCGCGCGGCGAGAAAAAATACGAGCGATTGAAAATGCGTGCGAGCGTGCGTGTGTTCGAGAACGCGAGAGTCCGTACGAGTGAAAGAGAAAATTGTATTATTGTAAAGATTACTTTGATCGCGCGCGATTCGGGCGTAACGCGCGATCCGGACAGGACCGAAACAGAAAGAAACGAAAAGAAACGAAACGAAACGCGACAAATGTAAACATCTCCTTCTTCTCCCTGTATATTATTATAATTAAACATTAATTATTATTAACGTAAAATAAAAATCTGGCGAATGGTGGTGACACGTTTTGTTAGAATGGCAGAAACTAAATTACTACTGAATTTTAATTAATAAACGACATGAAAGTAATACAACGTATTTGCCGTTTCTTTATTTCTTCTGATTCATTTGCCAAACTAATTTACCCGATGAAATTGGAGAAAAGAAAACAGCTTGGAGAGTGATCGAAACGTGAATTCTGCTTAAAGAGTAGGTATCGTTACCGTAGATCCGATAAACTCGAAATAAACCGTTCGAAAAGGGTTCAAAGAGGGGTCGGAACGTCACGTTTGGAAACAAATCATCGTTTTCTCTTTCTTTTATTTCTTCCTTTTTTTTTTTTTTTTCCTTCACGCAGCGAACCCCTTTAGCCTTAAAATCGACAACCGGAGAAGAAGAGGCATCCGATTCGCAAATATTTTCCAATTATAACGCACTTACTTTCCGCGGCAAAATTTCGTTCGACGTTTTAATCCTTCCCGAGCGAGACGCTTTAAATATCGTGTATCGATAAGTATTGAAAAAAAAATTGATCGCGTCCGGATTGTTTGCCTATCTTACCCGAATGAATTTAACAGGGCATCGCAACGAGAGCGTTCCAGTTATTTGGTTTCCAAACATTCCACGGAACAACGAACCGGCCAAAGAAACGAATTTCTAACACGCGTCCGTAAAATTTTTCGGAACGATTCCCTCGTTAGGCTATCCGGCAACGCGCGAACAACACCGAGTGGCAAAATAACCGTTTCCACCGGTAGAATTCGCTTCGATAATTATTTCTCCACGCGATACGAGTCGAGGCGATAGTTCCATTCACGGTGGGCCGCATTCCTTCGATTCGTCGAACGTTCTCGTTTCCCGCTCGGTTCATCCTCGATATCGCAAAGATTTCGATTGCTCGTAGCCACCGAACGGGATTTCGTAATTGCGAGACTCGGTTCGTTTTCGACGATCGGCTCGAATCGTTTCCAATCCCCGCGTACCTATCCACGCTTCCAATCGGCCGCGAAATAATTGGAGGTAGAATTCTGGTTGGTCCAATTTTAGCTCGCGGAAGCGAATCGTTCGTTCGTTCGTTCGTTCGTTTGTTCGGTTGAAATCGCGCGGTTTTTACTTCGGCTAAGAATTCCGCGTTGAAAAGAACAGAAAATTCTAGCGTTGCGCAACGAAGATCCGAGACGTTGAACTACTTTGCACAGCTGGGATTTTCGGTGTCTGAATCCGTTGGAAATTGCGTCGAACATACCAAAGGATACCGATAAGAAGCGATACGGCTGATTAAAACGCAGAATGTCTAGTAGCGCGTTTAAAATTAGACAAGCTTTACGTAAATCTCGTTTCAATTTTGTTATTTGCAATTTCTGTTTATGGCTTTTCACCGCGTTCACTGCCACGTCGATCGTCGTCGGTGATCGACGTATCGCGACACCTCCGGATATATCGCGATCGAACGATTAGACGAAAAAAAGAAGGAGAAAAACCGTCGCACACTGTCATTATTGTGCCAATAATGCGAGACACGAGACACCGAAGTTACATTTTAGAATTAACTCCGCGTATCCTTAATAATTAACGCTTCAACGTGTCTGATCACGAACGTCTATGTTCACTGTGACAGCGAACTCTCGAACGATCGACGATTACGAAGCCCGCGAGGACGCGAGTTACATTTTTAACCTGACCGGAGCTTTCGTTGTTTGCTCGCAAAGCGCACGATACGCGCATAAACCGCGAACAAGACGAAACAGAAAAATAAGAACGCTCGATTTCCGATCGAGAAACGTCGCGATTAAACGTTATTCGAACATCGCGTGAATCCGTGTAAATACTTTTTAATCATCGAATCGTGTCCACGGAAGAAATAATCTTACGTTGTACGAAGATCGAAGTCAATTTCTGAAACGTTGTAATCATTTTACTCTCTTCGACTACCCGATACATCGCGTTAAAAGACGTGTTCGGTCGAACGTTGTTACGTAACGAGATTCGTGCCGACGTACTATTACGTCCAGTATCAAATTTTTTATAATTTCGATAATACGTTCCTGCATCGATTGTTCGTGTCCGGCTATCGAAGGAAATCGTGACACTCCTCTCGGACTTTCCGTCTACGTAATACTTTCTTTTATACGAACGATCCGAAACGCTTTGCAAATAATCGAAACAGCGTTATTGGCCTCTCCGATAATGAAACGAAGTAACGAGTAAACGCGAGAAAAATAAAAATGAACTTTCTAAGTCGAAAAGATTTCCGAATATAACATTAAAGTAATGGGAAAGTTTCACTTAGCGTGGCGTTAAACGGTCATTAAAACGATACAAGTTAAACGATCTTCGTTATCGGACATAAAAAAAAGCGCGATCGTTTAAAAATACTCGATATACCGTGGAAATATTTGCACAAGTCATCGATTATCGAGTATGGCCCTTCGAGGTTTCGTACTTTCTTCGCGCATCTCGACCTTTTATTCCATTTTACGGATTCAGTTCCCGACGGTTCTTATTAAAATTTGTAACGAACGTCAATGAACGCCCCGGCATAGGAATAATCGATAAAACGGTAAACGGAATACTCGTGATTGTAGCGTCGCAAGGTTTCGATCGATAGATTGCATTGTCTATTGCACGTAATCGTTACCCTCCTTGTGAGGTGATGATATAATAATTCGAAAACGTATGCGGTTTTCCGTTATCTCGTCAAATTGGAAAACGATGCGAAACAAATTCGTTTGCGCCTGTACCGACCGACCAAAATATCGGTTAAACCAAATTCAACGAATTAACGTAACAAAATAGATGGTCGGTGTCCATACAGAAAACGTTTATCTTATCCGAAATGTTGCGAACAATTCCAACGAACGATTCGGTCGATGGCGCTTCTCTAATATTTTTTGGGGATACCGTCCAGCGTGCAGTTTGATTTAGAAACAAGGTAACATTTTCCCGGAGACTCGGTTCGATAGTCGGACGGTGGGATAGGATTTTCTCGGTAGATCGTCGCTCGTAAATTTAATGGTAGTTTAATGGAGAAACAGGTAATAAAGCGTAAATCGAAACGAGCTTCGTCAAGCATCGATTCCGAACGGTCCGTTAATCGATGTCGCGTTAACATCGACATTCTCGACGAAGGGTTCTCGGACGATCGAATAAATTTTGCCGGATCCTGGCTGCCTATCCCTTCGAGAAGGTGTTACCGAAAGGTGTCGCGTTACGATCTTTCAGCTACTCGATCGACCGATAATATTAATAATCGGACGGTTCGGTCGGTTGATCGCCGACACTTTCCGACAACCGCTAATCCAACCTCCTCTCGCTCGTTGACAGACCAGTCCGCCGTTTCGCTGATTTACAGGCACTTTTGCCCGAGAGTTAATATCGATTCCGCGCTTCGCAACTACGATAGAAGGGATTTATCGACTCCTCGTTGAATCTCGATATCCTTGGTCGAAACTTGACCAGAGAATCGTCCACGCGACGCGGGTTCAAAGTCGTCGCCTTGTATTACGGAAACTCGGCAAATTGAACGCGAAAAACGATTATTACCTGGAATCGTGTTAATTACGCGCGACACAAAGACGATTATTCTTACTCGTCTCGTGAGAGGATTCTTTGTCCGGTTCGCGTTTCGAGGAAAATCAACGCGAGACCGACTCGGCAACGGCTGACCGTTAAATCAATTTGAGAAACAGGTTTCGGTCGGGCGTACTTCTTTCCCTATCGATTCTACAGGATCTCGGGGACGCTGGCGCGAATCGGGATTTCAATTTTTCACGCAACGACGACGCTTCCTCGAAGCGGGTTTCGACTATCGAACTAGTTCGTTGTCTCGGACTTCGAAAGGCGACAAATATCGATTTGGCGGCACCACCGTGAATACCGAAGGATATTAACCTCGGACCAGTCGTACGCGTCGTCGGTTCCAGGGATTCCGAGTACGTTCCGTGGACGCTCGAGTTCGTGAAAAGCGACGAGCGAAAAAGAAAAGGAATTTACGAACGGGAGAGAAAAAGGCGCGAAACGAGCAGGTGTCGACGAGAAAATCTTTGCCGGTTTCACCTAGCCGATGCGTGACACGCGCGAACAATGAGCACCGCTTCGAACGGGGATGAGAAACTGTCAGGTGGAGGGGGCAGGTTCGCGAGGATACGGGACGTGGAAGGGAACACGCCAGATAGAAAAGAAAAAAGTGGAGGGAAAATGCGGAAGAACTCGGACGAAAAACAGAGAAAACAAAGGTAGACGACGACGACGACGACGACGACGACGACGACGGGTACACCGTCGTTCAAAAGTCGAAAGATACCTCGGAAGACGTTCGCTCTTCGACGTTGGATATTTTTAATCGTTCGTCGACCGCTTTATTATTATTACGGTCTACCATTATCGAGTAATCGTCGCGTAGCGAGAGTAACTATGAACATCTTTATCCGATACCGATCTTCCGTCGCGAACGAAGAAGCAACGGACGAGGCGAACGAACCGAGATGGAAGTAAAACGCATCGAGCGAAATAAACTCGATAAACTATTAATTTATGCCGAAATAACGGCCGTGGACATTCCGCGACTTTTGAGCGGGAGTGTAAGGGGACCGGGAGGAACGGTAGGAAAAACGGCGAAGGAAAATAAAGTCGGAGGGAGGACGGGATCGAGGGACAGGGAGAGGAAATTGAAGGGAGGCGAATCGAAACGCGGCGCAGGCGCCACTTACCCCCTTCGAAACATCAAGACATGCGCTCTCGGCCACCTCCTCGTTTCCACCCTCTTCGACCTTCTACTCTATCCACGGTACGGAGCTCGACGCCGACGCCACCACCGCCGCGCCGTTTCGTTCACACCTACCAAAATTATCGTTATAGGCGTACCGTGACGTCTGCGTACATCGGTTCACGATCGAGTTCGTGCACGCTCGCAATTTGTGTCGCGGCTTATCCTCCCAATCCTTCGATAAGAGTTTGTCGATAGCGGGAGTATCGTCTCGTGGGTTATTCGATCGGAATTGTCCTTTCTCGGTGGTGTTTCGCCGAATCACTGATTCTCTTTCCAAGATCAATGGCTCTTTTCGACGTTCGAGCTGCTGTCGTCGCAGTGGATCAAGCATTTATGGTGTCGCATCAATCGGTCGGACGCGTACGCGCATCGTTCACCGTTTATCGAGCGCGTCGAAGATCACCGACCGCTTGCACGAGTTAGGAAATTTTCGAATTCGCGGTAACCGACCATTCTCGACTGCCTACGCCAATGCGTAAATATACCAATGCGATAGGATATTAACGGATTCATAATTTTCGATCGGATCGAACGTACGGCGACGACGGCGACAATGAGTGGTCCTTCGATCGTTCGAAACTTTAAACGACGGTATCGGTTTCGTTCGCCCCGAGCGATAAAACCGCCCATTTCCAAAGGGAGAAAGCGATCGGTTTCCGCGAGCTCGATGCTCGGCTCGTTGACATTCCACGACCGCATTAGCGAGGCGTGAACAGATCCTGACAGCGGCGCATTGATTTAATAACCGATGCCCACGCACGAGGATGGTCGTCGTCGTCGTCGTTTCTCTCGTCCGAGTTTGTTCGCGAACGGACGTACATATACCTACGTCCGTCCGCGCGAGGAACGACGTCGACGATACGCGGCACTCGCGGCACGCGTGTGCGGAGGAAACAATTGAACGGTGTCCTTCTCTCTCTCTCTCTCTCTCTCTCTCTCTCTCTCTCTCTCTCTCTCTCTCTCTACCTCGTCTTCTTTTTCCACCAGTCTCTTTCTCCTTCTCGTTGTTTCTTTGTTCGTTCGATGTCTGTCCAAGCTCTTTCTCCTTCTCTTTCTCTTCCTCTTTCTCTTTCTCTTCCTCTGCTCGTCCCTTTCGTCGCGGCAGCAGGGTCTGTCTCTTCCTCTACGGCTCAGCAGCGAAGCTTAATAAGCACAGCTACCTACATTCCATTTCCGGTGCGCTGACGTCACTTGACAATCCGGCTACGGAGAGCTCGTCGAGCCACGTACCGTGCCTCGTCCATCGTTTAGGTATACCCACACCTCCACCGACCAAACATCATCGACGGCTTCGCGATTTCCTCGAGGCGACCTCCGTCGGACGCCCAGCAGCGTCTTCGCGATCGAGGTCGACCCGATTCGATCCCGCCTTCCACGCGTTTTTCCTTCGACGTATCGTCGTGGGAAAGCCACGGTGGACGCCGTCGGTGGTTATCTTCGGGGTTGCCGCGGCTCGTCGAAGGCGAACTCGTTACGAGTCGTTACGATAGGTCGTTCGTTAAATTCCATCGCGCTTTCGCGTTTATCCGGCTAAATAAAACTGGTTCGAGGGAATATCGATCGTCGTTGTTTACGCGGCGAAGTTAGAACGTGTTCGGTTTAGCGACGATTTGGCGAATACAGAAAATCGTGGGCACGCGACGGGTCGTTTTGGGAGGTTCGCTCGTTGTGGCGCGTTCGTCACGACGGAATCCCACTAACCCGTTTGGGTCAAGATTCGTTTCGGATAATATTTTCGTGTTTTCACGACGACCGTCCGATATTGCGTAGCGATCGCGGCGTAGAAAAGGAAAGAGAGAGGCGTAACGGTAGGAGCGGGGAGAGGAAGAGAAGGAACGAACGCGAAGCAGGTAGGCCTTGAACAGCTCCGGACCCACGCGTACGTACGACTCTCTAGGAGCGTTGTTGGCTCGTATATAGAGGCATTCTCGGTTCACGATGCCGGGCAAAAGACAGATAAATAACTCGGCTATGGCATTGGCTAAGTAAACGAGCCTACGCGCGCATTCGCGAAACCTGTACACCTGTACGAGTCGCGCGCGTACAGCTTCGTTCTCCGCGAGCACCTTCGCCTCTATCTTTCCATCTCCGTTTCTGGTTCGGTTCGCCGGAGATTCTTTGTCGCTCTCGGGCTCTCGAGCTCTCGAGCTCTCGAGCGTCGAGCGAGCTTCGAGCGAGCAACTCGCGCGTAGGCGTTACTCGCCGATCTCTCGAACGCGCCGCGCCGCAACGTTCTTCTACGCGTCCAAAAGACTCTCGAGCGAGCGTCGAGCGAGCGACTACCGGCCGATTCCCCGTTTAGGCGGACGACTACGTCCGCTTCGTTTCGCGACTTCCCGAGTGATCCTCCTCTACGCTCTCGATTCTCTCCGCGATATCTCGCCTATTCGTTTCCTCGTCCTTCGGGACAGAAGCGCTTGTCGCGGCTCGCGGAATCAGACCGGAAAGTCGCGGTTCGGTTCGACGTTTACGCCAACGACCGTTCTCGATCGAAGAAAATCGATTCCACTTTCGACGGCGGTGTCCTTTCCAACGGCGAGAAACGCGTTGATTACCGACGATTTTGGTAGCTGACATCGTGCAAAAGAAAGAGCGCTAGATTCTCGTACGGGCGACGAATTCCTACAGGAAGTGCGTGTCTCGACGAATTTCGACGTAGAAACGAAATTGTGCGCGCTATTTGAACGACGACAACGACGTATACTATATCGTTTCCCGAATCGGGACGAAAGAATCGCGATCCGCAACCGCTTAACGCGTGTACTCGCAAGATAGAACAAACTGACGGACGGCCTCGTCGGCCGCACGCCTCCTTACTCGCTTATGAAGTTAATTGAGGGCAAACGTCCACCACCGATCTACTGACTAAGCCGAAAACATTTGCGACCGAGCTGGCTCGTTTCACGCTCGCGCTTCGGAGTTTTCGCGATCGGCGAATCGGTTCGGTCCTCGAGATAAACGGACCCGGCGTCGACCTAGAGCACGTCACTTCTTCGATAGTAGTGCGTCGTTTATAGAATAATCGAGCGCGACGCTCCTCGAAAAAAACGCCCGCAGCGCTTTTCTTCCGGTTTTCGCTGACGATGGCAGCGTCCCGAACGGATCGGAAAAATCTTTGATGCTTCGTCTCGCGTCGCGTCGCGTCGCGTCGCATCGGATCGATCGATCGCCCGTCGAAGGCTACGTCACCATTATTTCAGCGCGAAGAAAACCGCTCGAAGCGTTGTTTATCGCGAGGGTCGAGAAGAAAAGCCGCACGAACGGAAGCTAACCCCCTTGGCAATTCTGTCCAGTTAGTCGGTGGATCGTCGAACAGGCGGTACGAGCGGTGCCGGATGAATTATACTAATGGCGTGACAAGTTACAAATATTGAATCTAATTATGGTAATACGCCGGTAATCTATTTGCATTGGTGAATAATGAAGACACCCAGGTGGCACGGAAAGATCCCGCCTCGGATCGGCGCGCGAGTGACCCACGGAGAGAGAAAGCGACGCTCTCGAGCATCGAGCGAGACGCAACGCTCGGACTGTCGGCCAACTTCTACCGACGCTACGCGACACGATGGATGGATGGATCTTTCGTCTCTCTTCTCTAACCTTTCGAACGTTTCGATTACAAAAGCGACGGAAGCCACGAAATCCGAGGTCATCTTCGGAGTCTCGACCGTTACTACTTTTAAAGACCTCGATAGTATCGAAGCCTGTCTACGTCCGAAAGATTCGATTCTCTCGAGAACCTCGAAACTTTCGAGTTGCTAGGTTGATCTTCCGAACTCGGATCGATAAATGTACCGGATTCGTAGAATTTCGTTTCGAAAATTTAGCGGAGAATTTAGCTGACCGAATCGGGTCAACTATTTTTTCACCCTGAACCGAGTAACGTCGAATTCGCGAACTTTTTACGCTTCTCGCACGGAACGGCGATAAGGCGTTTCGCGATAAAACACAAAGCGCCGGTGGCGCTCTTTTCTTTCGCAAGATTTTTTCCACGGCGTTCTCTGTCTATGCGATGCCGCGCGTTCAAAGATTCATGATCGCCCGACGAACCACCGTATTTTTCGGCTAAAAGGATGGACGAGCGCCGGCCGATCGTAATTGAATCGGCGAACATATTTATCGACAACGTTTCTGTACGCCCGTTGCATTTGTAGACTATCCGATCCGAAGCGCGTTCGTTCCCGGAGTAAATTTATCGACCTTTGGACACGCGTCGACGACCATCGGCTGTTGGCTTCGCGAATTCGCGTCCTCCTAAAAATCTTTCTCGAAAAGCGGTTAATAATTCGGAGCGGTAACTCGTCGACGTTTCGATGGCCGATCGCATCGGAATTCCGAGCCCCGCGCTTTACGGTACCGGCAACTCGGATTACCCCAAAACGGAACCTCCTCGTTTATTAGTCCGCTCCGCGATATCCGGTATCCGCGGGTTGTTGGCGCGACGGTGTTCCTTCGAGGCATCTCGAGAAAGCGGTCCGTGGTTTTACGATGGTCCCGGATCGCGAAATAAGCAATCTGAAAGCGAGCGAGAAAGAGAAAAATACGGTTCGAACCGAGACAAGAACGGATCTCGCGCGACTAATTGAATCGTCGCTCGTTCGAGATTAGAAACGCGCTTCTCCCCGTGGTCCGCGCGTAAAGCGCGCCACGGTCAAGGAACGGTGGAACGCGCGTTAAACGGACCAACTGGACGGGTTATCCGGTAATCGGCGAGAACCACGCGAGACGATTCGACTTCGGACGTCGTATTCTCCTTCGAGGATTCGTGGAATTTCGTGGCGACGCGGAGTGGCGTGGCGTGGCTAGAAAATCGTCTCCGGACTCGGCGCGACTCGCCTCCGATCGGCGAGCCGACACCTTCTCCTTGACATTTTCCTTCGACACCTACGGCTCGGTTCGCTACGCGGAATTCCATCGTCGAGTCGAGTCGACTCGACTCGTTGCGATTCGAGACGCGGCGAAGATCGACCGGTGCAAGCTTCGTAACGGCTGGAACTTTAATAACGAGAGAAATCGTTGCGACATCCAGAGGAACGGGAGAGCGTACCGTCGAGCGTAGTCGTCGACGTTTCCGTTCCTGCGAAAGAACGCGCGAGAGGCGAAATTCGACGGCGAACGAGCACGCGGTTCCGAGCTACGAGCAATTTACCGGAGGAGAAACGTAGCAGGGGGTGGTCCGTTGATCCGAAAGATCGCGCGATAGAAACGCGAATAAGCGGAGAATGCACGGTCGAGTTGACCGCGATTCGATCGGGGAGCATCGATAAAATTCAGAATGCACGCGGTCTCCCTGCTTTTAATGAATGAACGTCTCGTGGATGCGGTAAGGAGTAAGGCCGTGAAAGTAGGGAGGGCTGCGAACGAGAAGAAGGAACGGTGGAGGGGACGGTCGTTGGTACGCGGTGCGCGCACCTATACCGGAGTTAATAGCGTTTGTGTTACGGCGGGACGTAGCCGGAACGGATACCTCGCCGTGGCCGTACAGATCTACATAATGTTTATTATGCTAACCTAGGCCAACGAGCTTGCATCAACAAGTGTTATATTATCATTCAAATAAAATGTTTTAATCTGCATACGTTTTATCGAGCTCCCGCGGCCATGCGGAACGCGATGCCAACGGAACACGAGACACGCGCCCGCCTTCTGCTCCTCCAACTTTTTCGCTCCGTCTATTATTATCGCGCCGACTCTCGTTCGTCTCTTTTCTTTCGATCGACTACTCGATACACCGTGTCCTAGGTGTCGGTCGAGGCAACGCGCCGGTCAACTTGTTGATATTTCGATCGAATAACGGATCATTGGCGCCGGCCGCGCGGTTCGATCCGAATCGGCTCTTTCGTTCGTTTTATCTCATCGTCGTTCGGTCGCTCGTCTCGACGGACGATCAACGGGAAATTGGAAATCGGAAAGAAAAGCAAAAACCGCGCGGTGCGCTCGTTCGGCGAGCAGACGGAACCGGTGCGATACGCCAGGCGAAATAGGTCGAACAGGCGGCAAGTTTAACGGGTCCGGCAGCGAGTGGCCGCGATAATAGGACCTATGACACGCACGTACGCGCACGTACGCGCGCACACGCGGTCGCGCCGACTTAAGTGGACGGCACTGGCTGAAAATAACGTTCAATTCCGACGTAACTGCACCTATGACCCTGACTCTTCTTGGTTTACCTTGAGCGCTCGTTCGGAAATCCCGAGGAACGGTCGCGCGAGTAGGCGTCCGCTCTCGAGCCTCTTCGATTCCTTTGCTTTCTCCTCGTGGTGGCTTTCGAAACGATCGAGCCCACGTACCACGAAGCGACGCGGTTTCGTCGCGGAAAAGTCAGCGCGCTTTCGGTCGACGCCCAGCTATTTCGATGTTCGCTTCGCGACACCTTCGATCGGATCGTTCGAATCGCTCGAAAGTCGAGAACGGCCGTGGGGTTAGCCGAGCGTCGCTCTCTTGCGCGATCGGCGACCGCATTTTCTCGAATCGACTTCTTTGCCCGCGTCGTTTTAACGAAACGATCGTCCGCTTTTGTATCCGTTCGACCGACAACACCGATAAATTTCCGAAACGACGAAACTCGTCCAGATAACTTTCGTTCGCTACGCGTCGCAACAGGGACACCTGTCTGGCTGGTTCTCGCCTCGATATTTACCTGCTCGTAGACGCGCGACGACCGCGGCGCAGAAAATATTATTTAGTGGTTAACGCGCGTACCGACACCGGCTACGCGTTCGTTAACTCGATCGGGATCGCTACACGTAGGTCGTGAAAATATCGTTTTATCGGAAATATCGTTTTCAGCGATAAACGCTTATCCAAATATTTACAAACATCGCGTTGGCCCGAGAAGTACGGAAACGGCGTGTCGCGTGACACGCGACGAGTAAATAACGCTGGACGCCGAGCGCGCGTTCCAAGTAAACGAAAACGAGTTCCGTAGCGCGCTCGATACACGGGTATCGAAATTTTTCTATGGTGGTCTAATTCGACGCGAGCGGCGAACGATCGTTTGCCCGCGCGCACATTCTCCATCGGCGTATCGCGGTAACGTTTCGTGGCTGACCCTTGCCGCGGCAAAAGCCGAAGCGAGCAACGAAGGGCAGGTGCCCCATTGGGGCTTTGTACGATCGAGTCGCGATCGGATGTAAATGCGATGCAAATTCGCCGCGAGCGAGCGAGGGAAACACGAAGGGCTACCGAATGTACCGGGTGGCGAGATAAAGTAGTCTGGCTCGATTTTGGTCGCGCCGCCAAAGTCCGAAGGGATCGCGGACCACGAATTCCGGCCACGGGCCCGTTCGTCGATTCGACGCCGCGCCACCCAGCGCCGACGAAATATTTACCTGCGGGGAAAATCGAGCCGGCCACAGCCCGCCATTTGACGCAGCGACGCGCGACGATACGCCTCGTCGCGTTACGTATTCGGAGGACGTTCTCGAACCTCTCCCACTACCGATTCTATCGATGTCCTCGTCCGTTTAATTGCCCGATTAAGGAACAGTTTCCTCGCGCGACGTCCTTCCGAGATATTCGACGCTTTCGCGCGTACTTACGCGCGTGCTTCCACCGACGCCGCATTAATTTTTTTTCCCCCTATTTCGAATAAGCGACTTCGCTATCGAACTCCGACTTTATGGAACTCCGTAGTTCCGGCTCGAGAAAGAAAACGTCGCTCTTCGAGATGAACGCGAGAGACGGAGAAGAGAAGCGACGTGTCGCGTTCGCGCGGATCTTCGCGTTTCGAAGGATTTGCATCGGCGTCGAGCAGTTGGACAGAGGATCTCGCAAAAAACTCGCCGCTGAAATCCAATTCCGGTGCGAGGGTCGCGAAGAAGCAGAAAAAGGAAGGGAAAGCGACGGACGCGTCTCGAATCGAAAAAGGCGGAGGGTTGTTGGCGATTGGCGTGGTTGGCGGGAGCGACACGAGCAAGCGGCGAGGGAAAAAAACGTGAGGAATTAGCGGTCGGACGCGTGCAATGTGGACGGGTCCGCATTGTTGTCCAGTCGCATTAGCAGCGACAACGGAGGCGCGAAAAGAGACGGTGATGTTTGGCGGTAGCCGAACAGGCAGAGAAACGAGATCCCTGCCGCAGCCACCCCTCGAACCGCCTTTTCGCTTTTCTTCCTGCTTCCTACCGTCGACAACCTTCGCGCGATCTTACGCTTTTTCGCCTTCCGTCTCGTACGTTTTTTCTTTGATCTCGCGTGCCTTCTCTATTCCCCTGTCGAGGGCGCGTTCACTCGTAGCGTATTTTTCCTAATTCCCCCGAACGAATATAATCTCGAGTAGAACGGTTTAGCTCGTTCGTTGGGATACCGATAGGAACCGGATAGCGATCCGTGTTCGATTCCGAATTCGGCGAGACGTTCGAACGCGCACGGAATTCGAGATAACGTACGAGATAAATCGCGTATCTGGCTTCTATTATATCACGAGTTTGGTCGAACGCGGACAAGCGTCGTAGAGGCGAACGTCGAATTATGTATTTAGAAATATCCGCTCTTATATAAATGCGATGATGCAAACGCGAACGAACTTTGCTTCGGGAATGGACAAAGCGTATGTTTTTCTCTTATATAAATCGATTTTCCTGATACTTTTGTACAAGAATACGAGCACGGTACAGTGTCGAAAAATCGATAATTTCCAATACGATTCGAAGCACCCCGCGAACCTTCGATCCTTCAAAATATTATATCCCAAGATTTGTTTCGGACAAGGAAAACGTTTACGCGAAAAGGAGAAAAAAAACAATGGAAATATAAAGGCGGTTTCGTATTTTTACTTAACCCGGTCACGTTGCGTGACTCGCCCTAATTATTGTATTTAGGTGCATTAGATACGGCAAACGGTTTCGTTTTGTTGCACGAAACTCGCAAATAAATCTGGCGCGTTTTGCACCTTTTATTTCTGTAACCGGTTCAACGCGATTTCGCATCCGGCGAACGAAGGTTAACGATTTAAATATCCTGGAAGTTGTCGGTTCTCGACGAAAAATTGTACCCCTTAAACGCGCGTGCCCGAAACGCGCGACGTTCCATCGAATTACCGACCGCGTCCAAGATATTTTAGGTTCGATCTTACGTTCCGCGATTAATGTCCACCATGTTTTTCCACCCTTTTTTCCATTCGGTTACCCGCGTCACGCGCGTTTTTCTTCCTCGGGACACGATCTTTCCAGTTAACGTCGATCCGCCTTGAACTTTATCGTCGTAACGCGACTCTCGCTCGAGAGTCTCCTCGCGCGTTTAAACATCCGTATCCTCGACAAATTGGCGTCTCGTCATCGTTAAAATCGGCTGTCGAGTTCGATGATGGATTTCGCCGGTCCGTTTCGGCTTTTCTATAGTTCGACCGCGATAGGTCGATCGTGTACCGTGATCCGTTTTTGTTCGAGCTCGCGTCGTCGCTCCTCCCGTCGAGCGTAGCGCGTCGAGCATCCACGTTTTGCTCGCGACAGGGATCGTTTACGGGGGTTGGCGCGTTGCAGCTGTCCACGGGCTCCTCCGGCCCACGGATATTGGATCCCCAGAACTTTCCACTGCCGGGATTCCGAATTACGACAAATTGTATCGGTTAATAACGCGTTCGATGAGTCGATCGTAGCGTCCGCGAGACAATCTTACGGATCGTCGAACGACGTTCGCCGCGGGACGATCCCGCTTTCGAAACCAGTTCGCGTAATCCTTTCCCAACGCGTACGTCCGCGTATCGTTCCGGCTTATCGGCTATCGTTCGAGAATCCTATTAAACGAAACTTTTATTTCGAATCGGTGGGCTCGCGACCGTTTAAACCGGCGACACCGTTCTCTATCGACGTTCCTTCACCTTACGGTGGCAATTTATCCCGGCGAGATTTCAGGAATAATAAATAATCGCGAGTAAAAAGCTTATCGCGGCGAACAGCGCGAGAAAAAGTACGCGAACGGTCGCGTCCTTCGTTCCGGACTTAAAGCGAGGATGCGGCCGATGCGTGGATAAAGGGGGATCCATAATTTCTCCTTCCCTTCCTCCTTTCCCTGTTGCTCGTAGCGTACGTAATTAATGAACAGCTCGCAGAATGGGGAGAATTATTGCGCGCTTACGGGCTCGCGCGACTTCTTTTATGAAAGGGCTCGAGATTGAAATCGTGCCCACGGATACGTTCCGACGGAATTTATGCTCGTTTCGTAAAACCGAGAATGAAACGCGTCATTGGATTCTCGGCGTCGTGCTCCTGCTTCCCTGACTCGATGCAGCCGCGTCTGGACCAATTAAAACTTCCTTCGAGCCTACCGACCGACTATGTACCATCCTTTCTCGCGTATCGCGGATCAAAATAATTGTTTCGGGAAACTTTATCGCCGGAGACGAATGTCCGTTCGTACCGTCGTTTCGAATAACTCCGATATCGAGCGCGTTTTCTTTCGACGAATACGCGATTAGCCGTTAAATAGTCGGAATCCGTTCGATCGAAAATCTTTGCTCCGGAGTAAACTATCGTTCGAAGCTCGTAATATCGTCTAATGGATACCCCTCCACCTTGGAGTTTGCCAGCAAGGCGATACTCGATACTCGTAATATAGTTGGATCCGACGTTAAATTCGAGCGTGGAATTCGTTCGTTTAAAAGGACGTTGGCGCGCAAACAAGCCCGGTTTTCAGCGACAGCGGGGTTTCGCTGCGATCTGCGAAACGAGAGCGAGGCTACGCAGCGGGAGGTCGTGCTAGCGCGACGGAAGCCGACAGAGGCTGGATGTTGGAGCAGAAAATAAAAAGGAAGAACGTTAATGCCGAACGAGAAACAGTTTCTAATCCGTAAAAGTTAAGATCGAGCGACAATGGATGACGCGGAGCGTAATAAGGGGGGGCGCTTACAGGATTACGCGACGAGCAGGTAAACGCGTTTGCCCCGTTGCTTGCCTCCGCTCCTCGATTCGAACGGCAGCTTTTTCACGGGAAGAGCGGCCATTCAGTTTGTCACGTCGTTATTTCGGACGATCGAGAAACGATATTTTCGAACCGGAGACGGAAATTCTCCGACGGACACGGATTTCTCAACCGTTCGACATTCCACCGCGAATAATTCATTTACGCGGCCGGATGCGCGATGTCGAACTCGTTCAAAGTTATTTCGAACTAACAACTATTTTACAGCGATTCCGTAAAAAGTTCTAACCGAATTGCGTTCGATCACGGTGGGCTCCTCTCGAGGAAGAATCTCTGGTTTCCCGACTCGAAACGTCGGAGAACGGAATACGTTTACTCGAGAAATCGCTTATTGTCCATTAAGAGCATAAGGTTCGCATTAACAAATTGGTACATAACGACGAATAGATAAAGCGACGCTGTCCCGCACGGTATAGATCGTAACTTTGTTATATTATGTAGATAGACTCGCGATGCGAGTATTGTATTACGAGGAACTCGTATATTCGCGTTTTTTATTCAAAAAGGCAACGTTTGATAGCGATTAATTAATCGACGTCGCATGCGACATCGTGTTACTGTTTACGCGCAAAAAAGATTGTGTTATTGTTCGAGCGGTACGCTCTTTTATTCGCAACGTCGATTACGACGATAACGCCGAAAACAATACGGCGAGACATTTCTTCTACTCCCAGGTAAAGTTTCACCGCGTTTTTAGCGATCTGCTTCTTTCGAGGTGAAATCGTACAGATGTTCGAGTCCTTTCGATCTTTTCGGTCTTCGCGATCAAATTTTTGTTCTTTTTTCCGAATTTATCCAGACGGACTAGCGTGTTTTTCGCCGTTCGATAATAGTTCGATACGCTCCCGTGCAATAGTGAAACACGTATCGATAGAAAGAGCGAAAGGTTCGAAAAGGACGAAGGAGAAATCGAGGGAAGGACAATCGACTCGACGGAAGGACTCGCGACGAATACGTAACGCGTAACGCGGAGCGTATCAATTCCGATCGATCAATGGGGCTTCCCTGTACGATTAGTAGGCGAATGGCGTTTAACCGTTAAATACGACGTTTCAGAGCGTAATAGCAGCAATTATCGTGTTAGTAGCTATATTCGAAAGGCATCCGTCGCTTCGTACCTTTCGCCGTGTAATTACGACTCGTTAAGAGCTCGGGAATGTAATCCGGCTCGCGGACGAAACTGGAAAACCGGCGATCGACTAGCCGATCGAACTATCCGATGTACAAGCTGTATCGTAATACGTGGCCTTAATTGTCGCACCGAAGAACGTATAAACGTTTGTTCGATCCAACAATGTTTCTCGCTCGCGGTCGTTTTACTATCGTAACATCTGTTCGCCCGTCTTTGCGCGAATTCGCTCGTCGCGTTTTCTTTCTGTACAAATACGAAGCTGTGCGCGTCGCTCGCCGCCGCCGACTCTCTGACCCCTTAGAAATTGCCATGTTCCGTTGGGAGGTGTCCGCTCCTCCCAGGAGGTTATTGACTCCCGTGCCGGGAACCGGGAATACGTATTTCGAATACACCGTTCGCCAACGAAATTTCAACGAATATCGTCGCCGATCGGTCGACGGTGCGTATCGCGCGACGAGTCTTCGCGAAACAATTACCGAACGACGAACGTACCGAGGAATCGAATATAAATTCGATTTATATATTAAGATATTACCGATCATACGCTCGCGCGCCTCGTCCTTCATTTTCCTCCTCCGTTTCCTTTTACCTGCTCGTTCCCGTGCCCTTCCACCATCCTCCCACGCGTTTCACCGTTTACCTCGCTCGCGAGTTTCCCAAGAAAGGTTCGAAGTCTCGGAGGAATCGGTTTCGCGTCGAAAAGTTTGCTTTCGAGGCGAACTTTCGCGAGAGTCGCGCGTCCGTCCGTTGTCGAACGCTCGTCCGTAATCCCTCGAACGCGTTTGTTCGGCACGATCGTCGACGGATCCTCGAGCAGGGGCTCCGAGAGCGTCCGTGCTCCGCTTTCCAACGATCTTTCGTCGCAGCTTGAAACGTTGTTTCACGAAATCGGCATCACCGTCCTCCTTATCGGGCGTTCGCAAATTACGCGGACGTTACGAAAGGCCCGTATCGTTACGGCCTATCGATACGCTCGAGATCGCCGCCGTAAACTCCGCGAACTTATTAAGACGTCGCGATAAACGTCAGAGCGGTCCGAGCGAAAGTCGCGGAAGAATCGTTTCAAGATCGAGACGTTCTCCGCTCGTACCTTCGGAGAGATCGGGTCGTTGTAAAGTTACAGGCGTAACAGCCGTTCGAGCCACGAGATCCGCAAACTTTTTACAACGTAGTTACACGCTCGCTCGGTTATCGTAAAACCGAGCCTATACGACGCGATTTCCGCCTCGTTCGCGTCCGGAGAACAATCAGCCTCGGTGTACGGTTTCCAATTCCTCGGATCACCGTTTCACAAACGTCGCGCCCCGATCCTATCTATCGCTTTCGGTCCGGAATTTAATAGTGACGGATCGAGCATTTAGGAAATCGATCTTCGAACGGGTCAGGGGTCGACGCCGAAGACGGTGGTCGTTCGGTATTCGTCGTCAGCGTCGACAGCCGACAGCCGACAGCCGACAGCCGACAGCCGACAGCCGACAGCCACCGGTTCGTGCCGAAGAACGAAGGCAGGTGTCCTTAGGTGGTGTCTGCCGGTGATTCGTTATTGGCGCGATCCGACGACGGCTACGCCGACGACGACGACCACGTTCCTTCCTAATCGCGTCATCGACGTCCACTACGCTCGACTTTTTCCTTCCTCCTCGCGATATTATCTCGGCGTGGACGTTACAGCGTGACGCTCGGTACTCGCGCGCGGAGATCTGATATCCGCTCCGTTCGGCTCGGCTCGGCTCGGCTCGGCTCGGCTCGGCTCGGCTTCGCTCGCGCTCGTTCCTCGACGGAATCCGTCTATGCAGCGAATTTCGAGATACGCTCGCGACTGAAGGAACGAGCCGGAGAAAACGGAAAGGGGTCGAAGCCGGGATGGGAAGACGAGGAGAGAAGGAGATCAGGTAGTGAATAGTTGGCAGCCTGGACTGACCAGCGGGTGCTCCGGATCCGACTGGACCGGTTTTGACTGAATTCCCTAGGAGAGTTCTAGCCTTCGGGACTCGCGAACATTCTCACCGGTCGCTGGTCACCGGTCGCACACCGAGATCTCTCTTCTTAGTTCGAAATAAGTCTATAGACCGAAGGACACGGAAACGGGATTTCCGTTTTGTTACTCGTTGGACGACGTTTTCCCTCTTTATCTATCGTTTTTGTCGCGAACCAGAAATAAATAATATCGAAACAACGTTCGAAAGGGATCGCGGCCGCGTTTCGTCCTTCTCTTTTTCCGCGCAACCCCGTCCGAGAGGAAGTCTCGCGAAGTATCCGCGGACCCGTTCCTCTGCCTATCTACCGCGAGTTTCAACGTATCGTTTATCATCGTACAGCATGGATCCTCCTCGTTTCTCGTCCCTCCGGTTGCCGCCGGTCGGCTGTCCGATGACTCGATACTAGCCTCGCGACACCGATACGACCGCGTACTATCTGATCCGTTGCGTTGCCGAGGAAACCGAGAAAGAGAGGCTTCTACCCTGTTGCTTTTGTCGGTTTTGTTGGTTTTGTTGGCGAGGACGGTAGCGAGTACGCGGCCCTCTCGGTTTCTCCGCGATCCGAGATATCGCCAGTTCGCTGCCTACCGTAACTTTAATTATAGCACTGCCCACGCAATTTGTCTTATTATCGATACGAGATTTCCGAGTGGCGTGCCCGGTTCTCTAAAGGCCGTGTCTCGAGCCGCTTTACCGCGGTTATCCTTCGGTCTCGTCTTTCCCGTTGCTCGTCCGAGAGACGTTGTCGGGGTCGCACGATCGCGTCGCCATTCAAAATCTTTTGCGAGTCTTCCAGCCTCCGAGCTGACCATTATACGTCCCCGAGCCACGGAGTCGCGTAGCCTGGCGAAGATTCTCCGGTTTTAACCCTCGGCCTCTTTCAGTCCGCATCGGGATCCAGTTTTCGAATCGAGTTCATCCTCCTGAAACGGTCCGGGATGACCGTTGCCGCAGAGGAGGAAGCCTCTCCCAACCCGTCCTACGGTTTTGTCTTGCCGACAGCTTGCACGAAGAAAAGAGTTTCTCGAGAGCAAGGGTTGCGAGGGATCCGAGGGGGTCGTTGCGTAAACTGAACGGCTCGTCGACGATTTCTCTCGTTGATCGATCCCCGTTAAATCGTCCCTGTTACTCTCCGCGTCGCGTCCGATCCAACTTTTTCATCTCGGTCCGCCGGCGAGGAACAACCGGTGGCTGCTTTATTTACGGCGGGTTCTGCGTCGCGGCTATTTGAATTAATAACATCGCGTTTTCCCCCGAGCCGCGGAGATTAATAGCCGCCGAGCCAAGTAATGGAAAAACGGCTCGGCCGAATCGATGCCAACGTTTACCGGCAAGAATCGCTCTCGGTGTTCTTGGCCGCGGACCCCGTGGCCCCCATGGCCCCCATGGCCCCCGCGACTCCGACGATCGACCATTATTTCGCTTCGCGCTTCGGACGGGCTAATTGTTGGCCGACTTTACCGACCAGAGACGACCGAACTACCGAAAGGGACCGAATCGTTGCGGTTTCGCTTCGGCGATGTACCGCGGTAGCTAACGCGTCGACGTCGTATCAACGACGCGACACACGAGCAGAATTCCGAATAATCGGAGTCGCGACGCGTTGTACCGTGCACGTTTTTAACACGGCCATCGGTGAAATAATTTCATTTAATCTAACGCGTTAACCGGCGCGGTGGAAACTCGCAACCGTTTGGTCGGACCTGCTCCGTAATCGGTCAACGAGACGAAGTCGAAATCGAAAGCTCGAACTCGAAAGGTAACTCGATATAAGCGTTCGTTACCGAATACGCGTCGCTCGTGCTCGATAATATCGTTGGCGAGTTTGTTATTCTAGTAATTATCGGATTACGTTAGTTACGGCGGCGGCGGAAAGAAAGCGGTATTACGTATAGGTCGCATCGAGGAGAACCGGTAATTGAAATTATTTGGAACGGAAGCGTTCCCTTTTTTTTTTTTTTTTTGGTGATTCATAAATGCGGCGCGATCGGAATCGTTACTTTCGAGAAAAAACGTCATTAGCTCGGTATTAAAAGACTATCGCGGCGCGTATCGCGAGAAAAATAAGATCGCGTTTCCGGTTAATCGCGACACCTTACCTTTGCAGCGAACGTCGAACGCGTCTCGCGCAACCGCACTTTCGGTTCCGAGCAATGTGGGAAACGACGGTTTTTCCAAATCTTTTTCAAAAAGCGTTTAGATGTTTTTTGGCGTCGCGACGGTTCTCTTTGCTCTCTCGAACAATAGATCGAAAACCTGCTCCATTCGCTGGTCAAGATCGTAAACGATACCGCGAATTATCGAGAAGCGTTATCGGCGGTTAAGGACGATAAACTTTTGCGGTCGGCTGTAGAGTCGCGAATTCCATCCCTGGTCGGCCGTGTAACGAGCGAACACGTATAATGATATTAATCAGGGCGGCTCGTTCGGCTTCCTTAAAATTGCCGGCAGGCTCAATTTCTCACTTAAAATCTAATTAGAGCTCGGCGGAGATCGGGCCTGCCGTCGGTCAGTCGAGAAGGAGGTTGATCGAAAAGGGAGAACGGTCAACGCGTTCGACCTCGGGACCAAAGATCCTCCAGCTAAGCCAGTACTTTACGAAATTGCAGTTTCCTACCCTCGGATCGTCCCGCGGGTCCTACCTTGGATCCAACCGGCTGTGCACTCGGACCCGCTTTCGGCATCTTCCTCGTCCATGGGATCCGATTTTCGACGCCGTTCTGCCCACTTTGGACGTCCGAGATCGACAACGCGGCCATCTACCGCCGCCTGCACTCTGGGCCTCCTTCGAACGTCCTTGGATTCGAGGTAAGAATCCTTCCGCTCGGTCGTTTTTCCGCTTACCCGCTTACTCGCAACGACGACGACGACGACGACGACGAGCAAGGGACCTCTCGATCGAGCGACGGCGGCGCCGAGCTCGCGAATCGTCTCGTTACGATTTGTTAATTATTACCGCGGAGTAGGGTAGAGACCGTGTTGCGGTGTCCCCGATCGAGACGGGGCGGCGGCGGGGGCGAGGCTTTCGAGGAGGACAGCCAGGACGCGACTCGAAGGAGCAAAAAAGACGGTGGATCGTTAGCGAGGTACAAATTTCGCCATTTGCCGCAATAAACTTTCGAACCCGCTTGTAACTTCTTCTTATGGGAGGCATGAGTAATCGCCTTGTTAGCCCTTATGGCCTATAGCGCTCATACGATCGCTCCCATGTCCATGGGAGGGACAACAGCAACGGCAACAACAACAACAACAACGGCCAACATGCACGCACAGCGATCGCAGAAAGAGGAAAAAAAGCGGGAGGAGCACGAGCAGAAGGAGAGACGAGGAAACGATAGGGGTACGAAACGCGAAACACGCGCGATATATATGTGTATACATATATACGTGTACCCTATCGACACCGGAGTCCGTGTAACGAGCGAGCCCGTGGACCCGCTGCCCGCTGCCCGCCGCCCAGGTAGAAGCAGAAATCGAGAAGGAGCGACCGTGAACGCGGGACAACCGGACGGAGCGAAGCAACTTCCAAGAGGCGTTCGCGTTGTAACCGGGAAACGAGCAAAAAGCGAACGCGTGCGCGCCACCGACCGACAAACGACCGCCGAAGCGGGACAAAGAGGGAAACAATCGGGGGGGGGGGGGGATGCTGATCCCTTTCGTATTTTCGCCTTTCTTTCCTTCTCTGCGTCGCGCGAAATTTAATTACCTCGCGCCACCCGCCTCTACCACTTAATTAGCGTCCTATAAATTAGAATATCGCCGCGACCCTCGCGCGAACCCGCCGCGCCGGTACGCTCGACCGGTACGGGGTCTTGCGCGAATTCCAACCGGAGGGATTTCTTGCGGGGCACCGGCATGGCGGCAACGAGACACAGGAAGGGAGGTACTTATACGGGTACACGGGCGCTTCCAAGTCGCGTGGCTCCATATCTTAGGACGAAGCCAGGGGGGGTCCGGCGAAGGACACCGAACGGGGACTAACGCCGTTTTATCGTGTAGCCAATTAATAACGTTTCCTCGCGAGCCCCCGACTCCCTTTCCTGTCTCTTCGCTTTTGTCGCCAACAACGGATCTCTCCTTAAAGATATCTCGGACCGTTTCGGGCCTCCGTAAGGCGATACCTGACCCGTACCTACTACCGACTCACCAGATTATTCGAATCAACGCGTATTCCTGACTTTCGCGCATAGATCCTCGCGTAGATCCACGAGTTTCGATAAAGATTCCTCGACGAGTTTCGAGGCTTTCGATGCTCTTATCGCGGGACACCGACGATTCTTCGAAATAACGATATTTCGATTCTGGATCCGGTTCTCTCCCGAATTTTCGAGCGACTCGAGCCTGATCGAGTTTCCTATCGTTTCGTCGATCGTTCGAATTTCGGATCGATCTCGATAAATTTGAGAAAATCTCGAAACGACGATCGATTAAAGTTCTTCCGCGCGCAATTAGCGACGATAAACTTTGGCTGTTTATGCGCGTATATGTATACGTTTTTATCGAGCCTTTTCGCTCCCTCGATTGTTCAGAGCGTCTTAACTCCCACAATTTACATATTTTACACCTTTTAATTTATCTCGATTTCTTACGCGCATCGTATAGTTTGCATATTTTTTGCGCGCTTCGCTCCTCTATAAAAGCATAAACGAAATCGAAATCGAAATCGAAATCGAAATCGAAATCGAAATCGAAATCGGTAGGCAGGAGAGCGCCCGAAGAACGCTCGCGTCCGTCGCAGCGAACATTCGTACAGAGCGGTCGGTTAGACGTAAAAGACGGAGACGAAATAAAGTTCGAGGAAGCGGTGTCTGACAATTAAGAGGGATGTTCTGTTTGTAATGTTGCAGCTTACAGATTTGTCTCGTATCGCCCTGCTGCGAGCGATCGTTCCAGAGTCCTGTCGCAGCCAGGCGTCGTGTCAGTGTGGAAATGCATGATTACATAGAATTACGGTATAAGTTGTGTTAAATATCAATGTTAATCGCTGTAGCGAAGTGGGGTATTACAATAAATACATTATTTTATGTAAAATGTCTTTCTGTTCAACCTCGAATCGTCGTTCGTGCGCGCGTCGCGACGCTGCCGCGGTCGCTAAACAGGTCGGCGCGGCGCGACGCGAAGGCAGTTTTTTTCTTCGCACGGTCGTCGGATGAGCGCGGAAGGGAAAAGACGGCTCGTAAAGAGCGGCTGCAACGGTCGTCATCTGCGACGCGCAATTAACGAAAGGGTTTCCGCTCGGTACGGCCAACCCCATTTCGCTCGCGACAGCTTCGAGGCCAGCCGCGCTCGTTGACAACTCGTTTGATTTACAGCGAGCTTTTATTTTTTAATCCCGCTCGCGATCGTCGCGCCGTGAGCCTCGCGATCCTTGCCGCGCTCTCGGAGATTCTCGCCGGGCAAATTTATCGCTCGTTCGAAACACGATCGCTTCGAAATTAGCTGTCCGAGCGGACGGAGACGCGCAACGACGGAACCTCGAAGCTGTCCGGGTTCGCGCCTAACTTACCTAACGGGGATTCGCCGCGTCGGTGCTACTTAACCCTCGGGATGGGTTACGAAATGACTTTATGGCGGATCAGAGGCTCGCTTTAGATTACATAAGGGGTTAGTGCGACGCGACGCGTCCAAGGATCGTTTCCATCCCGCGACAACGAGCAGCCAGGCCCACGAGGATTCCGCAAATGGAATTCTGATTGCGCGTTACGTCTTCTTTCTCCTCGAATTTCGCGATCCTTTACGCGTTCGGAAGATAGAATCCTCGCACGACGCACGCCGCGTATTCCGACTTGAAAGGGGCAACCGTCGAAGCGTAGAATCTCGATATATTTGGAGGTTTTTACAAACGGGCTTTCTAACGATAGCGCGATTTACGTAGCGGCGTATGGGCGCACGTAGGTAGAAACGAGAGAGGCAGAACGCGTTCCGTATAATCGGGGGGGGGGGGGGGGGGAGAGAGTAATCGTTCGAGGAGGCGAGACTCGGCGAAGAAGAAGCGAGAAGGTAAGGTCGAAAGTGCAAGCTCAGTGAGTCGTAAGGAACCGGTGGAACGGGCGGGCGATCGGTCTCGTTGGAACGTTCGACGAGGCAATTTCGCGCGACGATCGGTCGGCCCGCTAGAAAGCCCGAGTTTGAGCACCTCTTTGTAATTTTACGTTGCCGTGGGGTGGCTAAAGCTGACGCAGTGGGGTAGGTGGTCGAGGTATGCCCGGTAGCCAATTCCCGGCTCTGGCCTCGACTCGCCGGGTCCATTCATCGCCGAGCACTACGTGACCGGTTTACCAATCCAGCTCTTCCTACACCGACACCGACGCCCCTCTGGTCTGCCTGCCTGCCCGTTTCTCTCGTCTCTACCTTTCGCTCGCTATACTTCGTCTCTGTACGCGTATCCGCCAAACAACCCCCGAACTCGTATCGACCCGCCGGATTCCCCTCGCGATCGCCGAACTCTCTCGTCGACGATTTTCCGAACCGAGCGAGCGCGTTTCTCGCCACCCTCGTACGTCGCGATTTTCGGCACCTTCGAAACGCGACGTCCACGCGATCGCCACGGATCAGAATCTCTTCACGGAAACGATTACTCGCGGGGGGCTTTCGTCCGCTTCGTGACGCGCAGAAGGGACGAGAAGAAGAAGAAGAAGAAGAAGAAGCGGGAGGAGGATCGGTTCGGTTTCCGCGCGCGATGATCGCGCGTTAATGCAGGGACGCGTAGCGCGTAAGAGCCTGTCTGGAAGAAAGGAGGGCACAGAGAGGCAAGAGGAGAGCGAAGGAGAAGGAAGGCGAGAAGGGCAGGGTGGTGGCGAGCACGAGCCAAACGAGGGCCCCCTTTCCTGTCGGATGACTTTCTTTCGGTCGAAAACGAACGAACGGGTCCTCGGGCCCGACGTCTCCGAGTCATTGTCGCCCTGCCTTCTTCATCTGCATACAATGCGGGAGACATCCGCGGCTCGAACCGCGCGCGCATCCCCCTTGTCGCCTTTACCCTCCTATTTCTCTGGCTCGCGCGTCCGACATCTCCGCGAGCCGACGACGTACCGACGGAATATCGTTAATACGGCCGGCCCATCGAAATTACTCGTCAAGGAGGGACGAGGAACGCGCGCAGCACGCGTCGAACCCTCGGCTCGTCTCTCGAATTCTTCCCGACCAAGTTTTTGCTCCGCTCCGTCCGGCCGTCGCGGTCTTCACGAGACGGGGACGATCCTCGATTCTCCTCGATGCAAAAACCGCTCGAGTCGGTCGCGTCGACCGATCGAGAAATTTCGGAAAATAAGAAAAATCCGCACCGACAGAAACGATTCGTTCGTAAATGCCCGATCGTGCGCGTACGCGTGTACTACGTGTAGCGGATGTCGCAACTTTTCAATTGGTCCGTAGCGATACGAGCGACTCGAGGGCGGGAGGTCGAGCTCGTAACCGTTGTTCGTGCTCCCTTTCGAACCGAATGCCGGCAACAGTTGCGGTTTATGAAATTAAATTCACCCCGGTGGTTCGAGACACGCGTGCTTCTCGCGGCGAGAAACTCCTGCGCGAGCGTAACGATCCGGATCCCGAAAGAATTTCGCCGTAGATTCGACGTTGTCATAATCGGTGTCGTCGCGGCGCTGGAAATTAAGTAGGAGGGCAGTTCGGAGGCGGTCGGGCCGAGGGTTATCCCCGTATTTGTCGGGAACGAAGTCGGCCGCGGCAAAGAGACGATTTATTCTTCGGGGCGGCGGCCGTGGAACGACGCTCTATAATATCCAGCACGAGCCCAGCCACCTTTATCTTCGCTATTAACCCCCGCGAAAGTAATTAAATTAAATGATCCACGGTCCCTCGATCATCCGGCTCGTAAGTGCCTATTTATTCCGACACCCTTCGAACGCGCCACCGAGTTCTCCGCTCGTCTCCTCGCGTACGCGTCGCGCATTCCGTATCGCGTCCCTTCGCGCTCTCCTTCCTTCGTTCGGCCAAAAAGTCGAATCCGATCGCTGGACGTCGCGCGATCTCGACGAAACGAAAAGGCATCCGGCTGTCCGCGCGGCCGAACAAGGAAATCACTTTCGGAGAGCGAGAGAGAGCGAGAGAGAGGATCGAGGGTTCAGGGAGCAGCTGGATCGAGATTGTTCGGGGATACGCGTTCGCGAGGAAGGTACGACGAGGCCCCTTTCGGGTCCGATAGAGGCTTCCTCGAGTGCCGACGACGGCAAAGAAGAGGGCTCTAGGGGCAGGGGGTGTATTCGCCGAGGGGTTTGCCGCGCCACGAACCTCGCACGTGTTAGGATAGAGGGTCGAACGGAGCCGCGAACCTCCCGAGGGAGCTGCCTACCATTTTGCATAAATCGCGAGACACCCCGTCGCAGCCGAACCTCGGGGAGATTCTGGAATAGTTACGAACACGGCCGCCTACCGAACGCGAAACGAGAAACGAGACCCGTTCTCGATATTTTCTGCGTCTTTGCGGCGAATCGCGGCATCCTTTTTTACGATCCGCGGCAAAGTGTCGCGAAATTTTGATGCCGTTCGCGCGAAGAGGAATCGCCGAGCGCGCTGCTCACCCTCGTTCGCCGCGCGGATTAATTCGACGATAACCGCAATATGCTCTCTCGCGCGATTACGAAGCGGTATCGTTTTACGGTCGGCGCGGCAACGTTTCGGCGAACTGTCCCGGGATCTATGGTCCCCCGTACGTTCGACGAGGGGACGAGCCGCCGAAATGAAACGAAACGATAGCTCGGGGTGTTGTTAATGTTCCCGGTTACGCGGCTTGTTCCGCGGCGGATCGAGCACCGACGCCGTCACGATGTCTCGCTTCGAGAAAGCTCGCGTTCGATCCGAGAGGCACGTGGTCGAGCACCGATGGAAACGGTGTCGACGCGACGCGTTATTTCGAGTCGAACGACACGGAAGAACACGGTCGAGTCGAGTTTTCGATCGTTCTTCCTCGAAACGCACCAATTCGAATAAATCGACGTAAACGCGCGCGGCGCAGGTAGGAATCGTCGACGTCGCGCTCCATCTAAAAGTCCGACCTTTTCGCGATCGCCAAACCGTCGAATCTTTCTACGGATTCTAAAGGAGGAAAAAAAAAGAAAAGAACGAATAAATGAAGACAGAGAGAGAAAAACGTGGAGCGGAGGACCGACGTTTTTGGTCGGGTCGCGTTCCAACGTCTCCCGTTTCTCCTTCATAAATCGTCCGCACCGGGAGGTACGTTTTTTTTTTTTTCGAAACGATCCGCGCGGCCATTAGCGGGGACAGTGGTACAGCGACGCGATTGACGACCGATCGATCGCGACCGAGCACCGGATAAGGCTCGTCCCGTGGAACCGGTAACGCGCGGTATCCTTAGACGTACTTTGGATAAAACGACGTAAACGAGCAGCCGCTGTCCGACCCGATTGCGTCACTTTCGCGTCGGATTCAAATCGGGGTCTCGAGATATCGGCTCGATATCGACGCGCTTCGCGTCGTGCTGGATCACGATTCGCGAGAAAGTTCGTCTCCTTCGAGTCGATCGGTATGGAGCTCGGGACGTCCTTGCCGATCCGGTCCACGCGTTGTTTACGCAAAATGTCCAGCAGCGTTTCCCACGTTCCCCGTTTTCGTTCACGAGCGAGAAGATCGAACCTACGCTCTCGGTCGAGTTCCGAGCGACGATCGATCCTCGAGGGCCAAAGGCGAGAGAAGAAGCGAGAAAGATCGAAGAGACGGAACAGGCTTACGCAAGTCTCATACCTATAAGTTAAGATTAACCTTGCTTAGCGGCGCGGAGAGAAGAACGGGGACTGTTGGGACTCGGGCTGGGCCGGTTAACGAACGAGGACATTTGACGGGATTAATTTATGTTCGGTTTGGTAACCGAACGCGCCGATCGAGACTCCGTGTCGGAAGAGAAGACGCGGCCGAAGGAGGGGAAGGTCGATCACGACGCAAGCACCTATCATCGAACGCTCGTGTTCGACCAGGGACATCGGTTTTAGGGAATAACGTGCCTCTCTTTTTCTTTTTTTCTTTTTCTTTTTCTTTTTTTTCTCTTCTTCTTGTCTCCGTCTCGAAATTCTCGTTCGCCCCGTAACCCGCGAACTCGCGCGGAGGTTTAACGGTGAACCGCCTCGGCGAACCGGCAACTTTCTTTCTCTGTCTCCGACGGTTCGTTGCGCGAACGACCGTTACTCGAATCGCCGATAAAATAGACGTTTCCAAGCATTTTTTTTTTGTTTCGCTCCGCGCGTCGCATCGACACCTGCAAATTGCAGCGTTGCCGCTTAGCGAACGTCGCCTCGACTATCTCTCCCGATCAATTATCCCTTCTCTCTTTTCTATCGCGTTTATTTGAAACGTAACCTCGTCCTCTATCGATAGCGAGATTCGCGGGTCGAGACGGATGGGTAGCATTCGACGAGGTGGAATTTCGCTATCGGGCGGTATTCGATCGTCGATCGGCGAGCGTTTGCCTTCGCGTGTCACCTTTCCCCGAGTAACCAACACGCCCAACGATCCGAAGGAAAACGGACGGTTCGTTCGGCTCGAAGCCCGCGTAACGCGCCGCTCGATGCAACGCCCAAGAATAGAGCATACTTTTTCAGCTACAACATAGATGTCGAACGAGCGAACGATTTAATCGAGAAACCGAGCGGCGTACCCGCATTTGTCCGCACCGTATCGGTGCGCAGCTGTTCGTTCGACTGTTAACGATAAACGTCGTATCGGTAACTACGGCTTTTGCCTCTGTCGCACGCGCATATATTTAGATCGTTCGCGAATCGCGATCCGATCGTATCGACGCGACCGTAATAAAGGCGCAGTCTCGAACCGTTGCCGCTAAACGATCGGTTCCGAGCTTCAAAATTTCATCGATCGAACGTTACATTTTGTCTTCTACCTACGCGCGATGACGCGGATAAAATTATCGTCGTCGACGTCGTAAATATTCTCAGATATCGCGAACGTCATTCGGCGAAAAAAGAAACGAACGTTCGTAGCCTGTCGCGGATTGCCTGCCGCGATCGTCGTTTCTATCGTTGTTAGCACCGTTAGGTTGGGTCTTAGAACGTCGAAAACCCCGCGTCATTCCGAGTCGGATTCGTCGCTCGAACACCGAACGAATCGAACGCGTCGAAATAAAAAGTCGTCGCTTCGATTAACCCGCATTTCTATTATCGCGGTCGCTGTCCGCGGTCAAATATCGCTCGAAACGGAACGAACTGGATCCGAGGCGGCCGTTCGCGCGGCCGAAAGATGAAAAATATCTTTTAAATCGTCCGTCTAATTGCGATTCGAGGAGGTCCGTAGCCGCGGGCTTCCGTCCTAGTGATTCGTTGTTTCGGGCCCCATCAACGGCCGTGATCAATGATCGGGCCTCGTCAAATTTCACGGCGTATCTCCTGCCGACACGACGTCCCAAATAACCGACGACCGCGTTCGAACGCCGCACCGCTTCGCTCTCCTGCGTGGACGAGTCGTCCACGCGCTCGTTCGGCTCCGATTCGTCGATGCGGCAGAATTTTCTCGTAACCCGTTAGCGCAGGGAGTCGCGCGTGTTTTGGCCCGTCGCGGTCCCTCGATAGGGAAGAAGCTGGAATCGTTTCGACAAAACGCGCGGCATTCCGCTCTCGAATCCTCGGGGCTGAGCGCGAGAAAGAGAGCGAAGGAAAGACGAAGAAAGAGGCACTTATGGCTCGTTAAAGTCGCTAGTCCGATTTATTTATCGCGAGAGGAAAGGAGGCTTAGCGGGGATCGGTTCGAAAGGTTGGTTCATTGAGCGTCCGGGGTCTGGATCAACGGAGTGATTGATAGTGATTTGGCAGATAGCGATCGGTGAACGCGAAGAGGTGTGCACCTGACGGTGCGCGCGCGAGCCCGACCGAGAGAAGGACAGCCGGATCGGGTCGAGTCGCTCGGATCGGTTTGCCCGAACGGGAATAGAGAACGGACTGGACGTTAGGACTAAAGCTACGTTCGCACGTAACGGTAGAACGCGAGTTTTACCGTCGCGTCGAGAGCTTCGCCGCGATGTCGCGCTACCGAATTTTCCGTTGCCGTCTCACATCCGCGACGTCGAACGATCTCGATCGTCGGCGTTCGTATGAATCCCGACGGACCTGTTCGTTCGACGAGCGATCGCGTTCCCAACACGGTACGAGAACGATCCGTCCGATCGATTCGGTGAGTCGGAATCTTACCACGAAATCGGACCGAATTTCGAGCGAGTTTCTCGAGCGAAACGCGAACGGATTCGTTCGTTGTTACGTGAAAACGCGCCTTTAGACACGGTCGAGAGAGGGACGACGCGAAAGAAGCGAAGAGGAAGGTGGCTTCTGCGGGCCTCGAAAACCCGTAGAACCTATTATCCGAGGTGGGCAACGGCTATCGGGCAGCAGCATCTTTCCGTGTGGGTGTCCGAATACCCTTAAGACCCCATAAGTCGAGTGCCACCCTGCCGAGAAAACCGCCCCCGCGAACTGTTCGCTAGACACCTCCTTAGACACCCTTTCAATTTCCTATATGCCCGATAATCATCTGACCGACCGGATCTCTCGCCGCGGGATGGAACCACCTATCCTCTTTCTTTCTTTCTTTCTTTCTTTCTTTCTTTCTTTCTCCTTTTCTTTCGTTACGGTCGGTTCACGAAGCGAAGCCTATTCTCGCTTTCCTCCCGAGGGTATCGAGGACATCTCTTAGCCGGACATAATTGGAAGTATCGAGATTAAGGCATCCCTATAGCCGGAGCGAGAACATCGGTGCGTCGTTCGCGCTCGATCCAGATAAATAACGGCGTCGTTCCGGAAATCGGCTGGGAAATATCACGCGACGCTCCTGCCCGAATCTCGGAGGAAACGGACGGTCGGACGCGTTCGCGACGAACCGTTGTTTCCCTCGTTTCCTCTCGCTGCTCCGTAATCTATAGCCCTTAAATTTTCGAAAGTACTCGATCACCCGGCGTATTTTTATGCAAACGCCGTCTCACGAGGATCCCCCGGACCTCGCCGAGGCCTCACAATAAAGCCGTGACGCATGAATCTACCGGCGACATAAACTTCGCGCGCATATTATTAGCCGCTATTTCACGAGACTTATATTCTTCCCCCCCCTTACCCGAGACACGGTCGACCTACGGATTCGATACGTTCAGGGGCTCGATCGAACACCCTTTCTCCGCGCTCGAGTCGCGACTCTTTCCTTGTTGCTCGCTTCGAAACGACTCTACCGTTGGGACGCGTCGAAACGGTTTGACGGACCGATCGGTACAGCGTCCGGACGCGGGGACATTAACCGTGATCTCGTTCCGATAGCCTTCGTTCGGAAAGACGCTTCCGTCTACCCGCCCGCTCCAAGTTCTTTCGGGAAGCTCGAAGCGATTTTATTCGCGTTAGGTAACGGTCCGAGCAGGTAAGGCAAACAGAGGGTCGTGGCGGGAAACATGGGCGCGTTTCCGGAAAGTCTCGAGTCGAGACGAAGGTGGGCGCGTCCGTCGAAAAGAGCGTGACGGGTGTCCAACGAGCCGGAACCGTGTAATCCGGAGCGGGTCGGGGGCGAGGAAACCGCGCGGCGTGTAAACTGTCCAATAAGTAAAGGGCCGAACACGAGGCTCGGCTCGTAGCCGCTCGCTTCTTGTAGTTTGCGTGGTACGGCTGCTGGCCCCGCGTTTCGTAACGTACGGCACACGTACGACGGGACCTCTGCAGCCCCGACGAACGCCACCGATGCTATAAAGAATATCCGAGAGTCGGAGAATAAAAGCGGCTTGACTTATTTCAAGCAGCGCGACGGAGAAGAGAAAGAAACGGAGACACGGGGCCTAGTACGGGGGTAGAGAAGGGATCGAGACGAGGAACGAAACACGAACGAAACACGAACAAGACGAGAACGAGAGGCCATCCAGCGGGCTCCAACAGCCTCGGATAGCCGCAGAAGCGCTGCCCGAATGCTCCTATATTGCTCGAGCTTCGCGATTCGATCACGCGTGCCCACACACGTCGGTTCGAGTACCGACCAGTCGTTCGGAACCGCGTCTTTGTCTCTCTCGTTTTTTCGAAGATTACCGAATCTAGGGACGAGCGCGGCCGCTCTCTCGGATCGTTCGGCCCGCGATAACGCGTGCCACCACCGAATCTCGGTTCGACGCGCGTTCGTCGAATCTCTCACGGAAGCCGATTTACGGGACAGATCCTGGTCGACAAGTGGGTCGCGAGCGAGCGTTCCAACGTTTTTAGGCCTTCGGGCTTCGGATTCTCTATTGTCGTCGAAGAAAACTACCGGACCGGGAGATAATTGAAAGATAAATCCGATCGTGAACGAGTTCCATAATAAGCATCGTCGCACCTACATCTGCTCGGATACGCCTTCGCGGTACATACACGCGATCGTTCGACGCGCAAACGCCCGTTCTTCGAATTAGCCCTACGGCGCATTACCGTTCGACGGTATATTTACGGGATTCGATCGAAAACGTGCCTTCTCGATTACGCAACGCGATCGTAACGAAAATTCGCGACGTTCGTGCCTGTCGTTCGAACGATTTATTCGGGGGACCCGGTTCGTTCCGAGTACTTTCTCGAAGCTGAACGAAGGTTTTCGCGCGACGCGCAAAGCGGCAGGAAAAAGAGCCAAAGACCGCGAGAGGGTTATCTCCGCGGCGTACGGAGACCGGGGAACGCGACGAAAGGAGCAGTGCCTCTAAGTGACGGTAATTATCGTAAAAACAGTGATTTTTCGCGGTAGCTCGGTCTGTCTATTTTTAGAGACCGACTCACGCGGAGGACAGGTATCGGGCGTGACACTGTGGCCGCGACGTCCCGCGCGCGCAACCACCCGAGTAACCTGTAACGCTTAACCCGGACACCGGTTCCGTAAGATCCGCGACCGCAGGAATCCGCCCCGTCCTCCTCCTCCGCGTCGTCGTCGTCCTCGCGATTCGCCTTTTTCGCGCGGGCTGGCCATTCTCCCGCGCGTTATCGGTACACGTTACACCGTGTCGTTCGACGAGATTACGCAACGCGCGCGTTCGGAAGCGGTCGCCGCGCTCGTAAAGTCGACCAGGCTTTTAAATCCGCTCGCGAACCACGGAAAGCTCGGCCGCGAATAACGTTGTAAAACCGGTAATTCTCTGTTCGCAGGAGGCACGAGTCGAGTTCCGTTGGGACTTTGGAACGACCCGTACACGCTTCTCGGCGAGGCTCGAGCTACGGACGGCGCGAATTCGCGCGGCGAACGGGACGAAGAAGGACGCGAGAGGTCGAGGATGAACAGCGAAGCCGTCCGAGACGAGACACACCGGGTCCTTTCAGAAGCGGCAATGTTTATCGACGTAATATTTGCTCGCGTGTCCGTCGCGGCAAAAAGCGTACGCGCGCCGATGAAATTTGTTTAGTCCGGTGTTAATTTAATATAATTTTTACGGCAAATATCGCGCGATCGCGAACCACCGCATCGCATCGCATCGCATCGCACCGCACCGCACCGCACCGGTCGCTCTGGTCAGTCCGGCGTCACTCGGAACGACCGCGTGCCCCTTGGTCCCGCTCGCGGCTCTACCGACCACCGATTCGATACCTATACTGATTGCCTCGAACGGAAAATATTCTGTCGCCGGTTTTGCCGCCGGTACCTATATTTATGGAACAATTAGCCACGAGCACGAAGATAACTTTATTGTCGCGAATAACGTCTCGCGTAATAGCTCGATAAAATCGGTTTAATTCGATGTCGTTAGTTTCGTTCGCGGTCGACGATAAAGGTTCGCGGCAACCGGTAGAACACGTAGCCGAAACGATTCGAGCCATTAACGCTTTGACGAACGCGCGTTTCCTGGAATCTACGATTCTCGCTCATTGGCGTAACCAGGAAGGGACCAGCCTCTATCGCCGCAAATTATTCCAGTAACTTCGAACGCGGAGTACACGTGTTGTACTTTTGTATAACTGCGCGCGAAACGCACGATAATGTTCGCCTTACGTGAATCAGAGAATAAAAACTTCGTACGATAATGTTAAGCGCGGTTCGACGCTTTTAGCGCACCTCGGACAAACGCATACCGATTGTTTCGATGCTTTATAGTTAACGGAAGGTCGCCCGCCGATCGAATTGCGCGCGTTCCAGAGTCTCTCTTAAAGCGAACAATCTCGTCCGATGCTCGCTTCGAGCGCGCGTCGATAAATTTATTCCGACGTTAGGTTTCCCATTTAGAAAACGAAAGAATCGTTCGTTGGCACGTCCGATCGCGATCGCGCGGGCGTTTAACGAAACGCGCGTTCTCGCACAATTCGTCACCGGATTCGAACAATACCGCCACCTTATCTTGAATTTTTTCGACGTACGCGATGTTTCCAAAGCACGTACCTGTATTTCCTGTAACGCAAAAATTTTTTTACATCGCCGTTACGGCGTCCAGACTACCCGTTTACGATGACCTACAAATATAAATACGAATATGAATAAAAATATAAATATAAATACAAATACAAATATAGATATAAATATAGATATAAATATAGATATAAATATAGATATTAATATAGAAATAAATATAAATATAAATATAAAGAGCGGTGAAAAATTTGTATCGCCGTACTTTCAACGAAGAATCGTATCGCTTAAGGGGCTAAGGTTTTCCATAAGATTCGACGAAATTCAAAATCGCATCAAAATGTAAAGCATCTGTGTGTAAAACAGTTTTCTTTGAAATATACTGGTAACGTTACCTTCGAGTTTCGATCGAAAAGCACCCAGCTACGCAACGTACGATGGAAGGCGGATTGGTCGTGGATGCAGAAGGACGTAAGCTCGTATCGCGACACGAAAAGAGCCTCTCGTTATCCGAAAACGTCTCGTGTCCCGTCAAACGGAAAAAGAACGTCGCGTCTCGGTCCGCCGCCGCGAGAAAATCGAGTCCACTTTCGAGATTCGAGAAGTCGAGTCCGCCGAATTGCCGATCGAGTGAAACTTCGTTGAAACAACGACGGCTTAGAGTTCGTTTTTTTCTCGACGCATTATACGTCGAAATGGATCGTCGAAAAGAAAATGCTCGTTAACGGAACGTGGCGAGAACGTTTTGTCGCGGGAACGGGATACGTCCATTAAAATCGGGACGTTTCAATTAATTTCGTCGGTTAAGCGGCAATAGGTGCGAACGATTATGTTCGCGAGAACGGCGTAAACAGCGAGAGAACGGAAACCAGTTCGAGTTTCGATAACTATATTAAAGCCGGTAAAGGTCCACGGTCCGCGAACTTGATTCTTTTTTTTTGTCCTCGCAGGAAATGAATTCAGTTTCCCGCAAACAAAGCGATTGTTTTCGCCCGATAATAAACCGGCCGGGCCGATTTTCCGGCCGGCCTTGGGAAACAATAACGCGCGTGCGTTTAAATTTACAACGAACCCAGGTAAGTAACGCGAGACCGTATTCGAGGATCGCTTTCGATCGATATTCGCATTTTCTAGCGAAGAACGAAGTAATTTCGTTTCTACGGACGCACGGAAAAAAAAAATGGAATAAACTCGTGGTAAGAACGCGCGAAGGATATCGCGTCGAGCGGACCGATAGAAACGACGGAAACGTTAGAACGGTAAATCGTAACTAGTTTAAAGGTGGATCTACGGACGTTCGGATAAAAATATTGGTCTGAGCAGGGCGTACAGAAGGAGTATAAGAAAAAAAGTCGACAGAAATTTGAAAGACTACGGCAATCGGAGGAGCCGTTATTTCGAAAGGAGCGGCAGGCAGGAGGGCCAACTAGCTATCTAGCTAGCTAGCTTGCTCGGCCCTGGATCGAGCGGGTTTCGAGCGTTTCGGGCCCTCGGGCTACAGACACCGATCGCCTTCTGACCCACACCGATACCGACACCGACACCGATACCGACTTTCGGCTCGCTCTAGCACCCACTACCCGCATCCTCTTCCACGAACGCGCACGTGCGCTCGTGCCCGCGCCCGCGATGCTTCTCGTGTCCTCGACTTTTCTGCTTTTCGCGTACATAACGGCCCGCGACTCCGCGCGTATTTCGTATCACGGAAGAATTCCTTCGACGGCTCGACTCGAAAACGTTTTCCCGTCGGTTTCGCTATCGTTATTTTCGTTCTCGAAGACTAATTTATGCCGATATCCGTCGATTTTCACGGAAAGGTGTCCGCAATATAATGGCGGTACATGTCCGAGCGGAAAAGAGAAGAAAAGAGAAGAAAAAGGAGAAGGAGGCGGAATTAATCGGCGAGAAGGCGCGTTCGCGACGGCGCGGCGAGTCGAGTCGAATCACGGGAATGACGTATTGCGCTGGTAGCGCGAATTAATTTTCGTTCGAAGACATATAAATCGCATCGCGGCCGGCAAAATTTATTAAGCGAGCGTAACGACAAACGCGCGCATACATTAGGTCGGCGGGCTCGGGTTTCGCTCGCTCGGCCGCGCGAGCTCAGTAAGACGTCAACTCGCATTCTTCTATGAAACCGCGCGTCTCGTTTTGTCACGGTTAATGAAGTTACCAGCTCCGTTCGAGCAACAGCCAGTAACGGGCTTTCGTATTCACCGGTCAATTCGCATTAGCATTATGTACGTCCAGCGATCTGGTAGCTGCGCCTCTCCCCTCCATCCATTAATCCTTCGCCATCCGTCGCGGCACCATTAATCACCGGTGCTTTATCATTTTCCTATCGTTTTAATAGAATACGAGCGGGGATACCGATAATCGCCGACCTACATCCGAGGACGACGGCAAACATTCCCGAGATCGAGCGAGCAAATCTTCCGAGCGTCCATGCTCGAAGGCGGTGGAGGGCGGTTTTCTTCGGAACGGCGGGAACAGGCGGAAAAGAAGAACGTCGCGAAGAAGGAAGCCGTTCATTAGCATAGATTTATTCCGGCACGGGCTAGCGCCGTTTCATAGGCGGTTAGTTGGCACGCGACGGTCAGGACCGGGAGGACGCGGGGCGGCGATGACTACGCAACGAGAGAAGGGATTACGAGCACGCGATCGTTTTTATCGGCTCGGAAACAAAAGAGTTATTAGTCGAGGCAAAGGGACACACGCGGTCTCGGTAGTCGCGACCGAAAAGTCGGCTCCACCGGGAGGAGCGGATCGAATCCGGACGACCTTAAAGCTGTTAATGTTATGCGGGATTCCCTTACGCCGCGCCGTGAATGAACCGCCAGAGAGAAAGAGAACGACCGCGTAGTAGAGAAAGGGAGAGAGAGGCACGCCGCGGAGAGGGGAGTTGGGCCCGAGTCTCTCCTGCTCGTAGGAAGCCGTTAACCCACTTGTTCCTCGTATACTAATGAGGATGAAAATCAGATGACTGCGTTTATTTTAATTTCGTCAGGTGCAAAGGACGTCGGCCGAACGGATCGGGCGTCGCACCTGCCCCGAACTTTGCTCGATTCGATTTCGATGGACCGGTGACTCGCGACTTTTCTCCAAAATACGCGTCGAGCGTCCTTCGACCACCCGAACCGTTTTCTCTATCGAATCGTTTATTCGATATCGGTACTCGACCGCTTTACGGAAGCGTCAGCGGAACCGTCGATCGAGAGTCGCGTAGCGCATTTACGCGCGCGTATTTCCGTTGCTCGCTCGTTATTCGGTTACGGCCGCGGAGAAGTTACGACGAACGCGGTCAAAATATGTACGATAAGAACGTTTCGCGCGGTATTTCCGTTGTTCGGCCGAGCTCGTTCGGGACGGAACATCCCTCGAAGATGGTTCTTATTCTCCGATCGTCACGGTGCCGAAGAAACTTTGTTGTTCGCGCGGCGATCGCGCACGTTGGGATAGCGATCGGGAAACGCGCGGAACGGTGAGACGAAACCGTCGACGGAAAAGCTGTTGGCTCGATTCGCCGCGACGCCGGCACAGCGGTTACGTTTCTTTTTTTTTTTCTTTTGCGTAACAATAGAGAATCTTCCCCTCGACGCAAGGTTTTCGCGCGGATCGGTGCCGATCCGAGGATATCCGGGGATCGAAGATACACGAGCGGTCGTTACGTATGCACGATTTGGCGAGCGGCGCGGTGACGAGGAAGAGCGAGAAAGGGGGCGTTAAAGGAAAAGGAAGAAGGAAAGAAGGAAGCAAAGGGTTTGTGCGCGATCACGATTCGACGAGGATGGCTCGGAGACGAGCGTCTATCCGAGGGGTGTGATCTTCCTACCCCCCCCCGACGGTTGGCTCGAAGAGACGAACGGACGCGGGGGTCACAATGGTTTGCATACACTTTCCCATAGGGATGACACCGTTCGGATGTATACCTGGACCTTTAAACGCCACGGCGGCGCGTCGCGGCGGAAGAGAGGAAAAGAAAAGGGATACGTAACGTATGGAGATCTATGCAAAATCGCGCGTACCTGAGCCGGAGGATATATCCGTCCGATACCACGGGGTCACCCTTTCCACGGCCGTTTATTGTTCCAGATCGGGAAGAAGAAGGGTTGCGCGCTGCCCCGTACCCTCTCCGCCCCTACACCCCTTTTTCCACGACCCTGTTGCCTTCTTCCTGGCTGTTTCTCTTTCCCGGCACAGCCACCCTTGAATTTTAAATTATGCAACGACCCGGCCACTGCCGCTGTCATCGTCTACGGAGCGACGGAGAAAGAGCTACGTTTCCGAGCAACCTCGAACCAGGTATATTCAAATGGGCATATTACCTGGGCTCTTCCTATTCAAACAGCCGAGCTACCTCGTAAACCCCCTCCTCCGTCCCGATCATCGGAGATTTATAATAAAAGCAACGCCACCAGCGAAGACCGCGAGAAAGATTCTCACGGTGTCTCTCCCCGTCGCCTCGCGTTTTCTCCCGTTGCTCGCTTCCGCTTGTGCGGGTCCGTGGCTGTTTTGCGTATCGCGGGAGGGGATGACGATACGACCGACGGGGATCGAGAGACGATCGCGTCTCTCGTAGGACGCTAAGCGGTTCGAAGGGTTCGATCGGTCGACGACTCTCACGGAAAACCGTTACCGCGACGCATCGCGACGCGATGCGATGCGATACGATGCGATCCGATCCGATCCACGGAACGCTTTCCAACGGACTTTCTCCAAAGTCGTTTCACCGTTACTCGTTTCGACACACCCTCGCGAGACGTTCGAACCGAACGCGACGACGGAATCGCTTCGATTTCGCGAAACCGTTCGCGTCCGATGGTCGGACCTACGCTGGGTTAAGGTCATCCCCCTTGTCACGGAATCGGGAATTAATGCAACGCATCGTCGGGACTGGCTACCTAAAGGCAGGCGTAATATGCAAATGTCGAGGCCGGCTCGCGCCTCGACCAAACGAGGAAGAGAATGGAAGATCCCCCACTTTATTTTTCTTCTTCGTTTTCTTTCCCTTTTTCTTTCTTTCCCTCTCTTGCTCGTTCCTGCCGTATCACCGTCGTATCCAGTCGCTTTCCGTTGCTCGTTTCTTCCAGCACCTCACCGATCGCGAGAACGACCAAAGAAGGATGCAATCTCCGCGATGCTTTCTCCGCTAACGCGTTCCTTGCTTCCTTCCTTCCTTCCCGACACGTTCCTTTTTTTTTTTTTTTTTCATCTTTCCCTTCGAATCTCCGTGGTACGCGCACCGACTCTTCCGACGGATAAATAATTCATCGAGGCTGCATGCTTTATGACGATTATGCTAATCCGCCGTTGAACCTGTTACCACCGCTTACCCGACCGAGTGCAGACTGAATGGACGATGCAAGAATCGTAGGCGATCCTTCGCACGCGTCCCCCGGAACGTCCAGTTTAAGCGACACGAGCCAGGATACACCTTCGCGCTTCTCTCTATCTCGTAAGAAGAATACTTCGCGCGTCTTCCTTACATTTTAACGAGTTCCTGCGCGTTCACGGATCGTGTTGCGCCGCTTTGTCCCGAGCTCGGCCGATCGTCCATCGAACACGACCAATGACCGCCGATTTTTACCTTTATTTTACCTTCGGTTTTCTTCCCGACTGGCATTTTTTTTCCCGATCGGACAAAATTATCTGCCGATCATATAGGAATATAAACGGTAGCGACGCAGCCTTTTTTCGCGCGATGAAATTTGTATAAACGGATAGAAAGCGGGTACGCGCGATAGTTATTTTTGTCGGAACGGGTCTCGCGGAGCAGCTAGATGGCACTCGGAAGAGAGCAGAAAAGAGGTGGACAGGTGCGCGAGAAGAGGGTTCGATCTCAAAATGTGGGAAACCGATGACCCACTCTCTCTCCGTGCTTCCATCTCCGTCTTTCCGTCTATGCCGGTGTATCTGTTCGTCCCTTTTCTCCGTCCTTGGCACAATGACCCCACGGGATTCCTTTTTCGTTCCATTAAAGTTGCATCACTCTCGACTACTCGAACCAGTCGATATTTATCGCGCGATGGAAAAGGTTTGTCAGCTTATCGTCAAACGTCACGGTGCGGGCTACGATTTACGCGCGAAACGTTACCGGTGATTCGAACACCGAAACACGTTTCGACGGCCGTTCGATATTTTCGTCGTTTCGTGAACGCGTCGTCGCGAGATAGACCGCGAGTCTTACGAGTCCCCCGCGAAACGTCTTCTTCGCGTCGTTCGATCGTTTCGAATCGGGGGCGCGCGCGCGTTTTCCCGCGATAAAATTGCCTCTTGTTCGCGTAGCTTCTTATTTCGTAAACCGGTCCGTTCGTCGTCGTCTTTTCGATCATTAACTGGTTCGTCGGAGCAAACTTCGTTCGGTTAAAGAAAGTGGTTGTCCGATCCGCTCGCTGCACCTTATAAGAGGCACGACCGTCGTCTTTTCTCGCTCAGATTCGACGATCCGAAACGTACGGTGATCGCGAAACGACGAAAGAATTTTCAAAGCGAACGGAGACGGGAAGCGGTCGAAGTCGGATCCGTTTCTCGAGCCGGTCTCCTCTATTGGCGCAGTCAATTATCCGGAACTATCTAATAAATTGTTCGCCAGGGTGTATGCGTTTTCGGTTAGAGTCGCGGTGTGGTCGTTCGCGTGGCTTCTGTGGACTCTGCAATTCCTTGGCGAGTAGCGCGCGCGAATCAGCTGGGGATTTCGGATCGGCTTCTGGACGGAAAACTCGATAGACGGCAAGATGGTGGAGCAACCGCGGTACGAGCACGGTCGAGCGAGCGATGCTTCCTCCAGGTGCGCGCGACCTGTCTCAAAGGTGTCTCTTCTTTGTCGCAACCGACATCGTCAATGGGAGACACCCGATCGTCCGTCCCATTTTCTCCTTTTACCGATCGAAATCGGAGCCGGTGTTCGAACCGCGTCGAATCGACGAGCCAGCGAGGGGCGCGGAGTCGATTCGGTAACCTGCACCGACCAGATCGATTTCGATATCGTCGCGAAGCGTTTATCGGCTTTGCGGGCGCGCACGGGGCCACGAGGTTTCTCCTGGCGATTCCGTTCGCGGACACGACCGTCGACGGACCTGCTACGGCAGCCAGAGGGACGGAGAGGCGCGCTCGATCGCACGCAACCTCCGTTTCTCGAAAGCCCGGTACAACGTTCGCGACACTTCGACGCGACGTTTTCAACGGTTCGATAACGCGGTAGATAGAGCTCTCGTATCGTCGACGGAAACCTTGAAAGCTTATCCGCGTTACCTTCGCGTGTAATCGGTAACGATTATTCGATACTCGTACGAATAGGAAGCGAACGTTCGAAAGGGTCGCGCGACGATCGAGAATCGAGAACCGAGAACGAGGATCTCAAGGAGAAGCGGCGTTAAAAGCGGCAGGAAGATCGCGAGTCGGGCAAAGAGGTCGAGTTAATGCGACTCTTTTATTATGCTACGCAACCGGAGCCGGGGCCGACCTGCGGAACCGTTTAGGGAAATTTCCTTCTACTGTTATTCAAACGAGGGGCCAACCGAAAACGCGTCCGCGCTGCCCGTCGACCTATGCATATCGATTCTTCTTCGATCGGATGAATGCGTCAACGAACCGAAGCAACCCTTTTCTCTTCGCCGAAAGGCGCCAACGGTTTTTCTTTTTCTTTTCTCGCTCGTCTGTCCCGACCGCGACTTTATCGTCTTCTTCGAGGAGAAACGCGCTCGTTTTCTCGAGCGGAGTTCGCTTCGTTACGACGTTCGTCGAGGTCGACGGCTCGAACGTCGCGTAAGATCGATGAATTTTCGGGATGACGCGCGCTCGGTTGCCGCGTGCACGTTTTCTCGAACGCGCGGCTGCCGTACCGTTTGTTTGTGTTCCGAAAGTAAATTACGATAATCGAATAGACCGCTAATTCCCCCTCGGTTTACCCTCTGGTTCCTCGTTAGACTCGTCTTTCGCGGTCCGCGTCTCCCTTCCGAAACCGCCAACGTCGCGTCGCAGGAATTGCTCCGCTCGATCTGCTCGAACGGTGCGCGGTTTCGAAATACCGAGTAGGATAAGTACGAAGGATTTATTTCGAGAAGTCGACAAGAAGGTGACCGGCGCGCTCATAACCGGACGCATTAGATATACGACGTACGCGGAGAAAAAAAGCAAAAAACCGCTACCAGGAATGTCACCCGTTTGTGCAAGTATCGACGTTATATCCCATTGCGTCACCATGAAACCGAGCTTAAAAACAAAACAGGATATTACTTAAGCGCGAAAACATTTTGCCTCGCGTTCACGATCGCGCTTCGAAGCGTTCTCGTTCGATCTCCTTTTTTCGCGTTCGATCGAACGAGTAGCGGCGATACCGTCGGAGCAACGTCGAACGCGGAAAAATTTGCGATCGAGCTGCAGCAGGAAAAACGAGAAGGAACGAGGAAAGCTCGTTCGTCCAGTGAGCAGCGAGCGGTGACGCGATGTTGCTCGGACAACAGTTTCTGCGTAGTTTTCAGCGATTCACGCGCGCGTCGCGAGTCGCGAGCAAAGGTGAACGCGAACGCGAACGCTCTCTGAAACGTATTTGTACAGGCCGAGAGAGAGAGAGAGAGAGAGAGAGAGAGAGAGAGAGAGAGAGAATCGAGGAGGAGCGAACGAGTCGCGCTCGCTTCGGTCACCGTTTGCCGAAAGATTCGTTTCGACTTCCAAGTATTCCGTCGTTATTTGTTTGCTTCTCCCGCCGGTGAACGAACGGCTCGACTATTTTACTCGTCGCTCCGAATACCGGGAATTTCGGCATCGACTAGACACTCTCGGTAGCGGTTGGTCCTCTCGGAGCCAAGGTCAAGCTCGCGTTACCGTCGCTCCGCGATCCCTCGACTCGTCGACGAGAGGAAAGCCGGTCTCGCGACTCGTCCGATAGGGAAACGAGGCCGATCAGGACCAACGCGTCGAGCGTTTACGTCGAGCGCGGAACAGATTCGACGTTTTTTCGACTCTGTCGTGTTAGTCTATTTTCGTCGTGTAGTCATCGTCTATGACTGGTTTCCTTTTGTTCGCGACGCGACTCGTCGTCGTGACGCGAACGCGATCGCGATCGAGTAAACTCGAAAGGTTCCAAAGTGCGCGCACACTGTGCGGCGCGGCGCGTGTCTTTCTCGCCTCGGTCGGAGCAGGGACGAGCGTAGAATCGCGCGAAAAGTCGCTCGGGAGCGCGGAGGATCGAGTTTAGCAGGATTTTGGCCGCGGAGTCGAAACAGCGTCGGAGAATGCTCTGGGCTAGAGGCGAGAGAGAAGACAGCCTTTTGGGACCGGGTCCCCGGAGTACCGGCGACTGGCGATTCTAAAGAACAGTAAAAAAGAAACGAGAGGAGACACCCTGACGGAAAAGAAGGGAGGGAAGAGGAAAGGCGAGGCGCGTATAGGCATCGTTGTTGGCTGCGTTTCAAAAAACCAGTTGTGCGAGCCGAACCGAGTCGAGAGCGACGCCGCGCCGCGCCGCGCCGCGCCGCGCCGCGCCGAGCCGCTCCGCTTCGCGCCAGCCCATCGAGAACACCGAGTCGAGAGTCGACAAGAAGACGCGCGTGGGCCGAGCGGCTCCTATAAGGACCAAACTTTCGAGCCCTTCGGACGCTTCCGAGTCTTTCTTTCTGCCCGAATACATCGTTGCTTCGCGACTCGTTTCGTCTTCCCTCGCGACGATCCGTTCGTCCGATCGATCGTCGGAGAAGCGACGTTTCGACGAGGACGAGGAGCGACTTTCTCCGATCCGCCGCGACGAATCGAAACCGAATATCGTTTTGGTGACGGAATCGCGGAGTTCGAACCGACGACGTCGTCGTACCTCGAAAGATTACGAGACCCGACGACGCAACCGAAATTATGCAAATACGATGCAAATCCCGGTGACGGCGCGACGCTAATCCCGCGTCACGATATCGAAGGCAATTGGTCGTTGATCCGCCTCTCTCGTTTTCTCCGCCGTTGTTACGACCGGTAATACCCATCGGTGGGCTACGACCGTTTCCGCGTTGTTTCGCAGCGGGTTCGTCCGGATTCGCGATCTATCGAACCATATCCGGTCTCGCCCGCAAAGGGGGACTCGGACTCGCGAGTTTTTCGATCGACGCGAGAATCCGCGTCAGCTGACGGTGTAGGACGAGGCGCAAGAAGGGAGGATTCATTCATGCCGGCGCTGCGCGCCGGTAGAAGTAGAATTATCTCGGTTGTCCCGTTATCTCGGCGACGTGCGTGCGCGTCTACCGAGCTCGAGCGCGGTCACGAGAAGCCGAAAGATTCCGAGAGCGGCAAAGCGAGCGTCGCCGAAAGCGTAGGAAAAAGATAGAGAGAGGGAGTCGGTCGGTTCGCGGGGGTTGATGAATGACGGGCGGTTAACCGCGACCGCGCTAAAGTTATCCGAGTAATCTGAGGAGGCGAGGTCCCACTGTCTTACGGCGAGTTTTATTACGGTGTTTCTGGTCGGCAAGGGCGAGGTCAGCGCGGGCGTGCGCTGCCGCTCGGAGAGGCCTGGAAAGGAGACTGGGTCAGTCCCGGTTGCATCAGAGATAGCGAACGACCGACTCGATTCGGCTCGGTTCGGTGTCGCTCCCTTCGCGGATTCGTCCGTCCGAAATTACCGACTTCCATCGCCGTGGGTTCAACCTTGACCCACTCTATCGGACGTCGCGAGCGCGAGTTAGGTCCGTTCGAAAAAATCTTTTTCTACTCGCGCCGGAATTTCTCGCCTCGTTCGTCGCGAACGAGATAGTGTGCGTCGGTCGCGATCGCGGAAGGGTGAACGTCGCAGCGACATCTGCGAGCGACGAAACCGGAGCAAACTCGGTGAGCGCGGTGCGCGAGAGAAAGATCGGTAACTCGGCGACGGTCGAGGAAGGGCGCGCTTCGCATCCTCGTGCGACACGAAGGTCTCGGCGGATTCGTCTCCGCCGGTAAGGGGTTCGTCGCGAAACCGGGCCCCTGAGGGTGCTTTCCTGCAAGCCCCTATTTCGTCGCCTTACCGACAGCTATTCTTCGTGGGCCCCGCTCTCGGAATCGATCGCGAAAGGTTAAAGATCCTTGCGCTCGATTCTCGGTCAAGAAAGCGCGCCCGATAGAAAGTGGGTCAATGCCGCGTAGCGCGGCCGTACATAAACTCCGCTTCGTGTAGTCCCTTTCGAGTAGTCCAGCCGCGTATCTCTTATCCCCCCGATAATTCCAATTATCCTTTGGACGAGCGCCGATAATGGCCGTGCGGTATAATAACCGTAATCACGCGATCCGATCTAATGTCGTGTCGGATCTGTTCGTTCCGGTCTTTTTCGCCACCCTTCGGGATCTACGAGGAATCGGCGAGGAGCGACGCGACGGAGCGTTACCGGGAACGACCGACGGACCTTAATAGGCTACAATTATCTCGCTGGAACATCGTCGTTTCTGGCGGTAACGCCCCGAGTCGTTTCGAGAATTCACGGTCACTGTTTCGTGGCGATTCGGGCTCGTATCGTCGCGTGATCGGGCACGCGCCGCACTGTCTCCGTCGCCGCGAGGAACCGACTTTTCGACACGAACCGACCGCGACCCGACCTCCGCACCGACCAAACCACCTGGAAATATGTACCTCTAACGAACCGGTCGTGAGGGCCGCGGGTCTAACCCTCGCGAATCCACGCTCTCTCGTTCGGCGTCGCCTCGCTACCGACTAACCGCCAACGAAACCCGAATCTCCGAGATACCCGACAGCTTCTCGACGATCCACGAGATCCTTTCTTCCCTTTTCTTTTCCCCCGGAAATTTCTAGCCCTTCGCGGCTATCGTTCCGCGTGCCGAAAACTAATAGGATCGCGTTCGTATTCCGTAGAAGCAATAGCGCGTACTTACGTAGACCGGTTCTCGCGATTCGCGCGATCGCGAATGGTCGTCTATCGGTGTCGTTCCGCGTCGCGTACGAAATTTCCATGTTCGCGACGCGACAGGCACAGGGCACGGTTCGCTTTTTGCACGGAAAACAACCTTGTCGAGAGTGACGTCAGCGAAGACGCGAGCTTGTCGAGCATCCCGTGGATTTGTTCCCTCGCTCGTTGGTTGGTTCGATGGGAAACGATGCCGAGCAAAAAAAGGGTACTGCGTAACAGGGAACGTTACAGAGATACGTGCGTTCACTCGCAAGAAGGCCGACCGAAAAAAGCGCCAAGAACGACGGAAAATCCCAGGAGAAGACTCGAGTCACGATCTCCGCCGCGATCCTCGTCGTTCTCTCTTTCGAATTCCCCGAGTTCGCTCGAGGAAAAGAGTTTCGATCTCGTTCGGGCATCCTCGAATCGGCGTCGAAAATAGAACTCGTTTTCTCGGATCGTCGCGCGTCTCTCGACGATATCCGGATTCGGGGATCGCGTCGATATCTCGATCCGCGGCGAGGCCGTTCGTAGGGAATTCGAAGGAAATCGATTCGGGACGATCGGAGCGAGGTAGAAAATCGGCTAAGCGGCGGCGGCCGAGGCCGAGGGAGGAGCTCGGACACCGCGTGCGCGTACAGCCAGCGTGCGTTTACTATACGCTTACCGACACGCCATTCACCGGACCCCTATGAATGAACGCGGACGAACGCGCGCGATGCCAACTTTATACGCCGTAACGCGACCAGACGGAGCAGTTGCCGGACCGAAAGAAAGAGAAAGAGGAGACCGCCGGACGGAGGGAACGGCGGCAACGATGTCCGCGCCACAGAGAAAATACGTTCAAGAAGGTGGGAGAGCGCGCGGCCAGAGAAGGAAAGCTCGCGCGAACATTTCGAACGTATGCACGCGCGCTCCTCGATACGGTTCCGCGTTCGTCGTATCGTCGTTGAAACAGCGACGAACTCGATCGATCTCGCGTCGTCCGCGCGATCTCCGGTAGCGCGCTACCGCGGACCTTGCTCGCCGAGACATCGTCGTTACACCGTTCGACTCTCGAACTTTTAACCTTTGGTCTATTTCGCAACTCGAATAGAAAGTCGGAGTTCGATCGAGTATTCGTCCAGGCTACGTCGTTCGACGAGTTGGCGCGTTTTCGAGAATCGGACGGTTTTCGTAAACGCTCGGAACGACACGCGAAACATATCGAATTTCACGACTAAAAGAGGGAAACGAGTTCGCCCGTTTCCGACGCTCGAACATTCCGCCGAAAAAGAGGCGCGAAACTTTACCTACGCGAGGCGTTAATTTATTCGTCGAGTCGAAAAAGACAGCGTTCGGTACGCGCGGCACAGCATCGGCATTTCGGTAAAAGTATCCGTCTCGATGATTTACCGCTAGACGGATCTGACCTTTAAATGCAACCGGCTTCTTCGGTTGGGTTCCCAAGCGCCTGGTCTCCTCTAGACCAGACCACTTGTCACGTAATCGGGAGTAGTTATACGGCATCCACTTTCGTCGATGCAGAATTGTCCATTGGAAGCGAAAGGTATACGAGGCGAGATACAGGTCGAGCACGTATATTATTGTGTATTTGTCAGGCTGCGGCTACGGAGCCCTCCCATGCCGAGTCCTCGCTCCTCCTCCGCCTTCGCCTTCGACTTCGTCCTCGCCTTCGCCTTCGCCTTCTGCTTCGCCTCCACCTTTTTCCTCCATCTCCTTTCTACCCCTCGTCGTGTCGTACAACCTGCATTCCCGTAAGTATAATTCCTGCCCCGTTGTTTGTATGCGCATGTAAATGCGCGGGTATTGTGTTTGTCGATGCCGTACCACCACCGCCGCCGCCGCCGCCGCCGCCACCACCACCACCATCACCATCGCGGCACGACCACGTTCCTTTCCGCTGTTCTACGCGTCGAGAGTTCGACGTCGTCGCCGATTCGAGACGAGACAAATTTCTTTCTACGAACGCGAACGCGTAGACAGGAAATGCCCTAGCCTACATCGCGGACGGACGAACGTTCGTTGAAAGGTCGCGACGCTTCGCCGACTTAACGCGGTAAACTATGAAGAAAATTAGTTGGTCGTTTCACAGGACGCGCGATGGTAACTGTACGACGTCGACGCACATCGGAAGGTACCGTCCAATAATGTAGCGAAAAAAAAAAAGCGTTAACGGGTCGACACGGTTAATCGACGAAGATGCGCCGACCGTCGTGCAAGAAGAACCGTCGGATGTTGGGTCAGGGAAAAATGCGAGTTACACGAGAGAGAGACGATCGTTCGGTCGGTTCGACGCGAGGCGCGAGTTCGAATCGTTTGGAAAGGCTGTCCGTAACGTGGCGCGGAGTCGCGTAGAATCGATGGAAATATCGCGTCGGATCGAATTCCTTCTCGCGGCTCGACGTAAAGTAACGAAACGATATCGGCCACTCGCCACGAGGCGTCGGTCCCGCGAAGCCGGAGTTAACACCGAGCCAGCCACGTTGCCGGTTGAACCATCCCGAGGCCCGACAACAGGAATGCCGTGTGTTAAAATGCCTTCTGCGGTTGCGTGTTCGAACCGTGCGTCCCGTCCCGTTCATCCTGTGTAGGATGCGTAAAACGCGCGTGTGCGTGTGCCTTCTCCCCGTGCCCAGCCTCGGGCCCAGCATCACCTGTCTTCCCGCCCTCGCCCTTCTCCTCTTCGCCCTTCTACGCCCGCCTAACTCGAAACCCCCCATTCCCCCCTATCGCTCCGTCTCTCTCCCTCGCTTCTGGCCCATTTCGCTTCCACTCTCTCGGCTCTTCGGTTCTTTCTCTCCCGGCCCGTTCGACCGCTGCCTCCTAGAAAGAAAGATAAGAAAAAATCTCCGACGGAGAGACGGAGAGGGAGACCGGCTAGGAAACCGACTCGATTTCGGACGTTCGATTTTACTCGTCGAGACGAGGGCTCGTTCTGATCCGCGTACCTTGCCTTTTACGCCCTAGGAGACGTCGCGCGCGGCAAATCGGAAGCCGATTTTGAATCTCGAAACTCGAATCTCGAGCAGAGTGTTCGCCGATTTACTCTGTTTGGACGAGGCGTAGGCTCGCGGTCGCAACGGGCGCGTGGCGACGATTACGGTGATTGCGGTTTCGCGGGTCGTTCGACCGACGCGATTCTTCGGCTCGGCGTTACCTGCCGTGCGCGCAAGCTTCCAATCGTTTTTCGGCGTAAAGTTTCGCGCGCTTCGCGTACCGTCGTCGAACGTTGTCAACACCCTCGAACGATCGCACGATCGCTGCCTCGTTCGAGGCGCGAAACGTCGCTATTATCGGCCGAGCTGACGACGTTACTTGCGTTATCCTCTCGATGGCGGACTCGTTCGAGTTAGATTTTTTGGTTGATCCGCGCACGAGATACGGGCTATCGTTTTGGCGCGCTACGAGGTAAACGTGGCACGCGGGGGCCCGCCAGTGCCTCGCATCCGGATCGGTCGCGCGTTTTTCGACAGCGCCGTGGCTAATCCGGCTCGAGCCCGCGCGAATCTCCCCGCGATCGCGCGCAACTCGATCGCTCGATGTCGGAACCGATCGGTATTTTTAACGCTTTCCGTTCGATCGATCGGCCGGTATGCCATTCACCGTCGATTTAGCCGAGCAACTCGGTCTCCGCCTAGCTCGCTCGCCGCCGCGTAATCGAGCCGCGAAGTAGCCAAAGGTTAAATCGCGTTATTGTCGCCGCGGTGAGTAACCGCGATTTATCGAGGTTATTATCGTAACGGCGTGGAAGCGATATCGCTGGATTACGGTATCGTCGGGAGGAGAGGAACTACCGTACCTTTCACTCGCGACCACTTAGACCAGGATAATGGCTCGAATCGTCCGTGTCGCGGACACCGCGCGCGTACGTAACTCGCGAGTTTGCGCTTCGAACGGGTCCGTCCGTCGCGTTTCTGCGCTCGTGTACAGAAAAGGGAACGAAAAGCGCCCTGTAGAAGAACGGAGGAAGACAGAGTGAAGGGGTTGGGGGGTACTCAGAGCACTGTTACGTGTCAGGTACCATAGCTGTACGCGCGAATAAGTTATGGTCCGACCGGTCTGCCATAACCACGAGGCAGCGCGCGTGCATCAGCCTCGGTCCACGCTTCGCCTCGCGAACGAACATCTCGCGTTTCCTAGTATCCGAGTCGGTAACCTTGTACGAGCAACCGACTGCGTCTTCGATCCTCTCTGTCCGGCCTGTAACGCCGCGAGTCTCGTCTCTTTCGGCGACGCGACGCGAGCGGAATGTCTCGACAAGGAGCGCCTATCGGCGCGGGCGTAAGTACGATCCTTTTCGGCGATATCGCCGAGGCTTATACAATACCTGGCGGTTGCGCGGAACTCGCTTTCCGATACGAGGAAACGAACGAAAAACCCGTCCAGTTTGATCGCGGACGAGACACGGAATTGGTCGGCACCGAGAAAGGGTAAAAAGGAGAGGACGGAAAGGGACGAGGGTGTCCCAAGGACTCCCCATCGCGAACGGTGGCGCGAGTTATTTCTCCGGGACGTAATTCACGTCGGAAGCGTGGGGTGAGGTGGGGCGGGGTGGGTTCGTTCGGGGGCCCGTTCCTCGATGCTTGCTCGCATTGTCCTCCGGGATAGGCGCACCTTTGAGCTCCCGCATTCTGCGTACCGTCACTTTATAATATTTACAGCCCTCCGCCGAATTCCTTCCGCGCCATTCTATCTTGCTGACGACGTTCCCGAGCGAAGAGGGACTCTCGATCGAGAGATCGGCACGACGGTGTCTCCGACAATTATACATATATGTAGGCCGCTCCACCTAACTCGGCCACATTAAATATCCACGAAACGCGCCGTCGTTAAAGACTTTCACCCTCTCGTCGATTAGTTAAATCGTGTCCGCGTTAACTCGCGGATAACCGACGGGAAAGAAAACTTGGCTGCCAACCGCATCCAACGAATCGATTCGTTACAGAACGGATTCCGCAGCGATTTTTCCGCGAAAAACGGCTCGGAATACTTTCCGTTCGAAACAAGCGTCGAACGGGGACGAAGAAAACGCGTCCGAAGCGAAAAAGGTTGAAGCGAGGTTTCGCCGAAACGCGGCGCATCGGTAGCCTTTGCTCGATTTTCTCCTGTTCGATCCTTCGTCTCGGTGTCGCGTCTCGGAACAAGGAGGGAAACGAATTTGGGGAACGATCCAACCGGACCAGGAAAGAGGGAAGCGATCGTGCGTGCGTGTTCTATTTGTTAGGAGAGGAGTGGGCCGAGAGGAACCGAGAGAAACGATCGGGGCTTTCTAAACCCTCGCGCGGTCTCTTATAAGCTGGCCGATGGGGGCCCCCAATCGGACACATGAAAGCCAAAAAGCCGAAACTTGTCGTTGATCTAGTGCTCCGCTGGCCGCTTAACTAGGGCCCGATACCTTCGGATAAGGGTCCCCGTACCGGACCCATCGACGTTTCGACCGCGAGAGGAACCGCGGTCATCTATTATATCCGCCAGCCACCCTTTATCGGAACACGACCGCCAAAGCGACGCGACTATCGGTTGCCGTGATTCTTTCCGATCCGTTCGCGGCTGAAATCCCATCGGATTTACGGGGTGAACGAGCGCGGCTTTTTGTCGCGAAACTCCGGAGATTCGTTCCGTAGCTAGACGGAAGAAGCTCGTTTCGTCGTTAACGGGATCGAGAGGAGCGTTCGCGTAATTCGGTATCGGTCGGTCGACGGATCCACGACACGAGAAGTCGCCTCGTTGAAAAGCTGGCAGTCAGCCGAGATTCAAAGGATCGTGTTGCAACGTTCTTCCTCAAGGCTTCGCGCGCGCTCGTACAGGCGTCCCGTAGGCGTCCCAGCGTTAAACGTATTCCTCCTTAGAGGTTACGCGTTGCGAAATCGCGGCGCGTGAGCGTCGCGTCGCGTCTCGTTAGCCGCGATTCGTGCGTCCTTGCGTCAAGTTCGCGCCGAGTCTCATAAACAAAGCGCTAACAGTTTGGCGGGATGGTCGAGGATGGAACCCTCGTCGAGAAACTTTTTCCGCCGCTCCGCGAATCTACGTCCCGATGGAATCGAACGTGGTCCGACCTTCGAGCGTCGAACGCACGAATTTTTTCCATGGGACGGTATCGCACGGCCGGAGAGAGACGCGCGTTCCTCGTCGCTTTTTTCCTATTTCGAGAGAAGAGAATCGCTGACACCAAAACGTCCCGTCTCGAGTCGCCGGATAATAATTTTGAAACGCGATTAATCGCGTTGGCCTGCCAGCTTTTGGAAGGCTATCGTAGAATTTATGTCCGTGATTCGCGGCACTCCCGTCGTTTCCAGAGGTACGCCACGAACTAGGAAGATCGGTAGGAACAAGATTTCGACGTTGCCATCGAGGTTGATCCGCTCGTTCGAAATGTCAGCTATCGCGCTAAAAACAAAAGGCTTTGGCAACCCGAGCGTGCTTAAGGTTCTAAACGGCCGTGCTCGTCCTGCGGAAGGCGACACGACGGTTCGTCGTCTCGAACGAGGTCGAAGAAGCCGGGGGAAAGTTCAATTTATGACTCGGTTTTGGAAGAACGACTTGCCTCGCCTCGCCTCGCCTCGCCTCGCCTCGCCTCGCCTCGCCTCGCCTCGCCCCGCCTCGCCTCGCCTCGCCTCTCTACGGAGAATCGTCGGACCTACTTGGAGCGAACTCGTCATCGATTAGGCGACCGAGTCGCGCGCGATTTCTATCTTTCGCCAATTTTATATCGCCTCCTCGATCAACGGACATTAATTATGTCTTTCTCTAGGTTGAAAGAAATTTCGCCGGTTACGTTGACCGATACGAGAAAAGGAGGAGAGAAAAAACTGGTCGGTGGCGCGACTCGATTAAAGTCCAAGCGCGATTAAGCGTCGATCGAATCGACGAGCGGTATCGCGATTGCAAATTACAACTGGCTAACGCGGTTGTTAAACGCGGCGGATCGCTCGAACGCCGATTTAATCCGAGAAACGGAATCCACGAGGACCGCGAAACGGCGCTCGATATCGCTTCTCTACTAGCCATAAAGTCGTTCCTATCCTCGCGAGGCTGCCCGGTTCCGTGGAAACGTCCAACGAGCGGTCGAAGCCTACCAAACGACTTCTACTTATTGCGTAATTCCGCGGTGACGAAGGCGAGCGGGATCGCGGCTCTAGACCATTTATACATATATACCTTCGCCTATATCTATGTTATATACAGTCTCTGCCATAACGCGCGGACATAACTTCGCTCGCGGACTTGGCGCGCGCATAAACGGTTAAACTTGTCGCGCTCTGTCTAATCGCGCCCGCGCGATCTCTATGTCACCCGTCCGGGATAATTGTTCGAAATCGTTAACAACGTTCGTCGATACGTCGCCACGCGCACCGGAACGCGTCCCACCGACCGATAACTTCAATTTCTCCGCTCGAAATCTTTGGTACTACCCGTATGTGCCGAATTCACGAATACCAAACTTTCTAAATGTCCGCGTTCGAAAATGTCGGGTATCTACGAATCTCCGATTTCTCGTTGGCTCGGGACACGTCGACGTTCGCTGACCGTTTCGTCCGCTCGTCGCCGCGCCATAGCGAACCAACGACTTTGGCTCACCCCGTCGTTCCGAGCATACAAAGTATCCCGAGTTTCGAGACATCGTCGACGAGTTCGATCCTCGTTTCTCGAATTATTTCTAATCGCTCCGATCGTACGACAGCGCGTTACGCTACGCTCTGTATGTACTTAAGTACGTAGACGGGTGTGTATCGACACGGCGCGGCGGTACACGAGGACAGAACAGACACGACTCGAACGGATGCGTAGGTCACTCTCGCGAACAACCGGCGACTACTCGTTTTCTACTCGCCATTCGCGAGTCGAGTCTCTCCGATCGACGATCCGTGCCTCTTTCCATGTTTCGTAGCTGATTTTTAGCTCGCCGAGAATCGGCAACGAATGCGACTCTTCGCATTTTTCGTTAAAAGTTGCGACGAATGGCGAACGGTCGTCGACGAGTTTGAAAGGAGGACCGATCGAACGCGATCGACGGGAGAGAGATTACCGGTCGATCGACGATTTACGATCCAGGAACAACGATCGGACGGCGTTGCCGCGTTTGTCGCGATAACGTCGCTTTTACTCGCTGGAAGGTGAACTACATATTATTCCGTCGTGGACCCAGAAGCCGAGGAAAAATAGAGAGAAAAAAAAAAGAACGCGGGAGAGCCGGAGATTCGAAGGTAGTGTCGAAGCGTTTAAAACCGGTACGGTCAGCGGAGCGGTATCGCGTATCGTATCGAGACACGGGGGTAGAAAGAGGCTCGCAGAGGGGAAAAAAAGAGTAAGAAAAAAATGAAACCTGAATTTTCGATCGGCGATCGTCGTAGATCGAGATAAAACGGAGGTAAACGGAAGCCAGGCGACACTGGTTCGTGGCCAGGCTTTCGGCCGGAGCTGTTAAGAGTTGGGAGCGGCTCCGTGACAGAACTGGTCTTAGAACGGCGCTCGATTCGAGACCTCCGAGCCGAGTGTCGAGACCTTCCTCGAGGAGATTACAGCCGGATTCGGACGCTACCGTGCTCTCCGCGCGAATCGCTCTCTCGGTTATTTACGTACTTACGTATGTACGCGCGTACCGCGCGCTGGATTTCGATCGAGACGCGACAAATAAGACGAGTACACTCGGATTTTAACCGGAGCCAGACGACGGAAACGAAATGGACGAGACGAAGCTTCGCCGTCGGTTTTCGCGAGCTCGAAACACGCTCGTGAACAGGTACGAAGTTTCGTTCGAATCGGCCTTATAACGACGATCGTCGTCCGACGGAGTTAAGGATGCTGCGCTTTACCTCGCGCGAAATTAGTCCCACGACACCACCCACTCTCTTTCCCTCTCTCCCTCGGCCGCTGGCCGACGACAACGATAATTAATGTTTCTTTTGCCTGACGCTGGTGTAAATTATGCAAAAGTTAACGCGTCGTAGCCAGTTCCAGGTTGCAAAACCGCCCGAGCGTACTTTTTCGAGCGTTTAGCTGCATCGACCGGAGGCCGTTTTACGACGATCGTAAACTCGCGATTAACTATATTCGAGAACAACGATCGATCAGATACGGTTGAATTAATTACGCTTATTATCGCTCGTATATCGCTTCATCGTACCGAGTATCGCCTTAATTCTTTTTTTTTCTCGTTCGTTCGTTCGTTCGTTCGTTCGTTCGTCCGGTTTTTTTTTTCTTCTTCTCTCTAGTTACGTAACGCGCACGAGCGGCGAATTCGCTTCGTTTCGCGCGTCTCGGCGCGATAGCCTCGACTTTTCGACGAAATTCGCTCGAGCAAACGCGAACGAGTTTTCGAGGAGTAAAGGTAACGGGTTGCGGGCTTCCAGCTTCGGGCAGCCGGTTTTTGCGAAATTCGCGCCGATTCCGGATTCCTCGAACCGATTTTCGACGATCATATCCCGATCGGTCGTTCGAAATAAACTTGTCCGGAGGAAAGGGTGCTGCTGGAGGTATTTATGCGAGCCGCGCCGCACCACGCCATGCCACGCCACGCCACGCCATGCCAGCGTGCGCCGCACGAAAGCCACAAGGTCGGTCCGCATTAATAAAACAAACACAATGTACGACGCAATTCTGCATACAAGTAGGCTGTCCGTCCCCGAGGCGACGGTTACCGCGTACGATCGACAGCTACTATCTCGAGAACGCTCGACACCGTTCCTGCCACGACGTTGTCTCTATATTCTTCTGCCGAGCTTCTCTCCTTTACCATTTTATTCCCCGCATCTTCGTACCTGCTTCTCCCTTCTTTTCGACCGCTCGCGGAAACGTCGTTGTTCCGTCTAGCCGATCGACGCTACTACCTCGCGAACGGGGCTCTCGTTTCGCTCCACGTATCGCCGATTGCCCGCTAGAGAACGAACCTCGACGTTTTCGCGCGACCGTTTTCGTCTCGGCTCGCCGCGCGTACCAACGAGTTTCTGCCGCGGTATCAACGATTTACAATTATTTCGTCGTCCAGGTATCTCTACGACGCTATCGACGAATACGTAAATCGTGTTGTTGCGTCAATCGAATGGTTTTCGCGGATCGTCGGAAGGACGATTTTGTTCGAGGATTTCGACACCTCCGCGGTTACAAAATTTTAGATACGATCGTCCCAATCTTTTTTTTTTTCACCCCTATATCGGTATTTTTTGCCCGTTCGTAAACGAAGCTACGACAAACGGTCGTCCCAGGTGACGCGTTCGTGCACGGTGCGAGCCGACACCGGTCGAATCCGGCTCGCTTGCCCGTTCGTAACGTCGAGACGGGGTATCGTTCCGGACGCGTTTAGTTCGGTTATTCCGTAACGAGTAGCGTCGTCGTAACGCAAAATGGACGGAGACGGAACACGGAGCCGGAAGGAAAGAATCGACGAATCGAGATTACGTTCGGTTCGGAGCGGCGCGACCAGCTACCGGTTGCAATTAACGCGGCAATTTTAGCGAATGCGCGCCACTCCGGCTAATTTCGAGTTCCATTTATAGAAGATGGGCCACACCGTGTTATTATCCAATGCATTCGTAATGGGTAGACGCGTAATGGCGTTTCGCGAGCCGAGTTCTCTAACGAATCGGTCGCCAAAGGTCTCGGTTCGGACGCGCGCGCGCGCGCCTCGCCCCGACATCTTGGACGCCCACGCTCGTACCGGTAGAAATTCGACGAGGTCCGATGATAATCGGCCGATCGCGAAATCTGCACGGACGATTTTCTCCTGCGTTCGCGACGATCTGGTTCTGTCGATGACGTAACGACCGCTCGAAATGTCGTCGGCCTTCCAAGCATTCGTTCCCTCTAGACTCGGCTGGAATCCGAAGATCGACTCTTTCCCTTCGCTCCTTCGCGTCCCTGGCACGTTTCCTCATCGACGTTTCGTAAGCTCGAATTCCGAGCTACCTTTTTCTTCTTCCTTGTGCCGCGACGCTAATTCGCGCGAATTCGGACCATTTGTCGCGCTTCGAACCTCGTCTCTCTGTATCCCTCTCGTTATCTACTTTCTTTCGTCGATGTTCCACCGAAGATACGCCGGAAAATCGCGAACGGACTAAAGCCGCGCTCGAATATCCGATCTTTTTTCGTAGTGGCCGTTTACGCAATCGAACGCGAGTTTTGTCATCCGTTCGAGCGGATTCGAGGCGAGCGCTCGTTAAGGCGTCTCTCGTGGACATCGATGACGTCGTCGTCGAACGGACATTGCGACACGTAGCGACAGCTTGCACCGTGCTGGACATCCTTGACTACTCGCGCATACCGCGTATAGAAGAAAAGAAGCGATTGTGCTTCGCCAAATCGTACGACGATTACGCGTCCGCGAAATCAAGTTCAACGCGCATTTACGAATCGCTGTATTCGCCGACGCGTGGACGCTCAGCAAGTTGCTGCGACCTACGGTAGCTCGGAAAATCGTAAATTAGCGAGAGACGCGGATAGAAAGAGAACGCGCAACGTCGCCGACTCGATCGGTGAAAATTCTTGGATACGACGTCGCTTTTCCGCCCGTGCAACGACCACGAGATTCGATCTCGTACGCGTCGATATCTTCCGAATTCGAACGAGTCTCGTTTTTCGATCGGTCGATCACCGAACTCGAAGTACATATGTAGCTGCCTACTTCGATCGCGTCATCGCGGACCGAGTTACTCACGAATCCCGTAGTTGGCGAAACAACGTTGTCCGATCAGAAGTTCTCGCCGAACGTAATCGAACAATTGTTTTGGAAGCACGAGCCGCGCGCACGGCCGATGATGTAGTCGGATGGAAGTTGCGACACGAGGCGCGTACCTCGCACGAACGCCGGCCATCCTTGACGACTCTCGGCTCGTTCCAACCACGGTAAACCTCGACGCGCAACGCCTCGTACTACCGACCGTTTATTTCGAATCGTCGCCACGGAAATTTCCTTTCTCGACACCGATTTAACACCGCGCGATCCTCGAAATTTATCCAGCGTACGGACCAATTTCTGTATCGAGCGGTTAACGATAGGACCAGCCTGCTCGGATAGTCGTTGTACGCGACATCCGTGCCGATCCAGCCTACAGCGATCTACGGATTCGAGAGATTCGCCCGACCCGAGTCTCGCTCTAACCCCCTCCAACGGAACAATCTTCGAGAGCGATCGTTAGCGGGTAAAAAGCTAGCCTCCTCCTCGATCCACGATTTTTCGTTTCGTTCGTCGAGCACGAACGGGACGATCTATTTGGTCGAAGACGTTCGGAACGAGACCAGCTTTGTTCGACGTTCGTTCGAAACGGCGCTTCGACGAAAGTTCCTTCCTGAACTGTTTTTCGTGGAAACGATCCAGACGGAAACTTTGCGCGAGTCGAAACGAAGGAAGCTTCGCGCGGTGTCCCGGGAGGTCGTCCGGATTTCGATTCCTCTACGATCTTTCGAACGAACCAACTTTTCGACCAACGGTAGCGTAAAATTAGTGGAAACTTACCGGCGGTAGTAAATCTCGCAAGAAAGTCGATCTCGCTGACCCTGATTGGACCCGACGATGTCCACGGACAGGCTCGATATCGAGGTTCGCTTAATTTCCTAAGAAAGCCGACACGCACGCTGACAAGAATTATTGGCTACTCGTCGTCGTCGTCGTCGTCGTCGTCTTCGTCGTTGTCGTTGTCGTCCTTTTCTTTACTGGCTCGTACGGATCATCGTCGAAAATTTTGTAACGACGTTAACCTTTTACCGTCGTTCGGCTTCGAAGGTTCTTTCGACGATCGGGCGGCTCGCGACGACGATTCGAAATCGGCATTTCTAATCGTCGACATCGACGCCGATTTACGCTCTCGAAAGTGTCCTATTTATCGTTCCGACCCGTTTCTCGATAACGATCGCCCGTCTCGTTCGTTACCGAACGATTCTTGCAGGGATTGTAACCCTAACCTTGAACAGGATACCATATTCTGGTACGTCGAGCGACTAGCCTAACTCGATGCTCGAGGTTCCGTTCGCTACGTCACGCGGAAGAACTAGTTAGAATTTATTAAAATGCGTTTATCCGTGTTCATTACCGTGCATAGTTTACTTTGTCGGTAAATTTTCGAGAGCGCCTCGAACGCTTAGTACGCGTATTTATTGGGTTATATCCGGCGGCGAACGATTTAATAACGCCGCGCGTACAAACGGAGCGTCATAGATTTTTCAAACGGTTCATTCTACGTGAACGAATAATTTCGCGCGAAACACGATACGATTCGCGATCGGTTCACGATTATTCGGACGGAGCCGAGAAATCGATAGAAATTGCCGCGTACGTTTCGGCAGCGTCAACGAGCATTCAACGCGTAGCCAGCTGCCACGTTCGAGCCGAGGGAAGCGACCGTGCGTGTATCGCGTCCAGGAATTACGCGTGTCCGACGCATATTTCGGCGCGAGGGCTAATTAGCCGACACGGTGTAGAAAAACGGTCACGCTGGAGGAGATCGGCCAACCAGATAGGAGAATACTCGGAGCAGGTGAAGTTCGTGGCTCGGAGTCGACCTTGCGTTTAAAGCAGCTTTCCAGTAATAACTTTTTGGCAAGAATCGGGCCAGGCGGCGCGCTACAACAGGCGATAACCTAACCGCGACGAATCCGATCAAAGGGGTTCACCGGACGAAGGCTGACTTTGTCCTGGTATGTAAAACGCGGTCGTGGCGCTTGCTCGCGCTTTGCGTATCGCGAACCGGTTACATTTTTTCGTCGCCGTGAACGTAATACGTCAACGAGCCGATATTTCATTTTTTCCTCTTCGACGGTCCGTTGCGAGCGGAACGCGAAGAATATTCGATCGGCTACGATCGTTGGAAAAATATAAAACGAGTTCCGGGACGTTGGGTACAACTCGACAGCGAATGACAAATATTTGACGCGCGAACGTTACGCCGCCGATCGAAGATCGACCAACGAAATAGCACGATTTTTACGGAAGACGGTGTTTCCAAAATGATTTCAAAATATTTATACGCGGCACATATTCGACCACGGAGCATGTCGCTTTATCGAGATATCGCGCTCGTACCTATTCGTCGGGACGAAGAAATTTCTATGGCTCGAAATAATTATTTCACGGATTACGTGATTTCGTTGACCAAAATTCCGGATTATTAACGCGCCAAATAAGACGGGCGAAAATCGCAATTATTCGGAAGAGGCATTCGGCATCGGTCCTTTTTCTATTTTTTTTTATCGAACTCGAGGTATCGATTTCGACGGAAATCGGACGAATCGGTATTCGAATCGTTTAAACGGCATTTTGTTATTAATTTGGCTCGTACAAAGAAAAAAAAAAGTAAAGAGCAAAAGCGACAACGATCGAAACGAACGTCGACTCGGAGCGAACGGGTAGGCTCGCGAGTAACGCGAGTAGGTACTCTGTATTTTGTACTCGAAGGACCTTTGACCAGCGCGAACAAAATAGCGCATAAATTAAAATGGCGCATTTTATCGCGGCGAAACGAGTTCAGCTCGAAGGAGACCTCGGTGACACGGTGAGCGTTGGGCGTAAGTGTACGTATCGCGGAGAGTGCGCGAGAACGCGAACGCGTACGACTCTTCCGACACCTGTGTTCGCTACCGCGACTCGCCTATCGCGCGTGCACACACGCGCCCGTTCGAATATCGCGCGACACCGTTCACTTTACCGTCGCGCGATACCAACCTGGCTCGCTCATTATTTCGATCGAACGTTTCAACGATCGAATCGTTGCGTTATTCGACTATCCGGTTAAATAATTCTCTGTTCGCTTCTCGTTTCGCCGTCGATACGAACGACGCGGCCTTGACACACGACCAGGCGAGATGCATACCCGTCGCCGGCTCGTACCACCTTTGACAAGTTACGCGTTATCGTATTACTAATATCTGTGCTTCGTTACGAGCGAGGCTGTCCGCCGATGTAGTTGCTAGCTGGGGATGTAACGTTAGCGGCCACGTAATTGCGCCGTTCGAGTTCCGAATATCGCTAACCCGTCACCGACTATTACATTGCCGTTTCGAATATCGTTAACGCCCCATTAAACGAGCAAGACTTTATTCCTGTGCCTCCTCGTCTTAGGTGACGTCGTCGGAGGCCGAGTCGATGCCGATTGTCGACCGCGCGAACGTCGCTCTCGGCGAAACGCGTCGTCGAATCGTCGAGGAACTTTGCGCTCCGATCGGCTGCGCGAAGCGCGATCGTTTACGTGTCGCAAAGACGATCGATCGAGGGACAGAGAGGACGAAGGTAAACGGATCGCGCGGAAATCGGCCGGCGAGCGTCGCGTCGCGTCGCGCCAGCGCCACGCAGAGAGGAGAGGGCAAAAGCGGCAGAAACGCGAGAGAAATTTTCGAAATCGACGAACGATTTTCGAATCGCGAGCCGGTGAAAACGGTACGCGCGCCCGCATCGATGGCTTCGCCGCGAATCGCGATCCTGTTGCTCGACAGCCAACGGGAAACGGGACAACTCGAAATCGACGTATTTCGAAATATTCGACTTTGCCGCTATTCGACTACTGCCTTTTATCGCGTACATTTCCGTCTTTTGCTATCGCGTTCGGTTTGGCGATCGCGAGTATACTCGTTCGCGCATCGAACGTTCAACGAAGCCGTAGAAGCGTTCGTCCGGTCGAATTTTCCTCGCGAAACGTAGCTTCTGCCAGCGCGGCGCGGCGAGAGGAGGTTACGCGCGAAGAGAAACTGGTTCGCGTTCGCGCCAGTGCGGCGTTTCTCGCGGTCGAGAGGACGAGTCAGCGCGAGAGCCGAGAGAAAAAAAAAAAAAAATTTACAGAACGCTTTACGAAACGGGAAGGGCAGGTCATGTCACATATACCGGATTTTCCGGTATATCTAGAGGCAGTAACTAAGCGTGGCCGAGGGAAGTGGCGCGGTGGAACAGGTACGCGGCGCAGGAAGCCGGTATACGCGTACTTAACTCCCCTACGTAGCTACGTATCACGCGTTCGTGACTTTTCGCGATACGCGTTTTGAATTAAGCGACTCTTGTTCTCGCGCGATTTTGCACTCGGCACCGACTACGGGCCAAGTGTCAAGCGGCGACAATCTCCGCTATGCCGACACGAATCCGCCTCGCTTTCGCGAACCGGCCGACCAACGCGCTCGCCGGAACGCCTCGTAGATACGCGGTCCCCTCTCATTAATTTTCGAGTTCGTAACCGCGCCCGAACTAAAAGGACTTGTTACGGGGGGGAATTTGCCTATTTTCGGGGTAGAGATATCGGTTGACCGCGCAAAACGTGGCCCCGAAGTCGAACGGGACTTCGCTTCGTTCGGGAAACGATGCCGTTCGAAAAATTGTATCGATTAATACCGATATTCCGTACTCGGAACGATTCGAGCGCGATCGTTCGATCGACAAACCGTCGAAGCGGACCATAAATAATCTCGAGGCGGCGCGTTACGTGACCGCGTCACGTGCAAATTGCGCATCGAGATACAAGCGCCGTTAATAACGAATTTCTCGGAAGCGAGAAAAAAGAGCAGAAAACGTTCATTAATCGATATCTAGTTGTCGTCGGTACAGGCGTTGTTGTACGCGATAATGACGTACACGTACGGGCAGACGGGACAGGTAGCTAGTTACGCGCGACGTTCAGGAGCTAGTCGCGATCGCGCTCTCGTTCCCGTTCTCGTTCTCGTTCTCGTTCTCGTACACGTTCTTGGTGCGGCCGAACGGCAGCATGCTTTCTGGCTTCATGGGTCGTCATCGCGATCGGTCCGAATCTACGCCGATTAGAAAGGACTCGAAAGCCGAAGGAAAATACGATGGAAGGTGGAAGTCGCGTCGTGGTCGGCCTCTCTCGAGGATAGTCGAACGGAGCGTCGAGGATCCGGAGAATTTCGCGGTCGCGGTCGTTGGCTAGGGCTTAATCGGCGGATTAATTATTTATGAGGCGTGTTTCATTCATTCGTTAAACCACGGTCCCAAGATCATTATGACGCGATAATGTCTTAATTAACGATGGTTAATGAATCCTTATCGCGAGATCGTTTTGCTTTATAATGCGCGACCGACCAGGCGGACGGACTCTAAACGGCGAATTAACCCACGGTTAATAAACGAACCGAAGAAGCACGTGCTCCCAGGATCGCTCTCGTACAGGTTACGACCAAGACCCGCATATTTCCTCAACGAGCTCTTCGTGGTTAACGCATTTAGCTCCGGGTAGCAATCGTGCAATCTCTTGCAACCTGTCTGCCTCCTGTGCTACCTTCTTTTACTTTCTTTTATTTTCTTTGGCCCGCCGCGCCGTGCCATTTGCCGCCCCCCACCCTTCTTCTTCTTCTTCTTCTTCTTCTTCTTCTTCCTCTTCCTCTTTTTCTTACCGCTCTTTCCTCTTCCCCCGCACGGCCGAACGGGCCGAGAGCTCGTCGAAATTGATTAAAGTCTTGCCCGTCCAAATCTTCGCCGTTGTCGCGATTTTTCGATCGACGAGATTCGCGTTTCGCCGAAACGCGAAAAGAACGCGATCGAACAACGCAGAATTCGGAAGATACCGACGGATTCGCGTTAATTAATCGATTAACGAGAAAGGAACGAGTTAAATTTTCCCGCTCTACCGTGTCCGAGCGTGCTCGCGGCGCGTACGTGGACGAGAGAGAAGAGCGATTTCGTCCGCGCTCGTATATCGAGGCGGATAAGACGGACGCGACGAATGAATGGTACAGCGAACGGTGGCGATCGAGTTCCGTAGAACGAGTCGTACACGTTTCGGTAAAATGGTATCGCGAAGCGCTTCATTAATTACTCCGTAGCTTCTTGAATCGCGAGAGAGGTATTAGTTATTTCGACGCGCTAGATTCGTGTTTGTACGAGACTCGCGGTCTAACCGAGCGATAATTAATGGCTTTGGACGCGAACGAAATCGTCGTAACGTGGCGTGACCGATCGCGTTGGGGTTGCCGAGAATCAAACATCGCCGCTCGATGCGGTTACAACGATTCGAGATTAATATTGCGCAGTCACGATTCGCGCGAGACGTTTCCAACGACGTTCCTTACCCTGTACACGGTACGCCCGCTAATTACTCTGTCTCTTAATTAATAGAAAAGATCGACGAAGGATTGGCGAACGGAGATAGCGACGACCGCGCGGGAAATCGTCGTCGGCTAATAACGCGTATCCGATCGACGAAAGTTACGTTCGAATCACGATACCCGTAACCGTTTGTTCGACCGTGAACGAACAGCGTGAAATCGATAACGACGCAACGAGCGAAAGGTAATTCGGGAGATAATCGTTCCGATCGCGTAATTAGTGTACGCTCGGGCCGGTCGAAAAAAAGGCGGAAGGACCGTTTATTAAAACGTTGCTCGATCGGAACGGAGGCAACCAGGAATCGAGTAGGTAGCTACTTTTAACCTTGACGGATTAATACGTTCGAACGTGGGTGAACGCTACGCAATTCGTTTTTCTCCGTTACCGCTACATCCCGCTTCTTAAAAAAAAAAAGCAAAACTAGACTTTCGCTATTCGGATCGTTCATTACGATTTACGGAGGATCGGCTTTGCAGCCCGCGCAACGAGCAGCTAAATAAATAAATAAATAGATAGAAAAGGTGAAAAACCGAAGGTCGAACGAAACGGTGTATAAATAGGATCCGATTCACGGTACGGATCGGCGTTCGAAAGATTCACCCTCGTGACGAAATGCTTTTCTCGCTCGCTCCTTTCTTCCTTCTCTTTGGTCGATAATTCTATTATGTACGGTTTAATGTACAATTAACCGATCACTTAAGGTCTGACGTTACGCCGAGTCACGATGTCTTATTAAGTCTCTACCACCGGGTAGTCCGGAGCATGCACGGTGGCAACCGGCGCAACCTGCGCAACCGGCGCAACCGGCGCAACCGGCGCAACGGGAGCGCCACGCCGCGGACCGAACCGACCGGCTTCTTCGTCAGCTCGTTTCGTCTCCGTTACGCGTCGACCTCGAATCCCCGATCGACGTCGGCTTCCGGTTCGACTCGCGATTTCGATGATCGACCTCTCCCGCGATTCGATCTACGCTACCGCTACCCGATGTACCGGCTAAGCGATCGAGAACGATGGCTTCTCTTTGCGAAATATTTTGCGACGATCTACGGACGGTCTACCGTAAACCCGATCGGGAAGAAACGAATCGTCGACGATCGTAACCCAAAGAGCGAATACGAAGGTAGAAGAACGGCCGAACGAATCGTGAGCGAGACGTACGCGGGCGAACGCGTAACGAGTATAGTAGCTCGAGTAACGTCGGGTTGGCGCGAATCGGCGAGCAGGGATCGGCTAATTTAAGAGTCCATAAAATTGGCCGGTCCTTTGGTCCCTTGTCTCGAGGTCCGATCCCTCTTTCTCCTCCGAGAGCCCCACCTGAGACACGGCAACGTGTATCGACGAGTCCCTAACGGACCCACACCGATGATATTTCAGTGTTAATTGCGCCCGGTATCTACCGTTCGAGCTCTCCGGGCTGACTTCTAATCTCGGGTTCATTAGGGAGCCCGACGAGCACCGAACTATTTTCAGATCAGGACACACGAATGGTAGTAGCAGCTTCGAGTTGGCCGCGGTTCGAACCTCGACGACGCGCAACAGGACGCGAAAGAAGAAGAAGAAGAAGAAGAAGAAGAAGAAGAAGAACAAGAAGAACGAGAAGACGAAGAAGAAGAGGAGAAGGAGGAGGAACGAGTCGATAGGGAGACTCGAGGATGCGAAGCAACGAAAAGCGGAGGAGGGTAGCGGAGGTTGGAAGGATGAGTCCGTACGAGCGAAAACAACCGGCCGTTTCGTTCGTGCGCGGAGGATTCGAGAGGGTCGCGGGAAGAGGAGCGAAGACGAGAAGGACAACGGTCAGAGAGACGAAGACGCCGGCCAGCACGGCCATCCCCGATTTCCATTTTAATTGAACTCAACGCAACATCATACTTAATGCCAGAAACGCGTCAGAAGCTCCAATTAAACGGCGACGCCGTTTCGCTTTATCCGTTCGTGCTCTCGTCCCGATTGCTCTCGATCGATCGTTCTCGGCTAACCATCGATTATTTACGCCGGAACGGTCGGGACGACGAGCGTAAGCCCGATACGCCCGACCGCGAACGAGCTTGCGCGATTTATTTAACCGGCTTCCGTTGGCGCGATCGCGTGTCGCTCTTGGCCGATTTACCGGAAGGCCAGCTTCTTACGTCCACGTTTACGAGAGGTTCGCGTGAACGCCGCGCCGGGCCCGCTGCCGCTCTTAAATCACGAACAAAGGATTACGCGCGATAACCGTTTCGACGCGTCCTCCGAAACCGACGCGACACGGATCTCACCGTGGCGATCAAACTCGTTCCTTCGATACGATTCCTAAAAACGTCGAGAGATCGACGAGAAAACGGTTCGAGCGATAAGCTCGGGGATCCCGCGTTCCTCTCGGTAACCGTTCGTACGTTTTTCTGGTTGTTGTCGAGCGCGGTACCTAAGGAGCAGGAGAAGAAGGCGCGGCGAGGCGAGGCGAGGCGAGGCGAGGCGACTGCCACGACGAGGAACTCGCCACCGAGAGAACGAGACTCGCGAATGGTAGAAACGTCGAGGCTGCCTCGTGCACGGCTAGCAACTTGATTTATTGACAGGAAAATCTAGTCGTCGAGTCGAGTCGAGTCGAGTCGAGTAGGTTCGGCTTACCTCACCGGCTTCTGGCCGTCTCGTCGAGCGCGAGATGTCCTTCGCTCGAAAAAGAGAGCTCCGCGACTCGTCCCGTCCCCTTTCCTTTCGTTCGCTCTCCTATCTAGCCAAGAGACGAGTCCTTAAAGGAGAAAGAGAGAACCGACCGAGATATTTCGCCAAATCAACGCCGATGATGTCGAGAGTCTGCTTTCGGATAGGAAAAAAGTGTCGCCGGGGTAAGAATCTCGGCTCTCTCGACAGCTTGAAGTATCTCTCTCGAAAGGTTGCTGCAAGATTTATTTTTATTCGCGCGCTTTCCTGAAACCACCGCTGCTCCCTACTGGAAATTAACATTTCCAGCGAATTCGGAATTCGGTAAAAAGATAGCGGGACGCAGTAGGTCTGTTTTTTACCGGCGAAGCGCGCGAAAGAGGAGCGCGTCAACGGCGTTTTGTTTCCGAACGAAAGGCGAGTCCGAGCGGACCGAGCGGTGGAAACAACCACCGACTCCCTTTAATTTCGTTTCTTCTTATTTTCGATCGTTCCCCGGGGATGCGCCGCTAATGGATTTTTCGGATTGAGACGCGCTCGCTCGCACGCGATCCCGACGTTCGCTATTCTTCGCGATCGAGTCGCGCGCTCCGCTCCGCGAGTTCGTGCCTAATGCGGCGATCACGTGCGCGAGCACTTCCGCCCTCCTTCCTTTTTCTCCACCGATTTCGAATTTCGCGCTTTCGAGGTTAATAGCGATCGTAATTATTTCCAGCGATAAAGTGTTATCATCGAGAGAGTGGCTCGGGATCGATCGCGGCGGCAGCGGGTCGCGAGAGGTTCGAAGTCGGATCAGAGAAGTCGCCGGCGTTGGCTACCGGTATCGGCTCTTTCACTCGGTCAGCGAACAACGATGGACCGCGATCGAAGGCGCGACCGAGTCGAAAAATCGGCTCCGTTCGGCCCTCGTCTCGCGTTCGGCTAGGGGCGAAAGCATTGAGATGCAGAGAGCGTCGGTGCTACCGTGCGATGGTCCCGATACCGCCTAATGGACCGTCCCCGCCCTCTTTCTCCCTTTGCCCTCGTCCTCGATCTTTCTTCTCCGCCTCCCAGCACCTTCCACCTTGCCCCCTCTCGGCCCCTCCGCTCTCCTCCTCCGGCACCCTCGTCTTCCACCTATATACGCGGCTCTTTCGCTTTCTCGCCCTCCGCCACCTTCTTCTTTCCGTCCTTCTAACGCCACTTTTAACCTCCACCCTTTTCCATCTCCGTTGTTTCCGTTCTTTTCCTCGTCGCGTACCTCCGCTCGTTCGATTCTCGCGTCGGCGAGAAATATCTGGAGGATCGACGAAAAGCGCGTCGTCGAACGACGCTAGCGAGAGGTCGCGAGGACAGGAACGAAGAAACAGGGAGAAGAATCGTCCGCGTGCTGCACCGCGCGTTTTATGGCCGTACGGAGGGTCGCGCACGGTAGCGGGGCTATAACCGTGTCGCGGCATCACTTATATTTACGACGCGCCGGCAGAGCGAAGCTCGAGCCGCGTCGTTGCTGCCCAAGGGCCTTATAGTCGGCGTCTGGCTCTCGCAGGGCCCGCCGCGCCGTCACCGTTTCGCCGTCTCTCTCCGACTTCTCCACGTTCGACGAACAACGGACTCGCGCGATCGTTCCGCTTCCATTTTCTCGCCGAGCCACGCCGACGAGTATCTCGATCGTTTTCGAGCCAGTTGCGCCGAGACGGTACGAAAAGACCGTCGACCGCCGACCGACGGACGAAAGATTTACCGCGTGGCAACGATTCGCGGCGATCAACCGCGACAGGGCGCGCCGCGCGGACCAGATATTTCACGGTTATTGCCGGATAAACCACGGGCTTAGCGGCGGATAGTACCGTCGTTCGGGGAATAGTCGGCATCAATGATGCAACGTTCGAGCTGCTCGACATCGGTCGTACGTTTCTCTTTCTTTACGAACTCGGTATCGGCCGTCGTGGCACGGCGCGATCGTTCGACGATCTTTTCGAATCTTCTCGCGTCCATCTTCGTTCTCGGTGCACGGCACCGTACGATTTCTTTTACCAACGTCTCGACCCCTCGAGATTCGTCGAGGTCACCGCGCAAAAAGGGAGAAGGTAGCAACGTCAAAGAGCGAATTCTCGTTTCCGGCTCGATCGTTCGCTGGCTGGCGGCGTTCGCGAAACGAGGGGGTAGTCATCGACTGTAAAGACATCGACTCGTACTCGAGGGTGGCTCTCGTGAGTGCAAGTGAAGGCAAGGGCTGCGCGTTTCTGCTGATCAGCCTGCTGAATCCCGAGTTCCTGATGGGGTCGTTGTTGCCGATCGAGCCACGGAGGAGACGGGTAAGGGAGAAACGACGACGAGTTTTAAACCGCAACTCGATATCTGCTCGTTCCTCGATCGTAACGCGATCCCCCGCGTGCTGCTACCCGAGGGATTTCACCGAAAACGACTGGGGTTCGACAACCGAACGCGTGCGAATACGCAAAAATTTGAAAATCAATGCCCCTTCCACGACCGCTCGATGGCTGCTCGGATTCCGGCCGGTTCGAACACGATTTCTCGGACCGCCCGATCGACCGTGATTTCTCCACGTTTTTAATGTCCCTATTACCCTTCGCGCGCCTCCCGTCGTCCCTTTCGTCCGATCGCGAATTCGATCCTCTATCCGACGAGAACGTTCGAAACGTTTCTCGTTTTCCGAACGGAAATTGCACGTTCGAGAGCGAGGCGATTCGACGATTCGCCGTTTCTCGCGGTCGACGCGACACCGGGACGGACGAAGCGTCGAGAAAGAACGTTGTTCGACGTTAAGTCGAAAACCGTGTCGCGATGTTCGACGTCATAAATCGCGATGGTCGGAAAAGAGTCAGTGGGTCGGCCGGTAGCTCGAGCGGTCGGTAAAAGCTCGCTATAGCGAAAACGTGACGGTTCGCGGGGAAACGAACGCGGGGTCGAGAAATCACGCAGGAAAAATATAAAATTCCATCAATCGGCGGCGGCACGAAACGGCTGCCGATACATTTTTCTCGCCGCGGCGTGCACGCTCGTGTTCGGAAACGCGGAAAACGGAAAAAGTCAGAAAGAGACGGACCGGTTTCGACTTATGTATTTGGGGTTTCGGGCTTTATTAATGATTGATCGAGGGATATCGACGTCTCCCCTCTGACGCGACTGATATATAGACGCTGAGGGGTTGCTCACGGCGTGGCTTCGCACGTGACACAATAAAACGACGCTACCGGAGCCCCGCGCGCTATCGATAGCTTATTGCCAGACTCTTTTTTTATCGATCTCGATAACTTTCCTTCGTTGTTGTTCCACGCGGACGCGCGCGATCGATTCTCCAACTTTTACGCTATAAATCGCGCGTGTTTCTTTTATCGATGGACACGCGTTGTTTTGCCAACGGATTAATCGAAAATGGCTCTCCCCTACATTCTTGCGAATTCTTGCTTCGATGTACCGACGCGCGTAACGTTCCGTGAACTTTCGCGTAAAAAGTCTGACCGAACAATTCGGAAATATTTCGCTCGTTCGTTCGTTCGTTCGTTCGTTCGTTCGTTCGTTCGATAGAGAAAAAGCCGAGCCGGCCGTTCTCGATGTGGTCGCTTCGCGCCGAGGACAACGCGATCGTATCGATGTCCCGGACACGAAAATCGAGTCGTTCAATTTCTTTTTTTTTTTTGACACACGGGAAGGGGGTAGCTGACCATCGAATCTTTGATTTCGAGGTATTCGAAATAAATTCCCATCGGACGACGAAGGTCGTTAGCCGCTCTCGAACAACTTCCACGAAATCTTTCGAACGTAGATCGTTCCGCGGTACCGAGCGCGCGAAAAGAAGCGCAATAACCGAAAGTAGACGAGGCGTAGGGAGATGGGACTAATTTCCGTAAAAGGTGTACGAGCGTTAAAAATACGAGGCATCAAGCCAGAAGCACGAGCGAGCGAGCGAGCGAGCGAAGCGAAGGTGGAAAAGCCACGTGGATCCCCGAGGGTGGCATTAATCCTAACCTCGTCCTCCCCGATGCTTACCCATCTAGACAACGGAGACGAAGCAATCATATTTTCCGCCCCAGCGGCACGATACGTGTCAATGCGAATCAGCCTTACCGATCTAATGCGAATTCCGATAGCGTCTGATTTACTCCTGACGCTCCTTTCCACGGAAATCTATCCCTTTTTCATCTTCGATAAGATTGAGTCGTCTGTTCGAGATTTAACAAATCTTGCTCGTTTATTTCGCGGATACCCCGATTTCGTTTTACCCGGCTCGAACGTTTCCGGTCCGGTTAGGCTCGTTCCACGCTCTCGTTGGCCGATCGTTGCGCTACGCGAGTTCCGCGTGCGGTATTTGAAAAAGTATTTGTTTCGCGTCGTATCGATCCCGAAACGAGAAATCGACGCATAGATTCGGATAGCCGAAAAATCGCCCGCGAATAATCCTCTTCTTGGCCATCGGGCCAGTGATCGTCGCGATGGCCGGAAATTCGCGACCGGCTTTATCCTCCGGTTCCGCGGCCTTTTCCCGTATCTGCTCCTTTCTCGACTCGTTTCTACCCCCGTCACGTACGTAGCGAGAAAAATTGCAGCCGAGCGCTTTGCTCGGTTCGCGTTGTTCGCGCTCGGCTCCCTTCACTCTCCTCTTTTCCTCTTGGTTTTCTCTCGTCGACTCGCCCCTATCGCGTCGCGAATTATTTTGCAGAGAAAGTACGCCGCTTCGCTCGTTGCTCCGTCGTTCGATAACGGCGGTTAACGTGGGCGAAAGGTAGGTACTCTTTTCGGTCGTACCGGCGCTCCTTCGACTTTGAACGATCGGCAAAGTAATCGCGGCGAAACGCGGCTCGTCCGTTCGATCCGCGAGGAAATCGAGCGTAATCGGTTAGAAGGTTTTTCCACGGGATCAAAAACGCAACACTCTTTCCCCTCGTTTCTCCCGCTGGGCCACTCGGCCCCGTTGTTCTCGCGATCTCGATGTTATTAGAGAGGAGGGGGCAGACTAGGCAAAATCTTGAAAGTTCAATCGTACTCGATGACCCGCGCTATCCGAGGGTGTCGGAGGCCGGGTTCGCCGCGCATCAGCACTTTTCGAATGTTTGCCGAAGCAAGAACGGTAAAAGCGAGTTTTCGACCCTCGTTCCGGCACGCGGCATGGCTTGTTTTCCACTTTCTGTGGTTGTCGGGATTAACGGGCTCGCGTTACCGCGCGGCTTACCGTTCGTTCGTAACTTTTTTCTTTTTTCTACCGATAAAACCAGACTAAGCGGAAAGCATTAAAAACCGTCCCGGTCGCCTTGCGATTTAACGCGATCGTTACCGAGCAGCGGGAACCACGCGAGACGTTCTCGACAATAATTAATCGTAAATAGGCCGTTTCGCGGTCGCGGTCGCGTCCGTGTATTCCTAATTATATGTATGTATATACATACTTACGTATACATATGTACATACTACGTATGTTAGACATCTACTCGCGATATGTTCTTAAAATAAGAGTCTACAGGGACATTCGCGTTTTCTTCGTATCGGACATCGACGATAAAGCGAAGCGGAGTTCACCGTTTCGATCGGTCTCTCGAAAACCCGAACCCGTGGATCGTCGATCGTCGGTAAACGCGACATCCGCGACATTAATAATTCATAAGTTACGGTCTCGATATCGCGAAGGTCGTCTTTGACGCGGATTATATCCAAAGTATATCGGATCCACGACGTTGTTCCACCGAGAAGATGGGACTAAAATATACTACGCGCGGGATCTTCGCTATCGGCGAAGCTCTTAATTAATTTGTAGCGGTAAGGATACTCGACCCGCTGACACGGTGCGCCGCTTCGAATACGTCGCTCGAGCGGACGCGCCGGATCGAGATCGCCCGACGAATCATTCCGGTAGAGTGGAAACGTTTCTCGAACGACCAGCAGGAAAGCGGATTACCAACGGCCGACAGCGATCGGTAATGATCCGCTTCGTCTTCGCTGTTCGATCGTCGCGCCGTTTTCAACGAACTCCGTTAATCCTCGCGCGATTTGCTCGCGCGTTTGACGAGACGACGGTTTGTCGATCGCGTCGGAGGAAACGCGTTTCTATCTTTGGATCTCGAAACGAATCCAGGGGACCTCGTTGCCAGGTACGCGGGGCGTGAGCGACGGGCCTTTATGTAACCGACGGTACGTGCCTTTTTTTCTTGGGCGATTTCCATCGGGACGGACAAGGGAATAGCTGGCAAAGGGAAGACACGCGCATCCTGGGTAATCCGTGACGACGCGCGCGTTCGCTTCCCCCGTCCGCCCGCCCACCCTCGACCAACCCTGTCCTCTTCTTCGTTCTCGCCTCTTCTTTCGTCTTTCGTCTCGTTGCGTTACGCGCGATCGGGTTCCTCGTAAATTCCTACGAATCTCTCGTAAGCCATCGTTATCGTCGATTAACGAGTCCGTTTTCACCGCGCCGCTCGACTCAGTCACACCGTTTTGGCCAGGCCGGCGAATCGTGTGTCGATTATTTTAGCGCAAACCGCGGCGCCGCGACAAAGCGAGAGAAGCCTCCGTAGGATCCGCGGTCGATCGTCGAAAGAGCTTCTGTCCGGGGGAAGGGTCGCGCGCGACAACCGGCAGGACGGGAACGTCGCGCTATCCGCCCCGATAACGATCGTTCTCCGCGCGGACCACTTACCTACCCGCGTACGTCTCGATGTAAGCTCGCGCGTTTATCGTCGGGTACTCAAATGACCGGTCGCACCTCCGTCGCACCGTAAGAGCGTGCCTCGCGGCTATGCGGCGTCGAGTCCGCGAGATCGCGCCGGAATCGGCGAAAGAGCGTAAATAAAGACGAAGTCGGTGACGGCGAATCTCGAGCGATCGCGGCCAAACTCGTTGGTCTATACCGAGTCCGTGGTCGAACGCGCGGCGAAAGTTCGGTTAACGGTGAAACGTAGGCGGGTAGCGCGAGAATAACCCGGAAACGTTCCACTTTCGCGAGGAATCCTCACGCTTTCGTCTCACGTGGCATCCTCGTGGTGGTTTTCAACGGCAACGTGGAAACGGCGCGTGCTCGGGACGCGCACCTTCGCGTCCTGATTAGCAACCCAGAGACCGAGCGAAGGCCAATGACACCCTGGTTGCCTTCTCGCTCGGTCTTCCGCGCCGCTAGCGTGTAAGGGGTAGCGCGCGAACCGGCTACGAGGCCGACCGAGCAACGGAGAAAGAGACCGCGCGAAAACGAAACGAAGCGAGAGCGAGAGTGTTCGAGCGAAAGAGAAAGAGGGGGTTGGTTGCTCGGATGCTAGTATGGCAGAGACGTCGGCGGTGGTGGTGGTGGTGGTGGTGGTGGTGGTGGTGGCGGCGGCGGTGCACGACATAAATATGTATGTATCATCCGCTGCGACCTGCCCCACTACCCGACTAGGTCAGACTCATGCTTCATCACAATGAGCACCTTGCCTCGTCCTGTTCCTTTCCTCTTCTCCATTCAAGCGGATGGCTCGAAAGCTTCGTGATCGAAAGTCGAAAGCGACGGGAACGATCTCGTCCGGTGGTGGTCGGCTATCGCGAAGTCGACAAACGCGCCGGTCGTCGCGAGAAATCGGATCCGTGGTCGCGGATAGCTCTAGTCTCGCGATAATCTCGCGATAATCTCGCGAAGCGAGCGAACGAGCGAACGGCGTGGAAGAGATCGCGCTCGAGGAGGTTCGTTCCGGGCAGGGTGGTCGGTTCAGCTGGTTTCGATCACTGACGTTGCACGCAGCCGGTGACGCGGCCTCTCTGACGTCAGCCTCGCTTCTCTCTCACGGGGGTTGCGCAAGGTCTGGGCAAGGAGAGAGGGTGCGAGCGAAACAGCCCGGAAAGGTGGAGGCGGGACGGGGTACCAAAGGGGGGCTAACAGCCCGAAAGGGGGGTGTACCTCTTACATATTTATGCCGCGTTCTACGCGCAACACCGATCCCGGGGGCGGCAGGAACCAACCCCCTCCGTGGTTGCCGCGTCGCCGGCTAGGTATGCCGACCTTGCGCGCGTTTTCACTGGATGCCTGTTTTGCTGCCGATGCTAATCAGTTTGCTCGACAGCGCGTCGTTACCGACGCCGTTTCGGATTCGCCGCGATTCCGAGGATAATCGCGAAACTGGTTGCCGTAATCTCCTCGTTGCCAACGGCGACATCGACGTTCCTTCGCGCGCCTCGTCCTCCTCTCGAAATCGAACATCCGCTTTAAACGTTTTTTCTTTACCGCTGCGCGCGGCGAAAAGAACGCGAGAAACGACGCTACGAAGCACATCGCCGCTTTCCGATCGAATCTATCTCGATACAGTTACTCTCGCTGTAACTTGTTATCCGAAACTCGGCGATGGTGGAACGCGTACGCGGGTATCGCGTGTTCTCGTTCGGTCGGGCGTACGCGAGTCGAAGTTTCTGCGCTTTTATCGCCGCGAACCTTCGGACGGAAAACTCGTCGTTTCTCGTTAAGGATAACCGCGTTCTTCGGGCAACTTGCGCCGTGTTCCGATTTCGCCGGGCCGGTTCGCGAACAGCCGGTAGCCGGAATAAAGCGGGCGAGAATCGTGGCTGTCGCCGAGGGTTATTAATCAACGGCAGGCTACGTCGGTTGGAGGGTTCGCGAGAAACTGTCATCCTATTAATCGTCGGCGCTAATGACGGCCTCGCAGCCGTCGGGTAGCTACCGGACCAGCCTTCCAGCATCCTGCGCGATCGCTTCGTTTCGCGTCGAGCCGCGACACGCCGCTTCGACGCTACCGAACGGACAGCACGGTCACGCGATCCAGATCGCGTTTCAGCCGGCCGACGTGCAATTATAACGAGAATGCGCCGCGAGCACGCACTTCCAGCCGAAGGAAGAGTACGCGTGTCCCGTCCCGAGGGACGATTTTATTTCTCGACGCGACCAGAAGAAGCTCCGGATTCGCGTCACCGAGAAATCGATCTCGCCTACGGGCCTCTGCACGACATCGAAACGGGCCAGGATACCGAATTCCGACGCGTCCGTGTCGCTCCACCTTCGTCGCCGATGCGTCTTTCGAATTACTGTCGCGATCCTCTCACGATAACGAGGACAGGTGCCTGTGCTTGGCCACGTACGAACTTTCGTTCCCGTAAATCACCGCGAATCCGACGAATATTCCAACGTTTTCTCGTTAAAACGTCGCGAGCCTTCTTTCTCCGATACCGCTTGCTCCAACGTTCTCGTCGACTCTCCGATTCTCCGACCGTAATCGCGAACCGAAAATGATCCGGTATCGGCGAAAAACGAACACGGACGAGAGAGCGTCGACGATGAACCGATCGAGACGGACAAAACGAGTCGGTTATCTTGGACAGCGCGGAGCTCGCGACGCGATGATCGACGATACGCGCCGTCAGCCGGACCAGGATACCAGAGAACGCCGCGTGTGGGCTCCGATTTATCGATCGATAATACCTTTACGTAAAGCGTTTATGTCGCGTACGAACCATTAATATAACCGTCTACCGATCCTTTTCGACGAGTACGCCTCGTTCGCGATAACCGACTCGACGAGTCGCCGCTTGTTCCACGCGACAGCGTAATTTCGACGCTCCGTACGATCGTCGTGGACGTCGTTGATCGGTGTTTCGATGCTCTTTATCGTCGCGCGAAATATCGTCGTTCGCTGTATCGGTACGCGAAATTATCAAAATATCGTTAATCGGGCCATGTATCTAGGAAAACGGAATAATTCTCGCATCCCGAAAACAAATCGTTTCGCTCGGGAATTTACTCGAGAGATCTTAATCCTGGAAGGACGCGAGAGGAATTGAAACGAGCTCGATCCACGGGTTTACAAACAAACTCGTAGACGCCTACGCGAGCGAGCGCATCGAAGGTGCACGCGATCGGTCGACGACGAGGTAGACGTCCCGTAATCCGTTGGTTAGTCGCTCACCATTCCCGTATCGGAACATCGTTTCCCGACAACTTATCGCCCGTTATTTTACACCGTTCTTGGCCGTCCCCGATCGCGGCCAGATACCGAATCGCTCCCTATCCGTTCGTCAAATTTCGATCTTCCGCGCGAACGGGGTAGCTCGAAGAACTCGGACCATCCGGGACAACGCAAGTCGGCGAGACGACGCGACCATCGGGTTCTCTTTTTTAGCAAAGTCATAAACGGTTAACGCGATCGCGCCGTTTAATCCTTTGATCGTCGACGATCGAACGTCGAGCCAGCACGTAGAACGATTCGATCGTCGCGCCGTTCGCTTTTCGTCTCGCCACAGACATTTCCGTCTCGTTCTAACGGCGCGACTCGATTACGCGGACGAGGACACATCTTGGCACTTTGCGACCGGACTGCAAACCCCGGACTCGACTAGGTGTCCTTGCGCTTTAAATAAATGCGAAAACAGTATCTGAACGAAGCGGCGCGTTACGAGAGAACTCTTACGCCTACGCGCGGATTTTAACCGTATCTCTTTCTATCCTGCCTGACTCTCCTCGATCGTCTCTCGTTTCCACGGACTCTCGTTATCGGGAAAATCGATGTTTCTCCTATTTCTTTAAAGCCTAACGAGACGCGGATTATCTCCGTTTTCCCACCCTTCCGCTCGTGCCGCTCGATTTGCCGATAACCAAAAAGGGAACATCCGTCGTTGATCGAACGAAACGAGACCGTTTTGCCGGCCGTAGGAGGCTCCCGCTCCAACGATCGCATCGTTTCGTAAAAGTCGCCGTATTGCCGGATCGCGAACCTTTCGTTACGACCGAGGTAACGAATCGCGACGATCGTGTCGAGTCGCGCGAAACCGTTCAGAGGCTCCAAGATTTCCGGCCGAGACGAGCGATCAACGCCGAACGGACCGAGAGGAAAAAGGGGGGAAAGGAAAAAGGACCAAGAGAAAACGAGAGAGGGAGAGACAGAGAGAGAGAGAGAGAGAGAGAGAGAGAGAGAGAGTCACCCGCTGGAAAGAGGCTCGGGGCAAACATCCGATCGCTTCTCTCCCACCGCACCCCAATTTTAATCAGGACCCGAAGTATGCAAGCAGGATGGATGCCTGCGAGCTCTCCCGCCGGTACCACCGGGCGTTACGATGCATGTAATTTATTTTTATTGCCACCAATTTTTTTTCGACCCCTCGATCGGCTCCTACTAATTTCGAGGAGAAGGAGCTGCCTTCGCGAGACGACCGGAGAAACTACCCGTAGCTGAAAAAAAAAGAAAAGAGCCAACGTTTAGCCGACATCGCGTTCTCGTTCTTCGAATTTAGACGATTTCGGTTATGCCGCGACGCGACGGTATCGATCATCTCGAATCGAAACGCCCGATCAAAATCGAGCGCAAAAAACGAAGAATAAAGTTTGATCGCTCGGTCGAAAATCAGCGGTATTATATTAGGCTGGATACGGAGGTAGTCGGTAGCCTGGTAGATCGGGTTAGATAGCGGATAGACGAGGTAACACCCGGTAAACTCGTTATCGGATCGATGTTACGAGATACGTATCTCGCAGAAGGAGATTATGAAATTCAACGACGTAGGGCCGAGAGTAGCAAATCGCGCGAGTCGATTCGTTCGTCCGCCTTTTTTAGGTGTTTGGCTATAAACGCGCGAGCATATTCTCGAGAATCATCGTTTATCTCCCGTTTCGTCACCGTTACCGGTATTACGTTCGTTTTATCGCTGTCGAGTATGCAAATCCTCCGCGGATAATTACTTTCGGCAATATTCTGAAATCGAGTCTCGCGTCGAACGCGATTACGTCGAATCGACCAAATACGTTCGATCGCGATTTTCGTGCGACGTTTCGACGATCACGCTCTATAAGCTATTACGCGGATCAACTTTTTATGTTTAGGTTCAAAGAAGAAAGCGGAGCCTTTTCTCTTCGTGCCGATATTAACGCTAAACGACACCGCGTCGCGCGCGATTAAGCGCTTACAGGAACGAAAGCGTTCTTCCCGGCGCGACGCGACGCGTCGCGTCGGTAGAAATACTTTCCGTAAGCTCGGATCCGAATTCCGAGGCTAGTTTTTCCACGTGAATCCGAAACGATGCCGCGTGTCCCGCTCGCTCGCTCTTAAGGTGGCCAAGATTTATAGGGAGCCGGGGATGCGTAGGAGGTGGAGCACAGGGGTAAAAAGCGGGAGGAGGCGCAGGGGCGGTAAAAGAGATACACACAGAGTGAACGGTGGGTTTCGAGTTTGAGCCGCGGGGGTTATTGCAGTAAGCCTTCTCTTGGGGGTTCAAGAATATTACTATCCGCGCGGCGAAGCCTACCCTGTGCCTTCCTCTAAACTACCCTCCCCTTCGACCGTCTCGAGAGCCCGAATACGAACCTATACCATCCGACCGAGCTTCGTACGGCTCGGTCTCCCTGCTTTCGCTCGATCCGGAACCTCGGTGGGCGCGATAGAGACGAAAGACCCGACGAAACGGGGACGGGAGATGGAAGAAAGGAACGCGGGAAAATGGCAACGAGCAAGGGAGAGTAAAACGGTTCCCCCGACAAACCAACCACTCATACGTGCCTCCGCGATCTTTTTAAACGCGCCTCGCTTAAAAGAACACGGTTTACGTTTATGGCCATTCATTCACCCGACCAAAGTAGGGGAGAAGAAAACGAACCGAGACACGATTCCGGCCGACTCCGGCCGAAAAGCCACGGGACCGCGCCACCTGATAAGCAATAATGCCTCCACGCTCCACGGGAATAACGGAACTTTTGCTCACGGTCTACCTCTTTCCTAACGATTTACGGTAATCGCGTCGAACACGGTACCGTCGATCTCTCGAATCCTCGCTGTCTACGAGGAAGCATAGGGCGCGGATCGAGTCGGCCGACCCGTCCGTCTAACGAAAAGAGAATTTCGCTTTTGCCAGTACACCGATGAAATTGCGTCGATCGAGCGTAACGACGAATTTTTCGACGATATATCGTGATTCGCCATCGGCGGAAATCTTAACAGCGAAGATATACGCGCGACCGTCCCCCGATAGTTTTCGTGGATCGCACGAACGAGGAAAGTTAATGGCGTCGTTCGGGGGAAGAAATCGTGATTCCGCAGAAAACGAGAGCCGTTTTTCCGAAGAGAAAGACTACCGTTCCCGGAAGAAAGTAGCTCGTTCGTAGCGAATCGAGCCCGCGTTTAATTAGGCAGCTTCTTTCCCGTGGTAGTCCCCAGGAGAGCGAAAGAAATCACGAGGCGAGACCGAGCTGCTCTCCATCTCGGGAAAAGTCTTTCTCCGGTGCCGCCTGGACCCTCTCAATCAGTATGCGGATTACACTTTTAATTCATTTTTTCGTCCTTTTTCTTTCTTTTTTTTTTTTTTTTTAACCGACTCGAACGCGATCCGTCTCTGCCAATCGGATGCGAGGTGCTCGATTCCGCGAAGAAATTCGGCCATCGATGCGATCGTCGCTCATGATTTATCGCCGAGCCAGTTATATCGCGTTCGTCTCGTAAACGAGGGATCGGTCGATTCCGTAATTTCGAACTAACTCGCGATATTTTCCTTGAAATTAGCTAAACGATGAACGAGCAAAATCGTGATTATACGTTTTCGCGCGTACGCGATCGAAAATCGAGTAGGTAGCGTGGCGCGTTCCGGGGCTCTCGGGAATCTCACGTTTTCGGCGACCCCCCCCCCCCCCCCCCCAGCCGAAAGGCGAAGGGATTCGTCGAGGGTCTCGCCCTCGCCACGGTTCGTTCCGAAGAACGTTTGCGTCTCCGAACCACCGTCTGATCTTACGGCCGGCTTAGTCCCGTTTTATTTAACGCGTGTTTAAAACTAATAAAACCGAAGTCTGAGAGAGCCGAGTCTGAGAGAGGTTCGCGTCGAGGTGATCCGCAATCAAAGCCGGAAACTCAACGACGGACGAACGCGTTTAACCGCGCGATTCTCGCTCTACGTGCTTTCCTTTCGAGACCAGAGGGAAAAACGGGGGAGACGAAGATGACAAAGTCTAATATCCGGTTATTCCGAACTTCCGATGAAACTTTGCAGAATGGAACCGCGCAGAGCTAAACAATTATCGCTTAAGCCCTTGCCGGCTTACCGCTCGCTCTCCGGTCGCCCCGTTCCTGCCGCACGCGCGCCTTCCGGTAAACAGGGATCGTTAACGCGATTAACCTTTGCGCCGAAAACTTTTCCGAAATGTATTCCGTTTGCCCGCGATCGTCGCCGCGACGCGAGGCCCGTGTCGATCGGAAATAAAACGTTTTCGAAAATACATAGGTACCCGCTGTTTTATGCGGGAATAATAATAGCGCGCTAGAAACCGAGCCGTAATTCGAAGAAAAATCGATACGTTCGTTAATTTATGCATTCGTTACATTTTATACCGCGAATCAAATATGGCGACAGTATTCGCACGCAACATTCGCACGATAAAAATGCGTTGCAATTTCCATAATATGATAAAGGGCGATTAAACCGTGTATTAGCATACAATTTTTTCCCATTTTTTATTCGTAATGGGAGCACGTACGGCGCGTAACAAGGGCGAAACTCGTTCGAGCGTTTTTCCGTCGGAGCGCGAGGATATCGGCGAGAAAACGATGGCCGATTTCGGGGAAATCTGGCGAGGCCAATAAAACGATTTAAGCCAGATGCGAGTATCCTCGGTGCGCTTTCTCACGATTCATCCTGGCGCGTTTAACGGCCGGCAAACGAAGGTTCTGTGTCGCTAATACGAAACACATGTTCGGGACCGGTCTCGCACCTGAGATCGAACAGTTACGAACAGCCCGAACGAGGGTGTACGCTCGCTGGGGGTTGGTCAGGTGGTCGTGAAAATAGAAACGTTCATGGGGACGAACACCTGAGGAAAACCCACGTGCCGACCAGATGCGAGCAACCGAAGAAACTTCGTACCTTACGATCGGGTCGTAACAACGACAGGTACACGCAGGGTCATTCCCGTTACGTTGCCGTGAATTTTCGGATTTCGTTTACCGTCCGCTCATGCTCGTCCCTTTCTTCGCCAATTTTACACCGAGCGACGCGCGCGACAGCGGGACGCGTACGCGCGGAGCGACGCGGTTCTCTCGAATCGGAAAATCGATCGCTCGTCGAAGGAATTTTTCGAGCGATCGCGTCGTCGAGTATCGACGACGGGCTACTCGATCGAGCGAGCGAACGAGCGAACGAACGAACGAACGAACGAACGGATCGGCTCGACTTCTCGAGAGGTTTCTCGGTGTTCGATTTTCTCGAGACGCGGCGCGCCATTGAAAATCCAGATCTGGCCTGTCCACGCCTCGAAATCATTAAAAACAAGTTAAACGCCCCCAAAGGACGTCTTTACGAGTCGGCCGCGTTCGCCGGGCTAAATTATTACGTTATAACGCAGCGGTCGGGGATCCGTAAGATCGGGCCGAGCTCACGGAGCCGTGGGTGCCCAGAAAAACGAGCGCGTACCCGACACGGGCCCGTTTCCCCTTGGCCGTGACTTACGTCGAAATCTATGGCCGACCGTATAGGCGCCGAGCCGAAATTCGATCGTCGTCCCCGGGATTTCAGAAAGTCCGAGCAACGACTCGTTACCTGCTCGTGAATTCCGTTGGGCGGAGCTGCCCGACGCGGCCACGAGGATCTCGTTAATAGACACCGAGCTTCTTTATCAATCCGTTCCGTGTACCCTCGCGGTCGTAACTTATCTTTTCGACGAGACGTACCGGCATAATATTATCGAGCGAGCCAGCGCAACTACTCCTATCTAACGATCTGACGGCTTACTTCGCTCGCTCTCGAGCAAATATTTCACGCGGTAATTAGCGCAAATCGTATTTTAACCGAGGAGACGGTACGATACAAAAGTAAGTAGATATAAGTCGAGAGATTAACGGAAGGCCGCGGTACCGTAAGAAAAAATGAAATATTCAAATGCCCCGGGAAAATATAACTTTTTTTTTTCCTTATCTTCGCGGGAATTAACGCCTTCTCGTGCACCGTGGGCTCGCCGCGACCAAAATAAAAGAAACGCGTATAAAGGCGAATATAAAATCTAGCCTCTCTAAGCTCTTCCCCAATTATAAATTAAACGGCTCGCGCGTTCGTAGAACGTTAACGTAACGATAACGAACGGGCCTCGACTTAGTACCTACCGCTAATCCCGCCCGTGGAAAAACCGTCGCGAGGGATAAGAAGGCCAACGAAACGAGGCTTCGTCGAGCGAGTACCAACGAAAGAAATCCGAAAATCGTATTTCCTCGATATTCTTAGCGTCGAAGTTTAAACGGTCGCGAACGTCGGCCGCGTACCTGCGCGTTTTTCAACCGGGTTAATCCGATTCGTTATCGATCATTCGATTTCGTTGCGGGGCGCGCAACTTTGATGGAATAAGTTTGTCGCCGGTATACGGCGATTCGAGCGCCGCGGCGGTGCGCGAAAAGGAAAAACACGCTACGCAGCAGAGAGCGAAGAACGAGCCGAACGAAATCGAGCGACCGGTACCGACGGAGTCGGTGTGTTCTTCCTTAAAAGCAATCGGTTGTACCACTATTTTCAACATTTCGTCGGGGTTTGGCTCTGAGATATAACCGGCTCAGATGAAATTATAGTCACCCCGTTTTAACCGAGCCTCTTAACTTATGCGACGTACAAGACGTTAAATTATGTAACGACCCACGTAGATACTCCACGGTCCCGCAGCTACACGATGTTTCCGTGTATCGATGTTAAATCGCGATTCTACCTTTATCCTTTCTCCTCTTCTGGCTAATCTTTCCCTCTACGCTTCTTCCTACGTTCCTCCCTCTGCTCGGCCAACAATTTGTTCGTGAGTCGTGGTCGCGTCTCTCCGAAAAGTGAAGAAAAAAAGAAAAAATTTATCGATATTTCGTAGTTTATTTCTTTCTCGCGCGGATTAATCGCCGAGGGGTTTGCTCGCGACTCTCGTGTCCGCGGTACGCGTAGGCTCTTCGTAGGAACGCGCGCCTCGCGTACCGACAATAACGATTCTCCGATATCCGAGCGTACTTTCTCTCGGCGTGCAGCTTCGTAGAGTCGTCGCGCGGTACGCTCGATGGCGAACAATCGTTTTTTCCGGCACGATCGCGTACGAAACGGCTTAGGTAACCGAGAGTCGTCGCTTCTTCTTTGGTCGGTCGGCGCGAGCAGGACAGAAACGAAACGAGCCGAACAGAGACAGAAAGGGTAGAGAACGCGAAGAAAGGAGGCTCCTCGTAGTCGGGATGTAAGCAACAAAGAGGGTGTCGAGAAGGGCAACGATGCTTCCACAATACCGCTCTGATAAACGAGCCGACATTGTTCGTCCCGTCCGTCTTTTCTCGCGCTCCTCGTTCGCTCCTCTTCGCGCCCTTACACGCGACCGCGCCACCTCCTTCTCCGTTCCTAACGCGTAAGACCGTGTCGTCTTTTTTCTTTTTCGGTCGAATCGACGATCTAACACGCCTCGAATAAGTATGTAGGTCGCAGCTTGTACCGTTCTTGGTCGAGAATAGACCGTTCTCCTATGCCGCGCTATTCGTTACTCGTCTTGGACGCGTTCGCTACGCGCGTTACGATTTTTAACGTTCGTCCTTTAACGATACCGCGCGAATAAAAGAATCGAGTAAAACGTTTCTTCGAGCACGATCGTACTACGCTAGCGAGCCCTACTTGATACCGTGGTATCGTTTTTGGTACGCGCGAAAGAAACGAAAACGAAAGCGAAACCGTGGCGCGCGCGTAATCGGCCAAATAATACGATACAATATTTCCGATCGAACGCGTCGATAGCGGACGCGTTAATACGAAGAATCTGTGTAGGATCGCGTAAACCGCGACTAAAGGCGATAATCGATCCGATCGATTTGGTGCGAGGCGATCGCGCGGGATGCCTCCGGTCGTTTCGCGGCGTCGAAATTGCGAGCCGGTCGTCCGGTTGGCGCGGATTTAAGGCGAGAAAGCGAGCCAGCACGCAAACAAAATGTTCGGGACACGCCAGCAGAGAGACGGCTCAAAGCTGCAATTTATGTTTAACTGGCCTGGCAGTTCGTTAACGAGGACCCGCTACGGTCTTTATAAGCGCGACGTGTATCTACGATCGCCTCGCTCGAATTGGGTGGACACGTTCCCGCGGCTTTCCTCTCCTTTTTTTTTCCTTCATATTTTCGCTCGTTTAATATACCCGTAGGCGCATAAATAAATCCCCTAATTGGGCCGGGCCCTATTTGTTTCTTTCCTACGTTGTCCGGTATTCTGTCTCGTCCCTTCGAGATCTTCCTTTCTCTCTCTCGCCTTTCCTCTACCCGCTGCATCCGCGCGTCATCGAAGATAACCGGCTAAATTCACCGTTTCACGCGCCGCGTCCCTTCCCTCTGCGCGTTTCTGGTTCTCTCGATTCGGCGACGTCGACGCGATCGTCGCGACGAAAGACGGACGAGGAGGGGCGTTCGCGCGGACCTCGAAAGATCGTTGATCGGCGAGGAGATCGATATCGAATCGAGGCGAACCTGGAAAATAATTAATTTCGCCGCGGTGCATCGACCTCGCGAGCTCGCCACGCTCGATGATTTTTAGTCGAACCGATACCGCGAGGGCGATGCATTATTCATGCTCGATTCGTCCCGCGCTGACCGCTCCTGTCCCGTTCCATTCCGTCCGGTCGTTCGCTCGCGATCGCGTACACGAAAATAGGATTTCGTTGTAAAGTTTCGGCAACGATTGACGATCGGTCGACGATCGGTCGACGATCGGTCGACTATCGGTCAACGAGGATGCGATACGTCCGAGCTTTTTCTCCGCGTACGCGCTCCGTTTCGTCGAATTTTCCGGACATCGATGGTTAGCCGAGAGGAAAGGAAGCGAGCGCGCTCGATGCCGAGGAGCGCTCGTAATCTCCGTGGGCCGCGTGGAAACGATGGCCAGGGTGTTACCGCCCGTTTTTGCCACCGAGCATCGTCCTCGGAATTCTCGTAAAATAATTAAGAGAGGCCCGTAGCTACCGCGACGACGGTATTTTAAAGGGTCGTAAAAGGGACGCGAGAATCTCGGCACCTTTTCACCGGAACCATCTGGTCGATCGTAGGTTTACCCCGTGCGAAAATCGACACGAATTCGTCGCCGCGGCGATTACGGGAAAGCCCGTTTCGAGAGCGAAGAACGCGCGTCGAAAGAATTTGTCGGTAAACCGCGTTTAGCGAAGCGCGATTGAGGCGAATAATAGTTAAAACGCGATGCGGAGGCGACGAACGAAGAAAAAGCGAGCAAAGCGAAACGGGCTCTCCGTGTATCGGCCAGGACGAAACGAATCCCGAGGAAGCGAGAAGATATGTAAATATATATATATATATATATATATATATATGTATAGTAAGGAGAGGGGAGCGAGGGGGGCGAGAGAAAGAAAGAGGAAGACGGTGAACGGGGCAATTAATTATGTATACGCCTATAAAACGAAGGCTCGCGCTTTCGAGTCCATAAAGGATACCGAACTCGGTGGGAGAGAGACGCGCCGTTGCGTTTATGCATCGCGTATTAATTGACGGACCAATTACCTCTAGACTTACCTACCTGTCGTTCAAACATCGTGTTCGAACCGGCGATAACTCGAAGATCCCGGACGATAAATACGCCGCGCGTATTCGACGGATCAACAAATTGTCCCGTTGAACAGAGTCGTGCGGAATTTCAGGAGCGAAACGAAATTTCGATCGAAAGAGACGCGTTGCGCGAATCTTCATTCGTATATTGTATGTACTTACGTATCGTATATTATAGTCGTACGTATACCGATCGATACTCGGACGAAAAAATCGCGTCTTTCGTTGCGTTAACGTTTCACGGTTTCGTCGTATGCGAGGCCGCGGAAGCGGTTACGGCGCGTCGACGCGAACGAACCAACGAACAGGATGTTTTCGACGAAATTCGAAGAAGGTCCAAACGGCAACGGTTTACAATTTACGCGAACACGCTCCGAACAGAGGTTACATAATCGGGAATAAAATTCGAATTCTATGGACGGCTATTATATAAGAAGGCCTCTTAAACTGTCCCAGAAATCTTGGATCGTTGCTTCGTATTAGGATACGGTTGGACGGTCGTCGCGACGAGTCGACTCGAGCCGAGTCGTAAAGTGGGCTTGGTTCTTGCGGCTTGGACCGAGGAACGAGTTTGGTGACATCGAAGGGGCCTTGTCAGGCCCACCTTGCCACTTTCCGACTCTCCTCTCCTCTCCTCTCCTCACCTCATCGCACCTCACCTCACCTCACCGTCACCCCGACGCTCCTCTCCTCTCCTCTCGCTTCTTCTAGCGGATTTTCGAGGGGGCACTGCCTAGGTGGAAAGCGCGCGATCGCGTTTCTACTCGCGACTCGTTATTTCGCGTACGAGCGACGATCGACGACGACGCGAGTTACTCTCGACGTTGTTCGAACGATCGATTATCGAGAGTTCGCTGTCTCGATTTTGCCGGCGCGGAGCGCACAGGTTCTTCGCGTTATACGACCACGCCTTTTGTCGTTGTAGGTCGCGCTGCACGACGACCTGTTGTGTATCGTGGCCGTATAACCGAGGCCCGCCGTAATTAATTCGCTCTCGTAACTTTTCATTCTACCGCGGTAATCGCGCGAACGAGGATCCTGTCTGGGCGTTCGTCCAAATCCTGCCCCGTCCTCTGCTCTCGTTCGTTCCGTTTTCTGTCGGTGTCGTAAAAGCGCGATTGTTTCGATAGCGTCCCGTACAGGTTCGGACAGCGCGTAATTCGAGCAAGAGCGCATCTCGTATCCTTGAACAACCTTCCTGGCGGATCGACGCGGTGCAACGAACGGGACTTGGTACCTTTTGCGTATTTGGTCGAGGCTATCTCGGTACATTGTATCGAAGAAATAAGCGTTCGCTTATGGCAGAGGCGTAGGCAGACGCGTCGGAATCCCGAGAAGTAGATCTTCGATCGAGCTTCTCCGTTGCCTCTCTTTGTTACTCGTTCCCTGTGCCTACAGGGTGTCCTAGTTAATTCGCCGCTCGCTAATTCGCTGATCGTATCGACGACGGAGTCGTTCTTACGAACGTCGCGACAACGAGAGAATCGATATAACTCTTTTTGTACGTACGTCCGATGCGCGAAGAAACGCGAAGAAACGCGAAGAAACGCGAAGAAACGCGAGAAATTGGTCGGGAGACCCGGTAAGTTCTCGCGAGCGAAATTCGTATCTTTCTCCTCGGGGACTGCTCCAGTTTGTTGGAACGAAACGCGGACACTTATACCGCTTCAAAAATTTCATCTTCGATCCTCACGAAAACGTTTTTCCCTCCGCGAAAGGTTCGGAGCGAAACGCAAGAACAAAGGGTTCTTCGCGAACGAGTAAATTTTCGCCACGATCGGATACACCGAACGACTCGATCGATCCACGTTCTTCGCAAGAGCATCCTCGTCCCGTGTCCCGGTATACCGTGTGGAAGAAACGAGCGCCGTCGAGTCCGAGTATCCCCGAGAAGCGGATGTTCGATTCGGCCGTACGAGAGTACTCGCGATTCGTCTCGACGCGTCTTTCTTCCAAAGAAAGGTTCGTTTTATCTCGCATCAGGCATTGTCGCTCGGTCGCTCGGTCGCTCGGCGCTCGGCGCTCGGCGGTGGCTAGCGAGAAAGAGAAGCGCGGTCGGACGATCCGCTCCGGAGATCGGCGATCGGCGATCGACGAGACGACGAGCAGGAGGCGAATCGGAGGACGTCGTGCTCGTCCAACTCGGATCGAAGCGTCTCCGAGCGGTTGCGGCAACAGCGGCCGAGCCACCGTACTTCGCGATCGAGCAACGATCGGAAGCCAAGAACGACGATGCCCGTCACTTGTCCCTCCGAACGACAAGTTGCGCGTCCGCGAGATTCTACAATTACTCCGAAGCTTTCTGCGAACTTACTTCGATCGCGGTCCCTAGCCACCTCCTCGCGATCGTCGTTTCATCGATCGTCTCGTTCCGGCCGCCGCGACGACTACGACGACGACGACGACAACGAATTAATTAACGAGTTTTTTTCGAGAAACGATACGCGCCTCCCGATTTTCTGTCCATTGCTCGATGAACGGTCGGGCGTTGCTCGAAAGGAGCGAGGCAACGACCGAGAACATCGGACGGCGTTCGAGCCGAACGACGAGATCGAACGATTCGGTCAAGGAGCGAACGTACGTGTTCGCGATCGACGCCACGATCTAAACAGCAACGACGCCAGTCACGCGTTGCCCTCGCGACGACAAGTTGCATTCGACAGATTCTACAATTACTCCGGATCGTTCTGCGAACTTACTCGCGAACGGATTTGCCCCTGCGCGCTGTCCACCATCTCCTTCCTTTCAACGAATTCCTGCCTCATTCTCGTCGACGGCCGAGCCGGTGCGCGTCGAATCGAACGAGTTATTATCGTACGCGTGGTTCGCACCGATAATTCGCGTCAGCCCGCGTACCGTTTGTTCGAATAAAATTTCAGCGCGCCGCGTACCGCGAGATCCAACGAAGAGAATCGCGAGACGCGATCGGTAAAAAATCGTCGAAAATAAATAGCCAGAGCGTCGCGTCGGATCGTACGTTGCCCGTACGGGATACGGGATACGGGATACGAAATTAGAGAGCGAACGGTCGTAAAGAAAAACGAAACCGTTGCATACCGCTAATGATGTATAAGCGGAGATTCAGTCAGGTCGAAGATTCCCGATTTCGACGAGAATCGGTGGCCAGTAAATAACCGAAGCTACGGCCTCTCGAGATCTCGATGCGTGCCGGCGGGAATAGGCTAACCTTTTTCACGACGTTAAAAAGAACTATCGCGAACTATCGAGTAGGCGCGTCCCGGCAAGATTCTCGAGTCTCCGGGGACATCGAATCCACTATTTCCGGTTCGGGCGTCATCGCATAAATTGTCCGATGGAATCGGTCGGCGCGACGATCGAAACGAGCGAAAGGTAGCGCTAGGTGGCGCGTCGCGATCGCCTCGGACGACGAACAACGTAACGCGTAACCGAGTGTCCCACATCGTTAACCCGTCGTTGCTAGTCCGTTACCGAACCTCTATATACTGTAGATCCGAAGAGACCCGTCGCGAGAGCGCGCGATGATTACGATCGATTCGTCGGGACGAACTTTGATCGAACCGATCGGTTCGCGGCAATTTCGCGTCGAGAGATCGTACGAGAGCTCGGACCGGATCGAGAGAAACGCGGCCCCGTAAAAAATTATTAAACGGCTACGGCGAAAAAGGAATATCGACGAGCACGGCAATATCGACGGCATCGTCGAAGCTCCTTTAAAACGAGTACCGTACCCTGTAGCTTCGAGTCCGATCGTATCGTTACGGGAGTGGGTACCTCCCCGCGACGTCACGAAGGCCGCTTCGTTTTGGTTTCCCGGGATCGTATATTGCGAATTTAGTGGGAAGCCAGGACCCTCGGAACGATCGGTTCGTTCGTGGCTGGATCTCTGCCCGATCCCTCCTACTCCTCCGCCCTTTTCTACCCTCTTATGTCCCACGATCCCTCCTCTCCTACTTCATTCTCCTTTTTTTCCCTCCGCTTTACTTTATACAGCGAACGTACGTTATTCCGTGCTGCTTGCTTTTATCAACGCGAACGGAACTTTATGACGAGCCGTCGGCCGACGGCCACTCTCGACGACCAACGAGCCTCGCGTTCCGTTTACTCCTCTCTTTTTCGCGCGAACCCCGATAACCGCGTTCGATCGAATCGGATCGCGACGAAACGCGACCGTGAGCGGAGACGAATCGGCTGTTTCGCGTTTTCGAGCATCGCCGCCGTACCTCGCCTCCGCCCACGCGTACCTCGCGACGTTCTCGCGGCCGAACATAAGATCCCGCGAGTCGCGGCTAACGAGACATTCCGAGAACGAAATAATCTCCGCCACCGGATACGGCGAGATCGCGTGCGAAGAGCGCGCGCGCCCGTACATCCGATCGGTTTATTCGTTTTCGCGCGAGTCTGCTCGTAGGCGAATTTATATTTTGCTCGGTCTCGGTCAAGCTTCGAAATCTATCGACCAAAGTATTCGTTTCCGAACACGATTTGCATACGCCTCGAAGTCGAGCGGGGGACAGATTAGTCGTTCGAGGACGACGTTGAACGAGCGCGAACGGGAACGCGCGAAACCGACGATCGACACCTCGATCGAACGGCTAACGACGATTTAGAATTCCGTTTATGTACATCGGTCCGATTGTTTCTGTCGCGACGACAACGACGATCGCGAGAAAATAATGCGACGCGCGTCCTTTCGGTGACGAGCGATCGAGTCTTCGATCGAAGGAAAATACTTGCCACGATTTTTCTATTCGCGACACGATCGCGATCAGCGGGATCGGATCGAATTTAAAGAGCGGTTCAACCCAATTACCGAACAAAATCGCTCGAAACGTCGCGTCACCTTCCAACTACCGAGAACATCGACCAACTACATACACCGAAGATTCGAGTTATCGACGAGCGACGAACGGGCTGCGCGATTCGTACGCTCGTTCGCGCCGATGAACGAGCGTCGCTCCCGGCGACCGGTGATTTTGACACGCGGCGACGGACGACGTTCTACGGAATTTATAGGATACGATTCGTCTATCGGGAACGCGAACCGCGAACGGCCGCGATTTCGAACGACGCGCGCGATCGCTTCGCCGTTCGCCAGAGAGCTTCGGTTTTTCACGAGTTTACTCGATTCGAGCGGACAAACGTCCGCGTCGCAATTACAGTCAGATGTTACAAGTTCGCTCGCAACCGGCCTCTGTAATTACGTTATCTCTGTTATGTCCGCGGGAGGAGGAGGAGGGACGGGCGGAGATCGGTGTTACGATTATCGCGGTTACCTTGGAAATTCTCGCGGCACCCGAGTCGATAAATAATCGTTCTTACCGATAGAAACGTCTCGTTAGTCCGTCGTCGGGTAAAGAACGACTCGCGGGGTTACGGGGTCGCGCAACATTTTCCTGTTTTCGCTCGCTCGACCTCGCGGAGGTCGTCGCGCGTTCGTCCGCGAGCTCGCTTTCGCTCGACGCGCGATCGGCCGATCGTAACTCGTTGGATAAAAACGTTTCGTCGAGCGGTCGAATAGTCCGCGTAATCGGCGGTTCGGTCTCGCGCGATAACTCGCTCGATCCACGAAGAGAATATCGCGCCAGACGGAAATAGCGAGAAGACGAAGTCGAGTCGGTCGCTACGCGCTGGAATTTCCAACGGAAGAATTCGAGAAAGTCCGTGCGCGAGTCGGGTGTTTATGAAGTAGCGAGAACGTCGCGTCGACGAGAGAACCTGTCGACCGACGAGACGAGACGAGACGAGACGCGACGCGACGCGACGCGATGCGTCCGAGCGGCCGCTTCTTAGCGACTGGTCGAATTTCCGAGTCTCGTCACGCAAGATCGTACACACGGGATTTTCTTTTTTACGCGATCGTTCGTCCGTGTACGCGCGTTCCCGGATCGAGCTCGCCCCGCTGTTCGACGCTAACGAAGGACGCCAGGGAATTTTCCGCGGGTCTGGTCGCGCCTTCGAGAAAACTAGAAATCTATACTCGCCGCACAGATATAATTTTTTTGCCGTAGAAAACGCCGATCGTCGGCCAGTTTGTCGATCCAGCGAATTACGATAGTCGTTCGATGAGCAAACAGTAACGATTCGACGAACGCTCGAACAAACGAATCTCGTAGTTTTACGAGATTTCGTTATGAACCGAACGTTAGGCAATCGTACCTGCTAACGCGTCAAGTATCTTTGTTAACGGTCACCGAAATTTTATCGATTAGGCGACACGCGTAATGATATAAAAGGGAATCTTGCACAACGATATCCAGCAATTACGGCAAAAGATCGACCAGTAGGTTAAACGGACGGAGCATCGTAAACGACCGACCGGCAGTTATCGAACGAAATTCGCGCAGCGTCGTCTCGAAGAGAAGATTCGCGGCAATAAAACGGCTGCGGGGTGATCTATCCGGACGATTCGGTGCGGCGTCGCGTCGCGTCGCGTCATCGCGATCTATGACACGGGCAGATAAGCCGGTCCGAGACAAGGTGGAATTATCGCGATGTCCCTTGATCGATGCGATCGTCGTTAAAGAGAGAAAACCGGTATTCGCCGGCGAATAGCGACGGCTTCGAGCCTGCTCTCTCGAATTTGTCCCGAATCAACGCCGATAAATAATACCGGCAGCGAGCTTCGCGTTACCCTTATCTAGCCAGTTGATCGGGGACCGTTTCCTCTATGCTCGTTAACGAACGCTACTCGGTTCTACTCGACGAACAGAGAGAGAGAGAGAGAGAGAGAGAGAACAAAAATTTCTTTCGCGCGCGTCAAACACTCCGAAAGGAGGATTTAGAAATTACGGCAAATACCAGCCGGATATTGCGCTCCGTTTCCTGCGAGCAATACCGTAACACGTCCAGCGCGTATACGCCAATTACTTTAGCCGAATGCCAACAACCGACGTCCTGAAATCCAGCCGGGAAGGTTTCTCGCGCGATCGAACCGAGATCGACGCCCTCAATCGCGACTCCCGATCGAACGACGACGAAACGCGTTATATCGCCAACCGTTGAGACGAGCATCGATGCTCGCGGACTTGGCCCACCGGCGAATCGAAAATCAACGGACGAACCCTCCGTAGAAGCGGGGGCTCCACGACTTCGCGAGTCACGGTTTTCGAGCGACGCACGAGCACGCAGAGTTTTCCGAACGACGCGATCGAGAACGGACTTTGGACGATCGTACCGTCGCTCGTGTCCTTCGCTGCTCATAATACCGGTCGACTCCGTTGCGTAAGCGATCGATTGGCCAGCAAAACGGGTACAGTGGGCAATATCGCTGGCAGACTCGGTTATACTTGTCGCTTATACTCGATCGAAACGATTATAAACGATCCTTATTACGCCCGAGGCGCATTCCTGAGGGATCAGCGGCGAAGGAGCAGGAACGTTGGCCAATCTTTTTGCCTCGTCGACGAAATCACGGACCGGTATCGAATTATTACGGTGCGCGGACGCGCGATGAAAAATCGTCGAAGCGCGATGAACGGACCGTCCGGATGTAAGATCGGTCTCGGACACGATCGTGCCGTAACGCGGATAAAAATATTATTTAACGCGTCGAAAGAAAAAGATGGCGAACGCGTTCGAGAAAGCGTGAAGAGCTCCGTTAAACGTAGCTGATATTTGGTACATTTGGTCGCGCGTAGACCCGCTTAGCGAACACCGCGACGCCTCGACTCGCTCGAAAAACGATAGTCGCATCGATGCCCGAAACTCGCCAGTGATCGAACGAGAAAAATTTCGCGAACAGCCTTTCGAAACGAATTCGTATCTGGAAGAATAAAAAAGGTCGAACCGGTCGATCGAGTCGCACCGATCAAATATTTCCGCGATACGAAGCGATTCGGGAGCAGCCACAATTTTCGCATGCCCGATCGAACTCGGTACGTTCGATATTCGGCGTTTCGAGAAGAGAAGAGAAGAGAGTCGTCGCGCCGATGGCCGAATCGGCGTTTAACCGTTCGGCCGATCGATCGACGGGTCAATCGGTCGGTAATCGACATCGACATCGACTCGCCGGTAGTAGCCATGGCGACGAATCTGCCGCAGAAAGCGACCGATTGGTTTTCGCGGCACGATCTGACCTAAAACCGAGCTCCGCTCGGTTAGACTCTCCTCCTTCTCCTTCCTCTCCTCTTTTCTACCGACTGGCTTCTTTAACTCCTTGATCCACCTCATCCTCCTTCCCTCGCGACGTTGACCGCCTCCTCTTCGTTTCTCGTTCGCCTCTTCCCTGTCCCGGTTCACCGCCAGCGATCTTAGCACGGTGCCGGGTTTCTTTGGGCGCTTAGAAAAACGTTGATTTCACTCGGTTGGAATGGTGACACGATGTGCACGTCGCGTTTACACGACGAGAGCTACTCTCCTCTCCTCTCCTCTCCTCTCCTCCCCTCTCTCCGCTTCTTTTCGCTACCGCGAGGCTCGAGTCGAGACTCGACTCGGCTCGGCGTCGAGCGCATTGTACACCGCATACCTAAACCGAGTACATTATGCCGGTGTCGCGCCGTTCCAGACTAGAAGTCGGTAGACCCGACGGAAAGAGCTACGACCGCGCGGCGCATCCTTCGCGACGCGACGCTTCGAAAACGGCCGCGCGATTTCGCGCAAACGGTAACGAAACTTTGATACGACGACGCGCAACGATCGTTGACGTTGGTCGACGCGCGAACCGTGTCCCGTTCTTGGCCGATTTTCTTTCCCCCGGCGCGCCCCGTCATTTCCCGCGGACGAACGATCGCCGTTCTTACTTCGTGACCGTATCGAACGCGAACCGCCTTTTTCTCTCCGTTGCGAGCGACAACGAGAGTCGAGTCAATTTGTAAGTACGCGCGAATTAATGGAACACGCTCCCGTTACACGCGCTTATCCGCCGTGGATCTCGCGCGTAGGTAGCCAACCGACTTTTCGTATCGCGAGGAGTAAGTACCGGCAGCATGGAAAACGTTCGACGCGTCCGTTCCCGTAATCTACGCCGATCCAGCCTGTTTGCGAGCCGTTTATCGCGAGATCTCCAGACCCGTGTACTCGACTATGCGTCGTTTGTACCTCGAGTTCAAGCAGAATCTCGTCTCCGGTACGCGATGCTCCTGCATAATGCGCGCTCGTCTCGTTCGGAATACCGAGCCAAATGGAGCGAACGGGGCGTTCGTCGCGTCCGTTCTGGATGCTTTGATTTTCACTAAACAAACTCGGCACCGACCGCTCGAATCTCCTTCTCTTTCTCGCGATTTGAAATATATCTTTTGAATGCCACGAGGCGGTCGAGTTCGCCGGCGCGGCACGGCACGGCGTTCCGCGAGCAGCGCGATATCGTCTCGTTTCGACGAGACCAGTCGGTTCGGCGCTAACTATCGTCGAACGGCGCGTAGTCGCGCCGCGACAGATAAATACGCGAGTGGTTTGCGCGTAAGCGTAAACGGTTGGTCTCGTGGAGAGGCATCCGGTAGCCCTTACGGGTCGCAGAGGGGAATGCGGTTATGATAATTCGCCGGCCACCGTGCTACGCGACAGACTCCGTGGCTCGACCGGACGGCTCTCTCTTGTTACGTTCCCGGATCGGCTCGGCCCGTTCTTCGCACCGACCCGACGAGTATCGCGCTCTCGCTGATCCGAGCACGTGTTTCTTCGCGGACGTGATAACCGATTTCGGCCGAGCCAAAAATCACGCTCGGAAACGCGAACGCGGGAACATCGGTTCGCCCATTGTTCCCAGTGCGGGATCGCGGCTGCCTCTTCGATCGAACCCGTTTCCCGCGAGTCGTTCGCCGATTTTATTGCCGTCGCTTTTTTTCCCTAGCTGCTCGCGAATTTACAGGACGATTGTTCTCGCAACTTTATGGAACGCGTTACCCTAAATACCTACTATCCGCGTGGCCGAACGTTCTTAGAACGCTCGTCCGTCCTGTTGCGTCGCGTCGGCGGCCACGAACGCCATCGCGAACGCGTCCGTTCAAAGAAATCGAGTAACGGCGCGACCTAAACGGATAAATTGTTTCCGATCCATTAATCGTTAATCGCGACGGGGATCGAGGTTTATTCCGTGACGTTACGGCCGATGGAGACGATCGAACGAGATCGAACGGAAGGGACTGGCGCGGCTTTAATATACGAGAGACGAGCGAGAATCGGCGACAGGAAAGGCGAGGAATTTCCTAAAGTATCCGCTCGTTCGATCTCCGTCCTCCCGTTCGTAGCTGCTCCCCCGCCCGATGATACGGCCGGTTCTTAAATAATCTCGCTATTTCCGTGCATATCGCAGGAAACAATTACAACCGTAAGCGCCAATAGAAGACAGTAGGCCGTGACCCGGTCGTCCGCTCATTTTTCGCTCGAGCGTTCGCAGCCACGCGACTCGCGACTCGTCGCGCCGGCTATCTACTCTCGAGTCGAACCCGTTCGACCGATATTTCCTCGGATCGAGCAGAAATCGCATCGAGAGCGAAAAGCGATAATCGGGAACGCGGGTTTCTCGAGGGATGCCAAGATAACGGACGCGGTGCGCGAACAGCGACGGCGGGACGAGGCTGTCGGGACGGGGCCGCGGCCGGGGGGGGGGGGATGGACAGGCAGGAAGCAGCGTCTCGAACGAAGGTGAAACGAGCCGGGGAAAGAGAGATAGGCGGCCGAGCGGGCGACGCTCGGCGACGAGAGGGTCGACGGGAGATCTGGAAGGGAAAAAATCAAGCAAATTGGTATGCAGCACACAACAACCGCCGGGTGGAACGAAGGGGGAGTGAAGTTAGGCCAGCTAGGGGTTGCCGTTCCTGGAGGGTGGGATCAATACTCTCTCTTTCTCTCGTCTTCTCTTCCACGTTCTGGCCGTCCACGAGCCCTCGGTAACGCGCGAACCTCCGCTCTCTTTCTTCCTCTTCTTTTTCTTCTTCTTCTCCCTTGCCGCGGCCCCGTGTTTTCCTTTCTCCTCGATGCTTCGTTACTCGCGTCTTTCGACGAATCCCCGTGCGCTGCCCGATCTCCCGGAGAGACGGAGAGACGGAGAGAAACGGATCAGTTCCCCGCGCTACGTGCCGATCAATCGTCCGAGTCGAGATTCCCTCGAATACGGAGTTAGCGAGCTATGGAATCGGGATAATTAGATTCGATAGAAACGCCGCACCGCGCCACGCCACCGAGAAACAATAACGCCGTATCGCTTTGAGCCCGGCGTCGATTCGAGATCGCGATTACTCCGGACCGTGTATCGAATTAAACGCGGAGCTACTCGAAAATCTTGTTCGGTGGAAACGCGATCGACTCGGTACAGAGCCCCGTCAACGACGTTGTCGCGTGTAACGATCGTTGTGGTACGCGAAAAGGTTCGCGATCGTTCGCCAGTTTTCGTGAAGCTTTGGCCTCGACGTTCGGTGAGGCGAAGAACGATCGGTCGATCCGTGCTCGGAGACGAGGGGCTAGAATTTCTCGAGGAAAGAAAACTTTGGTGTAACTGGGGGGGAAGGGGGGGGGGGGGGGAGTAAATCGCGGAACGGATAAGGAATAAAGACGGACGAAAAGCTGGAACAAATGGTCAGGCAGTCACGTCCTGGGTTAATGCTGCATGGAGGAAAGTCACCGGGTTTATTAAACCGCCGCGCCGCACCGCACCGAGTGGAAGGCAGAACGAGAAGGAGCCGGCAGACACGGACCGGTGGCTAACTTCGAAGCCGCGTGGCGAATTAATATATAACCGACGGCAACGAAGACGCTCTTTCGATAGATTAACCCGACGGCTCGCTTCGCGCAATTATCGAGCGCGATCGAATCCGCGATCGGTCAGGTTAGACGAGTTAATTGATCGATCGAGTAGCGGCTCGAAAAGGTAAAGGAAAAAGAAAAAGAAAGGACGAATCGGCGAGACGTCGAAAAAAGCGACGAAACCGTGACGCTCGATGGTTACGACCTTTCGTAAAATTCCATTTAAAACGCGATTAGCATAAGGCACAATCACTGGGAAATATTCGGACGGGTACTTCCTGCGATGTGACCCCGTCGACGGAAGTGGTCTCACGGAAAAGGCGACGACGGAAATCGTACACGGTACCGAACAATGCGAAGCGTTTTCGCGTTGTTCGCCCGGCGGCCAACAGTTCACGGCTATCGGCCTGGGTTAGGGGTTAGAATTTCCGATGCTGCTCGTTTCGTGCCAAGGTCGATCACCTTCCACTATTCACCGGGTTACTCGAATCGAGCAACTTCGGATTACCGATCGATCGACTGAACTCGACTCGACTCGACTCGACTCGACTCGCGACCACGATATTTTCTTCGACGCCAGAGGCTTCCGAACCGGTTCGACGATCGCGTTCGAGGTGCCTTCGCCAACTCGCCTTTTCGATATTTTCGAAATATCGCGAATTTTCACGCTTTCGCGTTTCGGCAACGATCGAACGTCCGAGTATTTCGATTCTGCCTATCTCCGCGTTTCGTCGCGATGCCGGTATATTGTCGCCGATTTTCCTCGGGTACGACCTAATAACCGTTTTGCCGATACGAATACGCGAATCTCGTCCGCTTAAAGAGATAGCGCGGAATCGTTTTATCGGAAGAAATTCGGTTCCTCGTCGCGTAACGTTGCCTCGCGGGATTATTCCGGTCGGTTTAATTATAAGGGGCAGAGAGGAGGCTAAGGGAGACGAATGGAGGGAAGAAAGACGGAGGAGATGCAGGACAGGGAATGGCCTCGTTAACGGAACGACTCGGAAGCGCGGTAGCAGGAATTTTCTAGGCTTTCCGGTAAACGAAAACGAGGAAGAGGAGTCTCGAATTAGGGCGAGTTCTTCCTGTTGCGGTGTTCCACGAGGATACGCCGCGTTAATCCCTCGGTATATTCGCACCGGCTGAATATCGTAATTATATTAGCGCGAGTCGGCTGCGAAATTTCTCGCGATATTCCGACGCCATGGACTACGAGTTCTGGTTCGCGTTAATTTCATCCCACCTGGACGACCCTAAACGAAACGTTCTTCGTTCATTGAAACGTAAACGCCGATATAAAAATACTCGATACGCCGAACGGCACCGTACACGCGTTTCTTTCCTTCTGGTCCGCGAACCTCGCGATCGTTCGATCGTCGCTGCCGCGGTTTCTATTTCTCGGCTATTCCTACGCTCTTAGGGAGAATTCGAAATTGCATAATGCGATATGCATAGTAACGCGGCAGATATTAGGCACGAGAACGGTAGGATAGAGGAGGGCATGTGCAAAGCGCTCCGGAGAATGTGCAGTCGGTTGAACGATTAACGAGAACGCACGAACAGGAGCTTGAACGGTTACGTGACTGACACGGTGTCGCGTTATGCATCAAAAGCTTATTAATTCGCGCGAGCGTTCTTACCGACTCGCTGCTTCCATTACTGCCATTTCCAATGTTTTGCCCCGCTTATCGGACGGCGTATCGTTGCCGAACGATTAATTGAAAGAGGAAACAATTACGAAAGAATTAGAATACGTACATGCTTACCGGAAGACTAACACGCTCTATCTCTCTCTCTCTCTCTCCAGCTGTCCTACCGTAGGAGGCTATAGTTTCGTTGCGTGTCGTGATTTATCACCGGGTCGATTTTATCGGCCGTAACGGGCAAAGGTTCGGTGACAGGTACTGCGACAGTTGGTATCCGCCCGTAGGAAAGGCCGGCCCAGAGGGGATACGAGAAAGAAGGAGAAGAAAAGTCGGTGGTTACGGGCTGAAACGCGTAATAAATAATAATAATTGCCGGTACGTGTTTGCACAATGCGGACGACCGCTTTAAGCCTGTCTCGCGTCACGCCGGTCCGCTCCGCGCCGCGGCACCGAGCCACCGAGCCACCGAGCCACCGAGGCATCGAGGAAAGATGGTTCGTGCGGAGCGTGCACCGTACGCCGTAGGACCACGAACCTCCTCTTCGTCCGTGACGCGCACCGGACGATACGATTCTCTTCTCTATGGGGAGATTAAAAGAGACCGCGTGTCGCGCGTCCCATTCTCCTTCCATGCCTCCGATCCTATCGTTCGGATTAAAAATCTCCGACCTTTTTCGTTCGCGACGTTCCTTACAGATTCGTCGCGACGAGATTCGAACCGGCGCGGCGACGAACTTATCGGCGGGCTCGTAACTAGCCGTTGCCCTTTACTCCCAATATCGAATCTATCGAGCGCGGAGAATTTTCGAGCGACTTCGCAACCGATACGAGGCCCTTCGCCTTCCTTCGAATCGAGTCGATCGCGAACCGTAACGCTGAATGCCACGTGCTCGTTCGGACGCCGCGCCGCTGTTCGCAATTAGTTTCGAGCGTAGCACGCGATTTTAATTAAAACTCCGAAACAACGGACGATGGCGATGGCGATGGCGATGGCGATGGCGATGACGAGACACTTTCTTATTTTAACATTTGCATAATTAACGGGCGAGAACGGTTTCCGGGCGAGGCCGCGACGCCGCGCGTCGATCGATCGCGATCGCGATCGGTCGCGTCGATGTTGTCGCACCGATTCTACGCGAACGAAGCGAACGTACGGCTTTCGATGTTATTCGGTCTTACGTACCCTGGTAAGAAGCGATAGGATAATTGCTTATGTATGTACCGATCAGCGCGGAAACTTTGCATCTCTATTTCTTCGGGCGTAGATATTCCCAAAAAATACAACTTTTTTCGAACGACGCGCGTTCCCGCTTCGCCTTTTTTCCTGGTAAAACGTTTCGAGGGAAAATGTCCATTCTAGATCTTCTCCGCTCTTTGTCCGTTCCATAAAAAATATATGAAAAAAGCGTACGCGGCCTAAAATGTCCCCGCGAACGACGACCAAACGAGGGAATTAAGGATGTCGAAGGGTGTGTCGCGACTTTCATTCTTCCTGATATCCTTTCCCCCTCCGATTTCGAGAATAAGGCCGCTCGTAAAGATAACAATAGTTTACTGCGGGCATGCGGAGCGGCTGAAAATTCGAGCAGGATCGTAAACGCTTTGCATAATTTATTTCCATATCGTACGGGTATTGTTTGGCTGGTTGTATCGCGACGCTCGGCTCCCTTTCGTTCGTTCGATGCATTTCGATAACTCGACGTCGAATTTCGTTACCGAGCTATTCGATGAGAAACGTTCGATCGAACGCGGCAACTCGAGCGGCGATCTTCGACGAAACGTAACAAGTACTTAAGTAAGTACCTACCGGAGGATGCGTCGCTGCTCGGACGCTTAAATATCGCGTAATCGGAACTCGATCGCGACTCTTTCCCGCCGATAAGTCGCACGATCGCTGTGCACGATATTTAGGTAATTACGATACAAAGTGTTTTACGAGTCGTTTCCCTCGGTGAAATCGTTAAATCGTGGACGTTCGTTCGATTTCCTGCACCGAATCAGCCGCGAAACGTAAAATGTGTATTCGGTTTACCTCGCTCGATATACGTGCTACGTAGTTTATTCGACGGCGAGAGGGTTAGGCTCGTCCGTACGAACTGCGAGGAACAAGTATCACGGAACAGAAAGAGAACGTCGGCTTTCGAAGCGATACCTTCCTGGAAAGTTCCATTCGAACGTTTTCCATTTATCGCGTCGCGCTCGATCGTCTTCTCGATGACAAAGGATCGCTGGCTCTCGCACACCGGCCGCATTTTTCTTCGCTGCTCTCTTCTTCTTCCATCTTCTCCCATCTCTCGTTCCCTTCCGGGGCTCTTTTTATTTTGCGGAACCACGTGCGTGCCGGCGCATAACTTTCAGGTGTCGTATGGGCTTTATCGCGCAGACACCTGTCCTACTTACCGCTCGTTATTATCGTACCTCCTTATCTCGCGCTACCACGAAACCTTTTCGAGGCGAGACACGAAGCGCGGCCGCGTCCTTCGAAAAACAATGGGACCTCGCTCGATCACGAATTTCGCGACGTTCGCGTGGAAATTTTATTTCCGTGCCAGAATATAGAGATCGGAGAGAGCGAAGCGTCGCGACGCGGTCATTAGCTCGAATTACGGCGCAACAGGAAGAAGAACGTACCGTACGATCGGCTCGTAACTCGGAATCGGAGATACATACTTGTTGCTCCCGTAGGACGTTTGTTTACACAGGCTCGAAAGCGTATCGATAAACGACGGCATAATTGCTAGCTAGGATTCGATCGAACCGTAAGAAAAAAGAAAAAAAAAGTATCAGCCCAGGCATCGGGCAGTGGCAGAGCGAGTTCGAGTTCGCGTTCGTGTTCGAGTTCGGGAACGGTTTAGAGCGCGCGCGACTCGCGTACCGGCTGTGAAATAGCATTTAGTTAGGCCCAGTTACGGGATTTCGGTAGATTAGGGGTTATTAGGTGTCGGTGTCCCTGTGTTTCGAGCACGGCCCCTTTCGTTGGGCGGTGTTTAACCGCGGTGCACGGGCTGTTTTCGTTTCGACGTTTTTGGGCCTCGCGGACCCTGGCAGCCACGGTAACGTGTTATTACGTGTCTGGCGGTCGAGCAGCCGCAGAAAGAGAGAGCGGACCGGACCGGACAAAAGAACGAAAACGAGCTCGTTCCGGACGAAGAGAGGAGATTGGCAAGGGGCAGAGGCTCGAAAGCCGCGGCAACCCCCTCGAGCCGAGTTAAACCGGGCCCTGGCGCGGCCCGCGGCCCGCGGCCGCCCTGCCACCAGTGTCTCTCAATAAAAATTATCCAAATTGCTGCGAGATTCCTTTTGGTAATCGAGATAGTTGACGGAACCGGACCGACCGATTTCAGTCCACCTTCGGATCCGGATCTTATCTTGAAACGCCATCGTAAGCGGCTACTCCCGTCTGTCCTAGCTCGAGCTCGCGACGCTTCTTGCGCCGAAAGTGCTTGGCGACAACGAACAATTTACGCCTCGGAGATCGAGCCCTCGACTCTTACGCGCGTTTTAATCGCTACAGATTTCAACGACTCGTTTCTCAACGACACTTTCGGTGGCGCGAATCAAAAACCGAAACGAAATTTCGAACGTCGCTACTATCGTCTTTATTACGGTCGCATAATTTTCCTGTCAAGGTTTCGCCGAAACCGGTAATTTAGTGTCCCGAAACGAGCACCGTCCTGGAGAAACCGAACGTTCGGCGAACGATGGACGAATTTTCACCCGAAAGGGACTTTAACGAAACGGAAAGAAAAGATGCTCGATGGTTGGGAAGAGTTTCGTGGTCGTAACGAACTTGGTCATCCGTCTGAAAACGAGTTAAAAGGCAACGCGAGGAGACGATCCGCTCCGGGCAAAGCTTTATTATGCGAGGATGGGGTTGCGGGTCGTTATCTTATTCAATAGCTGGCCCCCGTAAGAGGAGGCCTTTCTCTTCCGAGAAGCCGATGTAGTTTCAGATAATGGACCGGCGAATTGGGATATAACGTGTCTTAAATTGTCTAATGGGTGACCGAAGGGTATCAAGGGGCCCCCGATCCAAGGTCACCCTATTTTTTTTCACGCAACCATAGTCCTCGTAATACGCGCAGAAAAGCGTCTCCACTTCCACGAATCGCGCGTTTCGAACACGAGAAGAAACGATCCCGCTATTCGGTACGTTCGTGCATCGAGTTTCTTGCGGACTTCGTTCGAAACGATTCTATGTGTTCGCCAGCGTTTCTCCGATTTACCTTCCAAGGAGAGAGGGTAGTTTTCTAAACGGCCCGGGTAATGGATCGATGCGCGTATCGCGAGCAATCGCGCGATTATCGCGCGCCGATGAAACGTCGCGGTACCCACCGTCCCGGGGTTAACCGCGACGGCGGTACAGTTTTTATCCGCGATTCGGGGACAAGGATTTCTTTCTTCGGCAGTTTTCTCGGCATACTCCGGCAGATTTTCCGACAGAGGGTCGATACGAACCGTGTCTCTGCGGAAGATTGTCGAGCTACGAATAGAGGGGTGTACACGGGGGGGGGGGGGGGAGGGGAGAAACGATCGATTTTTAAAGCAACCGCAATATTTGACAGCTACAGCCCAGGGCTGTGGTTTTGGCGCCACCTGTTTCCCGACCCTTCGGCCTCCACCCACTCTCTCCTCGACGCACACGCGTACGCTCGCGCTCGTACGCGCACGCACACGCATACGCGAGCCGGAGAAAGAGGGAAGCGGAATCTACTCGCGCGTCTGCGGTCCACGGGTAACTGCACCATGCCGGCAGACACGCCACCAATAAGTGAACATCGGTTGCGTTCAACACCCTCGCTTTGTTCCACCCTCGTCGTCCTCGTGAAACCTGCCGAAATCCATCTCGACACGACACGACACTCAACCTACGTCCGTCTCCAATCCCTTCGATCCTTTAACCAGATTTTTCTTTCCACTTTTTTCCTTCCTTCTCCTCCTCCCTCTTTTTCTTCTTTTTCTCCTTCTTTTTATTTTTCCGTAGTTACGCGCTAACAAATAAAAGGTGTCGCGCACGTGGTAAAATCGGAATGCGCGATTCGCGTCGAAGCGGCTCGAAAGGTGGCGGGCTCGTGACCCTTTCGCGTATATGTCGCGGTCTTTGGACGACATTATTCTTCTGTATACGAACTGTACCGCGAATGGACATTGATTTATACGTGACGAGAGCGAAAGCGATTCGGCGTTCCGCGGTTGCCCCTCGGGACCCTGTTCGAAAATGATCGCTTTCAGGGAAATTATAGCTCGCCAAGAATATACCGTGACCCCCTTATTTTGCGATAGATTTCGTCGCGCTTCCATTTAAAAATTGACCGACCGCGCGAACGCGAGGCGGCCAATTTCACGAGGCAAAAATCTGTCTCGATCGATGGAATCGATCTACCTGAGACGTTACTCTCGACGACGGCCGAACGTACTCGGTTAGGCCGTTCGAAAATAGTTTGTCGCTGTAACGAATCGATAACGTAGTTACGACGGAAAAGAGTAGCTCGTTACTGGCGCGCGTATCGTTGTCGACGTCGATAAATGTCCGAAGAAACTTTTTAGACGGAGGTGTCGGTGCTGTACGCGCGAACGGAAGGGAGCCGGAAACTGGGATAAATAACGGTTCGAGGAAGGGCGATCGTTTCGAAATAGAATTCGAAGCGTCGCCTCGTGTCGAGTCGATTTTGACGGAACGTGGACATTATTTATTTTAACCCTAGAGCAGGAAGGGGGTTACGGTGCATTCTTACGAGCAGTCACGTAGCCAGGAGATAGCCGGAGGGTGTCGATGGAAGCCGATATATTGGCATACCTACGGCAAAAAGAATTTCCAACGCGTTCCCGTGCTCGGCTGTTCCGCGGACATCCCCTTCCGTTCGGTCGGTCGTCGTCTTCCTCCGTCTAAGCTCGCCTCGTTCCTTCGGGCTGACCGTCGGTCTCGCGGTCGTTGGTCAGGTCGGCGATGTCGGCATCGTCGGACCGCTGGACCGCTGCACCGCTCAATTGCGGCTGTCGACGCGACGCTGTGATAAATGTCCTTCCAGCTGCGGAATGTGGCACGCCGTTGAAGGAATGGCAAGCGACACGGAGGGATCCGTCAACGGGACACCGCTGCCCATCCGAAATCGTTGATTCGAGAAATTCGATCGGACTCTCGAATCTGGTTCGGCCGATTATTCGCGACTTCGACCCCCCCTCGTCGAGACTATCCGGTCCAAACGAAAACTTGACGAAATCGTTGATCGTTCCCCGAAAAACATTGCTTGAAATTCGTAACGTTCGGAACCACGAACGTAGGGCCACTAGCATCGAGATAAGCGGACGTACGAAATCGAAGGGTACGCCTCGCTGCGCCGCGCCACGCCGGGCTGGTACAATATGTAGACATAAAACAGCGTTCATCGCGCGCAATAGAGAACCGCGAGGCGGTATGCCCAGCCGCAGCCGTAAACCGGAAATATGTCAAAGACAATAAAACAATTAGCCATAAAACGTAACGACCCCCGTGCGTGCCGTATACGCGAAGTCGAGTCGTGGCAAGGGAAGCGGCGCGAACACACGGAGAATAAGGGGTCCAGTCTGGTCAGCGGAAAATACTCGATTCGGTGACCGGTAATCGACGTCTCTGTCTGCCGGCCGCGTTTCTCGATCGCGTCGACTTTCGATTTTACCGGATCGAAAGAAAGGCCCGATCGCGAATCTCGTACCGAACAGCGAACGTTCGATTATCCGTTCGAGCAACGAGCTTCGCGCTCGAGGAATCTACCTTCGGAAGCGCGAACTCGTCGACGCGTTTCAAGGTCGACGCGATTCCGCTCGGAAAGTAAACCGTTCCCTCGGGAGAAGAGAAGAAAGTCGGCGTAGGGAGCGTTTGACCGTAGTCGTAGCCAGCGTCGCTGCGACCGACGATAAATCACCCGGGACGGCGCGGCGCGTACTCTTCGAACGAGACGTTCGGGTTTGCCGACGATATCGGACGGTTAATAACCGAACGATCGGTACGCGAGCTCTCACGATTTCCGGGAGGTATCCGAGCAACTCCCGAGCCGAGAGATGCACGGAGGATCAACGAGTCGAAAAATAGAATAGGAGAGGAATCGTTGGCGTCGGTTAATTTTCCGGCCGATTCCCCGAAGAAAAGAAACGAGTTTCGAAGACATTTGTCTCAACGGGTTGTCAGTCGCCGCTCAAAGTGAATTCCTCGAGAAAAGAAAGCGCGATGAGTAGGGGAGAGAAAAAGGAAGATCGAACGTAGGAAGGGATTCGTTTCTACGGAGTCCTTTTCCGGTCGGTTATATACAACGGTACGTACATATGTATGTATGTACTTATGTATGTAAAAGGCGCGGGGAGACTTCGCGCCACGCCGCGCCGCACCGACGAAGCTGCATCGCCCAACGCGGTAATGAATTCGGAGATAAATGACCAGAGATACCAGCCAATATGTGCAACCGTCCTTCTTTCGTTCCGTCGTTTTGACGTTCTATCGTCGAAACTCGTCGAGGGGCCCGTAAACATCTAACGAGTAATCGAACGCGTAACGAAAAGTTTCGTTACCGATAGAACGGGATTCTCTTCGTTGCGCGACCGTGCCAAGTCCGAACGGATGACGGAGAATCGAAAATTCGATTATATGTACCTGGAATCTTCCGAGCTCCGCGGCTGTACCGTCGAGACCGGATTGTTTACGCCAACGCCGCGCGAAACTCGAACGTGTTTCGAATAACGTCGAAGCCGCGCGTTCGCGAGCGAAACCGGGACAGGCGAATCGAAAGATCGTTACGCGGCAGCCGATCGGTAGTTCGTGACCGCGACGCGAACGTTTCGTTCGTAGTAAAACGCATCCGTGTCCCTGTATTAACGCCGCGAAGCATAATACGCGGCGCGTAATAACGCTCGAAAGAGCGAAGAAGGAAGTCGAGGAGAAAGGCACGAGGAGGAAACGAAAGGACGGCTTTTGCTATTCGATTCTTTTCCGGGGTCGTACCTCGGAATAGAAGTTGCGAACCGCGTCGCATCATTCTCGTTTTAACGCAGTTTTATGGCCTGTCTACGAGAGCTATCGGTTCGTTTGATGGCTATGAATTTCCGTGTCGCCGTTGACGCGTGGTTTTTTCACCGCGAAACCAGGAAATCGACGCGACACCGTTCCGAAAGATCGACGCGCGTTTTCGACCCTCACCACTTTCCAACGTTTCTTCGCGAATCTTCGCGGATTCTACACGACGCGGCTCAATCGATTTCGTTCCAGAATCGGTTCGCGGCCGATTCGAAACTCGCGACGGGTAATTCGGAACAAAAGACGAAATTCCGACAGTTATCGTCGCGAACGTTAGAGTTGGCTGGATGTCGCGCTTATTCTTATCGGGACTCGAGCGAGACAGTGGCGGTTCGCGACAAATCTTGGTCGACCCGCTTAAGCGCATAAAACTCTCTCTTATCCCGAAAGGCGGTGTAGTTGTTCGACGGGGATAAGAGGTTACGGAGCTATATTTTCCATTTCGTTCCAACGACTCAGGCCCCTTCTGCCCTCGCGATTTTCCTCGTGACCCCGACTTTTACAATCGTAATACCGTCACGAGATTCTCGAGAAAGAGCTGCAGGATGAAAAGGGTCGGAACGTCGGCAAGAAAGCGAAGAAGAATGCTAAACGTAAGAAGAAGAAGAAGAAGAAGAAGAAGAAGAAGAAGAAGAAGAAGAAGAAGAAGAAGAAGAAGAAGGAGAAGAAGAAGAAGAAGAAGAAGATGAAGAAGAAAAAGAAGAAAGGGACGGGAGCGGCGAGCAGTTCGGTAAAATGATTCTATTAATTTTTCCATCGGGAGCGGCACTCGTGCATGCCGCCCTACTTCCCAGAACTTGGTCGCGTCGTTCCGCCCTGCGCTTTGCTCGCGTTCAGTCGTCTACGTCGTCTCGTTTCTACGTCGAAACGTCGCTACGGGAGATTGGAAAGTCGTTGCGAAATTTTCGTGCAGGACGATCGCGAAGGAACAACATTAGACCGCGGCGGTATTTAGTTGAAAGCCGATACGGTTCACCGGTCGATCGATTAATCCTCCGATAATGCGCACCCGATTAATCGCGACCTGAACCGATGTCGAGAATCAAAAAATATCGCGCGTCGACAAGAACACCATCTAGGCAATACGTAAAAAGAAAACCACGTAATTTTGAGCGAGTCGAGGTTAAAACGCGATCGACGCGCGGACCGAAATTAAAATCAACCGGTCGATATCGATATCGATATCGGTTTGTCCGAAGCGGAGGAGCCTGATACAAGAGAAAGAACCGAAGCACGAGACGGAAGGAGAAGGGCGTAAATCGTAGAGCGTAAACCGAACAGGCAGAGCCACGGGGGGATGCACGAGGCGCCACCGTGACCTCCGTCGACCCTGAACCATCCGTCACTCCATGAAATCAATGTGCCAAGAAGGAGAAGGGCCGGGTCACGAGTCCGATCTCGACTCGAGCGAACGTCTCTTGTCCCTCCTTCGTTTCCATCGAACGGGTATTCCGGCTTCGCTCGGCTCCGACCACCGTTACGATCGGTGAATCCTCTCGGACCACGATCTTTGCTCGTTTTCGCGCGTTTCGGGCAAAACGCGTGTCCGTCGTGGGCGCGACGCGTTGCCGAAGACTCGACACCGGCAACTTTCGACGTTTACCGAGACGCGGATCTCGAAACGTCGTCCGATGGCCCGAACAGATTTTCGGGTACGTTGCGAGAAGGCGCGTACGGCGCGGTAACGAGACCAGCCATTCTCGTATCGCCGGAATAAAAATCGATCCGTCCGACGCCGTTCGCGTTTTCCAGCTATGCAGTTATCGTTGCGCGTCGTCGATCTCGCTATCGAAGCGAGAACGCGTTGGCGATGGCTTTATTCGTCCGCGACAAACCTCTGGGATCGGTGCGGCGAACCACGGTGCACGGAGAGCCACGACCGTTCGTTCGTTCTGCCTGCTTACATCGATGCGCCGCGACGTTATTAGAGTTCTCCTCCGCGAGCGTTTCATTGTTTAGCGACAAACCCAACGAAGAACAAAAGAAGGAGGGAGGCGCAGAGGCTGGTAGGTTTTTACGCGCGTGGGCGCGAGAAGAGCGAACGCGTCCACGCGAGGTTAGGCAACCTTTACGAGTCATCGGCCTGCTCCTTCTATCGCCTCGTCCTTCGAATCCTCGACATCGAGGTCGACGTCGCCTCCGACGTTTCTAACGCGTGCACCCACTGTCTCGGGAAACTAAGGCGACCGATTTTTCTCCCCTCGGGTCGACGACGCGCCCATAGCTACGCGATAACCACGCGGTACAAGATCGGATTCCGACAACGTCGCGCACACTAATATTCCACCAAATTGCTAGATAACCTAACGGTAGCGAATCGACCGAATCGAAAGAGACTCCGACGGACGAGGTCTTATACTCTGCGCGAAGAGAATCGGAAACGACCAGCGAGCGGCATAGTAGCCCGATCGAACGCGAACAACGATTCGCGCGATTCGGCGATCGACGGTAAAAGCATCCGAGCGTAGCGTTTTCCGACAAAAACGAAACCACGCTCGTGGAATAAGATGGCACGCGGTTTTCCGAGAACGCGTCGTCCTCGATAGAGGCGCGGCGCGTCTCGGCGAATCCGTGTCGAAAAGAAGAAACTCGTGTTCGTGTTCTTGTTTCGGGCGTAGCCGTGCCGGTTCTTGTCTCTCGTCAGTTTCGACGAGGACAAAGCACGGTGACGCGTCCTACACGATCCTCGAAGGTTGCTCGGTACCGCCTCGATCATCCTCCTAGTCATTCTGTCCGGTCCCTCTTCCGGCCGTAATCAGAATCTCGATTCCACGGCGTCATCGTGTCGTGACCGACGCGTACGAGGGAAAGGATAACGTGAATGAAAAGAGGAGAGTGAATGGACGAGACCCAGGGTGAATGCGTTCGAACGATTACGAGGCGACGAGTTCTCGACGCGGCGAGGAGATCGTACGCGAGAGAGAGGGAGTTCACGGCCGGGTCAACCTCGGTATTGTACCGGTACACCCACGATCGCGTGTTTACAAATTGTCTAATCTCGTGGACGAATCGGTGTATCGGGGGCCACTTGTCGTGCCCTCCGCTCGACTCGCTCCGCCGATAACTCGGTTTTCGTCCAGCGCGATTCTCGTAACTCCCTGACGGACAGGAAGACGAGTCGGTCGCGATCGCGACGAAACGCGACCTCGAGGTCGGCCGCGAATTCGAACGCGTCGAATAGAGTTCCAGGTACGAAACGAACGAACGCTACGAAACCGCAAATTAAATTAGCCAGTCGTCGAACGACGCGAGGCGGGCAAGAAAGCGTTGGCTGGCCACTCTTTAACCCGGCTTAATTACCAATTAGCCAATAAAAAGCTACTGTAGCCGGTCGCGCGTTATGGCCGCCGTTAAGAAGCTGCCGTGCGTGCCCACACGATCGTCCCACGAAAAACGAGCTTGTATAATTATAACTGGCAAAACAGCGAACGCGCGTTCGAGAACGCCTTTTCTGCCCGGATGATCGCGTACCACCGCGTTATTTTTCTTATTCAATACCAAAAGAGAAATTCGGACGACTTGGACGTCCGGTACTCGCTCGACGGTCAACGAGTCGTCCCGTCTCTCGGCTGTTCGCTGTTATCCTCCGTTGCTCGTTGTCGTCGGCGTTCGGTGTCGTTGATCGAGCCTTTTATTGGTTACGCGTCCATAAAGTGGAACGCTCGTAAATCCGATAACTATTTTCTTGGTCCGTGCGGTTCGGGGCGCGCGCGCGATCGTTCGCGTTTAACGGCGTACAATTATTCGCGGAGCTTCGCCATTACGCGACGGACGAGCAAGTCGGCGAGGCGGTAGATGGTTCGTTCTCGACCGAAAATTCGCAGGATCGGTCGGGAGCAAGAAATCGGTGTGGCTCGCTCGTCTAGACATCCACGACGCGTCGAGGCGGCGCGGCGTCGCCTCGCGCCGCGCCGATCCGGGCAACATCCGGCGCGCGATATAAAAAGGAAGAATAGAGCGCGCGGAGGAGGAAGAGGAGGAGACGAAAGGACGACGGTGTTCTCGCTCTCCTCGGGGGTCCCGATAATTGCCGTGCTCTCCAACTGTTATTATTAAGCCGATATTTTACCGAGAGGACACACGTTCCGCGCATATAATTTGCGAAAGCCTCTAATTACGGGTTAGCGGGTACGCGAGCGCGGCCAGACGAACGACCGAGGAGGGAAGCTGAAAGAATGGCGCGTTAGACGAGAGCGTGGAAAGGGCGAGGCGAGGCACCGCACTCTCGATTTGCCTACGCCTACGCGAATCGTCGAGCGCGTTTCGCGCCTCGATCCTCTCCGAGCGTTACCCACGGCCGACCTCCCGGAGATCTCGGAAATTTCGGTTTCTCGTTGGAGACGATCGGATCGGACGAACCGAGACGAATCGACGATCGATCGGAAAAGGAAATCGAGATAAAGCTCGGAGCTGCCCGCAGCTGGAAGCGATCGCGTCAGCCCCGAGTCCTCCTGGCACATTGTTGTCGCGTCGCCGCGCTATCTGACGCCTCTATCGATCGCGGCTTTTTGTTCGCCGCGATACGATGCACGAATTATGTATCGTGGTCGGTTATAAATGATCCGGTTCGAAGCCACGTTGACGAGAACGCGGAGAACGCGCGGGAAAAAAGTAACCACCAACGAACCCGAAGAGGTGGAGGAGGCGGGGGCGGTGGCGGTTACCTCGCGGCTCGTGTTTCTCATAACTCTGGACCCCGGCAGAGCGGAGGCAGAGAAGAGGAGCCTTTTGAGTGACGCGAGTATAATGACGCGCCTCTGCACCGTGGTATACGCTCGGAGCGAAGGGAAAAGAGCGCGGGGACGCGAGGGGGCTAAGCGAACGCGTTCGGTGTTAGCCTCGGGCTCCTTCCCGCCCAGGGAGCAACGTAGAAACCGTAAGCCGAGATAACGAATCTGCGATTTAATCGCTCCTTACCGATCCCGCCATTAGGCATCGAGCGAGGCCCGAACGTCGCGCTTCATCGAGCTACATCGAATCGTTGATCGAGCTACTACCGTGCGCGCCACCGCTCCGCGAACCTTCTCGCGAGACCGCGTTAACTCACCGTCTTACAGCCATTCGATCTCTCCGATACCGAGAGATGCTTCTACCTTATTTTCTTCGAATTATTCGGAAAACGGACACCGTGTCCGAGCATCGGACCGATCAGTGCCGAGTCCTGGAAAATGTGCACGCAAATACTTTGACCGTGTTACTGGCCGGTTTCGAAAACGAATTTATTCGCGCGGAAACGATACGACCAGTTCGCAATAAACGCGATCGAGTCGTTTTGCAACGACGATATCGTCGACGGTCGAGATGGACCGACGACCGTTTCGTCCGGCCAATAGGACCGAAATCGTCCTGTTCGTCGGACAACGCCGCGCCTGGAGAGTCGGTCCCGCAACATCGAGACTCGAGAGGCAGTCGGCGATGCTTCGATGTTTGTCTTCTCGTGGGCGGGCCGACTCGAACGGGGTGGCTAGCGGGTAAGGGTCGAGTTGCAAGTCACGAGTCAACAATAGTACAAATAATAACAAGCCCGCGCGGAGGTCTACGTCGAAGAAGCGTTTTCAAGGATTTACCTGCTACCGCTGTACCTTGTACATCGCTGTTCACGCTGCACCCCGTCTCCGTTCCTCTACTCGATTCTCTCGGCTCGTCTTTTCAATTTTCTCCGGGCACAACGACGACGACGACGACGAGGACGACGACGACGTCTCGTCGACGAGCAGCGCGCGAAGAATCGGCAAGGCATCGCAGGATGACGCGAAAGCGGCGACCGATCGCGAAGAGGATGACCGCTGGTCGTCGGTGCGCGAGCGTCTTTATTCAACGGATCGTATTCCCATAAAGCCGAACAGAGCCGGCAGCCATAGGTCCGTGAAAGCAACCGATGCTGCTCCCGCTACTTTAGCTGCCGTTGCCGCCGCTATCGTTCTTCTCTCCGTTGAGAGCTGCCCACCCACAACGCACGATCTCGGTCCGGTCTCGCTACCGGTATTGAATCCGGCGCATTGTTTTTCTCCGGTCATGAGAGGAAGAGGATTATTTGCATCGGACTCGAAGCCACCGAGTTGAAGGGAGCTCCGGGCCGGTTGATATTCACCGATGTTCGCGTGTTGGAGAGGCTACCGCAGCGAGCACGCTTTTGCTCCGCGCGCTCCCGCTACGACGAAACGGTACGGTCCATCTCTCTTTCCCTCTCTCTCTCTCTCTCTCTCTCTCTCTATCGGTGAAACGTTCGACTCGCCGCGCCGGTACGAATTAACACTCCGAGCTCGGATCAGTTTTTCCGATAACTTTAAGCACATTTTAAACGACGAACGAAAACGAGTGCTCGGGACAGGATCGTGTACTTACTAAGTACATAACGTATGTACATACTATGTGGGTTGTCGGATACGCCGCCATCGACTCTCGGTCGAAACAAAAGTTGCGCGCGTTATACATATATAAGTCGATGCTCGAAAACCGGGAAGGAAGGGCGACAAAGAAAGGCGAAGGATAGTTTTTCACGCGCCGTCGCGCTTTCGAAAGCGAGAAACTTTTCGAACGAATTCGACGAGTTCGCTCCCGGTGTTGTAAGATTCGAGCCGAAGGTTAAAGATTCCAAAAAGGAAGAGAAAAGACGCGTAATGGTATCTAATACTGGCGCGTAGCTACGTAGAGAGGGTCTCGAAGAGGAAGGTATAGTTTATAGTGATTACATGGGGTCAGGTCCTGGCAATAAACCATCTCATGGTGGCCGTAGCTATAAGTCCGGGACTACGGTTGTGACCGTTCTCCGATCCCCCCGCTCGCTCTCGCCCCCTCTCTCTCTCTCTCTCTCTCTCTCTCTCTCACCCTCTCTCTATCTCTCGGTGTTTCTTTGGCTCTCGGTATCTGTTCCCTCTGGAGCGTTGGGACGCGGAGAGTCGCGCCTACGCGCGGGCGGAGCAAGAGCGAAGCGAGTTCGAAAAGCAAAAGGATCGGGACGCGGAGGCAACCGGTATACGAGAGCAAAAAGCGCGTGGCTGTGAGGCCGTACGAGCAGGAAGGATCGAGAGCGAGAGTGAAAAGGAGTCTGCGGCAGCGGCAGTAACGGCGGTGAAAGAACAGGCAACGGAATAATAAGGGAAAAGAGAAGCGAGAGACTAGGAAATGGAGAGAGAGACGAAGCGAAGGCGAGAGAAGAGAGCCGCAACACCGGGAGCCATCCTACTGGAATTTAAATAATAATTATAGTGTTTAATATCATACGCACGGGGCTTAGCCTCGAGTAGCCGTCTCTCTTTCTTCCCTCGAATTCGTAGCCGTCTCGTCTCCGGTCCTGCCGCTCTTTTCCTTACAACACGACAATCAGAAGTTCTCCGGCAGCCGTTAGTTGGACGATCTACCCCTCGAACGTTTCTCTCCTTTTTGCTCCGCGTAGACACGCGCACCCGTGCGAGCTCGCAACCTACCCGAGCCTCTAATAACGTGTCCGCCAGATTGGAAACCGATCACGGTTCTCCTCCCGACGATCCATCGCTATAAACTAGCCGAAAATCGACCTTAATCCGATACTCGAGTTCCTATCTCGTTAGTTTCTCCGGGTTAGCGAAGGGTGACTCGGTTAAAGCGCGACTATGGAACGCGAATTAACCTTCGCCGTGCTTCTTGCCCGGATTCCGATGCACGGTACGGTCCGCGAGTACATTTTTGGACGATAGTTATTAGAAATTGCGTTTAAATTTGTCGCGAAAATCATCGTGGCGAGGTGGAACGCGGGGTTAGTCGGTTCGTTGCGTAGGTATCGGGAAACAGCTCGGAGACACGACCGTCTCCGATCGTCGGCCGGACGAACGAGCTTTCGCGGGAATACGGTAAAGCCAACGAGACTGGTCGCGTCCCTCGAACCGTTCCGCGCGTTAAAAAATAAAGGATCGAGGCGCGAACGTCCATAAAAGGGTCGCAACGGACGAAGCATCGAGTCTCGAGCCGCGATTGCTCGCGATCTCGCGGAATTTAATTCGCGTGGCCCAGTTGCGAGGAGGAAAGAGGTTTCCTTGTCCGGCACGGAGAAGTAGCGATATGTGTTTGGCAATCGCGAGGCTGTCGCTTCGAGACTGCAAATGCATTAGTCGTGTTCCACGTTCTCGGTCGGCAGCGCCAGGATCCCGGAAGGCGGAGCGGTTTTCTGTTCGCCACAAAACGCTGCCATTATCGCTACCTGCCGAGTTTACGGCGGGCAACTTCGGTCAACGCGAGCGAGCGAGCGAGCGAGCGTAAAGTCGCGCCGTTCGCGCGCACAATGCCGGCCTGTCGTTATTGCTCTGCCACGAATGTATTAATAAAATTTATTGGTCGACTCGAGAGCACAGCGAACGTTAATGGATTTCGAGGTACGTAGGTACCTACCGGTGGCCTCGCCGTAGGCAACGAACGACAGCAAATGAGCCACTCGAGACGACTCGAGGATGCCGTCGCGCGCGTCGCGATTTCCTTCCGCGCTTTAATAACGCGTTAAAAGTTCCGTAAGGCCGATCGCGACCCGTCTCGTCCGACGTTCGAAAGATCGGGGTTATCGGGGTTTTCGGGATTTCGCGTGAAAAATCAAGACGCGCGATGGCTCGAGTCGAGTTTATTTCGACTTACAACGAAACTCTGACTACCGCCCGTTGGATGAAAGTTATTGATTTATCGATTGGTTCGTCGAGCGATTAGAAGGGTCCGTTGATTAATAGTCGACGTATGCCAGAAGGTAAACCGAAGTACAGCCGGTCGTTTTCTTTTTCTCCTTCTTGTGCGCTCTTCTTCCCGCGTCGCTCTCGTTCCGGGCTTCGTCTCTTTCCACTCGCGGCGAATAACTTTTTTCGCGCGAGTTATTTCTACGGTCGACGCGACGGTCCGCTAACCGTCTCGCTTTCCTGCTAGATCGATATCTCCTTACTGATTCTCTTCGGAAAATCCTCCTGTTCGGCGCGCGCGTTACACCGGCTATCGCCAGCGGTCGGTCAACCTCGATTCTCGAAATCGGCCATCGATGTTCGTCACGCGACGGTCGCGTTCGAATCCGAACCGGTGATTACGAGTTTCGAGGGAAACTGGCCGCGCGTTGGTCCGACCGCTGGGACAAGAAACCGGAAAGTGGAAGACAACGGCAGCCTGTTACGACAAATTGAGGCCTGCCGTCGTGACAAACTCGAGGCGGTCTGACCCCGGCTATCCTCGAGTGACCTCGGTTCGCGGGTTCATCGGCGATCCCGAGCCGATCTATCGGCTCTCCCGTGACCCTTGGAATCTCTCGGGAACTCCTCTAATAGCCGGATTATCTGGCCCGCTCGTGTCTCTTCCGTCACCCTCGTGTTTCACCCTCAATAAGGATAACGAGTCCTCTACCGCCGGTCTTTCCGCGTCTTTATCGTTCCCAGGGACAGGTGGACGTTGTCCATTAGGACCGATTCCTCTCTGCAACCGGCTGAGCCTGTCTCCGCGACGCGACAACGCGCTGTCGCGTCGATCGATCGACTTTGTGCCGGTTCGCGTACCGGACACGTGGACGCGCGTTTCCGTTACTTGGTAACTTTTTAGGTAAACGCGCGTCGGCCCTCGATCGACGTTCGGAAAATCGACAGAAGCGGAAGCCGAAATTCGATCGAACTCGCTCGGCTATCGGATCGGTAGTTCGAAGCCGGTGTTTCGTACCGCGAACAACCGCGAACTCGTAGAATCTTCGATTATTATCGATACCTCGCTATCGTATTTGGTAAATTAGGACCGATCGAGAAACGATTCTTTCCGCGCGATTAATCGTCGAATCCGATTACCGCCAAACGATCGAGCGCCTTTCATCGCGCGGACTCGAACAGGCCGATGGTCACGGCCTCGTCGTCCATGGCTTATCGATCCGAAGTATCTCGAATAAATTAATTACGCGACGAGTTAATCGAGTTAGCCGACTGTGCCAATTATAAGCAGGTAGTTTATTAAGTCCGAGCAACGTGCCCGTGCCGCCGAATCGAGCGTCCGTTGCCGAAATAGTTTTTCCGCGCGCGAAACCCTCCGATCGGACAATCGGTCATCGAGCGGGGTTTCTCGCGAGGGACGGGCAGCGACGGAAAGAGAACAAAGAGAGAGGAAAAAAAAACGAAACGAAACGAAACGGGACGGGAAGGTGGTTGCGAGAGAGGGGAGAGGAAAGGAGAAACGGCAGCACGTACACCCCGGTGAGTTCGATTCCACGAGTTTAGTCGCGGGACGGGACAGGGCTGCCGCACGATCACGGGTGATTAATGATCGGGCCAATCAGATATAGTTGGTCGACGAGGCGAAACAGAGACGAAGGCGGATCGAAGCAAGACGAGAAGACGGCGATACGAAGGAAGAAACGAACGCGATCGCGAACCGCGGACCGCGGAAGGTAAAACAAAGAAGCGAGAACACGCGGAAGCGAGATGCCGCGTCGCGACGCGACGCGACGCGACGCGACGCACCGGTGAGGTGAGGAGAGGAGGAGGTGAACGGGTTGCGGCGTTGGTGCAACGCGAGCGCTCGCTGCGCTGCGCTGGGAGGAAGCCCGGGTCGCAATATCATATTTTATTGTTCGTTGGACCGGTGTTCCAGGACCGTAAGCCCGCTCTCGACAGCCTGTCCAAATACTGCCAGCGTCGCCACCGATTCGACGCGCGTCAACCTGTACGTAACGGACGACCAACCTCCGCCCCCGAAACATCGTGTTTAGGGGTACCGCGCCGCGATAACGACGACCAGCCTTTCCTACGAAAGTGTCGCGTTCGGCAACGCGGTTACCGAATAATCGGGCTCGTACCGAGTTTCCTCCGTATATCGCTCGAGCGTTCCGGAAAACTTTCGAGAGATCCGAAAACGAAGCGCGTTGGAGGTTTCGCGTGGCGATCGACCAAGAGAGCGTCGTCGGTTCGGCGATTCTGCCGAAGAAACGAATTTTGCTCGATTACGAGGTAGGTCGTTGATCGTGACTGGTCGTTGGTTCGTCGGAGAATCTCGCGAGTACATCGGCAACCGCAACGGCATCTTTCGACTCGAGCCTTCGCTTCGGCCGTGGCTTCAACAGCGTATAATCTCGCTGGTTATTAATGGCGATGGTTTGGGAAACTGCTACCGGGCAGCCTGCCTCTGTACCCCCTTGTCTCTCGACGGTTCACTCCTTCCCTTTGCTCGCCTTTTTTTTCTTTCTCCTCCTCTTCTTCTTCTTCTCCTTCTTCGCTCTCCTCTCTGTTCGGTCCTCTTCTTCTTTCTTTTGCTCCCACTTAGCTCATGCTCATCCCTCCATGCCCCCTTTGCTCTCTGTGAAACCGCATTCCGAGCGTCGTTAGAGCTCGCCCTGCATCTACCGAAACTTTGCGAGCCGCGATCCTAAACGTTCGTCGCTCTTAATTGCCTGTCGGTGTCCTCGCGCCGTTCCGACCGCTCGTTCGATCGTTCGCGAATTCGTGCCGCGTTGCGACGCGCGGAAAGATCGTAGGATCGCGGCGAACGGAGACGGCGGATAACGCTCGCGATATTCGTGTACGGACGGATACGATATATCGGTAGTACCGGTATCCCGAAAATCGAATTTCTTGATTGTTCGAAATATTTTCGACGAGGCCGGTAAACGAGCCTCGAACTTTGAACCGAGTTCGTGTTACCGATAGGTCGCGTCTATAAATTATTATCCGCTATAATCGTTGGACGGATCGTTAAAGAGAAATTCGGGAACGCCGTATCGACGTCGTTCGCGCGAACGATGTAAATTTAACGGATAAGATCGGATAAGGTCGCTCGTAAATCGAGAGTAGCGACGAGAAACGGAAGTCGAAAAGTACGAGCCAATCGATCGATAGGGAAGAGCGCGGCAAGTTCATTTAACGGAGCATAAAAAGGATCTCGGAGAAGCGGTGCCGAGGTGGTTCCCGATGGCGAGCGTTTGCCACCGGCATCGGCCAGTTTTGCGGCCCCAACCGGAAACCCTGCCGGAGGATTCGGAATTGGGTGCTAGTGTCGCGCGAGTAGGTTAGAAGGACGATCGAGCTCCTGGGTCGAATCCATCCGAAAGCTTATCTCGCGGAGGAAGGCTTACCGGCTCGATCAACGCGTCTCTCGCAGCCGTTAGGAAACGCCCTTTCGCAGGATCGACCACGGGATCGTCCGATCTTAATCCGATCTCGTCCCTCTCTCTGTAACGTTCCTTAAAGGTCGTCCTACGACAGCCGTTTACGCTCGCGACGTTACCGAACGCGAAAACGATCGAAAGAAAAGGAAGAAATTTCGACCGTTTTCTTACGGGACACTACCAATGAATTAACCCTATACGCGAGAATTATCGAAACTCGGTGCTCGATATTCTCGAAACGACGCGCGCAAAGCGAACCTGCCGAATTGTCGATTCTGTAAATCTTTATTTTCGTCGCGATATCCGGCGCCATTTTCGCTGGGTCGGAAGCGAAGAACGGTTATCCAAGAAGCGTATTTTCGCCAGCGAATCTCGACAAATATCCGCCGACAACCGTCCGAAATATTAATATTAGTTACGGTTAAGCGTTATCGGAAAATTACGCGAGAACTCGAATTACGAAGCTGTACGAAGTCACCGATCGACGCCGTACGATTCGTAGAGCGCGACCGACGAACAATGTTTCGAGTCGCGCAAACGGATCGACGTCGCCGCGAGAATCAATTTGCGACAAAGTTTCCATCGGACGGAGCGGTCCGGCGGGAAACTGGCCGATATCGAAGCTTAATAGAGGCAAAATCGGGACGAGATTACTGATTCTCGGCAAGTTGCCTTTAGCAACCGGCTCGACCGCTAACTGGCATTTTTCCCAGCGCGTGTGAACCGTCCGGTCGTAACGCGTATCGAGGACTTGCGGTAAACGTTTCCCTCTGGTTGGAACGAGGAGAAAGACCAGGGAGAAAAAGAAAAAGAAAAACGCGTCTCGAACGACGAATGGTCTTCCGGCGAGCATTGTCGGTGGTCATGCGTGGCCCGTAAACGATCGCTCGTCGAGTCTCGCGACGAACCGGACAACGCCGAAACGACCAGCGAAATCTGTGTCAGCCGTTTTCTTTCTCGGCAGCGATCCGATCGGAAATAAAGCGAGGAAGGCGCAAAGGAGGCAAATCGCGGCACCGCCGACGATAATCGCTCCCTTTGTTAGCCCCGAAGCCGGAGGGATCGAACGGTTCCGCGTGCTCGAACGCGGCCAAGTTTCGCGACGGATAGGCGGCTCGTTTCTCGCTTTCGGAGTCGTAAAGAGCATCGACGAATTCGCCTCGCCTTCGAAACCGACATTCCGCGTTACGCTCGCGGCCCACCAGGCATTCGAGCCGTTTCGTTTCTACCGGCCGTCTTCTCGCTGTTCGACCATTTTCGGTCGTTTTCCGCTTCGTACGCTCGCTGATTGACCCGCGCCGATTTTCCGGCCCGGCTACCACGAGACGCGTCTCCCGTTCGCTCGCGCGATTTCAGCCGCGTTCTTTCCCGACACCCTTCGCTGCATCCGACCGCTTTTCGACCGTCTTTATCGCCGGCTTCTGGGAGACTCGAAAACTCCTCGCTCTCATGGAAGCGGCGCACGCGAAACTCGAATCGCGATCGTCCTTCGACCACGAATTACCGCGGATTTTACCTCTCGAACGCTTCTTGGCCGGCAATAATTTACCGGATCCAGTAACTTCCTGGAGGAATGATTTCCTGGAGGTTCCGCGGATCGAGAGTAACCGGAAACGGCCTCTCGTTTCGAGCGAACTCGCGAACGTCAAACACCTGAAACGAAACGAAACGATAAAGAGAAGAGTGGCCGCGTGTCAGCGTCGAAAATGTCGGCGAAACGTTCGACGCGATATTTTGTATTTTTTTTTTTGTCCCCCACCCTGCTGGAAAAACAACATCACGGAGATCCAGGTGCGACGATGTTTGCGTTAGCAAACCGTTTCCCAGGCGGACAGGCTTCGTTGTGGCTGGGCGACACTGATTGCCAATCAATATGCCCATCTCGCTGGAGTCTAATTCGGCAACAATGTTGATCAATCAGTACGCACACGGCCGGCAAGCCCCCGTTCCATTTTGCGTTTCACCGTGTTCCACTCGCAATCGCGCATCCACAACGAACGAACCATTCTGCGGCGGAACGCGGTCCGCGCGGGAAGGGAATCGCACCGTTTGCCTCTGCCGTCCTCTCCTCGCGGCTCTCGCTCACGCTCTCTCTCTCTCTCTCTCTCTCTCTCTTCACTCTCACCCACCCGAGCCCTCGCTCTATCTCCTTCCTTCACTCGCGTTCGATCGTTTCCGCTTCCGGCCGTACATCGTTCGGCCGCCTACCGCTTCAATTTCTTGTCGCGCTCGACACCGCGACGCGAGAATCCGGATAGCGAAAAACGGCCGAAACCCCGCGAAATCGACGAAACGAGGAGTCGTACGACGTCGCGACTTATCGTCGGCCGGTGAAACGAAAATCGGAAGATCGGAGTTAATTCGAGAGACGAAGGATCGGAAGAAAGCGGAGGAACGACCGCGACGAAGGGTAACCGGCCAAACCGATAATAGCGGACCGGCCCGTGGAAGATGTATGCCGACCGGAAGACGTCGTACCCGGAAACCATTACGGCCCCTCTAATTTCTTTACGATCGCGATGCCATTGGTCACGCTTCCACCGCTGACCGTGGTTTACGGGCGAGGCTCGCGCGGTCCTCGGGTCCTCGGTGGCTCCGGTATCTCTTTTTTCCTTTTTCCCAAAGAATTACGGCTCCTCTGCGGAATATTTCGAGCCCCGTTGTTAGAGCAGCGGGTCCGCGAGAACGGAAGGAAACCGAAGGGAAGGAACGGCGCGGTCGGTTATTAAAAGTAACCTGGTCGTTTACTGCTTTCCGTTCCCTTACGATAAAACCGGTGCTCGTAAATAACCAGACCGCGCGGCCAGCTCCTAAATCTGCCCGATAAAAGTGTCCCGCGTGCAGTCTCGCGACTCGAATCGTCCGGGGAACGGAGGAGAGCGAATCGCCGGATATGCCGAGAGGAACGGAGAGCTTTGTCTTCGGTCGGATCTCGCCACGCGCTCGCCGGCAATAACGAACGAGAGAAGCGACGCGACGCTCTCGATCGTGGAACGGCGCGAGCTGAAAACGCGGCCAAGGGTTGCGCCGGACAGGAGGAAACGGGACGAAAGTCGGAGAAAGAGCCAACCGAGAGGAGAGCAAGAAAGCCGAGGTAGCGGACCGCGATTGGTCGCTGCTAGTGGCAGATAGCAGCAGCGAGTGGCTCGAGGCACAATGAGCCTATCAGATTATATTTCTATTTTCGACACGCGGCCTATCGCGCAATCCCATCTCTCCGGCGCGGCTACCGCGACGTTCTGCCAACACGGTCGCGTCGGTACACGTACGAACGCGTACGACGGGGAGACCTGGAGCCGTGCAACACGAACATCGTGTACCGGTACACGCCGAGCCACGGCACGGCACGGCACGGCACGGCTCGGTTCGGCTCGGCTCGACGCTGCCACGGCCACGCCAGTCTGTGCCACGCCACGCCACGCTGCATCGCGATGCTTCGCAGCGTACGCCTCGAGGCTTCTCTCTCTCTCTCTCTCTCTCTCTCTCTCTCTCTCTCTCTCTCTCTCTTACGCGCACTCTCTCGAAGCCGACGTTACCAGCGTCGATCGTCTCCGCTACGTTGCGCCTTTATCGAGCGCGTAGCTAGCTCGCGCGACTTCCCTCTTTCGAACAATAGTATCCGCGAACGCGAAGGTACGCGCGTGCCTAATGTCGTTACAGTCGCGCCGACGATGAATTTCGACGCAGACACCGGAACGGCCGCGATCCCGATTCCGCACGCGAGATACGCCGCTGAAATACGAGCGGTAACCGGTGTATTCCTGGAATTCGCCTACCCTCGACGCGGAGAACGCGGAGAACGCGAGTAGACGTTAACGCGAACGGACGTCCGTTCGCGCCTTCGATCCGGCCCGCTCGATCCGGCGAGCCGATCTTTTCGCACAATTTTCGCGAAAAATTCCGAAAATTTCGCGACGAAGCGAGGAGAACGGGCAACGAGAGGCGGGCAGAGAAAGAACGGCGCAGGGTATTCTGTTCGGTACGTAGCCGAGGTTCGGACCAATCTCTCTCGGAGATTTCGAGGAGGAACGAGGCGAAGAAGGCCGAAGGGGGCCGGTCGGTAGCTCGCGGCTACTTCGGTCGCGGAATCCATCGAGAACCCCGCCGGCGAGTCCACCTTCTTCTTCGGTCCCCTTCGTATTCCTCGAGACGTCTCGCATCGCGAGGATGATGGCCAAGCGGGCGAGCGCTTACGCGCGACACGGACAAACACAGAAACGTCCATACACGGGGAACGCGCGAGCGAGCGAGCGAGCGAGACGAGCGCGACTCGAACCGCTTTCCTTCCTCCGGGCGGTGCAGCTTCTCCCGCGATGGATACTCTTCGCCTCTTCTCTCCTCTCCTCACCGAGCCTTCCAGCGCTCTTATTCTTCTTATTCTTCTTCTCCTCCTCCTCCTCCTCCTCCTCCTCCTCCTCCTCCTCCTCCTCCTCCTCCTCCTCTTCGACTACGAAGCCTCGTTCCAGTTCGCGAGTCCGGACTTTTCCCGCGACTCGCTGAAAATCCGTCGAATTTTCCCGCGGAACGAACGCGACCCGTCGACGAGTACGGAGAAATCCCGAGGTGACGCTCCTTCGAGGAAACGTCGCGAAGAGACGTAGAAAAGGTTCTCGAGCGAACCGGAGGAGCCGACTCCTCCAGCGAGAAGGAGCTGTCGCGCTCGGTGGAGCGACATCGAAAAAGGAACGAGTCGCTCGGTAGTCGGCAAGAAGAAGGAAAAGCACGCCGCGTCGGTTATCGCGACGCTTCGCCACGGACGCGTCTCGTACGTGCACGCACGACACTGTAAAATTACCGCGTCAAAAACAATTACGTTACGGGCCAACAGTTCGGCGCGGGGTAACCCGTCCCCGAGACAACGACGATAACCACCAAACCGTGTTTCCGTCCAAATGTTTCGCGCTCTCTTTCCTCCTCGCGAAACTCGTTCGATCGATTTTTCGTGCGTTTCTCCGGTACCGCGGTACCGTTTCGACCGCGCCGCGTATTTCGCGAGCTCGCGTCTCCGACCACGATTCGACGAGACGACGCGCGCTGGCCGGTAGTCGTCCGGAAAAACGTCGAAACGAACCTCCTTTGTACGGTGCATCGCGCAATTATCGGTGTATCGACGCGATCGGAGGCGAGAGACCGGTCGAGCCGGCGAAATATTCGCGCGTACGTCGATGCCGGAACGGGCAGAGACTGCTCGATATTATCGACGATGTTGGTACTCGCTCATGGGGTGGAACGAACGAAACGGGCCGCGGTAGCGACCGAACGAACGAACGAACGGTCGGGCGGGGACAGGATAGTCGTGGTGCACACCGTTGTCGAGTGGAAAGGGGTCCAATCAATCAGCCGCAAATCAGTATGCACGGCACGTTCGCCTAATGCCGCCACTCTTTCATCGTATTCGTTTGATCGCGACCCCCTCGGCTTGTGCACGCAATCGTTAATGGCGCTGTTTAAAGATCGCTACCGATCGATGACGACGAGAGGACAGGCAGAAATTCTCTATGGCCGTGGATCGGCTCGCGAACGAAACCTTCTACGACCGTCGAAACTGTAAGGATACACGCGTCCTTTGATCGTGCTCGGCAGAGCCAGGGCTCCACGAAACCGTTTCGAGGTACTCGAGAACCTCGAAGAAAATACCGCGAGTAAGAAAAATTACCGCGACGATATCGTTCCTCGCGAGATTATTCGCCGAGACAAGAATATCGTACGAAGGCGCGATCAACGATCGGACCGTACGAACGCACGAATTTCCGCTTGCAAAGTCCGTCGAGTGTTTCCATCGTACGATACGCGTCCGTTTTATTTTTACTTGCCGCGTTCTTCGATGCTCTTACAAATCGCTAGCGATAAAGATCGAACGTTCCAAGTCGCCAACACACGGAAAAACGGGTCGCGTAATCGAGCTTTTACTCGATCTCGTCGATGAGCGCACGTTTTGGTCGTCGAGAGTATTTTTGCCGCGGAAAGATGGACGGATCCGCCGGCTCGTTGGTCGCGAGGCGTTAAACAGATTACCGGCAACAGACGGCGGCGCGTTGCCAGAAGGCAAATACGTCTTTGGCTCCGAGTGGCACGAGATCGAGATGGCAGCGGGCAGAGAACCGGGCAAATACGTAATCCGGATTACGGTGGATCCGCTTAGCTTACCGGACACTTGCGAGCTCGAACGATACGGCGCCGATACCGGTGCCGCGACGAACGACGAGAACACGAGCGACCAACACCGACCGCTGTCCTCTTTTCCCTCTCGCTCCGCCCTACGGTTATCCTTCCATGGCCCGACCAACTTTTTAAGAGGATTGCTCTCCTAAGCCTTCATATTTTTAACGAGCGAGCCTCCGTCGATCGACGGCCCATCGCGCGCCCACCGACGAACGTCCGACGCGCGAACAAATAGGTTATAATACTAACTCGAACAAAATTTTATTAATCCAGTAATTTCAAACGTTCATCGTACGAACGAACGATCTCGATAAAACTTTGCGTTGTTCGATCGATCGTATCCTCCTCGGACGGTATCATGATCCATCGGTGACATAATTATTACGCGAATTAAAAATTAATTTTTTACACGGTCAAGAGAAACGTTCGCGATTCGGATCCGTCAAATTGTCGCGCCTCTTAACCGTTTGTAGAAAGTAAAAAAGCCGAAGAAAGAACCGAATAACCGGTGACCGGCGAATCGACGAACCCCGTTACGTATTTCCCGTAGGAGGAACGTATCGACTGGCGCATCGAGGAGAATCATCGAGGCGTAAGTTGCAGGAAGCGAATAGAAAACGAGCAAAACGATAGCGGCGGCCGCTGTACCGATGGTGGTGGATCGCGGAGGAGCGAGGGGTAGGTCCAATTTAAGCCGAGCCCACAACGCAAAAATGCTTCCGAAGGCGCACTGGCTCGGTTCATTAAATGGAACCCAATAGCGGTTGTTTGCGTTGCCAGACAGCGAATCCGTCGCAAATTGAATGCCATATTGCATACGTTCCGCCCATGATTCCTACGCAACCGCGTTCCCGTACTTTCGCCGTAAATAAATGCCCGCCCGATTACGCGTTCGATCTATAAAAAATTCACGAATTTAATACGCCGATAAATACGGGATAAACGCTGAGCGTTTCGGAGTACATTCGCGGCCAACGACTCGACCGATCGTTCGGAATTCTACGAAAGCGAAAAAATTACGAAAATTTTTTGCATCGACGAAGAACGCGTTTTCGCAAATTTTTGGCTAACCGTTTGGCTGGAAAACAAGGATTTTGTTCGAAGCGAAGCGTTAATCGATCTACCTCTTTCGATAGGTTCTACGTAATCGCCGTTGTTCGCGGCCGGATTATCGAACGAACGAAAACTCTACGATCGATAATTGTACACCGACGAAAAATATTTCGGAACAACTCGGGTGTCGTTCACCCCCTTTGGGCCTTCGTTCTTATCCTTTAACCGTTACCCGAGCACGCTTCCCGGCCGTTACGATGACCGAGAAGAACGAATGGGAGGTTCGATCGCGCGATCGCGCGATCGCGCCGGATCGCTCGAAAATCGCGCAGTTACGGTGTACGGTTAAAACGCAATTATCGACACGCTCCCGCGCATCGACCCTCCGACAGACCGCGGTCGTACCGCGCTGTCAAAATAGATAACGCACGGGGTAAGTCACCCCGAAGTTAAAACCGTTCCCGCAACGCGCGCTATGCGTCCATTCGCTTTGGGTTAACATCGACAAAGGGTGTGTGTGCCAGGGGCAACTCGGGGCCAGGGTAGTTACAGGAGGACCGCGATATATCCTGCGCTCACGTTTCGCTACTCGACGACGTAGTTAGGGCTCGATATTGCCTGTACGTTGTCACGCTCGATCGACGTAAACGATCCGAGGACGACCTTTCGGGATCACATTTTATCGTTTCTCGATCCTCGCGCTGCCCCGCGCCGTTCCGAAAAAATGCTCACGATCCAGAAGGCTGGCGGTACCGGATGCTTCGTAACGATTCGGCGAACGTTCGAGAAACCGCGATATCGTCTACAGGGGTATCGTTATATCGAGAGATATATCTTCTTTCGAAATATCATTGTCCCCGTTTGCGTTCGTTTGGTCGGAAGCGCTTTAAACCAACGCGGCGCGGCGCGAATAGCGGGTTTCACCTTCGAAATCGGCTACTCGTTTGTACGACCGTGCCCCTTTACGAATATCCGTGTCGCTTTCCGAACGACCACGACACGAAATCGTTCCGTGACAAGTACGGATAATATAAATCTACGTTTATACGGCTATTCTTTATTGCTGCTCCTCGTCTTTCGGCGATAAGCGTTCCCGATCCCGGTTTACAAGGCGCAACACCGTTGTTCGCGACGCGGTCGCATGCACCGTCATGGAGCATGCACGGTGTCGCGCATGCATTCGGCAAATCAGTTCCCACGTACCGTAAACGACCGACACCGGCATCGAACAAATCGATACGCGACTGGGAATCTCCGTCGTTCTTCCGACGAAACCTACCGAACGTAAGTTCTCCTCTTCCGGTTCGCGTTCCGAGGACTCATCGACCTTCGAGTAATGACCGGATAGGATTCAGCTTCGATCGCGTCGCGCAAACCGGCAAATAACGCGAATGAAGTTTACCCGGTGATCCGGGACAACTGTCGTCGATGGAAATTAACTCGGCGTTTCGGTGCGATCCGAGATCTCGAGCTTCCTCCTTCAGGAATTTCCGACGTTGTGAGTCGACGGGGCGAACAGGCCGGGACAAAGCCTTCCGAAGATAGCGAACGCGATCGAGAATCGTGTTACGAGAAACACGCGCACCGGGACCGTTGTATCGAGACATCGCGGGGATCCCACGCATTCCGCTCACTTGCATCGCGATTGCTAATAAACGCCCTCTCCCCGGCCGGTGCTCCTTCTTCGGCTCGTCGACGGCTACGCGGCACCGTTCGCCGTCGCGTCCCTTCCGAATTTACGAAACCGGTGACCCATTCTTCGTTTAAACGAGTGGAACTCGAGCTTGCGGAGGAAAACTCTGTCTTCCTCTGTTCGTATTCCTTCGCGTTCGAAAGCTGTAATTTATGCGCTCGTCCAAGTGAAACGGAATGCAACGCCGCGACGCGACGCTACGAGAGGCGACGATAGGGCCGCGAGAGCGAGACAAACAGAGGAACAAACGTCGCCATCGCAAAATACGCGTTAGCGTGCAAACATTGTCCGTTACGCATTCGCTAGGACGCACGATCTCTCGCGCGCTAGCTGGTCGCGCTCACGGCGTACACCGGGAAGATCGGTGAAATATCGGCTGGAACTTTTCGATCACGCCGATCGTCGGATTCGAAGTGCCGAGTCGACTCGGTCGATTCGAATGATCGGGCTGGGACGATCGACGGATAACGGCGCCGGAACGAAATAAATCGTCGATCGATACGTCCCTGGGGCCGCTGCGAGGTAAACGCGGCGGCAGAGTCGGCGGCGGCGGTGGCGGCGGCGGCGGCGGCAGCCGTTCGTTGGAACGAGTCGGTGTCGGTAGCGTCGTCGGATCGGTACGCGAGGGCAGGGGCATAGGATCGGCTCGTTGAACGGCGGAGAGCGTCGGTATGGGGCAGGAAGGGGGAGCAGAGCGGCACGGAGCGGAGCGAAGAGGAGAGGCGCGGCGCGGGTTCGGGACGTTCGAGGGAACGAACGGCGTGCGGCAGCGAGGGAGGGGCGGCGGCGGCAGGGGTGTAGCTACTTACCATACTCCCAGTATACCAAAGTCCCGCGGTCGACTCGCTCCGCGGCAGATAGCAGTCGCTAGTACAGCACGCTTCTCAACGGAGAAACGAGGAAAGGTCCGGTCCCTATCGCGAAAATGGCAGGAAATCCTCGCGACCCGACGATCGACCGAGGATAAAAGAACGTCCAGTCGCGCGTCGGACTCGCGGGCGTGCGTGATTTCCAACGGGGGCTGAGGGAGGCGCGGCCACGAGAGTAAAAGCGTCGGACGAGAGGCGACCCACGACCCGAGACCCGCGCGACCAACGACAGGACGACGCGGTTCCGCGTTTCGTGCGGTTCCGGTCACGTCGGTCACGTGGTCGCTGATCTCTCCAGACCCCCTCTCGTTCCTTGACCCTCTCGGATGGCTTTCCCGTCGGTCGAGCCGACCGAACGGGGTAACGGAGCGGCGGTTGGGGAGGGGGGGTTGGTATGGGGGGCGGGGGTGGGGTTGCGTTCGAGTATCAACGGTGCACAGGTGGGGCTGAAACGGATAACGGGAGCGGGCGGCGGGCCGATGGCGGAGGCGGAGGAGGAGGTGGAGGAGGAGGAGGGCCCTGACGAAAGAGAAAGACGGCGGCTGGAAGCAGGAAGAAAAAAGCAACGGAGAGAAAGGGGAGACGGACGTCGACGTTGAAGTGGATACTGCGCGCTCTCGATGTCGACCATACCGGGTAAGTGGATGATCGGAACGGACGTTCCTCTTCTATTTTTTTCTTTCGCGATCGACACTCCCGTCGTGGTTACGACACGATAGCGCCTCGTCGTGTTTCGAAAATCGGCTGAAATCGCGATCGCGAGTCGGAGACGAACCGACCTCGTACGAAAACTAGCGTCGGCGATCCTGGGTAACGTAAACGGTGTTTGATTCGCAGAAGCGGGAAACGAGAGACGTCCCGCGGAACGGTTATTCCTTCGAATCGAAATTGAAGAAAGGAGAGAGCGAAGATCAAAGGCGGGAACGCGCGATACGCGAGCGAACGGAGAGGCCTCGTTCGATTTGGAATCTCGGCGTTTGGCAGACACCGACGGGACCTCGAGAGCCGAGTTAAATCGCGTAGTTGGCACGCGGACTAATTGGTCGTATCTCGCGTTAGTCGACGTGCTTTATCGCGTGATCCACGGTTGGCTGGCTGAGAAGCGTCCGTATTGGTTCGTTTCAACGGGCCATTTCGGCCGCTCGAGACGTCGCGCCGTGCCGCGCTGCGCCGAGACGATTTGTCGCTTACGCCGCCACGTGGCTAGTCGACCACGTGTTCGCTCGTTCGCTCGTTCGCTCGTTCACTCGCCCAAACGGAAGAACCGTCGAATTTACCGACGCGGCGGTCGTTCGATGGTTCAGCGAGCGAAAAGCAGGTGGTCGGTAAGCGATTTTAACGCGAAACCGATCGACGACACCCAGGGCGACGCTAGAGGGTAGTTTGACGGGGAGCGCGAGTCGAACAGGAGGGAAGGTATAACTTTATCCTCGGTTAATCGCCTTTTCGATAGGTACGAGCCGATCCCTTTGTTCAGACAATATCTCCACCCTGTCCCCGCTAATGTATGCACCGCTCCGCCCTGTCGTCTCGCCACCCTGGCTCGTTCGTTTCTCGCGCGATGACTCCGGGGTTCTCGTAACTCGGTGCAGTCGCTACCCCGCACCGAAGCCGCCCGTAACCGAGGGAGATCTCGTTCGTACTCGTTCGCCTTTATTGAATTTTGGGACCGTTCCAGTTCCAACCTGCGGAGAAACAGAAAGAGAAAGAGAAAGGTTGTGGGAGAGAGAGGGCGGGCGTGGAGAGAGCAGCGGAGGGACAGGCGCGAACGGAGCAAGAGGGCTTCGGTGGGTGGAGAGCTAGCCGGAATTAATTCTCGACCCGGTGCATTGCTTTTTACGATATAACCGCGGTTTGTTAGTCGTTATTCACGGACCGAATTGAATTTTCGGCTCACCGCGGGATAGAAATAGCGCGGCGAACAATTCCTTTTTTCGATCGTACACCGACGTGCATATGTCGCTCCGCGAATACGGACTCGGCTCGAAACTTTCGAAGCGCGATATTATCCGCGTTCGACCGACTACCGGTCTCCGCGTTGCTTCCGCTCCGTTTCTAATCGAGTCGTCGCGGTTTACCGCGAGGCGGTTAGCGACCGTGTCGTACCCGCCAGGCATAATTCCTGGGAAGCATTATCCTTCCGGGGCTGGAGATTAAAGCGGGCGTGGTCGCGTTACGCGTTGCCGCAAACGAGAGGAACACCGAGAGGGTCCTCGGTAACGAAGGGCCAACGAACACGGAAGCGTTCGTGCGTTCTTCTTCTTCTTGGGTCGCGTTAATGCCGTCGTTACTCGATTCGTGCGGCGTTAACGCACGGAGCCGGATGGCCGTTCGATCGTTTCTCGATCTCCGTCGCGAAATTCCTCGAGCGTCGTTCCGCGACTTTGCGCGGTCAGTACGCGACGAGACTGACCGAAAAATCTGAATATCGCGATCAACGGATCAAACACGCACGAGCAAAAGCGTGAATCGTTTTCCGAAGCGACACACGAAAGCGAGTTCGAGGGAGAGCGGGGGCAAGAGCGGAAAGACAGCCGGGTTGACAGGACACAATATCGCAATAACTTCAATTACGCCGACACGTCGACGCGAGACGACGCAAGAGGCGAGTAACGGCGGACGTCGCGGTCGAATTGGCTGTCGGAACCGAAATGGGGCTACCTTTAAACAAGTGCTTCTTAATAAACCATTGACGCGCGAAACCACCCTCGAAAATTTGCCCCTTGGCGGTGTCGAGCGGCGGCAACGAGGCCACCCTTCTGCGGCACGTCGTCCCCCGACGACGTAGCCTCCCCGAGTTACTTCGTTAAACTCGACGAGGCAGTGCCGTTTCTCGGCTTCGCCCCGCCGCGAGTCCACCACCAGCCCGAACCTAACGAAGCGAGCGTTACGCCGTTTTTATTTCGCCGAAAATTTGGACGCTGGCCAAACGCGAATAAACTTCGCGCCTTGTTTCCGTTCGAGCTAACCCGCGCCCCTACCGCCGCGCCGCGACGACCCGCGCCGCGACGCCGACGGAACCACGAAATACGCTCGCCGTCCGTTCCTTCCGTCCGTTAATACAGGGAATCATCGCGCTCTTCGAACGCGCATCTTCGACCGTTTTTCTTTTCGACGACGATGACTAATCGCGCGTGTATCTCGAAGCGAGCCTCGACCCGATGGAAAAGCGCCACGGTGCCTTTTGCCCCGCGGGCTAAGGGTGTCTCGCTGGGGTGACCAAGCACCCCTCCGACCGACGTCCCACTCGAAATTTCGCTCGACTAGCGCTTTTTTCCAACATTTATTTGACAGCTGTCGTTCGCGCGTCCGCCCTACCCGGGCGAACGCTCCAATTTCTTCTACACGAACGTTCGGGAATTTTCGAACGCGCCGTATCGCCGGCACGATCCTATCGGAAAGCGCGATCGTCTTTACGCCTTTTTCCACGGTGTTCGCTCGATCGCGTGACTCGCGTTTGTTCGTTCGCGGATTCCGTTTCGATGGAAAGCGAAACGATACGAGAACGCCGTTCGTGTCGAGAACAATTTTGTCCGGCTAAACGCGTATCGAAGTTTACGCCCGTCGCTTCGGTTCGGAACGCGTATCGTAACGCGTTCGGCTCGCGTTTCCTGAAACTTTTGCCACGCTTGTACCGCGTCAACGAGTCCCGCGATAAACGCGTGTCGCGGCGCGGAGCCGCGACTCGCCAAGAATTCGCCAAGTGTCGTTCTTACGCTTGCTCGATTATCGAGCAAGGGTCTTGTCACGCGAACGAAAACGGAACGACGATATAAGTTGTACGTATACAGTTCGGAGTGTCGGTTAATTGTTCCGCGAGGGCCGCTCGAGGCCAACGTTTCGCTTTCCCTGCGCGATCCTCGCTCGTGCATCGATATTTACGGCAGGCCGGTGAAACACGCGAAAAATAACCGCGAAATTGCATGGCGGCACGACACTTTTCCGCTCTCGTTATCCCTCGCGTTCATCTTCCCGACGTGCCGGTTCCCGCCAATCGGATATTTTGCCACGATTTCGTCATGTACGAACGATCGTAACGACGGCTCTCCGGTCGCGTTAACGAAAACACCGAACGACGCGTCGAGCGATATCGATCGTTTTTCGGCTCGTAAAAGATTCGTAGGTTCGAGAGGTTGAACCGGTGCGGTGAAAAATCGAGCCCGTATCTGTCGGCCGCGTCGTAGTCGTCGTAAAAGCGAGCGTTTCAACCGGTCGATTCATGTTTTTCTCACGGTTTCGATCATTCCGGTGTCTGGTTTCACCAACGATTTTCACCGGAAGCGAGTCTCGCGATTCGCGTTCCGATCGGCAACAGCGGCTCGTTTTCGGCCAAGAGGAAAAGTCGCGGCGTCGAATTCTTTTCTTCGGGCGGCTCGGTGAGCGGTAAAAAAACAGAGAAGCGAGAACGCGGCGTCGCGTCCGAGCCTGAGAACCTCGTCAATTAGCGGGAACAATTAGTCGGCGTAGCCGCGATCGGTAGCGACGTAGGCAGCGCGTTCTCCGACCGATAGATAACGAGCGTTATAGGTAATAAACGATCGGAACGGCTTCTCCTCGTGTTCGACCGGCGCGTTCGCGTCCGATCGGAGACGCGGCGTATAGCGGCGATTCTGTTCCCGGCAGCTAGTCGTTGCGCAACATTTTTTTCTTTCCACCCGCGGAAAGACATAAATCACGCCGGCAGGAGAAATAACGACTGTCCCGATGCAACCGACGATCACGAACGTGCGCGGCGCAACTGCGTCTCTTCGTTCTGGCGAATTTTCCTTTTCTCGTTGTCACGGTGGAACGCACGATCGCGAACATCGTCGATCGTAGCCACGCGTTTCGACCGCCTCGTCGTCGCGACGATCGCGTTCTCCTCGATGAGCGATACCGCGCGACAGCCAGTCCGACGATTTCAGCGATTCGAGCAAGTCCGCGTCCAGAGATCAATTATCGTCCAAGATTTTGCTTCCTGTCCGTGGAACGAGACACGTTCAGAAAAATTCTCGAGAAGTGTCCCGCGACTACCGCTTCGATCGGCTCCGATCGAAGACTAGCCGACCGAAGAAAAACCCGATTGCCGGCTCGCTACGGCGCACGCGAGTTACGCGAGTTACGCGGCGACGACCGATCGAGCCTCGATTTATCGCGATCGTACAAACTGTCGGGTCGGATCGCGCCGCGATATATTCGTTCGTCTTTGCCGATCGTTTCATCGTTTTGCGCGCGCTCCTACGACGACAGACGAATTATCCGGTAGACGACAGGCGATCCATGATCGCGCGTCGTCGAAACGATATCCGTCGAACGATGTTCGAAACGGTTGCCGAGCGGAAGCACAGGCCGGACGAAAAGGGGGCTAGCAGATTTTTCGGCGACATTTATAGAAACGGACGCAGGTAGCCCGGAGCTACGGAGTCGAAAGAGGCGGAGGAGGGTCATCTTTCTCTTTTCGTTACGCGAGTACGGTTCGTGTACGGCCAAGTGGGTACCCACTTCTGAATTGGCTCCCCTCGTTCCACTCGTTGGATCATCGTCGTTCACCGAAAATTCGATCATTATGATTGCTTATGATGTAAATGATGCCCCGAGGCAGCAATTGTTTCCGTCAGAACGAACTCGTGGGGCTGCGGGTCCCGACGCGGTAGCGTCGACGCGACGCCGATCGGAATCGACGCAACGGAGCCGGAACGTTTCTCGATCGAGCCGATCGAGGCAGGTGCGCGACGAACCGGTCGCTTACCGTTCGGACGTTCCGTCGAGCCGCGAGCCCCGAGCCCCACCGTCTCGACGGAAATTTCGCCGACAGTTTTTCGAGAACGTATCGACGCGGAACTCTCCGGGAGAATAGAAACGTGTCCCCGGAGGCTCGAATCTCCTAACTCGCCCTCGGCCGCTTTACGACCGTAATTTTAAATTCCGGTGAAAAAGCGAACTATATTTAGGCGTTCAGCCTAAATAGGCCGGAAGGGGGATCGTTCCGCGTTAGTCGGAAGGATCGGCTCGAAGAAGCCGCGAAATCGACGCCGAAATACACGAGAGGAACGAGTCAGAGAGACGGCTCCGTGTAACGGAGATCTACGGGCTATTACGGTAATTTCACGGTACGACGTCTATTCCTGAGGTCCGGAGGAGCACGACTAATTTCATTAGGGATAAAGATCATTATTATTTCGCGACCGTCCCGAAAATTGCTCGGCTTGCCTCTCCTCTTCGCGATACGGCTTTCGACCGTTCGACTTTCGAGCTTCCATCGACGCAGCCCGGGGCCAGACCGGACCCGTCCCAACCGAACGCGTTCGTTCTCCTCCTTGTACATACAGCCCCGCTCGACGGGTTTCACCGACGACGCACGAATTTCCGTCTAATCGCTCGTTTCCCGATCGCCCCCGGTCACGCTACCGCCATCCAGGTACCTACCTACTTTTCTACCCACCGATTCGAGTCGCTGTCGTCGCTCGCGATTCGCCGATCGATTCGACGATCGCGGGAATCCATTACGCGCGAGAAGAATCGTTGGCTCCGAAACCCGTAGGTCCTCCGATGATCCGTTCGGACGCCGAAGCGACTCGTTCGAGATCGCGCGAACAGAAACGGAGGGTAGAATCGTTTTCCGCTCGGGTTTTACCCACGACGCGGCGAGCGGAGTCGTCCGTTTTGCCGTTCGCTAACGCGCTCGCTCCCTACGTACGACTACTCCTATCAGTATGCGGACCACGAAACGTGCTCGAAGCCTCCCTCTTCGCCCTCTCCTCCCTTGTCCGCGTTCCCTTTCTTCGTCCGTTCGAGTTCGCTTCTCTCCTCCGTCGCGCGATGCCCTTCTCCCTTGTCTCTCGGGCTTCTCGCTCTTCTCGGTCTTACCGTCTTCCGTTCTCGTCGCTCGTTCTCGTCGCTCTCGCGCCGAGCGGAACGTAGGCCGTTTCGGAGAGAGTGTTTCCAACGCGATACCGAAACGGTATCGATTGCCCGAAAGGCTGGCCCGTTTCTCGTTCTCGCGCTCCTGTCCGTCCTCGTCGTACGATTCCGCTCCGCCGCCTACGTACTTAAGTACGTACGCCCGTTTCGTCCGTTCTCGATCTTCGAGATCGAAATTCGGTCGTTCGAGTTGATGGTGGGAGAGAAAGAGGGAAGGAGAGACCGAGAGCCGATCGATTTCGCGGGAAAATCCGTAGTCGGTCAGCCGCGAAGGGGCGGGGCGGAAATCGTAGCTGTCGTGCCGGACCGAAATTGGCTCGAGAACCGTACTAAAGGGTAGTAACGACGTAACAATGACCTCGGTAGTAGGGTAGTCGACGTCGGTAACTCGAAGGACGCCGGGAACGAGCAATTCCGTCTCCCGGAAGATGGGGTTGCCCTATCGTGCCTTGCCAGATAATTAGACCGGTAATCGAGAGACGGTCTCGGAGTTTCCAAGTATGTATTATCCTCGCTCGGCTATTTTGTAATACGGAACGAAGATCGCTCTCTCTCTCTCCGTTCGACCGATCGCTTCCTTCTCCGATCCCGTTCGATATCGGTCCTCGTTCGGCGTCCGCGCCGATACCCGTCACGGTCATCCGTCGCGTACGATCCACCCTCCGAAATCCGTTCGCGATACCTTCGACCGGGCAACGCGCCCGCTACCGCGTCGAATTCCCACGAAAACGGAAAAGTCGGAGTTCACGGGCTCTCGTGGCTACTTTATCGTGGGTTCGGCGACGTAACGAGGCGGATCGATTGCCTCTCGCATTAGCATCACAATGCCGGACACCCCCGGAGCGCAACGACTATGCCCGGCGCTATCGATAGGCAGGAATTTCGAAAGAAAACGGGGAAAAAGCGGGGAAGACTGGACGCTCGGTTCCGCCAAGGGGCCGCTGGAAAAAGGGCGGGAAACGCGCGGAGGGAGAGCGACGTCGCACCAGCGGGCTTATTAGTCAGCAACGTGATCTATTTGCCCCGTACTCGCATAAAGAACCTACGTTATTGTGCCACTATGTTACGAAGAAGGGCGTTATTGGCCAACAGGGACCTCCAGTTAGCTCGTACGCCACCAGCCAAACAACTCGTGGCGACGTATGGCGCGTACGGTTATAGATATCGCCTCGTTTCTTCCTCGTTCTTTCGTGGTCGTCGACGACCCCCCGCAGCCATTCGCTAATACGCCGGTCATTTTTTCTCCATTCCGGATATCGCTTTATTATTTCCCGCTGCCACGACCCGCGCGATCCTACGAAGGGAAGTTGCTTGACTTCCGGGGATAGCCGCGACGCGGTATAAATTATCGAGGCGATTCCGAGGAAGCGAAAGGGCGCGCATCGTCGCGATACGGATGCATGCGCGTACCGAATCGGTTGCGGTAGCTGTGTATCTCCATTGATATCGGTTCGATTTTGAAAGCGAAAACGCGACCGGGAGAAAGCCAGTACCTCGAAGCTGGTCGTGGCGCGGCACATAGCGGCATGGAGCGGCGTGGAGCGGCGTGGAGCGGCGTGGAGCGGCGCGGAGGGCCGCGACCGCCGAGCGCGCGGAACGCACTCGAGTTTTTCGTGTCTCGAATTTTAACGGGGATTTCAATGGGACACGAAGGTGACGGTATCGGCTCGGCTTACGCATCGAACGTTCCCGTACTCGGCAGTCGCGTACGCGTTCGTGGCCCTACCTGTCCCATACGTACGGCTCTCGGGGGCGAACAGCGCCGAGGAAGGAAGGAAGGCTCTACCATATCTGGAGGAGGCCGTCATTCCGAACGTACGCGGTGTCTCGAAACGACCGCGATCTTTCTTTCTGACCGTCGACCGGAACAAGAGGAAAAAACTTATCGGCGACCGACGAAAAACTCGTCGCCGACGCGAACCAACCTTCATAATTGCTGGATAACGAGCTCCTCGAAGATTAAATAACGGACTGGCTCGAACCGGCTTGCTCGCGAATAACACCTCCGGTCGATCGAAAAACGAGCCGGCTCACCGAGAACTTTATAATTCGCGACGAAGACGAGTCTCGGTAACGAGGTCGGTATCGCGCCGCGTCTCGCGGGACATTCCAACCGAGGATGACGAGAGCTATGTTTTGCTCGACACCGATCGAACGACGTTCGGATTTCTCGCGGACCAACTACGCCAACGACGAACGTATCGCGTAATTCCGCGTTCGAATCTCGCCACGAAACTAGGCCCGAGAATCTACGGTGGAACGTCCGCGTTCGCGTTCCATCCATGCTACCGTACGGACGAGTACGACGAACGACCTCGACGATATCCCGTGAAAAATCGCTTTCGGTCCTACCGAGGACCGCGATCGGTCGTACACGTTCGACGATCGAACTTGGAATCGATCGCGGGAATTCGCGTTTAACCGACACTCGGTAGACGGTCGCGTCGCCGGCGGGTCGGTGTTCCATTGTCGGTTTTCGAGGATCGACGGGCATTGTTCGATGTGGCGCGGCGCGGCGCGGCGCGGCGCGGATTCGCTCGCGTCTGACTCACGCGATCGACTTCCGTTCGCGCGATCGTATCGAAGCCGATTTTGGCGTCCGCGTCGGCTGGCGTCATCCGCCACGGCCGTGTTCGACGTTCTCGCGAACGTCGACGCTCGTTCTCGTCGCGGATGTAACGGCTTTCGAGGATATTTTCCGCCTCGAGTTCGAGGAGGAAAAAGGGCGCGGCGACGCGACCAGGAGAGCCAAGGCGAGACGGTGCGCGGCATACTCGCGAAGCAGCGAAACGCTTTCGGAAAATCCATAGCGTCAAGGAATATACAGGGTTCCAGCGTGGCGAAACACAATGGCGCGTTGTTAGAAAGGTAGGGCGATAAGAGCGAGCAAGAAGGAGACTGACAACGAGGGGAGAGGAGAGGAGAGGAGAGGAGAGGAGAGGAGAGGAGAGGAGAGAAAAGGAGAGAGAGAGGCGGAGAGCTTGCGGCGTCGGTCCTTGCCCCGAGTACGTGCTTCGAGTGACAAAGCTTCTAGCATGAGACCGACCGACCGACCGACCGTACGAACGCCAGAACGATACGGCGCATCAAGGTCCTCGACGATCGATAGACACGCTCGACTAAAATCTCCTCCTCTTCCTCTTCAAAAATACGGATTCCAGCTTCTCTCCTGCCTCGCTTCGGGTTCTTTCACCGTTTCTTTCGCCGCGGCGAGAAAAAACAATAGGGATACTCGGCTGGAACGCGAACGGCGATCGCGTACGACCGAATGCGCAAAAATTCCGCTATCTGCCTAGCTCTTTACGCGGTTCGCTACAAACCGCCGACGCTTCCGATCGCGTCGACGTACGACGAGGTTCGCTTCCGAGAACGTCCGTGGCTCACTGATCCAAGACGGTCCGGTAAACGACGAATACCGAGCAAAGTTGTTTGGAGCGGCTTTGTCGGAGGCGATACGGTAGCTCAGATCGTTCGGGGTAACGGGAGCGCGCGTTTAACGCGGAAGCGGTCGAATCTCGACGTAGATCGGTAGCGATATTCGGCTGCCTCGATCGGTTGCGATCGTTGGAGGAGCAGGGGTGCGTGCGCGCTCGCTCGCGTCGACGGTGGCGAATCCACGACACGCAAGTACGTAGGTGTCGGCAGATCCTTATCCGGCCCCATCGAGTTGCTCGTGCCCGTTCTCGGCAGCGTGAAACGAAATTTGACAGATCGGCCCGACGATCCGCTATCCGGTCTCTGCTCTCCCCCTCTTTGTTCTTTGCTCCCTTTCGATTCGGCCCTCTCCTCTCTCTCTCTCTCTCTCTCTCCCCCTTTCCTCCAATCGAATTCGCGTTTCTCTCGCTCTCTCGCGTCGATTTCACGAGCTCGAGAGCCGCAAAATGGCGTTTCTCGAAGCTCGCAGGCTGCCCCACGGGCATCCGACGCCTCTCCCGCCTCGTCTCCTCGTGGGTCCGTACACCCCATTTTATACGATTCTCTTTTATCCGCCACCTCCCTGCCGTCGGTTGCGCTCCCTCGGGGCGCAGTTCGAGCGGGCCTTCTTAGTTCCAGGCCGACACCTTTTTACAAATACATCACACGGCCTTCTGCCCTCTTTGCCCCGTGCTCTGTTCGCGTAGCGGGTACTACATTTGCCTAAACGCGTCAAACGCTTCGTGCCGCTCGCCGTTCGATTCGGTTTGGTTCGCGGGTATCCCGCGCGCTCGATCGCCGTTGTTCCCGCGTTAACCCGTTCCTCTTTTTCTTCTTCCTCTTCTTCTTTTTCTTATTTATCACGACCGTTTTTCGTCGTTCGTCGAGAGCGCGAAATCGTCGCTCGACGAGCACGCAGCGATTATCGCGTTACTTTCTAACGAGTTTTTTCTCGGCTGCTCTCGCGACCTAACGAACGTAATCTGCGACGAAAGCACGATCGTGATCGCGACACCCTTCGGACCGTGACGGATAGACGTTCGATCGAGCGACAGCTGTCCCCGCATCGAAAACCAAATTATATGCTCAAAGGAACGAGGATCTCTATTTAGATGGTTATCTGCGGCAGCGTGATGCAACACGCCGACAACGTCACCATCACCGTTCGACCGTGATCGTGTTTTGGCACCGGCTGCGATGCCACGACCCGACGCGGGCCTCTTTCTCTCTCAATAACGAGACGCGCGAACGCTCGGGCGTCCGATTTCCTCGCAGGTTTAATCGGGTTTCTTTCACGCTCCCGATAAACATCTAATGGGGGCGCATCCAATGGACGCGTTCCCCCTTCGTCGGCGCGTTTCACGCGCTCGAATCGTTTGGCGCGAACGAGAAAACTCCGAGCGGTCGCGCGACCACCGTCGCTCGACAACGCTTCTCCGATTCGAGCCTTCGAACGAATTTCGCGTCCGCCGTTTCATCGGAAATTTTCGATCGATTCGCCGAGAAGATAATCGGGAGAACGCCAAAGCGACCAACGAGCGAACGTAACGTCTAAACATAAAATTGAAAAGTTCCTCGGCCGCGCGCGCCGGCTTTACGGCGCTTTTAGAACGTAGTAAAGTCGCGCGTTATTTCTTCTTCCGTAGGTCGTTAGACTTTTCTTCCCACCGTTCTCGGCCACTGTTCGCGGAGTTTTTGTCTCCGCGCTCGTTGCCGTGCCGGCCCGTTCCGACGAATCGTCCTCCTTCGCCCATCGTTCGGACCAGAGGTTCTCGCCGGTTTTACGATAGCGGTGACTTTTCTCGGTCGCCACCTTCTCGTCCACGAACGACCCTCTTCGTTTTTCGTCCTTTCCGAATCCCACGAACCTTCGAGCGTGCCGCTCGATCCCGACAATCTCGGCGACAACGATCGAATTTCTTATCGAGGTTAACTCTCCGTCGACTCCGATCGAACCGGCCTTTTTTCGCGGATTTATGGAAAATCGGTGTCGATGTTTCGTGCGGCTGTGGGCGATCCGGCCGAGTCGCGCCGGCTTATACGACTCGCAGAGGTTCCCCGTCGAACGGTTAATTATCCAAGGATTTTTCGCTTCCCCCGTCGTCGACTAAATCGGAAAGGGCTGCGGCTAGAAGAAGAGCGACCGACCGAGCCTAAGGGGTTACCGATGAACTTGGACTCGCTAATGAAGCGCGCCCCTTTCTCTGTCTGAACGAGTCATCGCCTCCGTTTCGGATATATTTTATTGCGCGGCCCGGCCGGTCCGCTTTATTATCGCCACGGTCTTTCCTTTCTCCCTCGTTGCCGGTCTCCACGCTCCTCCGACGAATCTTCCGCCCCCTCGACACGGACTTTCTGCCTAGATCAACCCTTCCTCGCGGCCGACCCTCGGCTAAAACAGTGGCGCTCAACGAGCCGTTCCATCGCGCACGACTCGTCGCTCGAATAAAAGGGTTGACTCGCCGATCGCGTTCGGTCAGCGAGTCGCGTCGTTCGAGCGCGTCGTTACGCGGATCGAAATGACTTTGTTCGCCGCGAATCGCTTTGTCGAGACCCGCGTTAACCCGGTGTCCGTTCTACGACGCGCGTCGCCGACCTCGCAACGCCCGTTACTCTTTCTCCGATTTACATCGGGAATCGGCGACGAGGTCGTTTCCGGGTATGAGAACCCGCGGCTTTTAACGGGACGTGCTTAAAACTATAATGCACCCTAATCCGGCAATATCTCACGCTGTCTTGCGGGATTCGTCGTTCGCGCGCAGTCGTCCCTATTTAGTGGATCATATATCGTACCGTTCTCATCGACGGATCAACCCCTCGACGCAACGACGTTTCGTTCTTCCGGTTGATGCTTCGAGAGTCGTTTGTCGGGGAAATTCGCGACGGTCGTCGCGTTCGTCCGGTGTCCGAAATCGCGTCGATCGATCGTGTTCGGTGAACGAACCTTTTACGAGCGCGATCGAGCTCGAAGTATCGTTCGAAGGGAAAAACGCGAAAGGAGAGAAATCGTCCGGGAGGCAGGAGCTGGTCGAGGAGTCGCGTTAGTTATATCCGCATCTGTTCGCGACGGAATTACGAGGCAAGTTTGTCTCGGGAAATAGCGGGACGGTTCCTCCGTGGGCGAGAGCCAGCCAAGACGAAGCGAGAGCGAGCGAAACGCGCGATATAGAGGATCCGACGGATATAACGAGAGTGTTTGGTTGGAGGTTAGCATGAAGGAGGATAGGAGATGGGTCGGGGGGTCGCGAGGGAGAGCGTGCTGGATGGGTGAGGCTCCTCGGAGGCTCGAGTTTCCATCGGGGTTGGTTCTTGCGATATAAGCTCTCGCAGCCACGGAACTAGCCGAGCCCCGAAAGCCCCTTCTAACCCCGTGGAAAGCCGAGCGTCTCTCGGCGCGGTGCGGAGCGGTGCAGAGCGGTGCGGAGCGGCGCGGAGCGGCCGCAGACCCCTGCGAGACATACAGCATACCCGCTATCGGCCACAGATAGCGGTGGTTCGGGTCGTCTCTCGGTGTGCTACGGGGTGTCGCGAGCCTCATACATATTCAGCGGATGCATCACCCTCTACCAGCTACGAGAGAACTCGCCCCCGCCAAGCGACCTCCATCTACCGGCGTATCCGCCACCGGTCATCTATTGACCCGTCGGTCTCCCTGGCTCGTTCCCGACTCGCGCGACGACCAAACTTTCGCCGGTTGCTCGCTAAACTCGAATTACGGAGCAGTTTTCGAGACCGATTGATGTTTAGGCGTTTCGTCGAAACCGAAAAGCGCCACGGGATTTCGACTCGGATTCCGACCCCGACTTCGTACGCTCCTCTTCGCCCGTTCGAGTATCTCGACTCGACGAACGAACTCGAGGCGAACGGAATTTTTCAACTTTGAAACGAAGGACGCGGCTTTATCGGAGATACGCTGTAAACGACGAGCGAAATTCGATCGATCGCGTCCGATAACGGTCGACGCTGACGGACGCCGAAGATAGCAGTCTCGGAACGAGCGTACTTAGGATGTCCGGCGAACGAAGCGAACTAGGCGAACGTAGTCGCGCGTGTCCCGAAAGAGACGCGACAACCTCGAGATATCGGCGAGCCTATTCGTCTACCGGTTAGGTATATGTACTCCGTTCGAGCGAGTACTTCCGCGACGGTGGAGTACACCGGGACGGGTCGCGGAGGCGATTCGCCGTTCGAGCGACGCGATAGGCCCCGCTACGCCAACGTCCGACGCGACACGAATTTACATAATAATCCGAGCCACGGGAATAACAGGTAATTGATATAAATATGCCGAGCGATGACGGCCACCGACAGACATACGGCAGACCGTGGCCGCTAGCCAGCCTATGGTATCCATGGACTGGCCGCGCATAATTTAGCATAAATAATAAATAATACTGCGAACGCGTGCCAGCGTTAACGCGCGTGCGTCATTAATACCCTCCTCCCGTATATACTTAGCCGGCCGTGTATATTAGCTGGTCGTGCAAACGCCGCGAGCCGTTTTCCCAAACCGTTCGCTCGGCCGATTCTCCCGATTCTTCCGATTCTCCTGATTCTCCTGATTCTCCTGATTCTCCCGATTCTCCCGATTCCCGAACGGCGCGACTCGACGCAGATCGAGTCTCGGCCGCGATATCGCGTTCTCTCCAACGAGATTCGATTGCTCAGCGTTTAGAGCCGCGACACGCTCGAGAAGAGTAATCGCGACGCGTTCCGGCCTCGTTAAATCGGACCGGTGAATCGCGTTCCCCCGATCTTTATTGCCTGTTCCCGGTAATAATTAACCCGGTTCCTCGATTCGTGTCGGAAGAAACGCGCACGCGCTCCCGTCTCTCCCGTGTTCGGAGAAAGGGCAAGCCGACCACCGCACCCCGACAACATCTTAATTCGCGATAAAGGGTATTAGCGGTGGAAAGGGACACCCGGATACCCTGGAACTGGAACTGGAACTGGAACTCGTACTCGAACTCGAACTCGTTTTCGGATCGTCGCCGGACACGCGGCCCACTCGCTCGTTCCACGTATCCACGGTCCGCGTCGGATTAGCATCGTTATTCGGTTACACGCGAGACGGCCACCTCGCTACCGTCTCCTCGGCCGAGGATCGCCACCGATCGGCGAGCAGCGATTTTTAGTCGAGGCAGTTTCGCGCGGTAACGACACGGGACGACCGTTCGATAATTTATCGTTCTCGAATACGAAGCCGCGACGTTTTTCGATCGAAACGGTGCACGCTCGCTCGACGGTTCCGAGATGGACCGCGAAATCGATCGCGACGACGGCTACGCTAGAGATCGATCGGAATCGCGGCGACAGAGAGGGTCTCGCGATCGCGGTGGTCGCGGTCATCGAGCCTCGCCATCGAAGGAGCCGATCTGTTGCCGTCGCTCCGTAATGTATTCGTCCTCTGGCCAGAAGCGTCGGATTCCACGATACACGGCTTTCCGTCGCGTCGGTTGCCGTCACCTCGTAAATAACCGGCCGGCCGGTAAACGTTTCGACGAACGATTCCGATCCGTTTACGGGAACGCGCGACGTCGTCGACCCGATCAGCCGTTTTCGAGGCGAGGCGTTTCGAAATTTCTAAAGTTCCGATTTCTGTCGGCTTTCCGTTCTGTCCGTGTCTGTCCCTGTCGCGGAACGCGAGTTCGAAACAGAGGGATCGGTCGACCGTCGGGGAACACCGCGGTAGGAAAAGATCGTAGGAGGCTCGGTTATTCGATCGAGCGACGAGAAGACGAAGACGCAGACGCGATCACGCTGGCTGGCGGGTTCGTCCAATTTCCCAAGGTACTCAATTTCCATCGTGGTCTCTTTTGCGCCGCGCGCGAATATATCTACGGAGAAGGATCGGGCTGGACGCGGAGAAAATTGCAGGAGCGGCGATTGCAATTTATCCGCGAATACCTCGGAGGAGCCGATGATCCATGAGTGGCCCGGAGGAAGAAGTAATCCGGTCGGCAATCAAGAAACGAGGCATCTTCGATCGCGGCGTAGGAGAGAGGAGGGCAGAGAAGGGTACGGTGTTGGACGCGGCGGTGTGCTCGCGCGCGGACAGGTTTATCAATGCATATTGGAAACAAGTTGGCCGTTAAAGAAAGCGTTTTGCTGCACGCTAAAGGAAGCTTGCCCCGCCGTCGAGGATTCGGCTTCTTCTCTCGCGTTCGCTCCCGTTCGCCACCCGCTCCTTCTACGCCCTCGACTCGTTTCTTCCCTCTCTCTCTCTGTCCTTCTCCGACAACCTCTCCCCGACTCACGATCGAGCGCACGCTGCACTCCCTGAAATATGCCGCGCGTTGTGAGTTAGTTTAATATGCAAATGGCCCGGGAGATAACGGGTCGATCCGTGAAGAGTGGAGACGGCTAAGTCGTGATTCCGGTAGCCGTGTCTTCTCAACCCTCCGCGTCGCTCTTCCAGCTCCTCCTCCTCCTCCTCCTCCTCCTCCTCCACCTCCTCCTCCACCTCCTCCACGCTCTTTCTCTCTCCCTGTCTGTCTGTCTGTCCCGTTCTCTCCGTTCGCGCGAAGAGCATACCGAACCGGCGCAGCGGCGGAGTCGAGAATCGAGAGATAAGTGGCCCACGCTTACAGCCGTGTTGCCCGACGACCAGAAACGCGTCGTTCGCGGTCGATCGCCGCGGTGAACGCTTCCGACGGACCGATCGGTTCCTCGTCGAGGTCCATAAAATCCGCGGAAATCCGCCCGGATTCGACTCGATCCCCCAACCGGCCGAAAAAAGAGAGAAGCTACCGCGTGTCTCGGATCTGGGAAAACGAGAAGCGGCCAAGAGTTCTTGGACCGGTCTCTCTCGGGGTTCGCGCGACGCCGAGAAAGAAGTACCGAGCCGAGCCGAGCCGAGTCGGCTAGCGTCGTGGCCGACACCGGCACGGAGCGATGTTCCTCGTGGCCTGGCCTCGCCATCGAGGTGTGTAGGTGGCTCTCGAGGCTTCGGGGGGAGGGGGGGGGAGAGACGAACGGGGTTGGTAGCTAAGGTAGGTAAGCGCTTCATTAGGCCGCGAGAGCTCCCTAATTACACACGGCCTCATTAGCGGCTTCTCCTCTCTCTCCCGTGGCCCCCTTCACCAGGCTGCTGCCGCACCGACTATACGCGTTCACCCTGAAACCTCCTCGTCCTCGTCGCTATCTGGTCGGTGCTCGCAGCGACGCGGGGACAGGGAAGAGAGTCGGTCGGGCCGCTACGGGGACGAGAAACGGCCATCGAACGGATAGACGTACGGATAGAGGAACGAACGAAGAGGGAAGGACCGTGGGAGGGAACCAGCGCGGCGAGCTCGAGAGAGCCGCAACGGCGTGTTCGTCGCCGCAACGAGCTTCCCGATAACCGACCGCCGCTCCGCTCCGCGCCGCGCCGCGCCGCGCCGTGCCGTGCCGTCTCCGCGTTCGCCCGAACGATTCGGCAAACCACCGAACGCCTCCTGATCGTTCTCTCGAACACGCCCGAATTACGCCCGTCTCCGACATCGACCACGATCCGCCCGATCGATTCGTTTTTCCTTCTCTCCGCTGCCCGTTTGCCGTTTTCCTTTTTTTCCGCCCCAGCGAACTGGCGATCTCTTACCGATGGTCAACGACGCGTTCGTGAGCGTAAACGTTCGATAATCCCCCCGACGAAGCGGGAGTTTCGCGCCGTCCGGAGATCGCCACGCGAACCTCCGTAGCGCGATCGCTCGCGACTTAATTGGAAAGGGCGTGACGCGGTTGCGAAATCCGCGCTTAACGAGCAAACTTACGACCTCGCCGAGCAATTCGTATCAATTAACCGTTCTCGCCGCTCGGTCGCTTCGAAACGGGGGAAAAAGCGAGCAGCGACTCCTCCGCTTCTTCTTCTTTCCGACGTACAACCGAAATCGTAGGACAACGCGGCCAACGGTATCCCGCTAACAGGCCACTCGTTATTTATGCGTTTAAAACGAGCGCCACGGTCGAAGCCCGAACCCTTTCGTTCGCGCCCCCCGCGGGAACATTGCAAATAGCTACGGGAAGCCGCGCGCCACCCTTTCACGGCCCTCGCGAGGGGACGAGCAAAGCCCGGAGTCGACGACGTCGTTTTTAAACGTCGCTTAACGCGTCGTTAAGTGCCGCGTCGATGGCTAATTTATCCGAAATCGTTTTATCTCGCGGCCTCTCTCGTCTATGGTCGCTCGTCGCGCGATCGCGGCATACGCGGAACCGATCGCTCGATCGCTCGATCGCCACTTCGTTCCGGAACAAAAGGGAGAACGAGAGAAACGACGAGGAAAGGTTGGATCGTTTGTTCGATCGACGGACAAACGTCGAAGCGTCGTGTCCAATTAATTCGACGAATTCCTGTTTGACCGACCGATTTTAACGACAGGCGAGTCGTACGTTCCCCGCGACGTCGCGCCGCGATTGACGCGCCCCTTTTGTCCGTTAAAAGTTAACACCGAACCGGACTATCCGACGCCGTACCGGGGAAAATTCAAAATCCAACGATACGAAATAAACCGGGCGCGATATGCCGGGAAATCGATCGGTCGGTAAATTAAACATCGTCAACCGGCGCGGGTCGCCTGTCGCCCGAAAATCAACGTACAGCTGTCCGACGAATTCAAAGTTTAAATCGCGTAATTAACGTCCTTCGAAACCGACGCAGCCGGTTATAAATCGGCGCTATCGTCGCGGCGTTTTTAAAATATCCCACGTAAATCGCTCTGCCGACGCGACCTCCCGTTTTCCACGAGTCGAAGCGACGCGACCGAAACGGGGATCGTCGAGAAATCGAAGATCGAACGACGGGGCGCGAGGCTCTTTGCGCTCGAAAATGTTTAGATCGTTTCGAAAGTTTTCAGGGAAACGGATGCGCGCTGAGGGTTGACGAGAACGTCGGCGAAAGCGTAACGGTCGATCGTTCGTCGACGGAGTTTGGTCGCGGTCGATCGGTCGGGGTTGAACGCGGTCGCGGGCCTTCGCGGCGCTTGTCCGCGCCGGAAACGGTCCATCACGTGACCACGTGACCACGTGACGGTCTGGCCTTTGTTCCGCGCGATCATTAGTCTGTCAATATGCCCAAACGACGCTCGGCTCGTACGCCCGTTGCATCTATGTATACGTATCTACCTGCACAATGCGTCCATTGTCTTCCACGAGCGCGTATTATACACCCCCATTATGCACGTGGACGCGCGCGTGCTTGCCCGACTGGCTGTTCGGTGGAGCGCTCGCTCGGCCGGTTGCTCGTCCGCGACGCCACGCCACGCCACGCCTCGCCTGGCCCGATCTCGAACACCGCCACGCTTCGAATCCAGACGAGATCGACGGTGCTCGTTAACGAATCGACGCGACGCGACGATCGCGACCGATCGTCGAACCTTTGGGCAAACCGCGCACTCGTTCGAATAATCCGACGGCGTGGATTCCTCTGCCTTCGCTTCCGCTCACCGTATACCGTATACCGTATACCGTATACCGTATAACGGAGATCTTCCGATGATCCCGTAAGCACCCTCGCGTCGCTTTTCACCCCAACGCTAAAGGACGCCGCGGCTGGGAGAACGAGCGAGCCGGAGAGTCGCGCTAAATCCAGATATATGATGCGAGCAGCCGCGACACGCAAATCCGGCCAAAGCCCGTTGCCATTACGTTTTCGAATCTTTAAAGCGTGTTTAGACAGCCGATGCTGGTCGAGGAACGTCCGGACACGGTGGGACGGCGACGAAGACGAATCGAACGGAATGGAACGCGATCTCTCGTCCACTGGGAGAACAGGAAGCGCGTCTACCAGGAGGGTAACGGTGGCCGCGGGGAAGCGCGGAGGACCTGGAAACTCGAGCGACGACGATCGTAAAGCGATCGAGCGGACGACCGCGACGTTCCAGGAATCGATGGACGGTTCTCGGAGGGGACCGGCACGGCAGGGCAAAGGGACGCGTGTCGCCGATCGAGCGGCACCGCGATCCTTCGACGTCGACGATCGATGCGCTCCGAGACGAGTTTTTGTCGAATCGATTTCGTTCGACTATCGCGTCCCGTCGATTCGTGCGGTCCGCGCGGCTGCAGCGCGGACCTTCCGACCGAGAGCCACCGCGGAACATTCGCGTTTTATAGCGGGGCCAATTAACGCCGAGGAAAAAGTGACCCGTTCGAGGGTGGTCGACACCCGCTGCAACTCTCCCGTCGGATCTCCGGAGACCAACCGCGCGCGACTAGCGCCGGAACAACGACGACGATTTACCGGGATGCGACGCGCGACAAAATCGCCGGTACCGAATTCGACGGTTCGTTCCAAGAGAGGGAGAGAAATAGGAGGGGGGCGGACGGGAGAAGGACCGGTCGCTCGCTCTGATAAGAAGGGACCGCTTCGGTCTGGCCCGACTCCTTTTTGTTCGTCCCTATCCCACGAGCGGACGCTTCGATCTCGTCGCGACTCTCCGTCGAACGGGCAGCCGATCGAGGGACGATCGGGGACAAAGAGACGAAACTCGCTCGTTTCGCGGTATTCCGTTTCTTGCCGAGGTTCGTACCGCTTTTGCCTTTCGCGAAGCACGAACCGTCGCGTCGACTACGCCCCCGTTATCGAACCTTCGGCGACCTCGTTAACGCACCGACGCCGTGTCTCCCTCGATTCCTTTCGAGTTCTCTTCGAAAACGATTTAATTTCGCGTCATCGAAGCGGCTATACCGAACGCGATTCGCTACTACGGAAGTTTTTGAGGCCAACCGCCGCGAACGTAACGGTAAATTTGTCGCGTCGCTCCGGGATCGTACGCGTTAAGAAATGGCGGTCGCGCGACAACCGGTAAGGTACCTTCGAAAAGAAGTCGAAGGAGATTATTTACGCGAGAAGGCGAATTCCTACGGTTCCGATCGGGAGAGTCGGCCGCGGTCGATACGCGTTTGTTCCTGTTGGTCGGCATGAAATAATAATAAATACGCTCGTGGCTGACCGAATGGTATTGCGCGGCTAAACTGATTCGTAAGCGTGGAAGCCGCGGAACAATGGGCGCGGACTCGAACGGGTGGCGTAGAAGGGCCAGGGGGTTGCTCAGGAGAAGCCGAGAACGACCGCCGACACAATGGGGACCAAGTTGGCGGTCTGACCTCCGACCTCCGGCGCACCGCATTCGCATTCGCATTCGCATTCGCATTCGCATTCGCATTCGCATTCGGATTCGGATTCGTTCGATTGTGTGCTAATGTCCCGTACGCTATCCGCTACCGAGGCTTTGCGCGACGCCGTTCCGTTCGGTGCCGCGCCACGCCGTGACACCCTTCTTCTCCTTTCCGGATCCGCCGTCTTTCTTGTTTCGCTCGCGGATTCGTCGCGGTCGCGGTCGCGATTTACGTAACACCCAACAGCCTGACCGCGTCGGAACGAAACGGAGCTATCGGTTGCGACGCGAGCGTTCGGGGAAACGCGATTCGCCGTTTCGACTCGTTATCACCAACGACCGTGGATCATCGATTTCTGCTCGTAAACCGACGGTTTTCCGCTCGAACAGTCTCCGCAAAAAGATATTCCTCGTATTCCGTGAACGGAATAAACGCGAGGACTCTTAATTCGCGCAAAAATTTACTTCGTTGACGCTCGATCGAAAAAGTTCGAAAACGAAGTCGCGATTTCCGGTAAATATGTCGCGGTTGTCGGTCGATCGCGCGAAAAACGCGGTGTCCATCGTTTTTGTTTCGTCGAGAGCGTCGGATTCTGGATCGAGTACGTTACGAATGCGGAACGGTCGTGTTCGAATCGGCCTTAAACCGGGTTTCCGGTGGCCTTGCACCCGAATTTGAAACTTTCCCCGTTAACCGGTGTGTCGAGCGTCGGTGGAGGCGGCGGAGGTGGCGTGTACGGGAGGGAAGCGGAGTCAGCAGAGGGGCGAGGGTGGCAGGGCTGGAACACGAAGGTCAGTGTCTGCATAAAAGCACGCGAGCCTGGAGGCTACAGGCTGTCGGTTCGAGACTGCCGCCGAGGCGTTTGTTATGCGGGCTGCGCAGCTCGAGGATACGTGCCCTGCCTCGCGAGCCACCACTCAAATTCAACTCAAACTCCGCTTTCTGCATCTGCTGCTGGTAGTCCGCTTTCCCTCGTCGAAGTCGTCGTCGTCGTCGTTGTCGTCGTTCGCCGACGGAGACGGGCCGTCCGCAATGATCGCGCACCGTGCCTGTCCACGATCATTAACTCGTGCCGGCCACCGTCTCCTGCAGGACATTTCCGCCGCTCGGCCAACGATCCTCGATTAACTCGGGATCGATTGCGCCACGAATTTCGATCGGACGTCCTCTCGTCACCGGTCCTTGAAAACCGACCACGGTGTTCGACCGCGATTACGCGCTCGCGATACGCTCGTAGCTATCGTAGATACGATTCGAGCGAAGTCTCTTTCTTTTTGCGACCGCGATTCCTCGAACAACGCAACGACCGCTTCGCGAAGGTAGCAACGCGTCGAGGTACAACAACGTTCGATCGCTCAACTACTACCTTTTCGCTCGAGGAAGCGTTTTCGATTCGAAACGCCGAACAAAACAGCGGCAAATCGCCAAGATTTTTTTACTCGAACGGGCTGCGCGTCTGCGCGATTTCGTTCGGTTATTTCGATCAAAATCCAACAGGCCTTAATGGTCCGTGATTCACGGGACGCTAGAAAACGAGGAAACGGGGAAACGGGGAAACGGGGAAACGGGGAAACGGGGAAACGAGAGAACGAGCGAGCCGATTAGCTGCCCTCGCGATAATTAAACCGAAATAAAAATCCAATCGTGTCGGTGGCTCGTCGATCCTCGCCCTCGACGTTTTCCGGCGCCGCGATCGACAACCCTCTCGAGCCTTTTCGCCCTCTCGGTCGGTTCCTCCCTCCGCTGCTCGTCGTGTTTTTCCTTCCATCCTCGTCGAGCGTCGACGCGTCAGCCGTGTTTCGCGCGCTAATAACCGACGAATAATCGTTGCCGCTTATCCCCTCGTTTTTCGATAATTGCTTCGACGCCACGGAGAGATTGAACGGCTCTTCCGTGATTTCGATTCCACGCCCCTTTTGCTCGTATTTTCTCCCTGACGGTCGTTGAAAAATTTACGCCGCCCGACCTATTTTCTCTCGCGACGTTTCCGCGTTTCTGCTTGTTCGATATTTCAAATTTTCCCTACGGATCGACGCTACACATATTTTCTATCCGTTTTTCCGAGCGCGTAAAACGTCGCGATATCGCGGAATCGCTGCTCGTAGAAGCCCACGTGATCGAAACGCTCGCTCGTTCGCTTAGGCGGGCTTATCGAGTTATTTTTGTCCAGCGAATATCCGTGATAGCAAGGTCGAGCCGATAGGCCCGGTGCTTCGCGCGGTAACGAAACGGCACGCGTTTCCCGGTCGACTTGTCCGTAACAGGGCCCTTAACCTCGGTTTCGCCGCGCGATAGCGGCAGGATCAGCTGACTAGCAAAACTGACCTAATTATTATGCATTTATTCGCGCGTATTCAAATGCGCCGGGCGGCGGTGGTCGTTGTCTCGTTTTCTCCCTCTCTCCCGCTTCGGGTCTCGCTCTCGCGATCGCTCTCGCTCTCGTTGCCGCGCGCGTCCCTCTCTGTTTTCCTTCGCTCGTTCCTCTCACGATCGTTTAACTCGCGCGCTCACGCAACGACGCCGCGATATCGCTACACACCCTGCCGTACGCTTTTCCCGAAACCATTGATCGCGTCGGTTACGAGCGAATTGACTCTCGATAAATTGCGAGCTTTCGCGCGTTCGAGAAACGTCCAACGCGTAAACCGAAATATTCCTAAACTTTGAGTACGACTCGTTCGTAAGTACGTGCGCGTAGATTACGCGCGCGCGTACAGTAGAAGCAACGATTCTGTTTGATTCGCGCGGAACCGTTTTTCTCGATCGAACACGATGGACGAACGTTCGCTAGATCCGCTTCGATCTTTAATCCCGATCGGCCACGCAATGAACGTCAGCGTGCCGGCAAGAATCATTTATTATCGGGAACGAGCTGGATTTCGAACGATCGACTAATTGGACAGGAACTATGCGATCGAAGGTTGCAAAATCGACCGGTGTCTCGACGAGTGCTCTCTCGCGCGTACCGTTCAACATTCAAGGACGGATTAACGGTAGCAAAAAACTAGCTACGTACCTACGCAATCGGTATCGTTCTTTTACTTATTTTCTATCTCGTTCCTGGCCGACCGTTTCGCGCTTTCAGCGAACGGATTTTTCGCCCGAGTCCCATCCGCTTTTCCACCGCGCGACCCAACGATCTACGTACTTATTGCGTGCTACGTCGCGTTGCCGGTTCACTTTTTTCCCCGTATCGAGAGGCGCGAAAGTCCGTGACACGAGGCACGAGAAACGGCCGCAAACTGGGACACGCGGCGAAGAAACATTTGCCTCGCGCGAAACTTCGTCGATGTTTACTAATCGGGCTGCGGCAAATTTATTCGAAAGTTGCCGGAATTCCGCCCGTAATCCGCGAATATCGAATGTCCATCGTTCGAGCCTAGCTCGATGCCGCTCGAATCGAACGCGTACTCCATTTTCCGATATCTCGAGATCAACGTTCGCCGCGGGTATCGACCGTTTCGACAAAAATTCCAACGAATCGTTACTCGTTACACTCCGAATCGCGCGTCCCGTTCGATGTACTTACGCGCGACGTTTCTCGACGATAAGAAGCCGATCGGCTCGATCCTTCGACCAGAATTTACCGTGCAAAGTCATCGGTCTTTCTCGACAGTTTCTCTTCCGAGTCCACGATGTATAACCGATCGGCGAACGCGCCGATAGATTCTGGCGACCTATCGGAGAGAGTCGCTAACCAACTGGAGTAATGTTTGGCAATTCCTTAGTCCGATAAAAAAAAAAAATTACTGGACGATTCGACTCGGGGATGCCGAGAGCGGAGGAATTTCAGCGAAGACGCGCGAACGCGCGTAAAATCGAGCAAACAGAGACAAACGTTTGCACAAATCCGACGTATTCGCGATGAACGCGATTCTAAAATTATACCCATTTACGATGCGTAGACGTTGCGAATCGAAGACACCGTTCGCGACCGTTCTTAAATGGAAAGTCGAAAACGACGTTCCATCGTCGAAATCCTACAATAATTCCCTGGCACGAAAACATAGCGGTCGAAGGCCGGATCGATTCGACGAAAATGACGGAGGTAGATCGTCGATGAATTAGCGATAAACGCGCGGCGCGTGGACGGGTGTATTCGGTGTTTCGGTCGGTCGGTCGGTCGGTCGGTCGGTCGGTCGATGGTTCGCTTTCGCCGTTAGCGAGCGTGTACGAGGAAACGTTCTCGTCCTTCGGGATACGCTGGTTCACGCTCACCTACGCTCACTGACGCTCACCGACACTCACCGACGCGGCGCGGCGCACCGCATCGCAAACGTCGTCGACGCTCGTGTACGGTATACACACGTACACGCGTCGTCCGCAGGGAGGATCGGGAGGGCGTCTCGGCGCCATGCTGATTTGCATGCGCCGCCATGACGGCCGCCACCGCTCGAGCGGGGGTTGCGCGACCAACGTGGCTGGCGGGCAGCGGAGGCGGCGGGGCTCGTCGAAGGGGTGACGGGAGGGCCGGGAGGGTGAGCATCGATCGCTTTCTCCTGGCCGCCCGCTGCTTACCCCTCTTTACCCCCTGCCGTTAACGCCACCCACCCCCATTTACTACCCTCTCTCCTTCTTTCGCCGCTCTCTCGCGCTTTCGGGTCTGCTCTCTCCCGCGTTTCGATTTTTCCTTTCGTTTTTCTCCATTTTTCTCGGTTGTTTCGTCACGTTTTCCTCGCTTTTTCCTTCTTTCAGCTCGTCCGGTTGTTTCGTATACCGATCGGACTCGACCAACGACGCCGACGCGGTTCGTCGACGCCCGAAAACGGAAAACGACGAATCGATCTTCTTTTCGGTGGATACTTTCGAATCCTCGTAAACGCCGATTTATCTTTTTGCCGCTCTGCGACGCGAGTCGAGCAGCTTAATAAAAAACAAAGAGATCGCGAATTTCGTTCTCGGTTCGATACAACGACGCGAAGGCGTGCTGGTATCGCGAGCGTTCTTGCTCGACGCGTTTACTTGTACAACGAATACGGTCGTAAGTTGTAGCGGACGCGTCCGTGCACGTTGCACGGTCATCGACGACGAAGATCGATGGTGATCGACGCCTCGCGTTTTACGCGAATTTCGCGGGGTTGTATCGTTGCGAAAAGAAACGAGGGAATACTCTGACACTGGAGTAGGATACCCGGTATGATAGCGGGCAAAAAGTTTAACATCGCGTCGAAATGGAAAGTTTCGTTTCGCGTATTCGGAGAAGAAGCTGATAAATCGTTGAACGATAACGCGCGAACGGCTGGTTATTTATTAAAGCGGGGCTTAATGGAATAAGAGAGGTCGCGACGGATCGATCGGCGACATCGAACCGAAAAGGGAAAGGCGAATTCGCGCGAATCGTCGACGAAGAAGGATACACGGACCGATAGCGGCAGGAATGGAGATGTCTATTTATTTATGCGGCCGAGGAAGAGCGAGGAGGGGTGGCGCGGGGCGGCGCGGCGCGGCGTAGCGCGAGGGGGCGTAAGGGTTCGGTGGCACTGGCTCTGTTTGTTTTCGTTGGACCACATAGCGTGATACGTTTGCGTAATGCGCCGCGTCCGTCCTTTCCTCCGCAACAACCCCGTAGCGCCGAATCGTCCGTCCTTCCACCCCCGGCACGGATTGCCGGGAGAGCGGTGGTCGTCGCTAGGCTGGAATCTGCCAAGCGGTAATTCATCGCTCGCCTATTCTCGGTTACCTTTTTGCTCTCTGTTCTCGCGTTTTTCCTTCCCTCGCAAATCACGTTTTCCTCTTTTTACGAATGCACCGTCGAAAAATGGAGAAGCTGGCCGATGCGATGGTTAAGCGAAACGAGCGTATCGATCCCGTGTTAAGTCGAAAGTTACATGCTCCGAAATCTCGATCTCTTTTCTTTCCCCTACTTATCGCGGGAAACTTACCCCTCCGTTTGTTCGCGAACCCGAAAATCTACGATCCGCGATCGCTCGGCGAACAAAACGATTACGCGTTCCCGGTTCTCTTCAGAGTTTTCTGTTCGATCGGCTTTCGAACGGCATCTCGGTCGTTCCGCAAATCGTAGCACGAACAGCGAGCGTAGAACGCACGCGAACGCCGTATCCAGACGTATCGGAACACATCGGAACGGTAACGGAATCGAGATTCCGATTCGAGGAAGAAAAGCTAGTTCCCTGATCGCGGTTGCTAATAGCTGGCGACTGTACACGGTAGACCGTACTCGCGTAATAAGATAATTGACCGTTCGCATCGCCGTCGCCGTCGAAGACGATTTATCGAACGGACAAAGTTAGCGAGCGATGCCGAGGCTCCGATGACAGCAATTTGCCTGCATTAGCGCGTCTAGCAAAGTGCTCGCTTCCGGCCGGAGCGTAGCGTCTCGGTGAATCGGCACGCGGCGCGTCCGCGATCGCGCGATAATCCGTTCGTCGTTGCGCGAACATTCGCGGCGTTTTGGCGCGATACTCGCCAGAGAGTACGGTGTATATGTAGAGAGACGGAGGAAAAAGAAAGGCGAGGAGGAAGAGAAGAAGGTGGAAGGGTGGGTGGTGTCAGTGCGGGGGTGGCATGGCAGGAGGGAAGAGATAAAGGGAGAGTACGGGTTGCGGAGTAGCACAAAGTACGGGGCGAACGACGTGGACCCCTTGGATGGTTGCCTCATGAAAGATGCATAAGACGACTCACCGGGGGCGCGATAAAGAGTCGACAACAGACAGACCGACAGTCACCCCTGTGCACCCCCTTAATACCCCGATGCAATACACTAGCACCCCCTGGCAGCGCAAAGGAATACCGGGATGCGGCAACCACCCACCGCACGGAGGCGAGGGTTGCTCCGGCTATCAATTAATTATAATCTAGATTGATGGATCCGATCCGCGTCCGTATCGGAGATTAGTCTCGCTTCTGTCGCGGACGTCGTTTCGTCGTTCCGTCGTTCCGTCGTTCCATCGTTAGATGTCTGACAAGCCCGAAAACGAGTCGCGCGAAGCACGATCGAACGAAGGAAAGCCGAAAGGAGCGATCGCGAGCGGAACAGCGTGTTCCCGAGGTCTGTGGGCTAATGGCATGCAAGCGAGCGCCGGCGATGGCGGCAGACTACCGTCCCGTCGCGGCCGGTCGATGGGAATTACCATTTTTATGGGTCTATCCCGCTTACGCGCTTAGGTGCCCCTTACCACCTACATTCTTCGCCGTTGTTCGCCGTTGTTCGCCGTTGTTCGCTGTTGTTCGCGCACGCCCGAAAACTTTCCTCGTCGATTCGTTTTCCTCTTTCGGCGACGCGTCGCCCGAGAGTCCACGGGAAAAACGGTCGTTAATAAATCGATCGCCGATACGGGCCACCGGTTCGGTGTCCGTCGAAAAAACTTGTACCGACCCGTTTGGCAAATCGGCCGATCCTTGACTAATTGGCGATCGTGCCGTATGGCCGACCTTTCCGCGCAGGCTGAAAAACGTCCGACGACGCGGAATCTCGATCGAGAGTCCGTCGGAAAAAAGCGGACTTCGAAGCGGCAAAATCGGTGGGGGCCGGCGCGTCGAGGGCCGGTGAAACATTCAAGGTCGCGAAAATGCGGAATACCTCGGCCGAGAGAGCGCATCCTAGAACCGCGAACACGACCTATGGGGTGTTTAGCGGGTATTAGCGATAAAAGGCGGACACGGGGGTTGGCGGGCAGGGTCGGTCGAAGGGAACGAAGAAGAGGAGAAGGCTCGCGGACAGAGAGGGAGAGAACGCGTCGAAGGGCCGGAGGGTCTTGGACGGAGGGGCGAGAGCGCCTGCGCGTTTCCATGGCCACCGTGTCTATACGCCCCCTCTTCCGCGAAAAGGGGGGTACGTGTCCCATTCCAAAGCACTCGTTCCCCCTTTAGTCGCTCCGTCTCGTTCCGTCACCGAATCGTTCCTGCTCCGCGCCCTGTTGCCCTCTTTCGAACTCCTCTTCCGCTCGGGTCGGTCCTCGCGGAATCTCGTACGTGCCGGTCGACGACGATGCCGCGCTCGAGATACGAGATGACCGCGTCTCGCGCGATTTTCTCCCTGTCCGCTCGTCCCGGTCGGTTCGCTTGCACGGTTTCGGTCCATCGTCGCCTCGTCGACGCGAGCGAGATCCGTTCGGAACGGTGACGGAACCGCTGCGTCTCGTTCGGTCGACGTTTCCGCGGTGGGGCCGAACCCGAACGAACGCGCTCGTAGCCGGCGTTTTTCCGTTCTCGTAAAAACGTCCCAGGCCACTCGGGACCCGTTTCTGTTCGAACGAAACAGAAACCTCGTCCACCACGGTTTTTTCGACTTTACATTCAGACCCATGTTTTGCTCGGCGACTCGACGACGAACATAGGAGACAGGTAGAAAGAGCGTCGGTTACGCCGGTTACGCCGGTTGCGCCGGTTGCGCCGGTTGCGCCGGTTGCGCCGGTTGCACCGGCCACCGAAACTCGAGAACGCATCGGATGAAGGACGCGACCGCCTACTTCGACCGCGGTACACGCTTCGTTACGCGAGCGCGTTCCTTTACCCACGAACAAGCACGGCCGAAAACGCACGCACGCGCGCGCAGAATAGAAACCGCTCGCCTACGAGTCCTTCTGCATGCGTGGCACGAGCGCGTTTAAATATATCGGCCGCGCGCGACTGTGCCAGGAGAAAAGCGGACACGGCCGCTTATTCCCATCGAACTTTTCCACCTTGGGAAAATGCTCGCCGCTAACGGACCTACCGACCAACCGAATCGAGAACCGAGGACCGTCCGAATCTTCGAAGACGCCCGCGTATCCGAACGGGGGGACAGCCCGGAGTACTAATCGCTCGAACGACCCGCAGCAAACGGACGGCGGTGGGAGGATCGCGAGCCGAGAGGAATCGGCGTCGCGTCGAAACCGAAATACTCGCCACGAATAGCGAGCGTTTGCTTGACCGAGCGTCGCGGCCACCGCGAACGCGAACGCGAACGCTTAGAATTTCTGTTACGCAACAACCTGTTTTACGAGCCGTATTATCCCACGCGATTCGTGTCGCGCGTGGGTTACGGCATTGACTGCCCGCTGCATTTACGACGATGTTAGCGACGGGCCTCGCGACGATAAAACGGGCTTCGAGTTAAACACGCTGCTATCGATTATCCATAAATTATCGATCGTTTGTCGGTAATAATTGATAACGAGCGACAGACCGGAGAACAAATTCCTTCTGGCCGCGAAAAGTTTACTCTCGCGCGGCTTATCGACTCTCACGGATTATCGTTCGTGCGAATCGTTGGGAGATCGTTCGATGCCGAGACGAGTGTAGACCGCGCGATCGATCGGGAACCGCCGATAATCGACCGCGTGCCGACAGGATTCGACGATAATCGAAAAGCAAAGCGGTCGCGCGTTCGCCGAGTTTAACAAGAATCTCGGTCATTCTGGCGAGAGGCGAACAATCGACGCGGGAACGCGCACGAACGGAACACGGGGTTCGAGACGAAGTTTACTCGTTCGTTAGCGAAACGCGACAAACGGTTCGCCCGTCGAAATAAAAAAGGCTGTTTACGATTTTTCTATTGAAGCGTAACTAGGTGGCACGCGAGCCGGTACGGGTAATAAAGTCCTTTACGCGGCAACTAACAGCGCGCTGCGCTCCGTTCGGCCCGCTTCGAGCCGAGCCGAGGGTTCGAGCCGAGCACCGGCTGCGTTTACCGTTTACTAGCGCCGGTTACAGCCGCTCGTACACATAAATCGCTTTACGATCTGTCGCTAAAAACGGATTTCATGCGAAAGTAGGTGGCTGATGGCGACCGCAACCATCCCGTCGCGTCGACCGATCGCGCTCTCTATCCCCTTCTCCGTTCTCGCTTCAAATTTTTATCGCCTATACAATTTCGACCTATCGATCCTCGCCGACGTTCCTTCGATTATGACACATATTTTTCGACGGGGAAACGAAACAGTTTGTCTTTATTTACCCAAATCTTGCCTCGAAGTTTGCGAGACAGACAAACGGAGAGATAAAGAGAAAGAGAGAGAGAGAGAGGGGGGGGGGGGAGAAGAACTTCGTAGCTTCGGTAAGCAATTAAGCAAAATCATCGAGACTGGTAAGATATCGTTCCGTTGGTGTTCGTAAATATAAGTACGTCCGATCGGACGTCGATCTCGATCGTCGTAATTTCGACGGAGCGATCGAGGCGCGTGAAACTTTGTGCTCCGGCAGGAAAAGCGATAAGCAAACCGATAGCGGTTTTCCAGGCTACGCGTACTTTCGGAAAATTCGTAGATAGAAGGATCGCGTAGTTGTTCGGTCGGTTCCGCGAGCAGGAAACGGAGAATCGAGTCGGTGGAAAGACGCGAGTGGAATCGGTCGCGAGGGGTTGGACGAAAGTAATCAGCCGGATAGATCGTCTTGTTTTCGTTCCGGGTTGCCCTCCGTCGCGTCGACGACGTTCGGCGTCTTCTTATTCTTTCGGAGAACGCGCAACGACAATCGATACCTGGGGTCGAGGGTTAGAAGAGAGAGGAAGGAGAGCAGAGACGGATGGAATCGAGGAGGGTGTCGGGCGGCACACTGGGCTCTGGTAACCAGGGAACGGAAGAGGGAGGGGGTGGCGCCTCATATTTTGCTCATTAGCGTCAGCATCGTTGTCAGCGTCGGGACGCCCTCGATTCGCGTAGCCCGGCCAACGCCGGAGGAGACCCACCATCCATCATCTTGTCCTCCGTTTCGTTCGCGTCCGAACCTCCCGCCATCTTCTCTTTCGCTCCCACCGTTTCGCGACTACTCCACCCGACCTTTCGTTCACGCTCTTCCGGCTCTTCTCCCTTCGTGACCGATAATCGACGGCGCTGAAAGTCGCGGAATCGACGCGCGAATCTGCGCCGTTTTCGAGCAACAAGTTCTCCTTCGAAAAGAACAACGAACCGAGTTCGCCCGGAACCCGTATCTTACGATCGCGCGATTCCTCGTCGATATTCGTGTCGGTCGACGTTCATGTCCGGTACGTAGTGGCCCGATCGAGATAAACCGGCGGAACGAAGATCGTTTAAACGGTCCGCGTTGCTCTGGAAGCACGGAGTGGTACGACCGAACGTACTCTCCCGAGGTGTTCGAAATCGGCGACAAAGGCAGCCGCTTAACTCGATCGGCGATATTTTGATCGTGGCGGCTTTCGCCGCTTCGAATTGACGGCGATTCCACCGGGACGATTACGCGAGGGTAAAAGCGCGTACGCGAACTCGCGTAGAACTCGTGTAGGCGCGCTCCGAGCGGATCTCGCGCAACGCGGTCTAGCCGGCCGTGGACCAATTCCGATAGAAAACCGATTATCGAATTTGACTGTACAATGAGCCATTGTGAGCGAGTAGCGGCCGTCGTAGAGATTCGTGGCGGTTAACGGGACGCTGGTTTCGATCGCCGAATCGATTCGTGCGAGCGTTCGTGGTCTCGCGGGAGAAAAAAATAAACGCTCGCTTTTTAGTTAACGACCCCGTCACGCTGACCCGGAGTAAACGACGAGAGAAGACGCTTCCCGGATTCCCCGGGAGGAAAGTCGCGTTCGCCGGTTCCCGCTCGTTACGTGTCACCGATCCCGATGGCCGTTCTTAGTCGTCGTTGACCGCGCGAGTCTTCGACGCGGCGAACGTTATTTTGTTTCGTGTTTGTGCGCGTCGTTCGGTGAACGGGACTCCGACACACCGAAGGAAACAATTAATTTGGCGAATGATCGCGCCACGGCGAAAACAGGACCGATCCGTGTTGATTCGCGAACAGGGGTCGTCGCGTCGCGTACCGTCGCGTCGTATCGAGTCGACTCGAGCAAGGGAGAAGCTCGACCGTCTTCGGGGCTGGATATCAAAGGGGAAGTCGAGGGATATCAATCCCCAGAAAAGCCACCAACTTCTGTCTCTCACTCTCTCTCTCTCTCTCTCTCTCTCCCCCTCGGACCTCCTCTCTTCTCTTACATTCGAAGCGTTCGCAGTTCTCAACCGCGAAATCCTTGGTCGGAATTTATCGCCGTCGTAACCGAACGACTTCTTGCTACCGGCTCGTCGAATCTTTCCACGTATTTTTTTTTTTTTTTTTTTTTTTCGTTGAAACGACGGATCCCCGCGCCCGAGCGAGAAACCACCGGATCATCCGACACGATCCGTGCACCCTTTCCAACCCTCCCTGAGGGTTTCCGCTTTACGAGCGTATCTGCGTTTTAACGCGTCGCGAAAGCGAGGAACCGAGGAGCCGAGAATGCCGGAAGACGAAGAGATCGTAAATAAGCAGGGAAATCGTACTCGAGTATCGACGCTTCGCGCGCCGCGGAATCCCTCGCTCGCTCGTCGTAATTCTCTCTAAGAGAACGTTTCTCGCACTGGGCCAGTTTTCGGGTCGTTGGAAGTTTACTCGTTCACGGAGTTACGGCGACCTTCTTTACCGCGATTACCGATTATCGAACAAACATCGACGAGGTCGAGCTTCGATTTCGAACACTTCGAACCGGGCGAGTATGTCCAGTTGGAAGATCTCGTTGGAATCGTCGGATGCCGTTCGCTGGTTATCTCGGAGCGTCGACGAGAGCCGACGCCGGGATACGATGGAAATCGCGAAGCAGCCAACCCGACCGACTCCTTTCAGCGATCGTCTCTCCCTCGATCTCTGCCAGCTGCCTCTCTCTCTCATCGCGTCCCCATCTATCTATCCGAGCACCGGCACCAGCTATCGCCCCGTCTTCGTTTCGTCTCTTTCTCTCGGAACGCGTTTCGCAGGGGTGCCTAAGGGGCGCGACGGCCAGGCGGGGGTGGTTCTTTCCCTCCTGTGACGGAGGAGTTGAGAGTGCCGTTGAATATGCATGAGAGCTCTGCCTCCTATTCACCGTCCTAAAAACATCTGAGCGACGCGAGTACCGACTGACGCGATGCGACTCGACGCGATGCGACGCGACGCGACGCGACGCGATGGTCCGCGCCATGCCTCGGCTCGCCAATCAATGTCTCCGGCAGACTCGATTCGCGAACCTCTGCCCAACGTCTTCTCCGCGGAAAAAACCCGACAGACGCTTCGCAGAAATATAGCCTGCCTCCCTCGCCTCATAAATCGATCGATCTCCAAAGTGTCTCGAACGGTTCCGCCGGGCCTCCTCCTCCTGCTCCTCCTGCTCCTCCTCCTGCTCTTCGCGAACGTCTCGTTGATCGTTTCGCGTGTCGCGTGCTCGGAACCGTCCACTCCCGACGCGCGATCATTTTTCGGAAGGAAGGGCGAAAGGGAGGAAGGAAAGAAAGAAGCTCGACGACTCGGTTCGATCGTGTTACGCGATTCGATTCGAGCGAGACGCGGATCTCGAGGATGCCCTACCATGCGGTCGATGTCCACGCAATTACGCGAACGCGTGTACGCGGCAGGCTCGATGCATTCAAATGATATTCACCGGAGCGCCGACGCGAACGCTTTCGACAAATTAACGCCGCGTATCGAACGACTATCTGTCGTTGCCGTGTTCACGGACCGTGCACGAGGCCAGTGTCCCGAGCCGTCTTCTGGATCGAACGCGTAATTGACAGTCGCGATTACCTCCGGGACGATTCCCGAGCCGGGACCCGACTTTTCCGCTTCGACTTTCCCGCTCTTTCCGCGATACGCGTACGCATTATCTTCGACTCGAAGAAATCGCGTGAGCTGTCGGTCACCGACTTTCGTCGAATACTGTCTCACCAGGCCGATTCGTTATCGAAGAAATTCGCTGAAATCAATTTGGCTCCGGTATTATTCTCTCTTGTTGCTCCTAGACTGCCGCACGATGGTCCGCCTACTTTTACGCTTCTACGTAATTCGGTGACTCGGTGTACGTTCGTAATCGCGCGACGTACATCGCGTTTAACGATAACCGCGTTCGGATTCGTTACCTTTGCCACGCTGTATTCGACCGTTCGGTACGAAACACCTGTCCTCGCGCGTCGTCGTTTCGACCGTTGCTCCGGTATTTAAAGTCGCGTTACGTGCTGAGATCCTTCGATCGATAGGCGATTCCCCGATTAATCGGATACGGTCTCGTTCGCGAACGATCGGCCCAAAAAACGTTAGAGGGAAACCGAGAATCGACGTAAGAAAGTGTCGGGCCACTGCCGAGACGGGATCAGCAGGACTTTGACTATTAAACGAGAAACTCTCGATCGTAAAGCGTTCTCTGGGAGGGAGAAGGTTCTATCGCCATCTCTCGGTGAGGTTGGGAGGCGCGGTAGCCATTTTGTTTCTGGAGGTGGCCAGAAGGTCGCCGTGGTGTCGCGGCACACCCGCGCATGTCCATTGGTCCCTCCTACGTTGTCCCGTCGTCGTTGTCGTCGCCGTCGGCGTCGTCGGCGTCGTCGATGTCGTCGACGTCATCGTCATCGTAGCGACGGTTCTCTTCTCTTCGCTCTCGTCTCGATGTAGCTACTACGCTCTGTTTCCTTCGCCGCGATTCCATTCCCCGAACTTCCCTCTCAGAGACAAACAGCAACGTCCACCTTCCATTTCGCGTCCCTTGCCGTCGCTCGGCGTCGCTCGCCATGGCTCGTGGTCGTCGAGGCTGAACCCTTCGCGACGACCTCTACCTCCTGTTTCCCTTCTTGCCGGTGCGACAGCTCGTTTCACCTACGCTAGCGATACCGGCTTTTTCCACTTTTCGGTTGCTCCGGTGCTCTCCTCCGGCTCTTCCGAATTCGCCGTCCTCGTTCGCGATCGTTTACTCCCGATTTCTCGACCTTTATCGAACGGTGCATCGTTGCCGAGCGTTCGGCTAGGCGAGGCAACCCGCGGCCGATTCCACGATTCGAGGGAATCGCGGCGCGCGCGGAACCTCATAAATCAGCGCGGGTGGCTTATCGTCTCGCGAACGAACCGTCCATGCCGAGGTTCTCGCGCGCTGCCCAACGGTGACCAGTATCTTCCTGTACTTTTCGTCTTGTTCCTCGGACGATCCTGTCGTCGGTGCCGCGCTGCCGTAAATCAACCGCCTCGTGAGAACCGGCTCGGAACCGGAAACGGTCGAGCAATCGCCTCGGTTGGCCAAGAACGGTGTATTTCGCGGTGCTTATTTTGGCCGGGTCGAGTAGCCGATCGTCCGAAAATTCGCTGGACGTCGAGAGCGAACGGCATTGCCGTTAAACAGCGAATTTTGCTTTCGGAGATTTATACCTTCGAAAAGTATATTCCGATCGCCGGATTTCTGCCTGGCCGGCCAAATATTCGTCTTACCGAATTTCGATGTTCCAACGTTCGGCACGCGAGGTATTCACCGATTTTCCGAATGCAAATTTCTGCAACGAGACGCGTTTCGCCGTCGCGTGCACGAAATTTGACGCGAAACAATGTCCGATCGTTGGCGATATGGACCGGTCCGGTGTTTTAAGAGAATTTCGAATTTCGAATTTCGATCTACCGGAGCATCGCTGTTTAACGACTAGAGGTTTAACGGTACGTTCGTACGGAGAAGCAGCAACGTTTCGAGAACTGGAAATACGTAGTTGCGCCGCGAGCTCTGCCAATCTCTATTCAACTCGCGGCGCGTTGCTGTCATAAATTAGAGAGTCGGGTCACGCGCGACGAACTGGTGTATGGAGCGCAGATATTTACAAGTATTTACAAACCGCGATATCTTTTGATATTGCTGCTCGCCAGACTCGTTGGACGACGATAATTTAATATATCGTCGGATCGATCAGCCACCGCCGCGATTTGTTTCGCGTTACTTTCAACCGCGATACTCGATCCAGCGAATCGGTGTTTTTTCGCGCGATTCGAACCTTCGAACACGAGGATGCTCTCGAAAAAGTTTTGCCGAGAAGCGGTTTCGCTTCTCACGGATTCGGCGTATCGTCTTTACGATGGGTGCCTCGTTGGACCCCGTTTAATCGGATTCTCTATCGACCGGATAGGTACGCGCGGGTTAAATCGATCGGATAGAGTCTTCGACGTACGAAAAAATAACGCGACCGTGGACCAAGGTCGCGTACGATATCGACGTTAAGAACGAACGAATCGCTTAACGCTGCGCGCGTTAACCTACTCGCCGCGTTTACCAAGGTAAGCGAAATCCATTTACGCGATTCTCGACCGCTGCGAGCGATTAAATCGCGAGCGCGCTTTATCGTGAAATTGCTCGAAAGTCGAGACACGCGAACGCGAACAACGACGAAACGTCGAGAGGATTAATCGGACTAAAACTACGCCGAGACACGACATTAACGTAACAATAAATATATTTGGTTTCCGATATTTTATTCGTCGCATCGTCGATACTCGACCAGGAGGAGGTTCGTTCGGAGAACAAAGCTCGTAGATCGGGCGTTGATCGGCGTCGAAGACGATCAGCCGGCAGTTCGTTCGTCCGTTATATCGTGCGGTACAAGTAAGTACGCTCTCAGGCGCGTACGGTCGGGCGTACCGTTCGACCGACGATCGAGAATCAACGGACGACCATCGAATTAATCCCGGTGCTGGAGGAAGGAAACGAGGGGAGACGCAGTACCGGGTCGGTCTGGTTCGCGTGGAACGAACGATCGCGATCGGTGGGAATAAAACGCGGTCGAAGCGAGCATCGCGCATAGTCGGCGACCGCGGCCGATACGCGAGATAAGATTCGAGATAGGAAGGGATGTACACGCTGAGAAATCCGCGGCTCAATCTGACGTTCGATCGCGAACGAACGTGGGAGTCGAGAATCGCGAGCGGCGAACGGCTCTTCGACGATGCCCGCGATCGTAAATTCTCGATCAACGATTCTCGTCGCGACCTGTCGCACGAACGAACGAGAGCGATATCTACGCGATCGCTGTTTCTCTCGACGAATTTAATCGACGCTCGGTTTGCCTCGCCGCCTCGTACGTAACGAAAAACAGGGTAATATCGTAAGTCGTTCGTTCAAAAACAACGAGTTAACGCGGAATAGGAAACGGTCTCTAGCGACACTCTTCGACGAAGCGTCGTGTCATCGACAAACGTTTCTCTCGCGATATTCGCGTTTCTTCGATCGCGGTCTCTGCACGGCGCACGAGCGAGCGAATCGGCTGCAGGGGACGCGCTGGCGGCGATTCCATTTCCCGTCGTCATAGTCGTCGGTTACATCCTGTCGGTCGGCGGAGGGTGCGCGGTCGCGAGGACAACCAGGATGCAACGGAACGCAACGCGAAATAACGAGAGACAACGAGAATGAGGGAGAGAGAGAGAGAGAGAGAGAGAGAGAGAGAGAGAGAGAGAGAGAGAGCGACGAGGAGAAACGAGACACGGGCAACGCGTAGGTACGGGTCAGTCGCGCGTGGTGGTAGAGTCGGCGAGCGTATATAGATCGGAGCCACCGATGCACGGTAGAGTGCTTTCGAGGCGAGTGCAGCAGAGAGACTCGCGGTGCTGCACGGTCTGGTGATTAGCGCCGCCCCCTGGGGACGGGAACCGCCAATCGGCGGATAGCGTCGCGACGCCCGCCGTCGTCGCTTCCTCGCTTCGCCGCGCGGACCCGTCGGGAGTCCCCCTGCAGGTCCGCACAATCGCGGATATAACGGATAGCGTCAGGCAAAGCCACGACAAAAATCAATCACCCGCCGCTTCCTCCTGCGTGCGCTCTCTGTCCCACCCTGCTGCCCTCTCGCCGTGCCCCTTACGCCCCTTATTGCCCTACCGCTCTTTCCCTTTTCTCCCGATTCGCTCTCCCTTTCTCTCCGGCGGTATCGGTGTCGCCGTTCGCTTTTCCGCTCGACGACCTTCCTCGATTTCTGGCCCCGTCGCTCGCTCGCTCGCGAAATCGTTCCGAAACGCCGCCGCAACGTACCGGGTGGAGGCGGAGAACGCAACGGGAACGCACCGGAGTAGGCATTCGCGCGACGAGTTCGATCGCTGGCGATTTTAGGCCGCTAAATTTTTAGGACGTTTTCCCACGTCCTCGCTTGCCCCGTTGAGGCGTCGAGGCGTCGAGGCGCGCGCGATCGATCTTGTCCCCGTCGATCCGCGGCCTCGTGGCACGACCAGCGCCAGCGGGGCCAAGGACAAGATATCTCGTCCGACCCGCTGGACTGACCGACGACCTACCTTGAATTTCATTCACACACGAGGAGGTCGTGTCGAGACGCTTACGCGGAATACGAAACGACGTTCCCATGGATCGGGACGGGACCGTTCCACGTTCCCGAGTACGCTCGAGCCGAGCTACGTGGATACTCGGTACATGCCCGCTTCGCTACCAACGACGCTCGTTTTCCCCTTTCCCGCCGTCCCTGCTTCGCGGCCTATTATCCTCTTATCGCTGTCACCGAAACCATCCACGAGACGATTCCGCTCTTTCGGTCGTTACGGTCGCTCCTCCGGGTATACGCTTTCCGTCGAGTACCCTACCCGAAGCGTGCTCGATTCTTTCCGAAGCCGTCGACGAGCGCGGTACGTCGCGAAACGCGGCCGAACCTTTCGAACAGCCAGTAAAGCAAAAACACCGAAACGCGACGATTTCGTTTTCCGGCGAAAATGCGCTATATTTCCCTTATCGGTGACCTACGGACAAATAATTGCCGTGCTTGCGGCATGTCCGCGAATTTACGCCGCGTTTCAGCGTAATTTCGTTTTTTACCTTCTAACCGACAAATAACGAAATAAGCGAAACGATCCTTTCGTACCGAATTTCGATCGTTTCGATATTTCGTTTCGCGATCTTCTTTTCTCTCGGGTTCTTTGCTTCGAAATTCAGACAGCCGAAGAGAAATAGTCCATGGTTTCGAGGCGGCTTAACGAGCCGTCTTTCCTGCGTTGCGATGATCGCGCGACTAATAGAAAATTAATGTCTTCACGGATGTTCCTCGATACGCCTCGCGGAAGAAATAAAAGCGGAGACTCCGTTATCGAGTTCCTCGAGTTTTTCCGACAGCGCCAATTTCCTGCGAGAGAGAACGAACGTCGCTCGAGAGAAACGACGGACTGACAGACACGGATGAAACGGGCATCGCATCGTATCGTATCGTATCGTATCGAAACGCATCGCATCGCATCGCGTCGCGTCGCGTAGCGTCGCGTCGGGACGGAGAAGACAGAGAGCGCGGAAAGTGCAAGCCGTGACTGAAAACATCCCATGGCGATAACGATCTCCCGGCGATTAATTGGTACGACAGCGGCACACGTTGGCGGTGCGTTAACGGGTATACGGCTGGCGTGCACCGTGCGGTAACCGGCTATATCGCGCGCGATATCTCCTTATGACGCCGGTCGTCGACTTCCTCTCCGCCTTCTCCTCTTCGCTCCGCTCCGCTATTCCTCTCCGATGCTCCCGTTCCGACGCGGACGCGGAGAAGACGGGGAGTCTAGTCGACGCGACGCGACGCGACGCGACGCGTCCTGGGAGCGCCATGCCGCGCCGATAAAGAAGGGATTCGACCGTGGCGCGCTACTTGCCCCGGAACCGCGGTTCCGGCCAAGGTTCGCGGGGAAGCCAGCTGCCGGAAGTTGCCAAGGCAAGGCGCTGCTTGCCGCGAAAGCTCTCCGCCACTCTCTGCCGGAACGAAACGCGAGCGAGCTTGCAGATACCTACTTGCCCTTGCAGGGTTCCTATCCTCGATTCGCCTTCTACCGGACAGAAACTCGCTCTCTTACCGCAGCGATAACGTAGGAATCCTCCTCCTTTATCCTGAGAATCCTCGAGAGCCAGGAACTGATCGTTCTTTTATTGTCGGAGCGCGAAACGCTAACGAGATGCCGTCTTTCGATTTCGATTCGAACACCCGCAACGATCGAGACTATTCGAGCAGAGAAAATGACGCGACTCGCGGCTTCTTAACATCCGAAACGAAGATTTTCCGCGATACGTCGCTACGCGCGTAGTAAATCAGCGTTGTTCGTAGTTTACGCGAGCCAAGTCGGAGAATCAAGTGTCCCGTCCGTGCTCGCTCCTTAATCCGAATCGATGAGCGAAACGTCGCGATAACCGCGCGTCGGAAGCATCGCGAGCGTCGATCGGTTACAGCGAACGTTACGCGTACGAGCGACGAAGCGCAGCTGCAACCGATTCTCGAGTTCTCGGCGATCCTCTGCGATTGGCGTCGTCTCGAGCACGGAGGTCAGCGGCGTTGCTCGTGGCGCGCGTCGAACTTCGTTGGTCCACCTGCTCCCCTTCGCAACCGTTTCACCTGCCCTCGCTCGCGGTACCTCCCTTTCTTTCTCTCTACCGCGATCCGTCCACCGGCCGATTCTTTCCCACCGATTCGGTACCGACAATTACGCGATCTCTCGGATGTTCGCGACGCGCCAGCGATTATTTTATTCGGCAGCTTCGACCGCGGGGACATCTCGGTTCGCGCGCGCGCGCGTCCCGTTAAAACGACCCTAGCCAAGCCGTGCCGTTCCCGTGTATTATCTCGCGGTCGGTACACTCGATTTTACGGCGCTCTCTAACAATCGGCCAATTTTACGATCGCTCCGATACCGAGCGGTCAACCTTCGAACGCTCTCGACGCGAAAACGTTCGCTCTCCGACCGCCATCGATCGTTTTGTCTCTCAGGTCGAGCATACGCGAACTAATTTTACGCTCCTTAACGAGATTCCTCCTTGTTAGAATATCCGGAGACGCGCGATCGAGATCCGACGAAGGTCGTTTCGGAATCCGACGATCGACGACGAACGGCGGACGACGAGAACGTTGGTCGCGCGACGGTCAGCCGCGTTCGTACCGCGACGATCGAGAGGGATTCGAAGACTCGTCGGGTAGGTTCGCGCAGAAAAGAGTTCGGGAACACCTTGCGCGACAGGTGGCATCTCGTTTGCGAGCGTGTAGCGCGTGCAGGCATCGCGTTCGAAGGGCCGGACTCGGTATCGTTCGGCTCGGTGTCCGGCACCGCCGGTAGACGGTATCGCCGGTACTTAAAAATATGTTAGCGACCGGTACATAAGCACCGTGACCTCCGCGATACGATCTAGAAAGAGGCAGGGACCGCAGCCGCGGCGCGCGTCAGATGCTTTCGCGACGCTCGACATGGCCGACGGAAGCGTGGAACGACCGTACCCGTAACCGTCGCGCTCGCTCACCGAATTAGGGGAGCGTTCAGCCGCTCGCCGGAAAAATACCGAAACGAACCTCGATAACGACGCGACGCCGAATCGTCGAACGGGCCGCGCTCTTCGCTTTTCGCTCTTCGCTCTTCGCTCTTCGCTCTTCGCTCTTCGAGAGACCGACGCCGATATTCGAGTTACGCGCGTCGCGTCCAACGATCGCGTCGCTCTAATAATTCATTTTATGGAAATGCCGGTGGAAAACGTGGACGCCGGTAACGGGAAGCGCCGCCTGGGACAGCATATTTTCCCCGAAATTTAGCGTGGCCGATTTCGAGCCAATAAATCAAACTGACCGGTCGGGGATGAGTCCAGCCGCATCTCCATATCGAGATTCTTTAGCATATAGAGTGCGGCTTGCGTAACAACCCCTCGGACCTCTTGCGAGCGGAGCTTCTCCGAGAGGAAGGAACCTCCGCGAGCGGCGTCGCCCTCTCTTACGTTCCCGGATATCGCCCTTCGTTTCTGTCGGACGTCGGAGGATGCCGACGGACGGTCCACCGACGGAGGCGGCTCGTTGTTTTACGAGCTGTCCCGAGTCGGGGGTCGCTGCGCGACTCGACCGGCCGGTTGACCGAATAAAAATTACGGAATATGTTGCATATAAAGTAAGTGAAAAACAGACCGGGATGATGAATTACCGCTGGAGCTTGCCAGGGGTAGCGAGGGTGGCGAAGATAAAGGCCAACGCCATCGATCACTTCGGCCCCTGGCCAGCTACGGCGCGACCTCTTTTCTCCTCCGTTCGACCTTCCTCCGAGTCTAGCGTCCTACGCGTTTCTCCTTTACGCGATCGCGTGGTCCCACGACGTCGCGAGGATCGCCGTCCGAGAGGCGCGAAGCGTCGAGATAATCCGACGGTTAGGCAGGAGAGGTCCAAGAAGAAGCTCCGGGAAGACGACGAGGGAACGACCAAGTCGAGCGGAAAGGGTGGACGACGAAAGACGGAAGCGAGAACGGAGCAAACAGGGAGGTAGGTAAGCAGGCTCGAAGAGACGCTTTCGAGGCTCGAAATCTGCATTTCAGCCTCCTATCGTCGCGCTGCTGCCGTCTCTCGGCGACCCTCCCCTATCCGGAGAGCTTTCGAACGGCTCGCAAACACTCCGAGTCGCGGGAAAAGCTTAGCAGCTTGTGTGCGTACGCGTCACAGACCGGCTGCTACGTAGATCATCCGAACCTCTCCGACTGTTAGCCTATTTTTTCTTCGAGTCGAGAATCGACTCGATCGCGATTACTCGAGATACGATCGTTCGCGAACGAACTCCTTCGCGAGTTCCTGCATAAGATCGAGGCACGACAAGAGTTTCTTCCCGCGAAAACGATCGGCATCGACGACGTAACGTCGCGGTCTTTTCTCTCGAAAAAAATATCGATCTGTTACCGAAGAGAGCTAGTTTGGACGAGCGATAAACCGGCGGCGGCGACGGCGGTGATAGCGATGGCGCGATGAAAAATCGCTTTCCGCGCTCGAACCAACCGGAAGGAGGGCGCAAGAAGAAGAGACGAAGACGACGGGTAATTAATCCGCGGTTTTTCCTCGTCTAATTAGTTGGATTTATTCCGTTGGTTCCCCTTATCCAGCGGTCCTCCTGTTCTTTCCGCGGTCGTCAGTCTCCAGCCGGTGGCTCGACCGGTCGGTCTTTCCGCTCTTTTCGCTCGCTCCGACTCGCTCCCGCTCAACTTGGACGGGGCTGATGTATGGAAATATATGCGGGGAGACGGAGGCTCGCATTTTTCCAGCCACGCTGCCTTCGTTTCCACCCCAACCACCCCCGTAGCTACATCGGCCTCCGGTTCTGCCATCACCGCCAACACCAACCAGCCCCCTTTCTACGAAGCTCACCGTTTCTTTCGGCTCGTGGCAGCCGCGCCATCCCTTAATCGCGCGTATACTCGTTAAATTCGTGTCGGACCAGTGTTCTTCGCGACCGTTCTTGGTATCTGCGCGAGATCCAGTCGGGTACGTGCTTAAAAGGACCAGGTCAGGTCGAATCGCGAGCGTCGTCGACTTCCGATTCGTTTCACCCGAAGATCGTCGTTATCGCGCACGCCGATAGACGCGGCGCTATTTTTACGTTCCACGAACTCGATCGCGTTCTCGCGCCGAGCTTTCCCTTTTACTAATCGTTCGTAAGTATTCGCAATTTACGACAACGTTTCGCGTAATTACCGATCGACCGCGCGATCCATTAATTTCGATCGCCTTTGTCTCCGAAGCATGCACGTACTACCGTTCTACGTTTCTCGGATATTCGAAAATTGTTTCGGCGTAATTTCGCGTTTCCGTTTCACGAATTTCGTCTAGTTGGTCGTTCGAAGAGAGGATTCGAGGAGGCAACCACTTTGATCCCTCCGAGAACAAACGATACGCGTTCGCGTTCGCCTTCGCGTTCTTCGAAACGATCATTTTCGATTTTCTGTGTCGCTCTCTCGTTTCTCTTTGAACGTACTTTTTACCGTTCGAATAATCCACCTTTGTCGGGTCCACCGCCTGCTTATAAGGTCAGAGGCTCGCGACAGATTCTCGAAGCAGCCCCCATTGTTTTCTGCGTTCTCGATTCGTGTTCCGCTGGAACCGCTCACCATCGAACCTACCCTCTTTTTATTCCTTTCTTCTTCTTCTCTGTCGCGCCGCGTGTTTACGGAATTCGCACGAACCGACGAACCAACGATCGAATACACGAACTCGCCTCGTATTACCGTCGTATTACAATTTCCCGCATCATCGAATCACCGTTTCGCGAGACGCCTATAAATTCTTCGTTTTGTTCGGAATATTTATGCTCGCCGGGCTCGCGGTATAAACCAGCGAATTTTTGCCCTCCCGTTTTGTAATAATTAGCGGAGCCGATGCAACAGCGATCGCTGCTTTACATCGTTACGTGACCGAATTAATTTTTCATCCCGATCCCGTCGAGTTTTAATTAAACGCCGCGCCCGCTTTCGGATAAACGGGGCTGCCGCGCGAGACGCGATGACGCGGCGTTTCGTTCGAATAATGAGAGCTCGAGTACGTTTCCAGCAGCGATTTCGATCAGGAACGAACGAAACGAAACGATCCGACCCGACCCGGGGACGCGTGACAAAATATTAAATACGACTCGCGTGCACCGATATTCCGCTCGAGAAAAATCTTCTTTTTCCGATAGCGACAAAGTTAATTGAATGCCAGTCGAAAGAACGCTTCTTTTTACCTAGGAAATTCTGTAGAACCCGGGCCAACGGGCAAATTTTGGAATCTTTTATGCGTTCAGCGACAGCTTCGCCACCGACGGGCATTCACCACGAATTTTTCATTCGTCCGAAAATGATCTCTTTATTTATCGGAAAAGTATTTTCTCGAACGTCGTTACGTCCGTTCGCGTATCTGCCGCTAAAACCGCGCAACGTTCGTTACAAACTTTATCTTACGTTCGAGATACATACATAAGTACATACATATAAGTACGTACATGCATACAATGGAACGCGAAATAAATAAACGAACTGACAGCGAACCTGGCAGGTGCGACATCTAAAAAATACAATTGACTCGTTAGCGCTAATTTCCCGTAGTTTATAGTTTATGCTCGGGGTTCCGTAACCGTATTAAGGTTAGACGTACATTCGACAAGAGGGAGATCAGATAGGGATTTTCTCTGGCCGATTCCTCGCGCTATGTATTCATCGAGTAAACTAACCGGCAAAATAAAACAGTCGCAACGCCAAATCCTAAACATCTTACTAGCAAAGGTATTCGTGTAATAGATAGAACGAGATAAGACGAAGCGGCATGAATAATGCATCGCGTCGCTATGCGCGATAATTGCCGTGCTTCATTAAAACCAGATCAGTCATTGTCGAAGCGGGAGAACACTCGAGTCGAAAACTCGCCACGCACAACAACAACAACAACAACAACAACAACAACAACAAGAACAAGAACAAGAACAAGAACAAGAACAAGAACAACAACAACAACAACAACAACAACAACAAGATTTCGTTTATCGAACGTCGACCGTTCCGGCCGAATGCGATCCTTCTCTTTCCTTCGCGTTCGATTTAATTTTAACTGCTAAGAACAATTTTCGTCCGATACGTCGATTACTCCCGATAACGATCGTTCGAGATACGAACGATCGCGTACCACGGACAATAATTATCTCCGATCCGTCGAACGGATTATTTTGTTAGGAAACGCGCAAAGAAAATGTGTTCCGGTTCCAAATACCTCTATCGCTTTACCGATAACAGAGACGCGTTCGAACGAGCGGACAAACGCGACGAACGATAAATCCTCGTATCCTCTACAATAATACCAGCGAGTCGGAAGAGAATGGCATTCACCTTACATTTTAATCAAGGAAATAATCGTTTCCTGGAGAACGCCGCAATCGTCGCAAGAACAGAAGCAATTTTGATTTTCACCGTTTAAAAAGTAGATTCGAGAAATCTCCGCGCGAACTTTGACGCGCTCTAGCTGCGCTGTTTCGACACTGCGCGCGCGCGACGATCCACGAACCGCGGTGATATCGTAGGAAATGATCGATCGACCAATCGCAAAATATACCGGTACTCTGTCGTCTTTCCGACAAGTACGAACTTTTCGAATAATTAACCGCGTAGATCGTACACCCTCGTGATTCGACAGTGAAGAATGCGCGTTCGTTCTAACCCCTATCGCGATTTTGATGAAACGCGAACGATTCTGCCGGGACGGTAAACGCGTTTCATTGATCTCGATTACGCGAACAAAAGGAAGAAGGCGAAGGTGAAGAAGAAGCAGTTACGGGCAAGTACATAATGCGCGAATGGAAAAGAGTAAAAATGCGAAAAGGAAAGAGTAGAGAGAGGAACAGTAAAGTGTAATAGGATCGCGTGGCAAGGTGCGGAGAAGGCGACGCGACGCGACGCGACGCGAGGCGACGTAGGTATGCCGGTGTGCACCGCGTTGCGCCACGGTAATGCCCAGCCACGTAGCTAGCAAAGTAGCAGGTACGTAATGGGTAGCAGCGAGTAGGTGGCAAGGCTGCGTGACGAGGCGATTGCGAACCGTGACTAAAATATTTAAAAATATGTATCTTTCTGGCCGGACTACCGTCCAGTTCCAGTTCCAGTTCCAGTCCCGGACTTTAGTCGGAGACCACCGCATGCCGCTTCCTCGCCCTCAGCCCCTTGCCACGCTGTATTTATTTCGCGTTTCCTTCCTGCCGCGGGGCTGCCCTCACCGACACGCCACCACCACCGCCGCCGCCGCCGCCGCCGTTTCTACTTTTATAAACTCTTCGTCGCTAAACCTAGTACCTGCCGGCCTGATTTTACTCGAGGATCGAATACCTGCTCGATTACGGGCGCTTCCCTCGTCGATTACGAATCGATTTCGCGGTCGTCGATCGACGTTTCTCGTTTCGAAGTCGCCTAGCGCTCGACATTCTTTTCTCCCGTTCGATTCTTCCGCTTAGCTAGAAAAATAGCGTCTCTGGGATATATTTTATACCGATACGATAGACAACGAGAATCGTGCTCCGTGAACCGTTATCTCGGTGAAGAGCGTTGCTCGATCGACGAAACTCCCGGCGTTGGTTAGATACGTACGTTGGGTTAGACGGTCTCGCGACAGGTGAGCGGGAACAACTGCAGAGGTCCGAGCTCTCGCCGGTCGGCGTCGGCCGTCAGTCGTACGGTTCACGATACAGGATGACCCGACCGAGCCTCGCAGCCGGGTGCGAAATGCCGGCAAACGGTCGTGGCTGGCTCCGCGCGATGCATATTCATGATTCGTTTTTTTTTTCTGATCGGCCATCGCGGGAAAGAGGAAGCGAGTTTCTGTTGGCCGCAACGAGTCGTCGCGCGTTAAGGACAACCCGCAGGGCACCGAGACGCGACAGGGCGCATACTAATTGTCCGCCACGCCGATTTTACGCGTTTCCGACTCGACCCTGATCCCTTGCTTCCTTCGTGCCACTTCGATAACGACCGTACCTCGACGATTCGTTAATAACTCTAACCATTGTCCCCCGAAATACCTCGGAATACGAAAGTTTGCTCGAAAATAACTTTAATTCTTTAAAATTTCGCTACAGTCGGTAGCGGGAACGTAACGTTTTCGCGAAGCGTTCCTATTCCGTTCGAAAGGTCTCGATCGGCGGATACATAGTACGAGCGATGCCTCACGTTCGAATACGAACGTAGAAATTATTTTCGTCGATATCGAGGGTCGATTTAAAGTAATCGACAGCGTCGAAATGTGGAGCGATGTTTCGTCGCGAAAATAAATTTCGCTACGCGCGACGTAGCGAGAGCGAGACAGCCCGTCCACGGAGATACAGCGGTACACGGTGTTATTATCGCGGCGGTGCAATTAAAGAAGGAAGCCTCGGGAATTAGCGGGTGGCGGACGTAGGTAAGTATAGAGTGTATACATAGAGCCGGCCGTGGTAGAAACGTGTCCGTGCCGTGACTGGCGTGGCACCACGCTGCCGACCACGCCGTGCTTCTACGACAATCAGGAGGGATGCCTCGTAGAGTTTACGTTGCCAGGGGGAGGGAAAGCCGAGAAACGAGCCTCCTGAATATGCATAGGCCAAACGGAACGGGACGACGACGAGATAAGGGCCGACTTATTTTTCCTGTCTTTAATTTCCTTCCATCCTTATTTTATTTTCCCGCTAACCGCTACCGGAGACGGTCCAGCTTGTTTCGTTCTCGTCTCTCCTACCTGTTCTGGATCGCTACTCTCGCGTTTTCTCGCCGTTCTTCGCACCGTTCTTCGCCGGTCCGTATCCCGAACCAGTGTTTCTGCTTGCGCTCGTGCTTTCCCTCGTGCTCGCGTCTTACCTACGGAAGACGAGACCGTTCCTCGTATCGGTATATGGCTTTTCGGGTAATCGGGTCTCGCTGTACCGGCGCCTACCTTCGGTCGAGGCTATCGGTACGACGAACGACGAACGGCTTCGAAGTACGACGCACGATTCGAAGAGAAGCGCTTTCGAATCGAACTCGGAGCCCGGTAACTTACGTAAAGTCGGACACACGAAGTTCGCGGTGCCTTGACCCGATCGGACGGGAGGATCACGCTCGACGACCAGCGCGAATTTAACATGCGAGCCGCGTGCGTTTTAACGGAATAAGGTCAGAAGCGGGCGACGCTCCTGTTCGAAGAGGTCGCGTATGGGTATCGGCGTTGCCGAACACCGCCGGCCCCCGATATGCCTCTCGGTTATGGAACGAACAAACGGAACGGCTCTGCATTGTTCGCCACAGCCGCGTCTTATCGCATTCTTGTGACGCGCGTGACGCCTACTTCGGAGGCAGCACCGCTCGGGACGCGGCGCGGCGCGGCGCGGCACGGCGCGGCGGACCCTTCGTCGAGAATACGCACCGAAAATTTTGCCGAGTTTCGCCGAGCAACGATAGCGACGCGAAACGATCGACGGACGGAACCACTTCGATTCGGTTCAACTCGAAACGATTTCACGTTTCGCCGCCGGAGACGAGAAACGTCGGATTAGTTTCGCGCGTCCGAAATGGTAAAAACGTCTCGGAGATGGCAACCGATAGCCGGGTTAGATCCGTCTAGCGCGCCTAACTTTACCTGTCCCGGACCACTTTGACCCTGGTCGATCGGGCTCGGTAACGAGGCTGGCGCCTAACGGGATCGCGTTTCCACCACGGCCAGCGAAACTCTCGGCTACCACCGAGCCGTCTCCCGATGCTTCCACGAAAACCAACTCATCGGTACCGAGCATCGTACGCGACAGTTTCTCCCGTTTTCGATCGAATTTCGTCGATTCGATCCACTGTTGGTTCCGTAAGGAACGCGCGAACGTCGTTTTCCGAATCTTTTCGCTTCCGAGTCCACCGAGCGGGTGGCCCGACCATCGAGGCGACCGGCCCGGGTCGCGCGATATCACCGAATCTTTTGCTATCGTAACGGCGATTTTTCGGTAGTTATCGCGGCCAAAGGGTCGAAGCAGTCGACCGTTCGACGAGGTCGAAAAAAAAAGGCGCGCGCGTCGAACGTCGATACCGTTAGGCGTCAACTTCGGCCAGGTAAACGGTAAACGCGCGTACGAAGTAAGCGACGATAAACGAACGGTGAAGTCGGACGAACGGCGAGCGCGTATCGATGTTTATCGGCTCGATTAGCGAACGAGCAGGTACCGTGGCTGTCGCGGCGGTCGAACAAAACAGATGGAAGACGGAAAGATGGGCGCGGCGCGCGACATTCCTCCTCGAAGAGCTTCGATGGCATTGTTCCATCGCGTCGCACCTCGATCACGCCTCTGTCACGTGGCCCACAATTCACGGGACGTGACTTCGAGGTCCTGTTCGAGTATCTACCGAACGACCGTCACACTTACCACGTAACTACCTCCTTGGACAGCTATCGTTTCTTTTCAGGCGCGCTCTCTATGCGGGCAATCGCGAAACGGTCTCTCGGTTCTTTCGGAACGATTCGCCGCGTTTCACTATCGAGGACTCGGCCTCGAGGTCCTCGACGAAACCTCGAGGCTCTTTTCGCTTCGGCTATTTTCCCGAGCGCGTCCTCCGACGACGGTTCGCGATGAACGATCGCGGAACGATCGCGGAACGATCGCGGTACGATCGGACGGGGAGCGATATAGCGTCGATTCGTTCGTTGGCTCACCTGCCGCTCGTAACGAGCCTTATCGCTAATTAATCCGTACAGGAACGGCGTGACGGCTCTCGTGTCGTCCGTTGCCTCGCTTTTCCCTCCCGTTGCTCGCTTCGCCATCGTTTCTCCCTATTACGGTTATACTTCCTGAACTCGTCACCCTACTACCATCCACGGCACGGCGAGGACTCCTTATGCGCGTGCAGGAATCGCGCGACGCACACTCGCGCGTTTCTCCTTCCAAAACGAGGGGATAACACGAGACCCTCCGAACGAACCAACTAGTCATCCTCCATCTTGCGATAAATCTTTTCGCGTTCGTCTATGGCGACTCTCCCCGATTCCAGCCGATTTAATGAACTGCGACCAACAGAAACGACGAGCCGTTTCGTGGAAACGGTCCGACTCGAGAACTCAGGAGGGAACCGGTCGATCGGAAACGGTCGCTGTACGAGCTTTCGAACTTTCTTCCCTAGTTCGCGAACGAGGTAGTCGGTAGATCGTTTCTCGAAAATTTGTCGATTATGGCTCGTAATCGGGCCTCGTAAACGGGTTAGGCGATCGTCGAGTTACCCTCGACCCGATACCGAAAATTGAACGATTCGATCGCGTAGACGCGTCACCGAGAACGGCCAGAGCCGTTCGGCGACCCAACGATTACGCAACGCTCCCGGAGGACACGACGAAATTCTCGTCCGTTTCGGTCGAATTACGTAAAGAAGCTTTCCGTGGGACACGAAATACCGAGAGGCAGTCGGTACGAGTTCGCGCGACAGCCTCCTCCTCTCCGGATCGCGGGCTACGCGTCCGATAACGCAGCCGGCGACATTTACAATAATGTATTCAGTCAATGTGTCAAGAGAAGCGATCGTTGTTTCAGCTATCCGCAACGTTGTTAAGCCACTTAAGCCCTCGGCTACGCGACAGCTGGCATAGGTCAGTATCATTATCTCGCGAGGAACGAGAGTGAAACGACGAATCGATAGACGGACGTACGGGACATTAATAAACATGAAGAGACGAGCGGACCGCGCGAGGGCCCCTTTCCTCGTTCCCCCGTTCACCACCCGTTCACCACCCGTTCACCACCCGTTCACCATCCGTTCCCTCGTTTACCCGTTACCCGTTACCCGTTTCATCCTGGCAGCTTCCTCGCGCGCGTCTCGCTCTCTTCTCTCCGATCGTTCGCGTCTTTCGCTCGAGTCGCGAGTCGCTTGCCCGCCGCGGACCGTTCGCCCGTACCGAACCAAAAGTTCGGGCAATCGCGAGCCGAGCGTCTGCCGAAAAACTGTTTAAAAGACGTTAAGAGAAACGTACGTTGCGGCCGATATCGCGAACGCGCGGGAAAAAACGCTTAAATAGTTGCCGTCCCGGCGAAACCCGCCAAGGGATCGAATCCGAAGCGTTTTTAAATCGACCTACACGCGTTACCTCGAACAGCTGTTTTAGCGTGAGCGGCCGAGTCGATCGCTAGCCTCGATCGAGCTGTACGCGTTAGCTCGTAACGCGGCAAAGAAAGGGAGAAAAACGAAGAGAGAGGGAGAGAGCGAGCGCGAGTATCCGGCGAAACGAAGACAAAGGGGGATAGAACACCCACCTATCGGTATGGGCGCGCGAGGAGCCGGCAACTTGTTAATTATTAATCAGCATGTTTAATTCATATTGCGCGCGCCAGCTGTTTGTTTCCTTGATGCGAGCCAAGGTCTTGTACTTACTCCACCGCTTAAACGTTACCGCAGGTACAAGCATCGCGCTCCCGATGCTTAGGAATTCCCTCTTTCTCCGTGCCGCTGCCCCTGCTCCCACCGTCCACCCGATTCCCTATCGGCTCATTCTGCCCCTTTTTATTTTTCTCTCTTCGCGTTTCTTTCTCCGTAGCGTCTCCCACGCCCGGCTCTCTAGCGTGCGCGTATCCGCCGCTTAATGTACGCGCGTTGCCGACTCGCGCTTCGCAAGGTCGTCTCGTCTCCGTAGCGAGTTTACGATCGTCGACGGTTCGCCGTCCGATCGAGTAAATCGGATCGAGAGACCGAGCGTGGACGAACGCGACTGCCGACCCCTCGATATCTCGTCCCGAATCGTTATTACGCGCGGTAACGGAACCTCGAAGCGAGAAGCGTGGCCCAGCTTCGGCTTCGCGAAACAAAACCCCCGGTTATAGCTCGAGGAGATGCTCGCGTCGTTTACTCGGTCCGCGTCGCTAGGAGGGTGGACGAAGCGCCGTTCGCGTCAGCCACGGGGTGTTTATGGGTTTATTATGCGAGCCGCTCGAGAAGACCGCTCGCCTCCATACGTTCGCGAAACGAGGACGCGGATAAGTCTCGTTCGGTGGTAGAGCGCGAACACTGACGGATCGAACGGGCGAAACTCTGCGAGCCCGGACCGTGCAGGGCGCACGCGGGACCATAAAAAAATAGCCGTCGAGTGAAAATAAATCTAACCTCGGGTCGACCGAGCCTCGGCTCTCCCTTAACGCGGAGTAATAGAAACGAATGGCCGACGCCGAGGGTCGGAGGGATCGCAAATGGACGCGCGGTACCGGAATATTTTCTTACGCAACCGCGAACCTTCGGTAACGCGTCGCCGCTTATTTTCCTCGTTTTTCGTTTTCTCCGGACGTTACGTAAGTTCATCGCACAGTTAATCGTCGATATCGCGCTGGACGCCGTTCCCGACAAAACGATGCAACTTGTACGTATCACGGTATCGCGCGTAACGCGAACGGAGCGTCTTCGCTCTCAACCTAACCTCGACACCCCGCGCAACCCCCCGCACCGTGCCACACCGCAACACGATTAACCACGGTAGCAGGGGCAAAGAAGGAAAACGTTATCGAAGGATCCGTCGGTAGCGAACGTAGACGCCGCGGTGGAGAAGAAAGATGAACGCGAGCGAGGGGGAGAAAAACGTAGGACGAGAAACTGGTCGTGATCGAGAGGAAGAAGAGGCTAGGTCGGAACGGGTCTGAAAAGACGAGGGAAGAGAAAAGCGGCAGCGGGTTTACCGCACCGCTACCACCCTTAGCACGGTCTGAGTTCATTGCGCGAGTCATCAGTATCCATAAGCGATGAGTTACCCCTCGCGGCCCTCTTCCTGTACCACCGATGGAACGATGGAAGAACGGACCGAGCGACAGGGAGGTAAACTAACGGAAAGAAGAAAGACGGCTAGAGGGCCAGAAGGGTAAGAGGCGAACGGTCCATGAGACGAGCAGACGCAGGGAGCAAGGGGTACGGTGTACCAGCCACCTGGTTCGGTTGTTCGAACCACTCCACCTCCGGCGTTCCTCCGTCGCTGGTCCAGGATGCTGCAGCGAACGACGCTGGCTGGTTGACGACGTACACGGGAGGAGGACGAAGGCCGAGGACGAACGGCGCTGTCGGCTGGATGGGCAGAGACGGGTGTACGGGTGGGTGGTTGATTTTCTTAGGTCAACGTATAATGAAGCCACCACGGAAGAGACGGTACAGAGAGAGAGAGAGAGAGAGAGAGAGAGAGGTAGATCGAGAAAGAGAGAAAGAGAGCGAATAGAGCACGGACAGCCAACGTCCTAGACCAATCCCCGGGCTTCGCAGCGAACACCCCGTCGCGGGGGCGAGCCAACCGGCGCGGTGCGGCGAGGCGGTTCCGCTTCCAGAAGGAGCCTTCCGGAAGAAACCTTCCGGACGAAGCCGCTCTCCGTTCGTTTTCCCGTCGTCTCGCCCGGCCGTTCTATCCATGTTCCCCGAGCGCTGCCGAACCCGTTATCGACGGACTCTCGCGCGCTCGACGATCGGATCGAGCCGACTCCGATTCTGGACGCGTGGTCCATTTGAATTTTCCGTGGAAGCGCGCCGCAACTTCCCGAGAGTCTTTACGAGACTCGAACGAGTCTGGCCAGTTCCGAATCGAAGAATCGCGGGGGTCGCAGCGGAACGAGAGTGGCAGGTCGAAGGTCCTTGTTCTCGGAAGCAAACGGGGCGAGATGGAAAAATTGCCTCGATGTAAAAACATGAGAATCGCTTCTCCGACGTCCACACTCGATAAAACGAGCCCCGAGACCACCCTAGAGAGATACGCGATCCAGCGAACCGCACGAAAGAAGAACACTCGAGCGAACGCGTTTACCACGAAGAAGCGGACGCGTACAAACGGGGTCCGATCGGTCGGTCGGTCGGTCGGTCGGTCGTTGCTTCCTTCTCGCGGAAAACTCGACGAAAGAGAGAGAAAGCGTATCTCGTCGCCGTACCACCCTGATCAAGTCGATTCGAGTCGAGTCGAGTCGAACGGAACTGGCCAGAGCGAAGCGAAGTCGAGTGGTCAGCTATCGAAACCTCCTACTACCCTGGACCGTTTCCACCCCCGGGGGACTGGCTTCGTCGACCAATAATAAAAAATATACGATCCGTTTGCTAACACCGACGCAACGGACCGACACACCGACGAGCCTCCGCTCGACCGAATTATACTTCGAGGCTGCTTCTAAGCGATCGCATTTCCACATAGACGAGCTGCTCCGATACGATATGAAAGACTGGTCGGTGGCGTTATTGCCGCGCGACGGGGCCAGGGGGCCGCAGGAAAAAAAGAGCAGACCATCGCTCGCCACGGGGTGCCTCCGCGACCGAAACCGTCCCTATTATCGAGCCAGATACTTTTCCGATTCTTTATGACCGCTACCCTCCCGGCAAGCTCGCGAAAAAAGAGGATACTTTGCGACGAATGGTCGATCGCTCGACCAAATTCACGATACCGCTCCTCCTTCCGCGCGTCTCTTTATATATTATATTTTCCGTCCGAATCGATCGTTAGCGACGACCTTCGGCTTCGCCGCGTCCAGATATTTCTAGCATTTTCTCGAGCATCATCGGGCAGCCGGTTCCGTGACGGTTCCGGGGCGGGAAAGGCGGCAAGAATAATTGCGAGACGGCTATCGTCTATAGAGCGACTCCCCTCGTACGGCGAACATCGCGAGTTAACGAAAGAAAGATGATCCATTCGTCATAATACAAAAATGGCCGTGACAGCGTTATCTGTGGCCATTTCCTGCAGCCTCGGCTCCGCGGCATCTCGTAGCGGCGGCTCCCTGGTCTCTCGCTTGTCGCTATACCGGAGGTAATGATCATTACCAGGGCTTTCTTCGATCCCCCTCGGAGAGAACGCGTATAGGTAGAGGTATAACGGCCAGCCGGAGAGAAAGAGGAAGAAAAAGGTGGAGAGTCGACGAGGGAAAGGTAGAAGGGCAAGGGATGGCGGCGAGAGAGGGTCGAAGAAAAGCGAATATAGACTGGATCGTGTTCTCTCGCTTCCCCGTAGTCGCGGCATCGGCCATGGCTGGGACAAGATGGCCGCTTGGGCCAGGTCGGGTTTATGCCTCGTAATAAATGGTAATTTAAAACAGCGAGAACTAACAATTTCTTTCTTTATTTCTTCCCCCGATGCGCGGAGCGAGCTCGAGGACGGTCGGCCACCCACGCGCGGCCGAGCCCTCGAGCACCGGGCTAAGAGACACCGCTAAGAGGCGAAACGCGCGTACGAGGAGGGTAGTTTTCTTCGGAAGGTGGTAAACGGAGAAAGCGGGTGAGGGCGCGCGAGAAGGGGACGGACCAGCGGAGCGGATACGAGAACCGTCAGCCAACCGTTCGGCCCACCCACCACCCACCAGTCACCCGACCGACCCACCTAATATAAAGAGATATGTGCCGCGGAATAGCATTACCATTACGAGATATAGTTTAGCGAAGCCTCCGGATGAAACGAGATACCGCGGCTGAATCATGCATGAACCAAAGGCGCGATTCGCCACCTTCTTGTACGGGTTGCCCTTCTTTCTCGCCGCAGTTACGCGACCGGTCATCCGGCTGGGCCAACTTTCCACAATCTTCCATCGTCATCCACCCCGTCAGTCTCCGCTTTCGCCGATTCTTCTTACCTCTGCCCCACCTTCTTTCTCTCCTTTCCCCTTCTATCCTTTTCCCGCTTTATTTTTCACCGAGAGACACCCCCCCCCACACACACACACACACAACCACCCCCCTAGCCCCTGTCATATTTCGTCCCGCGACTCCGCTCGTGATTGCAATCTCTTTTTGTCGTCGGCCCTCCTCGTCTCTTTTTTCTCGCAGGCTCGATGAGAAAAGTGAATATGCCACGATATTCAAATGGCAGCCGTGCGACACTTTATTAAACGCGCTATTTGCATCGACGACACCCCTTCGTTGCCTGCCGTCCCCGCCTCGATAGACTGTTCCTTTCTCCTTTTACCATTTTTTTTTTCTCTTTTTCTTCTCTTTTTTTCTTTTTTCTTTTTCATCGAGGGTGCCGATCCAACTATCCTCGAGAGCGTCGATTCAAAAAATCGTCGAGAACGTCGGCCGACGTTGCTTTTCAGGTATTTCCGTTCTCGACTCGCGAACGGAGCCGATGTCTCGAAATCGGCTCGCGCTTTCCTCCGATCTCGTTCCGTCGCGATGAAAAATTAAATCTGTCGCGATATTGGCCGAGAGCGTTCTTGTCGAAACACCGGTTTCGGGAGGCAAGCGTGCACGCATTATGCTAATTCGTCTTTTAATCTCGCGTCGTACCACCGACGCTGCACCCTCTTTCGACCGAGCGAGGCCGTGTCGCTGCCACCACGGATTACGATCCGCGGAGATCGCGTGCCATTTACTCGTCGAGAATTCGCCGGTAAGTTAGCCACGTTTTTTCAACCACGGACGATAGATAATCTTTCGTGGAGCGAAATTCGCTGATCGATCGACGAACGAGCGGCTGTTCCGAGACCGAAACTGGTTGCCGATTTTGCGCGTATCAGCAAATTTATTATCCCTCTGTCAGATTATTCATCTAAAAACAACGAAATCGACCACGATCGCTAAAACGTTACTCGACCAATAACGTCCCGTTCGCGCGAATTATCGCGCGAAACCGTATTACTTTTATCGTACCCGTTGCGCGATCTTTTGGTCGAATAGACCATATCGTTATCGATACGATGCTCGGGCGTAGTCCACGAACGCTCGTCGCGATTTACGCGTAATCCGATTCGTGGATAGAATTCGATCGAAGAATTCGTTCTCCGAAATTGGTCGTTTCGAGGAGATCTGTCCGAAGCGCGAGTATTTCCGAGGAGGACGCGTACGCGGTCGCGCTCGTACCACCGAAAAGGGTGGAAAGCACGGCGAGAGTCGAAGAAAAGAATCCCGAATCAGGAACGAAACGAAGTAGGCGGGAAAAGCGGGTGGCGGTTGTGGTGGTGGTCGGAAGGGGAGCAGTGGGAGCACTTATGCATTTATGCATTCATATTTCCGTGCTCTTTGCTCTCCGGACGAACCGTAAGAACTAGTCCACGCCGTCTTGTACGGTGAACTCCGATGCGACGACGATGAGGACAACCGACGACGACGACGACGGTACCGTGCGGCAGCGTGCAAAGTAGAACGAAGAGAACCGGCTGGCAGCGCATGGAGGGAAAAGAGGCGGTGGGCGTAAAGTTGCTTCGGAATAATAACGCGGACAGCTCGTGCCTGCTCGAGGAAAAAATCTGAATACATGAAACGTAATGACGAGACGACGAGCGAGCGTGTACCCCTCTTTCGACTTCGACGGCGACGGCGTTGCAGCCGTTCCGAGGGGGCGTTCGCGCCGTTTCCAAATAGAATTTCGGCCCTCCGAACTCCGGGCCCGAAATTACACCAAAAATCGTCTCTCCTCTTCGCAACAAACCTCCGAACCGAAAGTCTCTTTGAAATCGGGTAACCGATTAACGAGAGACGATCAGAGCGATACAAGTAGCGTGCGAACGCGCGAACATGGATAATCGAAATAAATGAAGAATGGTTGTACGGATGAAAGAAAGGAAGGAAGGAAGGAAGGAAGGAAGGAAGGAAGGAAGGAAGGAAGGAAGGAAGGAAGGAAGGAAGGAAGGAAGGAAGGAAGGAAGGAAGGAAGGAAGGAAGGAAGGAAGGAAGGAAGGAAGGAAGGAAGGAAGGAAGGAAGGAAGGAAGGAAGGAAGGAAGGAAGGAAGGAAGGAAGGAAGGAAGGAAGGAAGGAAGGTAGGAAGGAAGGAAGGAAGGAAGGAAGAAAGGAAGAAAGGAAGGAAGAAGGAAGAAGGAAGAAGGAAGGAAGGAAGGAAGGAAGGAAGGAAGGGCGCCGTCGTAGCCCGGGTACCCATGGCTCCGCCTATCGGCGCGCCGCCTCGCGGTGGTGAATACATTTAGCCTGGTTAGTTTACAAATGAATACAGCGATTGAAGCAACTTATAATATCAATGTACCTCAGGCCGTCTCGCTCGCACGGCGTGCGCCACCCTTTGCGGGCATCTCGCTTTCACCCACTCTCTCGCGGGGTTCCATACAGAATGGCCATATTAACTTGATAATTAGCTCGGTTATACGACTTGCAGATGAGGAAAGACTCGGGACGGACGTCGGCTACCCCTACCAAGAGTGGTGCCAGTGTTCCTTGCTCTGCTCCCTATGCTATGCTCGACTCGGCCCGGCTCCTCGTCGCTCGTCGGATGGATATAGAACCCTTAGTTCGTATTCCTCTCCCTGTCTGCCAGGAACCCCGGTGAGCTCTGTCTGGCCGTCTAGCTGCCGCACCGCCGTTGCGCGCGTATCCTTGCGTTCTTTCCGTGTTCCGCGAGTAGGACCTCCGGTCCCCATCGGGCCGTGTTCGTCGGTGTAAACTCCGAGTGTCCGAGCTACCGAGCTGTCCGAGATACGTGCCGGGTGTTTGTGTTTTCGCGGCTCCTCCGAAAGACCACGCGTCTCTCGGACCACGTGTTTGCTCGACGACGCGGCCGTCGGATGCATCCGGATCGCCTTCGAGCCTCGTCGAGCGAAGATCGTCGGACAGGAGGTAGGTCGCAAGCTCGAAGCCGAGAATCGGCCGGCCGGACGGCGAACCGTCGGTTACCGATTTCGCGCTCGGAGTAACATAGCCGTCGAATCGTAGAAAACGCGACGATTCCGAGCCGCGCTGCTCGTCACGGTAGACGAACCGGAGTACCTGACTAGGTGGCGCCTTGAAGAGTCAAAATGGCCGCGAAGAGGAACGCGAGAAGGAGAGTGCGGGAGAGAGAGAGAGAGAGTGAGGAGGAGGAGGAGGAGAAGGAGAAGGAGGAGAAGGAGAGAAAGTGTAAGAGAGAGAAACGCGACGGCAGTGGCGAAAACATCGTCGTCTAGGTGGTCGTGGTCGTGGTCGTGGTCGTGGTCGTGTCGCGGGTAGGCCGGTTCCGAACGGAGCCCAGCCGTGGCCCCGTGTCCTCAAAGAGATCGCGCGAAGGCCTTCTCGTCTTAGCGCGGAGCACGGATCAAGAATACAAAGTACGCTTCGTTCAGGCGCATTCCGGGAGATGACTGGCATTGAAAGCTGCCTTTGGGGCCGCGCCTGCCTCTCCGTCTACGACCGGAATACAGAGGATGGCGGCCATATTAGGCCTCACCTCCTTCCACCGCCTCCTCATTTCTTCCGTTGCTCTGTCCTTTTGTCTCGTAACGCGCGCTCCTCTCGGCGTATCGCGAATACGTACTTCGCGGCGAGCGTCGGCCGCGAAAACGCTCGTCGCTGTTCCACGCACGACGGCCGAGCGAAATCTGGATTCGGTAGTTACCGCGAAAACGTTCGAACGACGGAACGCTTCGGTCCCCGCGACAGAATCACCCGCTCGATTAATCGCTACCAGTTTTCGGTCTGTTCACCCGTTCGAACCGCCCTGGATTCATCCAGAGAGATCGGTTTCTCGGTATCGCGCGGCAGCCGCGTACACGAATGCTCGTCGTGATCTTGCTCCTCCGCTCCCGAAGTTTAGTCCGTTCGACCGAATCGAAGGATCGCGGCAGAGAAACGTCCCGCGAACGAAGGCGGAGGTTGGAAGCTCGGGGGCGGACCCCGCGATACGCGCCGCCACGTACGCGTCGTCACGTACGCGACGGGCTTTTTACCGAAATAAAATCTAAATAAACCGTGCGGCTTCGTACGCGACGATACCTGCCGATACGATTGTGCCGGCTGCCACAAATCGTGTTCCCATGAACGCCGTTCCCTCGAACCCGTGAGAGACTAGCTTCGACTCGTCGAATTCCTTCGTAAAGAACAGGAACGAACGTCGGTTTCGAGTCGCGGTTCGACCTCGATGTGTCCGGGCTTCGACGAACGAACGAATCTCGGAATCCGGATTAGCGATATCGCGTTGTCGACTGTTCCGCTCTTTAACGCTCTTTCGATGCCGATTCGGCGGGTCTAGCCGGTGACGCGTTACGCGCGTCGCGTCGCGTCGCGTCGCGTCGGCCCGGTCGCCCGATATAGACGAACCTCGTAAATTCGGTGACGGAATCGTGGTGGATAAGAGGGTGCGCGGCAACACCTGCCCAGTGTGGGTGCTGCGCGAAGGGTAAAGAGGCCGAAGAAAATAATGTATGCACCCCAGAGTGTACACGGAATGGAAACTCGAAGAACGAAGCCACCTGAGCCTGCAGGCGGACACGGTAGCGTCATTCGAGCCGGCTGTTCGGTGCACGCCGCGTCGCTCTGCTCCTTTCCGTACATACGCGCCTATATCGTTCCTCCCGTTGCAATCGAGAACGCCGCCACCCTAAATGTTCCTGTCATTTTTCTTGCGCGCGAGAAACACCACCCTAACGGCTGTACGATAATCTCTCGAAGAAATTAGCGGCTGTGCTTTCGCCGGCGATGTCGCGTTATCCTGCTCGTTTCCTCCGGTCTTCCGCCGAATCGAACGTCGTTCGTTCGCTCGATCGACGATTCGAGGAGGAGATAAGCATAACACGGTGAGGGAAAATCGCAATCGAACGGCGAGCGTCGAGCGTGGCGAAGAACGAAGGGGGGGCGAAACGAGGAGAGACGCGTTCGATCGCGATGACGAACGAGCGGAACCGCGGGAAAGCGCAATAAGTCGGGCTAAAACGTAGTTATCGTCGTCGGGCTGCCGCATGCCGTGATTATTTTCATTACGGTGTACGCGAGCGATCGCTATCTCCGGCTTCCCAGTGTAGTCCGCGCGAACGGCACAACCGGGCCTTAGATTTCATGTTTTTTCTTAATGATTCGAGCAATTAGCCACGCTGAGTGCTCCGACTTCTCGTTTCAGCCTCGCTCCTTCGTGTCTCCTCCCTCTTCCTTTCGTTCCTCCGCTTTCCCGGACCTTCGCGCGGAGCCGAACCGCGCGGAAAAAACTACGAGAAGATGGAAACGCGCACGTTGGAAGTCCGTCGCTTCGATCGCGCGCGATACTCGTCGACTATCGAGGTACCGTTCGATCGCGATCTTACGGAATCTCTTGTTTCGAACGCTCGAACGAATAAGGTCGACGATTTGACGGTTTCTCGAACGATCGTCGTAACAGCGTCAACGACGACGACGACGACGACGACGACGACGACGACGACGTCGAAAAGAGAAAAATCCGACACAGAAGGAGGCGCGAGCAGAACGAGGGGAAAACGAAGAAACGAACGAACGAACGGACGGGCATTTGCGTATTGTTATGTTAACGTTCGGGCAAAGTAACAATCGGCAGGGGCACAATGGCGAAATCCTCGCTAAAAAGGAAGAAGGTGTTCGTCGGCTGACTGAAAGCGGAGAACCGCGAAAGGTAGGGAATAGCGAGAGGAGCGAAGGGTGGCGAAGGCGTTATCGCATTATCGTATTGCGGCGCCTCGCTGTCGGGACTCGGTTCGCGCCCTTACGTAAATTCCAGCAAACAAAGATTTACTCCGATACGAGCGCGCAACAGCTCGGCACGTCCCCGCTCCCGGCTGTTCCAGCGGAAAGCTTTTAACAGCTTTTTTCTTTCCACCGGAAGAAAATCGAGCCGCTACTCCGATCGCGCCGTTAATCGGACCGGCTTTTTATCGAACGTCCATCGAAATCGAGGGTATTCGTCGTTCGTCGGGGATCCTTATGGATCGTCCGCGACGACGACGACGACGAAGACGACGACGAGCGAACGACGAGCGCAGCGCGCGAGTCTCCTTCGAGCCCGATGAACGGCCGCGCGAGCTCTCCGGGTAAAAGGTGTACAGGCAGTTTTTCGACGGACGGCCCGGCCGTGGCCCGGAACCCCTACGGCCTACCGTGTAAGAGGGGTGGGCCTAACCGAGGCGAAAGAGGAGGAAAGCCTCTGTAGGAGGACAGCCCGTACTCTGCCGGGTCATGGGTGGGTGGTGAATATGCAAATGTAATTGATATTACTTTTTAAATATTCCCCAGTCTCCCCCGACTGGGGCAGACCGGCCACCCGTCTGTTGTTCGTTCGCCAACGGCAGAGGGTGCGCCAGCTTTATACACTCTTTACTCTAAGTGCCTTTTACCCCCGTGTCCCAGCACCCCCTTTTTCTACGGGAACGCGCACCGCCACTTGCCGACGAACCCCTTCCCCGGACTCTGCCTCGAGGTAATTAATAGGCTCGAAGATCTACTACGAGATCCGAACGGATAACGGGTGAACGGCTATCGTTACAAGTGGACCGTAACGAACGATCGGTGTCGCGAAACACCGGGTTAAATATTTCTTTCTTTCCCTTCTTTCCTCCGTTCTTTCTCTCTTTTTTTCTTTCTTCTTTTCTTCGCTTAATCGCCCTCTTTTCGTCCCTCTTTTCCTTCGGCTTTTCTCTCGAACGTTCCAGCGAAAGGGGATCGCGATCCCCTTTCGGCGAGCTTATCTCGTACGCCGCGGCCGAGTTCGTTAAGGGTTTGCGAGCCCAAAAAATGTCCGTGGGGGCTCTCGGACGATCGGCATCGGTTCAAATTATTATTCGTTCTCCAAAGAATGTCGCGTCGTCGAACGCGCCGGATAACCGCAGCGACGGTCGCTCGATAAAGAAACTTTGCTTTACGGAGTTCGAAGGTTGTTGTCGTAACGAGTATCGGTTCGCGCACGGTACTTGCGGTACCTATCGGATTTACCCGAACGCCCTTGCCAGACATCGAACCAGCTATTTCAACCACGAAATAGAATTTTTCCTGATTATTCGTCAAACGGAATGTCCCTTTCGGATAACCGATCTAATTTTAGCCGCTGGCAGATCCTACCGGATTACCATACATTAATTTTCACCGCAACGGACAATGAATTTATTAGTTAAATGCATCGCATTACCGGATCCGCTAATTACAATTTATGACGCAACGATAGACTTGCTCGATAATTGCGCGGCATTATCGCGACGGTAACGTACCGGAAAAAAAGATATAAACGGTCGAAACTGCTTCGAAAACGAACTCGAATCAACGGTTCGACGGTGCGACGCGGACACTGCTCCTTTCTAAATAATTTCCGCGAGTTCTCGTAAGATCGTGCAACGATTCAACGATATGTACATAGTTGAACGCACTCTTTTGTCTCGCACTGTTTCGTCGCGACTCGTACAAATCTATTTTGACTCGCGTTTTTCGGTCGAAACGTCTATGTACCTAGTTCGTGGATAAAACGGAGAAAAATTCGGTCGGAGTAAACACGACCAAACATACACGCCGGTCAAAAGTTTTCGTTGTTCGTCTTGTTCTTTCGACGAACGGGCGCGATCGTGTTCCGAAACCGATACGCGTACAGAAACGATCGACGATCGCTTCGGCTCTATGACGGTATCGGCCGAGCATAAAACCCGACGGTAATTATCTCTGGGAAATATTTGTAGAATAGATAAGAGACGCGCGAAAGAAACTCCATCGTGTACGGAAAAGAACGCGTACAATGTATGTATGTATATCGGTTTCGGTGGTAATTTCAACGCGACGTCGCGCGTTCGAGTCGCTTCGCGTCGGCAACCTTGCCGAAGTTCTTTTCTCTCGTAAAAAGATGCTCGTCTTTCTCGAATTTCCGCTACCGACGAAAACTCGTATTATTAGTAATATCGTATTAGTAATATTCGAGCGCGAATAAAATCGGGAAAGTCGTCGAACGAGAGACGCTCGATGGAAACACGATGCATCGGAAATACAGCCGCATCGGATATAAGTGACCGAATCGTTCGAAAATTCTTTCGAGCATCATCGTGGCTGATACGATCGAGCCTCGCGTACGCGATTTAACGTTCGTTTTAGCGCGAATAATCGTTTTAGCGTTTCCTCGTTCGGCGACAGCGGCGCGCGTTCATCGAGATTCAGGGTGTAACCGATAATCGGCCGTTAATTATCCGCGCGTTCCCGCAACCTTCGGCTAAAGCCATCGGACCTCTATCGTAAATTCGACGCTTTCTTCCTCGCTTTTGTCGCTCGCCTCGAAATCGTCATATATTATAGTAGTAACCGACCGACCGACCGACCGACCGACCGACCGACCGACCGAAATAAATATCGCGCGTTGTTAATCATGCGCGAACATTTACGAAAGTCGAAAAGAGAACGGGAAAAGCGTCGACCGCCGAATCGCGGGAATTCTAGCGGAAAAAGCAATTAAATTTTCTTTGGAAATTTATATACCGCGAGCCGCGAAATTTTTCGGCGGTACGATTTATTCGGAAACGTCGCCGAGCTACAGAATAGAGACGTCGCAAATTGGACGTATCGCGCGATAAATGTTGCAGCGATCGGTCGAACATGTTCGGACGCGAATAATCTGCCGCACAATCGTCTCGAGTATCGTGCCTATTGGGCCAAACATCTTCGAAGACGAAATCTGTAAACGAGCTTATCGATACAAAGAAATATTAGCGCGTGAGCGCATCGCCGTTCGAATACTCATTTTGTTTCGGGGTAACCATTACCGTTCGAAAGTTGTACGACTCCAAAGCCGCGAAACGCGAGCCGTCTTAGATCCTTTGTTATGCAAAGCCGCAGAAACGGTTTCTCGTTAACGTTCAAACGATTCTATGCCGTTTGAAAGGAATTTTTTCTTTTCTTTCGTTCGCGGGCAAAGATCGAATAATCGGTTGCGCGCGTCGTCGCGCGTTTACGAGAGATTCCGATCTCGCGAGAGACAAAAGGGTAACGATTCGAATCGCTCGAATTCGCGAACGAACGAGAAGGAATCGCTTAGGAAGAGAGACCCGCGTCGTCCGACGGACGCCATCGTGCTAAGCCGTTCCGCCGGGTCTCCTGCTCGAACACGCGGCCACGCCGCTAATTATCTGGCTTCCTGTCGCTCCGTTTCAAAATGGTGGATTACGTGGCCGGTTGACGCGCGATTTCGTGCCGACTCGATGCCGCGACGCCCACCGATCTCGACGCGAACGTCGAAAAACCGAATTTCCTCGATAATACGGTCTTTCGGTTGTCTATCCGTATATTTCCGCGCCGCACCTTAGGGAAAGTCGTGGCGCGGAAGGTGCGAATCGGTGCGTGCGCGATTACGTGTTTCGCGTTAAGCACGTAAAAGGAAACGGAACGAAACGGAGCGAGAAAAGCGGAGAAAGGGAAGGAGAGAATCGTAGAGGCATCGACGCGAACGTAGGTAGTTGCGTGCCGCAAGTAATTACCGGGTTCCCCGTGGTAACGCACCAGCGATGGCGGATCCCTTCTGAATCCTGCAGGCTACAGGCATTCGGCCGACGACACGGCCACGGTGTTCCCGTCACACCGTTGGTTTCAACGCCAATTAAACACCCGCTTGTCAAGGAGACGCCGGACTACATACTACGCAGGTAGGGGAAACGACACCGCACCGCGCCACGCCGATTCCCCGTAACCGCGACCGGCCCGATTCGCTGTCGCACGCGATGCCCCAACGCACGCTCCGCTCCTTATTATTATCGCCTCTTATTACGACCCTCCGTTCGCTCTGCTTTTTCCTCTTTGTTCGTTCGTTCGTTCGTTCGTTCGTTCGTTCGTTCGTTCGTTCGTTCGTTCGTTCGCTCTCGGAAAATTCGGCTTCCGAATCTCGAAGAGGATCTCGGAAAGTCTCGAAACGTCGACGTTTTCGTTTCGATTCGCCCTCTATCGTTCACGATTCCGGCACTCGCGTTCGTACGAAACCAGAAATAGAAATTACTTGGTACGGAATTCCGGTAGACGTTATCGCGCGCGTCCGTCTCCTCGGCTGTGCCGTGTCACGCGTGGACGCGTACACCTAACAGCGCAGCAACGCGCCACGGCGATAGCGATCGTCACCCGAAATCTTTCCGTGACCTCGAACAAATTGCGTAATCGGACAGCGACGGGCGCGTACCGCGCGAGTAAAAACGGCAGCCTCGCCGGAAACGTATATCTCTTTCGGCGAACCCAACGTTTCGTAAGTACGGATCGTTCGGAGGTTGAGAGCGCGTATAGTCGCGAGCTTCCTTTCGCGAGAAACAACGAGAACGCGCGTAGGTCGCGGCTGGTTAACAATAAGCGATAGCGAAAACGAATTCTGTGCGTGCCTCGCGATAATCGGGTTAAACGGCAACGCCACCTTCGCGTACGAGAATTCCTGGAATACCTACTGGATTCGAATCCGGGAAGCCGGTACTTTGCCCCTCGCGGCCGAATCGGTAGCGATTCTTTATCCGATCCGAGCTTCGCGAGACCGCGTACCGATTATTCGATTACTACACCGTTTCGTTAACGGGAGGTAAACGATGTACCGCGATAAGGCAATTCTTCGCACTCTCTACGGATTGTCTATTTTCTATTTCCGATTTTCGATTTTCGATTTTCGATTTTCGAAGAACTCGCGGAGGCGAGTTTCAGCGGGTTACCTCGCGAGTCGACTCGGCCGATGCCGCTCTAATTCTTATCGTACGCGTCAGAAATTTGCAACGGCCTGATTCGTTCCCGTTATCGGAGCGGAACGTAAATTACGGTTCGACAGTATCTCGCCCCGACGTTAACGTCTTCGCTTCGGATAATCGGACAACGAGGTATGTACCGCGGTGCCGAAATTGTTCGGCCAAAATGCCCGTTAAACGTCCCGATAGAACGCGTCTTGCCCTTTGTCGATCTCGCGGCATTCGACTTTTGGACGTTCCTCCGTTGACCGTAGGATAGGTCGAATATGCCGCGAAATACATCCGACAACGAACGCGTCGTAACCGAGAAGGCGAGACGGATTCGTTTATATGTATGTATTTTTAACTACGCGGGTACGCGCAGTGTATTCTTGTATTCTTGTCGAAAAGAAGAGAGCGTCAAAATTTTGCTAGGAAACCTTTAAAACGCGTACACGCGCAGCTACAAGGAGGTACGAATCGATATTGAACGCGTAACAGCACGAACGAAACGTTTATATCGTTCCGGTGTCGTTGTCGAGCGATTATCTCGATACGTACAATGTATTACGAGTTTCCGCGAATCGAGATCGAATTAAATACGTAGATCGAAACCGTCGCCGCGAAACGACTTTATTGCCGTATAGTTGTTTTTGGACGATTAATCTCGTGGCTCGTTTCGTCGAGGAAAAAGAGACAACGATAACGGAGGGAAAAAACGAAGAAAGAGAAAAAAAATAGGCAATCACGAAACGTAAACCGACGCGACGGAACGAAAGAATTTCGAGTCGACGAACGTTCCGATAAATTAGTCCGAGCAGAAGGGTGAAAGGCGTTGTTCACTGCACCTACCCCGACAATCGGACCCCCGTGGCTTCGGTAACGACGGTTCAACGTCGGTTTTAATCGGGCCTCGTAGCGATGGGGCGCTACCGCTATCACCCATGGGGCCATTTGATCGGAACACCCGTTCACCGGCGATGCACCGCCGCTTTATTAGCCTTATTCGCGCGTTCCGGCTTCTTGTCCGAACTCTTTGTTACCGATTTTTATTCGATATCGTTTACCGATCGTTACGCGGGCTGTTCCGACCGCGTCACGAACGCCGGACTACCTACCCGAAACGGCCGCACACTCGCCGAGGACGTTGATCGAACGCGTCCAACGATATCTCCTATCGCGGAACCTCTCGTAATAGGAACACGAACGGTTTCGACAATTTTACCGTTCACGATTTCCTACGATTCGATTCGATTCGAAAGTAAAGGAAAAACGAGGCGGTCGCGAACCGCTCGAAACGAGAACATCACGAGATCGCCGAAAACCAAATATGCCCAGAAGCGAAGTAACGCGCGAAGAGAAAAATGGTAGCGGCGCGACAATTTCGAATCTAGCCAGAAACCGAAGTAAGGAAGTCGATGATTAAGACGGTCCGTAGAGCGACGGATAGAGATCATGGTGGTCCCCGAGAAAGTATCTCGGCAGGTTTTCCTTCTTCCGGGTGTCCGACGGCAGCCGGGAAAAGGGAAACGCGGGAAGCGTCGCGCGATTATCTCGGCAACGATTCGAGGAGGATTCGCGCTTTGTCAGGCTACCGGTTAAAAGGTAGTTACGGTGGGTACGCGACGCTCGAGGAGAAGGCTCCGTGGTCACGGGATCCGACCAGCAGATAGCTGGATGGTCGATACTTTTTGCGCGCGGCTAGCCGCGTTACGTAAGAGGAAGGCCAACCGACCGACCGACCGACCGACCGACCGACCGACCGACCGCTATCTCGCCGGATCGGTGTTCACCGCGCTAATTACCCATCGTGCCTGGCAAATGGCTTCCGCGGGTTACTCCGAGTCCGTGGAACGCGCACCAGACAGACACGATAAGCTTGGAATTTTAACCACGCAATCGGTTTATTAACGTACTAACGAGCTTTTCAATTTTCAGCCGTTCAACGCCCACGCGTCGTAGCTTCCCGCGCTCCGTTTCCGGACGAAACGAATCCACGATTTTCGATACGACGACGTATCCGAGCGATCGAGCCGATTCTCGATCTCCGCCGCCCCGACGCGACGCTACGCCACTTTTCGAAAGAACGTGCGTTCGTGCGCGAAAGCTCGAACGACCGCCCGAACATCCATGAAAACGGGGAGAATCGGCCGAGACAAAAGAAGAAACACGGTTAGCGAGGATTTGCCGGGGTTTAACGCGTTGCTCCGCGTTCGTTCGAAAATTTCTACCAGAAAGAGAGAGAGAGAGAGAGAGAGCGTGTAGGTTCTTTATTAAAGGCGAGGCCGGGTCCCCTCGGGCTTATCCCCGAGAGACCTTCCATCATTTTAAAGCCCATCGTGATAAAATTAGACGGACAATTTCGTTCGAAGACTTCGACCAGGATCGAGCGGTGACGGTTTAATTTCGGCTGCCCACGGCGATTTTTCGACCCCTCGTCGATCTCGCGTACAAAAGGCACGCCGTCTGCTCGGCGCATTAACGAATTTGCCGCTGGAAACTCGGCTTAACTTCGTCCCGATCCGTTCGTCCGATTACCGCCACCCTCGATCGGTCGGTTATCACCGCGAATTCACCGACAGCCACGTCGGAATCGCGAAATGCTCGAGTTTCGGAATTTCTACGTTCCTTCGATGACCGACGACACGCCGATAATCGTCGAGCGTACTACGAAACCGTTACTTTCTCGTTAGCGGACCAACCGATCGGCAGTTTCCGCGGACTCCGGTAACTCTCGATAAATCGCGTCTTCGCGCGATTTCTTTCTTCGATTATTCGTGGAAAGTTCGGCCGACGCGACAACAATTCCCCGAAGCTTCGGGGGGCTCGATAAAGAAATCAAACGCGGTCCGCCCACGGACCGACGCGATACCGAGCAGCGTTGGCACGACGCGAGTCCGCATAAACGGCTCGCGTCGCTTCTGCCCGGAATAGAAATAGCCGTTGGCCGAGAACCCTTTCAGGACTTTCCCTCGGATCGGCAGGATTAGATAATACCGATAGCGGAGAATTCCCGTGGATCGTGAATAAACCACGTCGCGTGCGCGGCGACTTAGAAAACGAATAAATCCTACCGATAGTACGCGACTAGACGAGACGAGACGAGACGAGACGAGACGAAACGAAACGAAACGAAACGAAACGCTTCGCGACGCGTCGGAAGAAGAGCGTCACCGTTGGCCTTGTTTGGGAGCGAGGCGGACGATGGACGTCGTCGAGTGCCAAGACGAACGACCATCGAACACCAGAAGAAAGGAGAGGAGGTTCGAGGTGCAAAGACTCGGCTTTGCGCGAAGGATAAAGCGTGCGTGCACGCACTCGCGCACGTGGAATAATAATTATGCGTCGCCGGTGCTGATACGAGTTCCTTGCAAATGACGTGTCAGGTGCAGCTGTTGCGCATCGTTCCGCAATGCGGGCCGGTGCCATGCCGGTGACCACCTCTCTCGATCCCTGTCTCCTCCGCCACGTAGCGCCGCCGGCTGCTTCTTCGACTTTGCCTCGCTTCTCCTCTTTCTTAGCCTCCAAATAACGGATCCAGTTTCGCGTATCCGCCGCTCGCTAACGCTCCAGAGCGAGACCTTATCGGCGTATCGCCGACCATGCCGAATCCCTCGAAAACCGATAACTCGATCGCTTCGCGGCAAACTGTTCTGCGGCCTTGTGCCCGCTCGTCATCTACCAATGTCTCCGCGGTGGCCGAACCGATCATCTACCGAGGTCCAAAGTGCGAAGTTACACGCGAGCCGCGATCCCTCGCGTGCTACCACTCGTTACCGACGGTCCGCCGTTTAACCGTCTACCCCTATACCATGTACCTTATACCATGTACGGTGTTCCTCCGCTGCGCCGCCACCTACGCTCGCCTCCTTTACTTCCATCGGCATCCCTGTTACATCCGATCGCTAGTCGATTCGTTCGGCCACGGACGAACCTCGATGTCGGCTAATTGAAGGTTTTACGCGCCGGAAAGCGACTCGTATCTCGCTCTTTGGAACGAGGATCGTTTCCTCGGGGCGTTCGCGTACGGGGAATCCTCTGCGCCGATCGAGGCACGTTCGATGCTCGACGCTTGGAACGCTCGAAATCGTTGGATAACCAAACGACCGTCGGATTCACCGATTCCTAACCGCGGATTCGCGACCGCAACCGATTCGACAACGGCGTTCGCTCGAACACGGCTGTCCAACGCGCGATTTTTCGAAAACACTGGATAATATCGCGTTGGCCATCTTGAAAAAATTTGCACGGCGCGAAAGTAGTTGTCTCGACCGAGACTGCCGCCGTCGGCTTCGCCGGCTAAAAGGCTACGTCGATTACAGCATCGCGGCGATAGAAAGACCGTGCCGTAACAACGTCGTGCTCGATTGTACGGCATCGTGTGCCAGGCTGAGCGTACCAAAGGAAAAGGATTATTCGATTTCCCACGACAATTCGCGGCGGCGTTTGTCACGAATCGGAGGCCGAATTGCCGAGGAAAGCGAAGCTCGGCGCTCGGCTGTCGACGGACAGACGAGATCGCTCCGCGCCGTTGAAAATATCGTCGTCGAAAGAGGTGGAACAGCGGCGAAGAAATTTCGAGCGGCCGTTTCTAGCCTAGATCAAAACCCGTAATCACGGAATAATAATACCCGATCACGGAAGATATTGCACATTTCGTCGGAATCGCTGCTATTCCGAAGGAAGATGCCCTCGTCGGGTCGTTTGGGAGGTCTTACTGTTCCTCGACATGCGATCCGAAAATTCGCTCGGTATCCGCCTGAGTTGGTCGAAAGCGGGGATCGTGCCGCTGCCAACGGCTCTTTCGCGACTATTTCTCCTTCCGCTTGGTCGCTGTCGCTTTTACGCTCCTCTTCGTTTCATTATTTTTACTCGCTCTGACTCCGGGTCAATGGGAAGCCGCTATTTCGCTCTTGTCCGCGTCCGACTCGCTACGTTCCCGGAAAACGATTCATCGATTCTGCTCGATTCGTCGTACTTTGCGCGAGCATCGCGGAATCGTTGACTCCGTACTTCCAGTAGGTAATAACGACGAAACTTCCAGCTACTTGCCAGGAATATTTACGATCGCGCGAAGAAGAATATTCGCTGTATAGTCGATATATGTACTTATGTAGATAGTCAATGGAATTGTATCGGAAGGCAAATGCGGCGTAGGCAGCGTCGGGTCGGGCGAGGAAAAACAAAGTTACGGAGCCTGGAAACCCTTGGAATCTCGGCCGGTTTCCAGATCGTAAGCGACTCGCTAATCGCGCGTCCACTCCATCAACGAGCGGGCTGGCAGAAAACGATAGGCATCGAATTGAATGGCGAAAGAGAAAAAACGGCGAAACGATGAAGCGACGAAACGGCGGACGCCGAGCCACGGAACGAGAAGGAGAGGGAGGACTACGAAGTAGCACGATCCGCCAGGTAGGACGGGTTTAACGTAGCGCTGACTTTTTTACACCGTGGCCAAACAATTCGAAAAGACCCGATGGGCCCTTCTGTAAGGGCCAGCAGCGGAGGCGGTGGCCAAGAGCGGACGAGGCCAGGGGAAAGAACGTCTCGAAGGGTGCCTTCGGCCAACCGTACCATTAATCATCGGGGCAATTCCATAGATGGCTGTTGGCTGCTCGAAGGAGCGAGCGATGCATGCCAAACTTACCTCGTGCCTTGCCTACCGAACAACCTGCGAAAAGACGCGTTATCTTTTCTGCCAGATACAAAACGTTACCCTTTACCGTTTTACCATTCCATCCTCGTATGCTAACGCGTTGCTTTCGACTATTTTCTTTATTTTTACCGTCTTTCTTTCTTTTATTCTACCCCCCCCCCCCCCCCCCCATCCCTGGTCTCTCTTTCTCTCTCTCTTTCTCGCTATTTCTGTCCGTCGAACGATTACCGAGATTACGAAATCCCTCCTCCCGAATACTCGCACGATTTTCTTCCGATCGAGCGTCACGTTTTTCCTGGCAAGCTTCGTTCGGATTCGAATCGTTCATCGATATAATATACCGGTCCGTATTTCGTTCGTTTTTTTACGTCGTCCGCGAATCTTTTACAGCCACCGTGTAGGACGAACCGACGATTATTGGAGCTCGATATCGCTCGGAAAAGCAGTCTCGTTGAGTTATTCGGCACGATTAAACCGTCGCGGCGATCGTCCGGCGCATTTATCTCTTATTAAGCTTTTTCTGCTCTCCGACGATTTAGACGCGCGTAAGTAAGTACCTAGCTAGATATAAACGATAGTTATCTTACCGCGCGAACGTGAACGTCGTAAAAAATTTGTTTCGCAACGAACAACGTCGCGCTTTTCTTTGCCGGATCGAAACTATATCGTTGAACAAAATCATGTCGTGATCGATATCGAGAAATCAAATTGTCCGTTGTATCTTTCACGTTCTTCTTCGCCAGGTATCTTCTACGTTCCTTTATTCTCGTTATTCCACGAGTAAATGTGCATTTACAGCTTGGTTAGGATCACGGGCCCACGCGTTTCCGTTGTTTCGCGATCTATCGTCGTCTCGTCCAAGTACGTGAATAGCTGTCCGATTCCTCCCGATGCCGCGAATTATTGGTTAAATATCGACCGGAGACGATATTTGTACGCGATGATACAATAATTGGACCGGAACAGCGTGACTATGTAGGTAGATCGAGATCGGACGCGACTAATTTCCAAGGCGGAGACAACGTCGGACGCGTCGCGTCGCGTCGCGTCGCATCGGTTCGAGGCAACTCGATCGACCGTTAAATATCCATCGTTAACGAACTCGGCCACGGTCTTGTAGCACACCGTGTACGTGTATTCCGTCCGGTTTCTTCCGGCCGCAAGAAAGCCGGCTACATCGGGTCGGACTCGTCGTCCGCGGCTCGTTGTTAAATCCGCGGCGAACAAGCCAGATAGCCGCTCGAACACGTCGTCGAACGTGAAATAAGGATTCGAGTCGCGATCCAGAAACGAAGAGGATAAGGAGCGAGCGAGCGAAACCGAGAACAGAAGCCGTCTACCCCTTTCTATCGAAGAACAGGGGGAAGGGGCAGCTGGAGGGCAAAAAAGATGAAACTCATCCACGGAGACACGGTGGCCACCGGGCCGTCCGAACGATGTCAGCAGTTTAATCAATGCATTTAGCCGAATTCCTGTCTGGCCCAAATAAAAGGCGAGACAGAGGGAGGTTAAGCGCAAAAAACGCGACGCGCACGACGAATCCCTCTCCCGAGTTTTCTTTTTGCCCTGGCAGAAAGTGTACGGGGCGTGGGGTTGGGGGGGGGGCACCGTGGGCCCACCGTGGGCCCGACGTTGGCCCCGCCGCTAACCTCTATCAACCGCCAAAACTTGTTAAGTATTCCGCGGATGTATTTCTCTGCCCCTTTCGCTGGACCCCCTCCTCGTTCGTCTCTTCTCCTTTGACTTTGCCCTCTCCGTCCTCTTCGTCTGTTTCTCCGGTCCGCGTTCGTTCAACGAGCGGGCTCTTCCTCGAATCGGGTACGTCAACCGCGAGGATGACAACCGGACGAAAACCCGCCGCTCGCTCCGCTCCACGGACCTTCATCCATTCACCTTTTCGTCCTTTTCCTACGCGGACGCGAACAAACGCCAGCTAGATAGCTTTTTTGTTTACGCTCCGTCGCTCCGTGCCGATCTCCGAACTCTCTTCGATTCGCCATCGACGAAATCGTTGAGCGGACATTCGCGTCGGTCAATTCTTGCCCCAACGAACGAACTCGACCCGCGTACTTAAATGCCCTTTCGATTTGCCCTTTTCGCGCTCGCGTTCGCGTCGATATATTTCAAGCAAAAATAACTGCTTCGAACGGGAAAAGATGTTTGCTCTCCCTAGCTGTAAGCGTTTACAGGCCGTAGCGCTATTTCATTGATAGTCAACGAGTCTGCCGCGTTTCCTGTTCATCTCCGTTATCTCCCCGAGCATCTGGAAGCCCGACGAATAAATTTCAACCCGTGTCTTACCGCTCTACGATCCGTTGCATCGGTATATTGTCGTGAACGACGACGACGACGACGACGACGACGACGACGACGACGACGACAACGACAACGATATCGAGTTTGGAAAATCCTCCGCTGGAACATCCGCCAACGATTTAAATCTCTCTCGCGGAACGAGCAACGTTAGACCCCCAAATATTTTTTTACAATCATCGTTTGTCTGCTCGTCTCCAACTTTACGAATACTATCGGTCGGTGACATTTTCAACTTCGAGCGTTTAATAGAGAGTAAATACGTAAACGAAGGACAAAGACCGTCGCAAACGGCAGCGACGTGCGCCACGCGCGTTGAAAACTTCCTACTTACGCGATCGTTGGCGATTAGTTGGTATAATTTGGATGAACGCCAACGAGAAAGGCGAAAAGTCGTTCAGCAAAACTCGACGTTTTCGTGGTAGCGAGTTGAACCGTTGGATATCGTCGTAAAGTTTATTAATACGTTCCCTCGAATGTCTTCTGCACTGTAACGAGACGATTTTGAGCGGAAATATTCGAAGGTCCTAATAAAGATCGACGACGCGAGGTGTTGCTTCGCGCGGCTAATAACCCGGTTAACGCTTTATCGGTCGTTTTTTCTCCCCTGAGAGAGGAAGAACCGCGTAAGACTACGAGTTCGGCCGCGAGCTCGTTACTGCTGTCGGAAGTATAAATCAAGCGACAAACGATTTGGTCGCGTTGCCAACTCGGAGCGGGCCCTGCAGATTCGCGAAAACCGCTATCGCTCGCTTCGACCGTCTCGCATCCGACGATCTTTCCTCGCGCCTCGATATTTACGATCCGTCGCGATAACCGCGATTTACCACGATTTACGACCACAAACAGACCCTTCGAATTCTCCCTCGACGAAACACGCCACGAATAATCGTCTACGGTAACGTACGGACATCCTAACGACGCGCGCTGTAACCCGCGAGACGGATACGAAATTTCGTTGGTTCGGAAAGGCCTCGACGCCGTTTTCGCGAACAATCGCTATCGAACGACGAATTATCGGAAGCGGTCGCTGGTTCGAACGCGTATTTTCGAATCGCCGACACGACGAATCATAAAAATATGTTTTACTTTGGAACGCGATGACCGAAACGCGGAGAAAAAGTACGTATTTCGAATAAATTTCGAAGTAATTTCGAGCCTGATCAACCTCGTAATAAAGCAGACAACTAGCGAGCACGGTCTAGGAACGATCCGATCGCAGACCTAAAAAAATATACTCGCCGTTTCTCTTTTCTTTCTATTTTTCTTTTCTTTTATCGATCGTATCGGTTCGAGCGGAGTTTATACGAGGAAACGAGAACGGTACGAACAGAACGTTCATAATACCATGAGAATCTAATTGTAAGTCCGACCCCGAGCACGAGAAGAGGTCACATTTTCTCGATAATAAAAGAGGAATAATAATCGTAACGAGGTAGCTGGTACCACGGGTACAGTTAGTTGGAATAACACCGGGAAGCGGAGGAAAACGAAAAGGAAAAGAGAAAGAATTATCGACTAATAAAATAACGAGATAAGAAGAAACGTTGTGTCGAAGTAATTACTTCGCGATTGCGTGCAGAGACGGTAGCGACGTTGTCGCGGCGCGAAGCCTAATTGCGGATCCGATGCGATCCAATAATTATACCGCTCGGTAATTGTATGAAACCGGCAGCCGTTCCACCGAATATTTCTGCGTTACAAACTCGTGACGCGACAACGAAAATCGTTCGCTCGAACTCGGACGATTCTGTCCGTGGCGATGCGGTACCGAAAAACAAATGTTACGACTGTCGCGAATTGGAATTCGCGAAAATCTACGGAACGGCGACCTTTTCAACGAGCTCGTTCTGCCCGATATTTTTATTACGAGGAAAATTCGACTCGACAAAGTATCATTCCGATCGGCGTAACGCGCGCAAACGAGAGAAATCGAATCGCCTTCGCCGGTGATGGCGAGAAAAATCGGCGACAGCGTCCGCGATCGCGGCCACGTCGAGCAAAAAGCGCACCGCGCGTTACAAATAGTTTTTGAGGGAACGCGAGTTTCCGGCGCGGTGGTTCTCACGGGGCAACGCGTTGCTCCGAGTTTTGTCCCATGATCGAGCAAAGCGGCGAGCACGAAGAAGCATCCTTCGAGCGAACGCTCGCCACCGCACCGCACCGCACCGCACCGCACCGCACCGCTTCGGTCCGCGTCGGACGAGGCCGGACGTTCGCGCACGCACTCGTCACGAACGGACGACAGGCACGTAGAACCGAGACTTCTACGTGAATCGTACAGTCCGCGCCAGGAATTCCTCTCCAGTCTTTGCTCCATTGTTCCACGATAGTTTCACGATGCCTTCTGTAAACGATCCTCCAACGTCCGTCTCTTCCATCTTGTATCTTGTTCAACGAAATCGAGGTATACGTTACCAGCGATTCTCTTATTTAACAGATCGAAAGTGGCAAAGTCGAAGAAAAATTTCTCACCGTTGTTTCTGTTGCGCGTTTCCACCGTAATCGATTAACTATCCGTACTTAACGAGAATCTCGATCGGACTTTCTCTCGGATCAGCGATTCGGGACGGTACGTCGGTAAGGATAATCGTCGCTTTTCATTATTTATCCGAGAACGAACTATTTTAGGTTCGAAACGAACGAAGGTAAATCAATGGATAGATCGAACGTTCTAAGTAACGCTATTAACCGGGCGTTTATCTATCGCGCGTGTACGTGGCCGAGATCAATAACTCGAAACGTCGTAACTCGATCGTTTACTCGTTATTTGGTTTTAATTGGTCCGAGTTAGGTGACTCCGAAAACGCTCCGCCGCATCGTGGCGTTAATTCGTGGACGTCGAACACGCGGCCCGTCCCGGCTACCTCGACGCGTAACCGGTAATTTATACCCGCATAAAATGTACGCGTCGGCCGATCGAACGAGGGTTAACGCGAGAACGGCGAAAAATCGACTTTTCGACGATCGACGCACGTTCGAACGAAAACGATCGGCGTCGTCGGTCGTCGTAACGTCAGCGAATACCGAGGCCGAAAATCGATTCGACGAACAACGTCGAGCGTAATTCGGTTGTTCGAGCGTGTTCGCGTTCCGACGAGCGTCGATCGACGATACGGACTGTACATACGCGATAATATACAGCGGACAGCGGACAGTAGAGAGTCGGCCCACCGTGTGTCTACGTGACACAGGTTTCTACGTGGGTGCTGGACATTTTACGAGTTTCGGTGCTGTCGAGAAAGAAAAAGGAAAGAAAAAGGAGCACGGTCTTTCTTGAAGAGGCAGCCCGAAGTTTCTTCGGTTCGCCTACTCCTCGTTTCTTCCCTCCGCGATTCGAATCTCGCGTCAGATTTTTATCCGAGCGAGCGAGCGAACGAGCGGTTCGTTCAACTCCCGTCCGATGCATTGTCGTCGCTATTTGCCAGACAGACTTCTCTCGCGCGCCACGGTTAATTAATAATTTCCATGGAAATCGTGTGTTTTAACGCCAGCCACTCGCGTTTCGTCCGAGCGGCGCGGCGCGGCGCGGAGCGACGAATAAACGCCGCTCGAGCTGCCGAGTTTGTATCTACGCTTTCCTTTCTCGATTCGTAAATCACTCCAGCCTGGCCAATTAAGACCGACAATGCGTGGTTTGCCGCGACCAGGCGCCGTTAAATTACAAGAAAAATCCACGCTGGTTCGGTAACGGGCGAACGATACCCGGAAGAAACGTACGAGAACGTAGAAAACGTAGGCGCGTTTCGCCGCTTCGATCCTCGCCGATCCGCAACCTCGAATGGCCTCGCGTACGCGCGAACGAGAAGCCCGCTTTCGTTTCGTGAGCTCTCCGAGGACGAGGACGATTCGCTCACGGCTTCCGAAAATTCGACGTTTCGACGTTACGACGTTTCGGAGTTCCGCGATCCGAACTTACACGGTCCGAGAACGCGCCGAGCAAACGCGACAACGGTTCTTCCTTATCGAGCCGTATTATACATACATATATACCCTACCAAAACTTTTTTACTCCTTTTGCTCGTTTCGCGTCTCGTCGCGGCACTTTTGGGGTCTCGTCTCTTCCGCTCGTTAAGCGGAGAAAGAGTCGGAGCTTATGCTAATTTTAAGCAGTCGCCTCGGTCGATTCCTTCCTAAAGCTATTAGGCGATCATCTCGGATAATCCGGCGATTCCGGGTTTTCACGGGACACGACTTTTCAAAGTTTTCTTTCGAGGACCCGTACAGAAGTCGGCTTCTCGCGTACGCTTTCGCAGTTTTTTCTTCTTTCGCCTCTTCGTTACGGACTACGAACGTATTTACGCCCGATGTTCGGGTTGTACCGGATAGGACCGGGGATTAGACGAAAACGATAAAATAGGCGCGCTCGTCGGAAGTCGAACGACGCGATGGTCTTTTAAGTTTCGACGATCGTCGTCGATCGAGAAGCGACTATAAGAACGGCTTCGATCTCCTCCTGTTATCCGTCATCTCGCGTAACGGCGTAATTTGCACGCTCGAAATAATTCCGATCGTTTTCCCGCCGTTCTAGGATGGAATCCTCTCTACCGTGCTCGGCTCGTACCGAGAACGATAAAGCGCGTTTTCTTCGTAACTCGTTATCGCGTTAACGGTTCGATCTATTTTTTCGGATAAATCGTGAGATTCGAAGGAATAAACGAGTCGCGTTACCGGCTCGAATCCGAGCGAGAAACGATCGCGATAGTTTCGAAGGTAATTTAACGGTGATAGAGACACGTGGGTAGCTCGATTCCCCGTTCCACGGCAAGAGACACGAACGATTCCTCCGAGCTGACTCGGTCAGCTGCTCCTCTTCCTGAATATGCCCGCTGAGAATGCACCTGTCCTCGCTCGAAGCAACCTGGTTCGTTTTATAGAGCGGCGCTTCTATCGTTGATCTATCAAATTGGCCGTACGGATAAGAAATTAGTGGAAGGAAGTGGCAAGGGTTTGGAGGGTGTAGCCGTGACGGAAAGCACAGCGGCTGTTATTTCGGTCACCCGTCTCGTCCGTCCGGAGGATCGGGCATCGGGCATCGCCGGGACAGGACCGTTTCGTTTCGGCTTCTCTATCGGCGATCTCACCTGCTCGCCACGCTAAATGACTCGATCGCTCTCTCGATTTCATCGCCCTATCCTCGAGCCACCGTAATATTCCTTTCCGCTCAAGGAATTTTTATCCCCTTCCGCTGGCCGTTTCTTCGATCTTCTCGATAACTCCGCGAGTCCCGCTGTTCGAGTTCGTTCGATAACCGGCGCGAAACGTGTCGCGACTTTTCGCTTTTCCACGACGTCGCGCCGAGAAGAAGCTTCTTCGAAGGTTCGTCGGAAGAAGCGCGAGCGGACGTGAGACGGTGAGGAATAGGATGGCGAAACGTTCGGGGCACGGACAGAGCGAGCCGATCGATAAGCTACGTTCGCGTATTCGCGGGAAACGCGAAATATGTATGTATATTCGAGCTCGGGTTTCGCTCTGAAGCTCGCTCGCATCAGATTTTTTTCTTTCTCTTTTTACGCGCGAATCGCTTTATCGAGCACGGATCTATCATTCGAGGCTTTCCCACGAACTTTCTGGACTTTCTGCCGCGTCCATATCGTATACGGCCACCGTACGTAGAAGCGATCCGGATCGAATCGGACGAAACGTCGTCGCGGCGAAACGAACGATACGACACGACTTCCGACGGATCCAACAAGCTCGGCTATTAGAAAAGTTGCACGCGCGATATTCAAATGGCTCGGCAAAAGTTTTTCCTCCTCGCCGCGCAACGCTCGAAAGTAATCCGAACGTTAAGTTTCGCGGTCTTTCGTGGCGCGTTCAACGGGAAATTCAACGCTGACCGTATAAATTACGTTACGAACCGGCTGGCTGTAACCGCGAGCTCATCGCGCGAAACTTTGCTCGTAAACGCGTCCTCTCGCGTAAAACCGGCAGCTTTCTTTCTCCGTCGCTATACGAATGTTTCTAACGCGACCGAGCGAGACTCTCGATGTTGTTTCCGTCGAGAGGAATCGCGATCGGACCGATTACGGAGGCCGTGGCGCGCCTATGGAACGGCATCGGAACGGAACGGAACGGAACGGAACGGAACGGAACGGTTCCATGTATCTAGCCAAGCTTCGCGCAACGTCCGAACGAGCGCTTGCTCTTGCTCTCAATTAACGCAATTACCCGCTCCCTCGTCTAATTACCTGTCAAACGAAATCGCTATCGCACGGAGGCGCGAGCGCGCGACCCTCTGCCCGAGCTCGTCTCTAATGAACGTTATTAATTGCTTTATGATTTTTCGATAAAACGAGCCACGTAATCAAGTTATTATCCCACGTTTCTCGTCCTCGTTGTTAATACGAGTTCGTGCCAACTACCGGTCGTATCGTCGGCCCGCGTTTAACGTCTTCGATCTCGTTCCCGTCGCGTTCGCTCGTATCCGCGCCAGAGAAGCGGGTCGTTTCGTACCGAAATACGGCCGCTCGCTAACCGTCGTCGTAACCGACCGTGGATCGACCCGATCGCGTTCGCTGTACCTCGCGAGCGTTTCCGGCGAGCCGTGTAAGTAAGTACTGTACAGTGTATGTATGTAGTTCGTCGGTGGTGTCCCGCCGCGTCTCGCGTAGTCCGCTCGCGTTATACTTAGGCAACGAAGAGAGTGCGGCGCGTACACGCTTTCAACGACGACATCCTGGACATCTGACGGTCTCCGAAGCCCCTTTGCCACTCTCTCTCTATTATATCTTTTTTTCGCTTCTCCGCGAGAGACGAGCGTCGCGCAATAAACCCACCACCGCCGGTATAATACGGTCGTAAGCCCTTCCGATATTTGGCGTTTTACGCAACGCCTACTTACGCGGGGTAGCTCGTATTAAAATCGTGCAAGAAATACGAGGCGAGCGTTATCCGGGAGCCGCGAAACCTCGAGGTTTGATCGGGGCTGTCGCGAGGACCGATATATCGACTCCGTTCGATATTCTTCCGTCTCGGCGGGGCGTTCGTTCGCGACGAATTTTCGACCGCATTCGGGACGAGTCTCGTCGGTATCGTTTCCGCGACACATATCGAGGCGGTCTTTGATCGAGTCCGACGACGATGCCGCTCTTTGCGGCGCACCCGATAATATAATGTATAATTGAACGCGCTGCGCGGTATCTGGTCGAGAGAACGACGAGTTCCGTCCGTTCGACGCGACGATTTAACGGGCACGTATTTCCCGCGAAACGATCGAAGAGGGAACGAAACTCGGCGCGAATCCGCCGAACGGAATACGGATCCGGTTAAGACGTATACTCGTCGGCACGGCGGTTATTTAAATCGACAGAATATACCAGCCGCGAGTTACGCGAGCTAGTTTATGGGAAGAAGGAGCAAAAGGAGGAAAAAAGAGACAGAACCGCAACACCCAAACAGACACGGCGCTTTATGTAATACGGTCCGTTAGCGAGGAGCGAGACTATCGTTGCCGATCGACGATCGCCGGTATTCGCTCGCGATATACGCGCTTCCCGGACTCCTAGTCGACGACGCGCTACGCGGACAAACGAGAGAGGCAACTATCCAATTAAAGGTAAACTACAATTCCGTAAGCTCTATCTTATCTCGAACCGTGAGACGTATCGGCGAAAACGGTGAAGGAACTCGCGTTTAACATAACCAGAATCGTTATGACTCAATCCGACCATAATTGGCGATATATCGACCGGGAATATCATCGAATATCGACGCGGACTCGATAACGCCCCAAGAAACTGGTTCCTCCGCCTCGTTCTCCTCCTCCTTCTCCTCCTCCTCCTCCTCCTCCTTCGCCGTTCGATTATCGACATCGAAGACTATTCTCTCGATCGAACGGCACTCTGCGCGAGTAATTATCGCGTTTCCGCTTTCTGCTCGTTTCTCGATCCCGTTACGCGGTCGAACGCGCGACGTTTTCCGTGTTTTCGCCGTTCATTACGGGCCGAATTTCGACGTTCGGATCGTTACCCCCTCGAGAATCGTCGAGCCGGATCTCGTACGATCGGCGAAATCGCGACGAAACAGTACACGCGGAAGCGCGTACCCGATTCGTACGGAAACTACCGAGCACGCGGTTAAACACAGCCTTTGGCTCACTAACTTCGTAAACGCTTACGCGAGTATCAATTACTCGAGCCACTAATGCCGTAATTATTCACATAAATATGAATACGATATACATATATGTATAGGAGAACGCGTAACCCGCGGCACCGATGCTACCATTTATTTCCAACCGGTTAATTCGCTGATCAACGCCGACGTCGTCGAACGGACAACGTCTCGGATGAGAAACGATCGCCGTCGAGCATTACGGTATTATTCGAGAATCGAAAATCGAAAGTCGTCGAACACGTCGCGTTCTGTCGCGTTCGATCTCGCCGGTTCCGCGTAATAATCGAGAAACGAGACTCGAGAAGAGCAACCGGTTGATCGTTGGATCGCGGAAAATGCCGGTTTCGTTATTTTTCACCGGCGACGTATCACCCCGGCTAGCATTAATTTCGTACCGTTGTCACCGGGACAGTGGGCATGCGTATTCATGAGACACAGCGAGGCTTATAAACGCGCGGCTATTAACGATACGATTAAAATGTGCATTTCTCGGTGGTGTTTTAAACGCAACCCCGGCCCAGAAGCCACGACCCGTAACTCTGTCCGACTCGTACGCCTATTCTCGCTTACGTTCCCGATGTTTTATTTCTCTCCGTTTCGTGTTCCGTTTCGCCGCTCTATCTACCGGAAGAAATAATAATCCTCGACCGGCTCGTTCCTGTTCCCCCGTTTTAATCCGTGCTCCGTCTTGCCAATTAATTCCGCTTTTTACCATTTTACCATTTTACCATTTTACCATTTTACGCGACACCCCGCGTCCACGGAGACTGCCGCGGATGCCCGCGAACCCCTCCTCGCGAGAGACCGGATCGTTTATCGGACCGTTGATCGTTAGATTTCTCGTCGAATGCCTTCTACCGGTCGTAACCGCGAACGCTCGATTTACGCTCGCTTCGTTCTGAACCGTTGATCGTTCCCAGCATCGGACCGATATTTGGCTGAAAATATCGAAGCTATCGTTCCGAACGGACTAGTATGATCGCAGAATAGAAGAAAAAACACAAACGATCGAACGTTGGAGGAAATTTCTGTATAAATCGCGCGGAGGGTAAGCCGAACGAGACAGCACCCTGGACAGAGGAGGAAAGTTCCGACTCTCGTTTCTCGTGTCCCGTGTCCGCATCGTTGCAAAACGGATGCCATTTCGGATGCAGCTGCGAGTTCGTTAGAGCGTCTAACGCGCGTGTGCGAGCTTGAATTGTTTATGCACGTTGCTTGTAGCCGCGGACCGCACATACGCGTATCAGAGAGCGATGAATATGCATACCTTAATTCGCGAGGCTAATTGAATAATTTGTAAAACGCGGCGACCCTGCCCGGCTCGACTCGTCTCGGCTCGGCTCGGCTCGGCTCGGCTCGGCTCGGCTCGGCTCGGCTCGGCTCGGACCGGTACCACGAGCTTTTTGCATTCTCCACCGTTCGGCCGAAGTCTCGGCTGGCCCGCTTCCGACCAAAATGATATCCTCACGGTCCCGAATCTTCACCCGGTATGGATAGCTCGCCTAAAATGCGGCCCGGCACTCGTCGGTGCTTGGGGAACGCGACACCGGAACACCCTTCTTCCCTTTCGACCGCTAACGCGTGCCCTCCGATTCTCTTTTGTCGACCTAACTAACTAAAAAACTAAACTCTCTTTCGCCGATTTCCTCCTCTTCGTATACCTCTCTCGCTACTTTATCTATACGTATACGCGCGTATACGTTTTCGGACGGAGAAATCGTCGGTGAAACGACGAAACGAGATGTCGAAGACGCGTCGCGACGGATCGAATCGTTCGAGATATACATATAAGGTACTGTTATCCGTGGCGAACGGAAGCCCCCGATCTATGTATAATGGAAGGTGTCCCCGGTTAAGTAAAACGGAGGAAAGACCGACGAGGAATAAAAGAAGAAAAGAGACCAAGTAGTTCGTGGGCCTATTCCCCCGGTTAGCCGATGAATGGGCCCAAGGCCCTTCTTAGTTATGCGATGCGTGCCCCCGACGGCATACATCACTGCCAGCTAACGTTTTTACGGGCCACGATACGAACAAGAATATGATTACGCGCGTTAACGTTCCTGGAATATCGCTGGTCCGCGGTCGCTGCGTCCAAGGATCCATCCGCGTCGGTCATTTGTCTCTTCCACCGAACGAACTTTTATACCTATGGACTTTTCCAATAACGTCTTCGACTCGTCCGTTCGTTTTTCGTCCTAGCAGCGGCCACCGCGATCCGACAAGTCGCCGACTTTTTCTTTTCGATATTGACCCGAGGATCGATTCGAGGACGACCGCGCGACAACGAAATCATTCGTACAAATTATACGTACAGATAATAGGCGAGCTCGAGAGCTCGTTTCCTTTTTCTCCGCATTCTATCGGGCACAAACAATTAACGCCGACCGGCGAATATCGATCTCGAGATACCGGCAACGGGATAGGCCCGATAATCTGGAAAACACGCTATCCGAAGATATACCGTTGGAAAATATTGCAGCGAGCGTAGCAAAGCGTATCGGTAACGTTGGCCCGCTCGCGGTACACGTGTACGCGTCTGCTCGATCTCGCCGGATTTCTCCCACGGTTTTATTACGCGAGAAATCGTTCAACGATCGCGCCAAACTCGAGACGCGAACGCATAAATTCAGTAATTAACACGCAATTATGATAATCGATCGACGCGACGATAACCGTGTGGTTCTTCCTCGTTCCACGACCGCGTTCATTATGTTCGTGGTTCGCTCATAAATCTTCGAAAAAAAAACCGCTTCCACCGAGATAGATATTCTCGATCGTCGATCGAAATAATCGGGAAACCTATTAATTTTTAACCAACGATCTTTACGTCGAACTTCCCTCGCCTTTCGAGCCTGGACGTTTTCCTAACGAACTTGCTCGAGCGTCGAGACGATTTCCGGTACACGTCCGACGGGTATCTCGCGACGTATCGATCCGCGTTATCGGAGTTCCGAAGAGACGCGGCTCGTTTCCGTTACCGTGGCGATTATGCCCATTTAGGATCGACAAGTAGAACGCGAAAGGGTGGAATCCGAGAGCGGTTGTCGGCAACGATGAATCGGTTGTCGCGCGATCGACGATTCAACGACAAAAGCGTAGGAAACAGGAATATCGAAAGTTCGGCTTTCTCGAAGAGAAGCGATTGCCGGCAAAGGCTGGCAACGATTCTCCGCGTTCGGTTTCTCTGTCGCTTCTTCTGGTTGTCGGTGTCGCTCGTCCCCGAACGGAGCGAGACCGATGGAGGTCCTTTGATCCTCGGCATTCGGGTGTCGGCAAACAGGAACTCCGCTGGTGAACGCGACCACCGCGCTTTAATACCTCATGCAAATTTCAGGAAAAGGCTACCCCGCACACCCGATCTCTTCCTTCGCGCGTTCCTTCGTCTCGCCGTACTCGAGCCCAGCAACGGCAACGGCAACGGCAACGGCAACGGCAACGGCAACGGCAACGGCAACGGCGACGACAACGGTAACAGCAACGGCAACGGCAACGGCAACGGCAACGGCAACGGCAACGGCAACGGCAACGGCAACGGCAACGGCAACGGTAACGATAACGATAACGGTAACGGCAACACCAGTGCCAACGATAGCCGGCTATATTGCTTTTCGAACAAATCGTTATCCGGTTCGTACGCTTCGCCCCTTCATATCGGCTGGCCGACTATCGAACAAATTTCAAATTTAACGTCGTCCGCCACCGGCGAAACTGCCCTTCGATTCTCCCAGCTTTTCGATGCCGCGCGTTACTCTCTATTTTCGAGAACGCGCTCGTCTAAACTTCCGCGGGCTACTTTACCGAGTTATTCTCGCGCTCGTTGGTTCGCGTTTCGGTTTATTAAAAGAGCTGAACGACCGATTTACCGTCTCGGCGTGGTTCCAGACCCGTAGGATGTCGAACCTACCGATCGTATCGTTGGGCGCGAACGTACGTCGATTAACGCGTCGCTCTCGCGACACCCGGTTAGTAGGCTCGTCGTCATTAAAAATCGTCGTTAAAAATAAGGTTCGCGACCGATCGTACAGCGATCCAAGAATCCGGATTCCGTTGGCTACGACGCGTATACGGCGACGAACAAAAGAAAATACGCGCTTTCGAAAGCGGTGGTACGTATGTAAGTATGTAGACGGTAAATCTCCTGGTCGATATTTCGCCCTCTGGTCGTCATCGCCGCTACGATCTACCGGAGAGAGCCGGACCCGCTGTCGCCTCTCCCTCTCGCCCCTAACCGACAAACCGTATACTCTCTTCCATTCCTAACGTCATTGTTCTTTTCAACGTGACCGTCTCCCTCGTGCAAACCTTCACCGATCCTCTTCCTCCGCCTCGTTTTTTCTTGCACCGCAGTTTACACCGGCCGATATACATACAATGCGGTGCAGAGTGCAGAGCAATGCCAGATGAAACGTACGTACGTAGGTGCGACCGAGCATCCACTTTTTCCTTATTCTCTTTTCTCCCGTTATTCTCTCTTTTCCCGTTTCGGCCTGTTCGTTCCTCTTTCTCTGGCTGTATGCTCGCGAAGAAGGGACCGTTTTCTCTCCACCCTGGGCCATTTGTTCTCGGTGAATTACAGGTTTTCCGACTCGTCACCGCGTTATCGTTTCGACGGGTCGCGCTTATGCGAAACACGAACTCGCGCTCGCGGATTTCGTTTCCGACAAGCCCGCTTAATTGTCCCGCGCCTCGCACGACCACCGATACACCTATTGGAGCGACACGAACGCGCAAATTACAAGGTTCGAGTCGGTGACGAGTCGAAAAGAACGCGGCTGGATCGTCGGCGATTCGTCGACGCCGTCGATTATAGGCTCGAGTCGAGAAAGCAAAGGACGGTAATGTCGGTCTCGCGCTTTCCGGGTACCCGCGCGTACCCGCTGTTTTGCGCGTCGTCCGACGAATTTTTCGAGTACGCGGCCGATCGTTTCTCGAACGAGAGACTCCGTCGTCGCCGAAGCCGCCGCTGTGTGGTGTAATAACGCGCGGTTAACGCGAAATCGTCGCGTTATCGAAGAACATGGAGAACGTCGAATCGCGGTACCTCGAAGATACGGTATCACGCACGAGCGTTCGGATGGTTTCTTTCGCGCGTCGCCGTACCAAAAGAACGACGGTAACCGGTAGATGTCTACTTTTTTATTTTTCCCTGTCGAAATCGTGGGAACGAGCGATCGGTCGAAACACGAGAGCGCTCGATGTCGAAAACCTGCTCGATTCATCGACCTCTCGTGATCCCGACAGCGAGACCGAATGAACGATGAAAGCGTCCGCGGTAGTAGCCGCGGATAAATTCGTATCGATTCGTCTAGCGGTCTAGCGGCGGATCGGAGGCCGTGATTGACGAGGTTCCCTCGTCAAGGATCATGCGGTTCGTTGATCGGAACGAGCAGCTCCGAGGCACGAGCGCGTAGACAAATATACCGATATAGAACAACGATCGGATACGGATACGCCGATGGACACTCCGAAACCGTGAAACTCGGAGAATCAACTCGTGGCCAACTCGCTCGGCCAATTATCGCTGTCCGAGCGCGAATCGATAACCTCCATTCGTCGAAAACGAAGGAACGTTCCTCGCCGATCGGACTCTCGAAACGTTACGTTCCGTGCAAGGAACGACGGCAATTATCGAGAAAAAGATTATATTCGAGAGTTCGCGTTTCCGTCGCTCGATCATAGAGCGTTCGACGTCGCAGCATTTTCGCGAGGTAACGAGCGAAACCGAAACGAAGCGGAGCCGACCGCGCGACTCTGGTCGTCGGTGAATCCGCGAACGACAACTACGGTACGAACGATTCCCTTTCGGACACGAACAAATATTCGGATTCTTCTATCTCTTCTCTCGACCAGCGACTTCGGGAAATCGCGCCTCCCCTTCGAGAAATACATATACGTTACTCTCGCGGAATTTTAGGGAGCAACCTGTACAGGTTTGCGGTGAAGAGGTTTCGTCCGAAGAAACGGGAAAATCGACTTCCGTCGTTGCTGTTTGTTCGTTTGTTTGTTCGCTCGGCAAGAGAAATTAAAACGGGAATCGGTCGTGATCGATCGTACGGCAGTAAACGAAAAGGAAGAGAATCTCCGGTGAAAATCCGTGGAAAACGGTATGCGGCGGTATAAAAGGAGGGCACGACCGTCGGAGAAAAGGAGAGGAACGTTCGTGGAGGTGGTCCGTGGACCAAGGTGGATACCAGAAGGGCACCGAAGGACGCCGAAGGAAGCATGGAGTCCTGCATTGGGCGCGGATAACTTTTTTGCACCGTGAAATGGCCCAGAGAATGTCATCCAATGAGGGTGAAGTAAAGGGAAAACAAGTAAAATAATGATAAAAGGCGGAGCCCGCGGCGTGATTTGATTGGTCGAGATATCGCCGGCGTTCGAGTCAACCCGCGAAGAAGAGGGGGTTGTCCTCTCCTTTCTCTCTCCTCGTCTCTCTCTTTGACCCCGCGTATCTCTCTCGTTTTCTCGTTCCTCCTCTTTCGCTACTATCCACCACACCTTCGTCCTGCTTTTCCCTCTCGGTCCTTTTCTCCTCTCGTTCCACTCGCTACGTGTACGTTCGAGCGCGTACACACGCGCGCTCGCACACGCGCGCGCTCGACATCGGCTTACTTTATCCTCCTCTCCCCGTAGGTCCATATCCCACGATCGTGTCCTGACTCTTGCCAGAACCCATCTCCTTCCCTCCCTCTCTCGTCTCCTCCTCCTCATCCACCTCTTTATTTTCTTCTACTTCTTCTTGTTCCTCTTCTACTTCTTCTTCTATTTCTTCCTCTTCTTTCGAGTCGACAGAGAAAATGACGACTTCTATCTTGGTCCTTTTTGTCCATCGGCGACAACTCGAGCGTGCTCGAGTTGATTCGTATAAACAGCTCCATGAAGGCGACCATTTCGTAAAGTACGGTTTCGAGTAATTTCGAAGAAAATGGGAAAACGGAGCGGCCAGGTGAAATAATTCCGTAACGTTTCGTCGTATATCGTAAAGAGATTCGACCGATTCGATTTTTCGAGGTACTTCGGAGACATGCCCAAGTTACGCGAACCTACGTAATACGTATCGATGTCTCGAGATTTTCTCCAAGCTGTCGTTACGAAGACTCTTATTAAGATTTTTCGAGTTACGAGCATTTTCGCGAAGCTTCGCGGCTTAAAGTCCGGTATCGAAACGGTAATAGAGCGGTCGAGTTTAACGCGAAGCAACAAATCGAAATATCGACGGTAAATAAGGGAGATGAATAATATTTGGTAAACTAACTTAGGATGGCTAGGAAAAAGGTAGAAACGCGTCGGTACCGTGGAGGCAAAAGAAGCGATTAGCGTAGCGGAAATTCGATGGCCGTCACGTGTACCGAGGGGCGGTTTTCGTGGCAGAAAAGTATATTGACTCGTGATACGCCATCTGTGCGAAGGAAGCAACCCTCGCGGTGGCGTTATTGGGAAAATTAATAAGCCCGGTGATCTCGCGGTAGGTCGAAATGGGAAGCGGTTAATTCTGGCTTTACCCTAGGACCCGATGTTGGCGGATTAGAAACCTTTCCAAACGAATGGAAATTGTTTGCACGGGGAGAACGGAACGTCGAGGGGTTGCCGACCACGTTCTCGAGACACACCGACTCTTCGCGGTATCCGAAAGAAACGTCGCTCATAAATTATTTGCCTCGGCCGCTCGGTCGATTCAGTTGCCGTAATCTCGAATGCTCATTATGGCGCATTAAACGGGACAACTTCTCCAAATAAGCATCGAACGTTTGTCGATTAATTGCCACCGGTAATTTGTCTCTACTCCACTGATTTATCGTCGTTCTGTCGATAATGTATTCTCTCCTTGTCGGATGCAACTTTTTCGCAACTTCGAGCCAAGAGGAAAAAATGATCGCGACATTCGTTCATCGGCTCTCCTCTCGGTGTCCCGACGTTAGACGAAACAATTAGCGTCGAAACGCTAATTCGATCGATCCTCGGAATTATCGACGCGACCGATTCAGTCTGGTCGAACACGAAACGAAACTGGCCACGCGCGATTCACCGGAGTAATCGAATCCGATATCGAACGATTCCATCGGTAGGTGGTTGTTGGAAAGCGATCGCTAAACCGGCAACGTTCCGCTCGGCAACGCGGCGAAAATTTGCTAAATTCCAGATTCCCTAATAAACGCGATATACCGGAGCGAGAGCGTAAATCGTAAAATTAACCGAGCGCGTCCTCCGGTGGATAGCGGCGGTTTCCGCGACGCTCAGATTTCCGGTGTTTCGTCGCGAGAGCATAGGGCGTATCGCGTCGAAGGGCAGAAACCGAGTCGAGGAACGTCGGCGAAAATGAACGCCACCGCGAATCAAGACGACAATGTGATTCATCAGTTAAATCCGCGTGCATAATCCTTTACACAACGTCCGAACCCGAACCCCCGTCCACCAACCTACCAACGTAGATGGGGACGAACGGATAAGGAGAAACGGGGTTGACGATAGCCCGATGGTTGGTTCTGTCAGCAGGGACTAGGAATTATAATCACGGTTGTGGTTCATGGTGGCGACCAGGGGGGACGTTCAGAGGGATAAGGGAGGTGGACGATGTAGGAGGAGGAGGTCAACAACGACGACGACGACGACGACGACGACGACGACGACGACGGCGACTGCGACTGCGACTGCGACGGCGACGGTGACGGTGACGGTGACGGTGACGGTGACGGTGACGGTGACGACGATGGTACGCTCGAGGGGATGGAAAAGGGTGTATTTACCCAGCAACGGTATACATCGGCGCGGCGCCATCGAGGACGGACCTAGATGGAAATCTGCGGCATTCAGAGGCACTGGCCAAGAAAATTGGCTGACAACATTTCGCGCGGACGTCGAATTGCCGATCCGCTCCCCTTCCTGGACAGAAGGCCTCCGATATTTACGCCTAGTCGCTCCGCTCCGTTCGTTCTAATCGCTTCCAACCAATTCGTCCGTCTTTCCTCCTCGCTTTGCAAACCTTCTAACCTAACTTAACCTAACCTCCCGCGTATCTCTCTGACAGAATTTCCACTATTTTCGATCGTATCTTAACCCGCTGACGCTCGGCATTCGATCATACGTTATTAGAGCTACTTAATCGTTCGTCGTAACGATCTAACAATCTTAACGCCGATGTTGACGCGACGAATCTTTTCGTAACGGGAAACTGCACGCGTTCTAACGGCGAAAATATCGATTTCGTATCGTTTGTACTACGTTCGTTCGAGGTAACGTTACCGTAACAGAATGTTCTTAGTCGAATAAGCTCGAATCGATCGCGTTTACGAAACGTTGCGTCGAAACGTTTTTCTATCGGACGTTATATGTACATATATACGTTCTGTCGGAGAATATACGTAGAAAGAGAGGATCGAAGGGAATAAAAGATTTGGAAAGCGAGCGATCGGGATGAAAAAGAAAGGCGATACGCGTGAAACGGCACGTTTATATCGGCAAAAGGCTTGGAGGCGTTTCGAAAGAGGAGCCCTAATGATCGCCTCGTGCCGACAACCGTCGAATCCCAGTCAAATAAATCCAGCTTGATTGAATCATTGTTAAGCGAAACCGCGTTAAATACCCGTGAAATTAACCCCGAACGATCCGTGAGCGGCACGCGATCGCTGATTGGCTCGAGGGTATCGCCTTTAAAGTGCCATTACAGGGCGCCTCGTTCTCCGCTTCGAAACCATTGATTAATGACTTGTCCGCTACCGAGGTATCGTCTCTTTTCTTGCCACGCACACACGCAATTTTCTTGCCGATCTTCGGCCTCGAAACGACCTTCCGAATAAACTCCGCGACCCCCCCCCCCCCCCTCCCTCCCTCGCTCACTCTCGCTCTCTTTCTCACACACACACACACACACTCGATTATTGTTTCATCCGCGACTCGCTCGCTTCGTTATTCCGTGAGGTGATCGTTTCCTTAACGTCGACACGGTAGAAACGTTCGAGAGAATGGAACGGTGGATTCGCCGTTCGCGGGTTCGATAATAGTTTCGAAAGGGAGTACGGGTCGACGATCGAAAAGGGAACCGAATCGTCGCGGGGTTAAGATGACTTTGGCGGTGAGTCGATAGACGGACATTAGGGCGATAAAGGGCGGACATATGGGTGCAGCATGTGGTCACGGGCGTATCGTTGGACATTGGAGGTTCGCAGAGATTGGAAGGCCCGACCCCGGGCTTTTGCTACCGCAAAGAGGTGACGGGGATATAGAGGGCCACGCGTTCGAACGTATCCGACGGCGGCTAAACGCTAGCCGCAATTTGTAGCAATTTGTTAAGTAGCCGACCAGAACATTACCTATATTGCGTTTACTCCCCTTCACCGAAAGATATACGGGGTATGTTCAGATTTATCGTTTCCACCGTTACGAAACCCGGGGAAAAGGAGTCACCGTACCGTCGATCACGCGCTTCTTTCCTATAAAGCCAGATAAACATTGCCCACAGGTTTTCCCGAATTCGGTCGTTACTTTTTTTTTCTGTAGCTACGACGAGCCATCGCCGAAATTCTCGATATCGTCGATAATTTCCCTGGGCATTCCCGTCGACGCGATCCGACCCGATCCGTCGCGAAACCGCGACGATAATACGAAATCCGTGGCGACGGAAGGAAAGGACGAACCGCGACAGAAGGAAACGAACGAGAGAAAAGAGATCGTTCGTAACGCGAGAATACCGTGAAATCGTGGTCGCGGTTTAAACGGACGATCGAAGTCTTAGGTAAACGTCGAGAGAAATCGTTTTATCCCCGGCGAGCTTATCGAAGTCTCGTTGTTCGGTTCGCGCGCACGGAGCTCGGTGGAGGACTCCTCGATGGAATCCGACGGTCGACGGTCGACGGTCGACGGTCGACGGAGACGAAGACGAAGACGAAGACGAAGACGAAGACGAAGACGAAGAGGAAGACGAAGACGGGGACGGAGAGGGGCCAAGATTCGAGACCAACAGCGAAATGACTTTGGTCTTTCGTGGATGCTTTTAGTCGATGAGTTTCGCTTCCCTACATCCCGTTTCGCTTTCGTCTCGTTCTGTAGCATCGTTGTCCTGGCCTAACCCAGCTTTCTCATCCATATGTAACAGTCGCCTGGTATTAATGACGATGGGGTGGGCGGCCACGGAGGGCGGCAGGGGTGGGGGGTCGGCGGAACACGAACATGTCAGGTTCTTTATCCTAGAAGCTCTCGCGGTCCCCTTTCTAGAGACTGTTACGCACGATATCGCGGTTTTATCGCTGCCTTTTCATTATCCGATAAATAGATTGGAATTATTTGGTTGAGCGAGCGCCGATACGTCCGATCGTTCCTTTCGACGCGACCACGCCAATCGACGCGATTTTTACCGTCGTATGCGCGATACTGTACAATACGGTACGTTCGGACATTCCGGAACAGCGAAACGTACTTACTTACGCAAGTACGTCCGATCTCTGTTACGTTCTTGTTTAGGTCGCGTAACGCTCGTATCGAATTTCTCTGGAAATTCGGGCAGGCAACGATGCCCGTTTTGTTTTGCTCGGAGGAAAACGAACCATTACGCTTACACCGCGGAGAAACCGAAGAAGAAGTTTGACCACGTCGGTTACGAAGATAAGATCATAAATTGCGCGTAACGGTTCGAGCAAAACTAACAGAGTCGCGTTCCGAGAGACGCGCATTCTGTATCGTTATTGTAGCTGCGCGTGTAAGCGTTACGTCGGAGATGAGAAAAAAAAAAAAAAAAAGTAAAAAAAATTGTCGACATCCGTTCGTCGATCGTTTTTCCTGGAACGAGCACCGTACGCCCTTTCGATTTAACCGATAATAATTTAACGGATGATCGGGTGACGAAACTATCGACGCGGGCCACGCGCGATCGTCGCGCTTCCGCTTCGCTCGCCGAAGCGAACATTATTTTCCGCGCAAGATTTTCTGCCGAAAGAAACGAAGGGAAGACCGGCCAACCGAATCCGCGTTAAACGGAGACGAACGTCCATAGTAAAAGAGGAGGATACGACCGGGAAAAAGAGATAAAATGGTCGTTTCTCGTAGCCGCTTTCCTAAGAAGACTCGAGATTTTTGAATAGCCATCGGTCGCCTTTATAAACGACTCGGACATATGTCGGAATTAATCACAATGAGCGGCACGGATTGAAGAGGACTCGTCCGAGCTGAGCGGCTCTTCTCCTCTTCTTTTTCTCTTTTTTAAACGTTCGTAAACTCGTGCTTGATAAAAAGCAGGCAATCGGTTAACCTTTTTAAGAGAGGCGCGACAACGGCCACTTTACCTGCAGCTCGGTGGCACTCGAACAGAGCGTCTCGACAATGAGATGAAAAGACCAGGAAAAGAAGCGAAAGGGACACCGGACAGCGTACGCGCGTTTCTTCTCTTCAATGCCGCTCATTCGTCGACATCGGTTACGGTTACGGTTACGGTTACGGTTACGGTTACGATTACGATTACGGCTTCACGATGCCCGGACATCTCGGTCTCGTATTTTCGAAGGAATTCCCTTTCGAACCAACGAATCGATTTCTCCGACTCGGACGGCTTCGAGTCCGTCGCCGATAAACCGTGTACCGTCGAAAAACTCCTCGTTCTACGTACATCGTCGCCGAACGATCGTAACGACGTCGGTGGTGAGCGCGTACGCGAAACCGTTCGTCCGGTAAGCCGACATAAGGTTCCATTAACGGCGAAGTAGGATCGATTCGAACCACGCTTCCGCTAAATGCTCCCCGAGCGGCAGTTAGTCGCGCGTAAATCGTCTTGGTCGTCGATCTCTCCCGGTCCCGTTTTTGCGCGAGCGTTAACCGTACAAATTACGTATCCCCGAATATGTATAGGGCCGAGTGCTCGTACGGTCCATGGCTCGCTCGACGACCCACCACGACCGAACGAACCAACGGAGAACGATCGAGTTAAGATTCGAACATGTGGCATCGTTTGTTACGCGCAAAGTGGGGTTCGCCCGTTGTCGCGTCTAAGCTCGCTTAAGCGCGGCCGCGTAACCGGAAAACCAACGCTGCTAAAAGAACCACCGAACCGTGTAAACGAATCTCCCTCGATATCTCTCTCTATCTCTGGCTGTGACGGTGCACGAAACTTATCGGCCAAAAAGATCCTTCTCGTAACTGTCGAACGCGGAAAGTCGCTAATACGGTCGAGACTCGAACGGTAACCCGGTTCGTTAGAGCGACTCGATTCGATTGCGCTCCGTTCGAAATAATCGAACCGTTCGCAAAGTATTAGCCGGCATCGCGATAAATCGAACGAAATTACCGACTTCGCCGCGAACAAATTCCGCTGTACGTCCGCCATCGAACACGGCGGACAAAGTCGTCCGTGTAAAAGCGCGTTCGGACGATAGAACTTGATCGTACCGTGCATAAAACGTAAAACGTAAGGCCGGGACACGGAGAAAAGAAAGAATCGACACGGACGGAGCTACGGACACTCGATGGGGATCGTCGGTTTCCGTGGACATATGGTCGGGCATGGGTTGCCGTGACAAAAAAGCGCTACCCGCTACAGAAACGGCGACAGAAGTTGGGAGTGTCGGCGAGCGATATATCAGGGCTTAAACTGTCCCGTCGTAGCGGGCATGTCCTAGCAGTCTGCTTGTCCGCACCCTGTCCGACCGACTCGCTGAATGCTCGACCGGTTAGCCAGTTCGGTGGTTGGCTGGCGCGCGTATGGCGTATCGCGTTCGACAGGGGTGTCAGCCGGGTATTAGTTAATAGGTTCGCTCCGGAGGTACGGATCACGGAGATGCGGAGTTCGCGCGAAAGGGAGAAGGAACGTTCTCGCGGCGCGCCGTCGAGTAAAAGCTACGCACCTGACCGAACGCGGTTTCCGATCCGTTGGATGTTTACGCGTCGGACGTAACGTCGTCGATCCTGATTCCGACGATTTCACTGATCTCTCGCTACGCGTACGCGCGTAAGTAAGTGCGTACACGGCTCGCTGGGAACGCTCGTCTCGACGATGTCTTTGCGCGAACCGAGAGAAGCAATTTGCGAGCTCGTTGAAAAAATCGCGAGCGCGAAGGTACGCGTAAAGGTAATAAGCTAATCAGAAGCCGAGTCCACTTCTCGTCGGCGAAGAAACTTCGTTACGCATTCAGCTTGGCACCGAGATTATCATATCCGGCGTCCTTTGACGAGGTTCCTCGATCCCCCGACGAAAGACTGGAAAAATATAAAAAGCTTCGAAGAAGGATCCCGTAGACGCCTACGCGTCTACGCGCACAACCTACGACGACTTTCGGTTAGAAGAGCAAAGCTCATCCTGAACGCGGGACGAATAAAAATCGTTTGAAGTATCGCTAGCTGCAAATTAACGCATAATCGTCAAACGTAATGAGCGACGGCGGCGGGGGCGTCGTCGCCGTCGTCGTCGTCGTCGTCGTCGTCATCGTCGTCGTTGTCGTCGGTCCGCCGTAAACGAGAATGACCCGTCGGGCGTTCCTCCGTCATCCGCTCTTCGTCTCGGTTTGGGGAAACTTTGATTATATTTGTAATAACCTCTCGATATCCGCGAGTGATCGCGTCGCGACACGAACGTTCGACAGGCTCGTTCACGGCCGTCTTCTTACGCGATTCGTCTCGATCGATTACTAAATATTAAATAGATAACGAACGTTCGAGCGCAGGATTTTCGCGTTTTCGATCATCTAACTGATTCGCGCGGATATACATACTTTCGTGTTACGCGTACGTACCGGTCCATCGGCGGACCTAAATCTATCGGTTCGTTCGCGAAACGAATCGAGCCTCTCGGAGTCTGTCGCGATCGCGACGCGAACGGTAATCGATCTTAACTAGCAAATTCGTTCGATCGCTCGTAGGAGTTGATCGTCGATCAGGATTCGACGAAGCGTATAAAGAAAGAACGATCGTTCGGCGAGGTTTTCGTGGCAGTCGAGCGAGAGAAAGAGAGCACGCGAGAGGGAACGGTGATAAGGAAAAGAAAGAGAGGTCGGTTTTTCCACGGTGCTTACGCAACCCTTGCTCGAGGCCGGAACACGCGGATATCAATTAATTCTGTCGATGGACGTTTCACGGAGAGGAATCGCGTATCGGTATAGGGTCGTGTCGAAAACGGCTTTCTCCGTGACTAGGCTCGACGCCGTGCTCGTTTTCTCCGGAGAAGACACGTGCCGTGCACAATGCCACCGAGCGAATACGCGCCGTTCGCACCATCGAAAGCATCGTCGACGCGATCGACGTGCTCTCGCGCCCTTTTCGCCCGCACGCCCACCCTCCCGTCAAATACCGAGGGCAAACAACACCACCGATACCGACATCCATTTATTCCCGATTCTATCGTCTCCTTTTGTAGCTACCGTCGGCACGCCTCGGTTCGGCTCGGCAAAACTGTTTGACTTTGTCTTGTTTTCGTCGGGGACCGTGGGGGCGGTTCTGTCCCACGCGATCGTCCACCGCTTTTTCTCCCGCCCCCTACCGACCCCCCAACCCCCAACCTTCTATCTCATTCACGATATTAACGAGATCGCGAAACGAACGAAACGATATCTGACGGTCGTCGTCGTCGTCGTCGTCGTCGTCGTCGTCCTCGTGATTGTCGGGAAGGACGCTTTCGATTTTCGTTCCATCGCACGGACGTTAATCTTTTCGGAATTTGTTCGTCCGCGCTCTGCCGATGGCGTTTATTATTTTCTTCGTCCGTTCGAAGAATCACCGTTTGCGCGATCGTTCGTTAAATTCGTTATTCCCGTGTCACCGAATTCCTCGATCTCGAACGCTCTCGAACGATTCGTCGAATCTGACTGTCGAACGTGCATACGCTCGTCTCGTTATTCGATTATTTGTCGTGCGAGCCGACCAAACGGTCGACGGATTCGACCAGATCGAACAGACAAAGCCCCCCCCCCCGAGATCGCTGTTTACGGGCAAACGGAAAGGCGAGTGTTCCATTAGCGATTTACGTTCGGCAGCCCGTTCGATTCCGAGGAAAATCATCGTTGCTCGTTCGTCACGATCGGTCAAGCCGTCGGGGCAGTGATTTGCGGTTCCTGCTAAGGGATACCGGATCTCGACTCTCGCTTCTCTTTCTCTCTGTTCGCGTCGGAAGCGAAGGGAAGGAAACACGAGTAGATCATCTGGGAGCTACGGAATTATCGCTATGATGAATCGCGGAATCGAGGAATCGAGGAACGAACGTTGCACGAAACACGAAGAAAAAGTTTCTCCGTCGTTCGCGATACCCCTCGGTCATAAAAGCAGAAAAATAAGAAGAAACAAGAGCGAGCGAAGGAAAGCCGGCGAAAGAATGTGTTTCGTTTGGAAAAACCGATGGCGCAGTTGATGGATGAAGATCGATGGAGCGTACGCGACGCGTCTTCGAACTTCTTCTTCCACCCTCGCGATGTCGTTACACCTCATAACCCTCCCTGCCGACTTAATATCTTTCGACACGTGCGAAGATCCTGTACGGAAAGAGCCAGCAGGTGCTTGCTCGAATTTACTTAGAGGCAAACAGACTCTGTTTTAACCCTTTCCGATCGATTCGCTATTTGCCTTCGTATCGAAGCACCTTTCGTCCTATCGTCGTACCGTCGCCTCGCGTCGCGTCGCGTCGTCACGATCCGTCGAGACGTTTCGGCTCGCGAAAACGTCGGAAGATCGTTGTACACGAAATTCGGTATCTAGCGCGGTCAGATACGATTACCGTTAGTAAAAACGCGAAAAAAATGCATAAATTCCAAAAGTTCCCGACGGAACGATAAGTAAGTAAGAGGCGTCGACACGACGCGGTGAAAACTCGGTCTCGTTCGGTCTCGTTCGGTCTCGATGGGGAATCGGTTCGCCTTTCTCGTTCCCGTTTTTCGACCGACTACGCGCTTACCGACTTTCGATCCACCCGCGAAAGTCTCCTCGTTTCCGGCGAAACTTTTCCTACACCATATTTCCCTTCGTCCAATATTTTCATTTACGAGCAAACCAATAACCACGGATCGCTCACGATCCGTAAACGTTACGCCGATCCTCGTTAGGAGAACGCGGCGAATTACTTTGTCCTACGGTGAACCGTCGCTTTTTGTAGAAATAACGCGTTCCAAGAGATATCCATGTATATTATTCGGTAGATACATAAGCGATGCCGAGGCTGGTTCGCGGGCACAGATGATCCTCGAGGTTCCGAATCCGAGCGATCCGGCGCTCGGCTCGAGGAAGCTGTCAGAAAACGATTATCGATGAGCGATATGGATGACCGTGGCGAAAAGAGCGCTGACCCGTGTCTTCGGCATTGAAAATGCTCGCTAACGCGATCATAATACCGGCGCGATGGTTCTTTCCCTCACCGAGGGAGTCGAACAATAGAATCGTCATTTTCGCTCCAAGACCGAATGTATCCCCTGCGAGCGCGATGCCGATGCCGATGCCGATGCCGATGCCGATGCCGATGCCGAGCGGAGGGCGCGGCGTTTGCTCCAACATCGAGACTCGCTCGTTCGTCGAAGATCGTCACGATGGGACTCGATCTTCTCGACGCGATCGTCGCGGTTCTCGTCCTTGCGAACGCGTCGGAGGTAATGGTGTGTGCTCTCTCGAAAGCCCTCCGTTACGGACGATTTTGCTCCGCGCCGACATTATTTATCACTTTCCAGTCAACTCTCGAGACTTTTCTCGACACCCTCGCGACACCCTTGCAACCAGAACAGAGGGGAGGAAACGAGCTGTGGACATTTATCCGTCATAAAGTTCGGCCCCGCGCAAAGGCTACACTTCCGGTCAATCGTGTTCGACATTTCCGTAATTAAGCGAGACACGAGGTCGACCTCGTAGCTTTCGTAATTTATCGTCGTTTTCTTGCTCGTCGTTGCCGCGTTTCGATAGATCGCTGAAATTCCCGTTACACAACCTCTTGTCTACTCGCGATCGTTTATTCCGTGATCCGTTCGATCCGCGAATCGAATTTAAAGCGAATCGAAGCTATCCGCCGCGAAAGAAAGAGAGGCAGTCGCGCCGAGAGTTTCCTAATCGGTTCGCGAATCTTTCTTGTCGAACTCGACTCTCCTTCGAGCCGGTGTACTACGGCTCTCGAAAAGCCAAAAGGTCGAGAGAGAGAGAGAGAGAGAGAGAGAGAGAGCGAAAGGGAAGAAGTGGCCGTCTCTCGTCGAGGGTGAAATCGGAAAATATTCCGTCGGAGAAGAGCGAGAACCAGGATCAGCGACGGCGAAGGTCCGTCGTTGAAACGGATGCGAGTAAACAAAGCTGACGCGACTATAAGCGCGCGTGTGTTTGCCGGTGCACCCGCGGTGCGCTGCGAGAGGTCCGGCCGAAACGACAGGAGAGGCGGGACGCGAAGCCGGAGAAGGTTTCGGTATCAATCGTAACGGGAAGAGGTTCTTTAGCTTCGTCCATAGCCAGTTCCGAAGGGAATAAGGCTGACCCGTTGCGCAAATCCGTCAAGGGGAGTTCACGAATACGGACTACGGACTACGGAAGGGATCAGCCTGTGCCCTCTGCCACGTGACGAGCGTGTTTGCTGGGTACACAGAGCTCGGTGTTTGGTACACACGGCCTTGGAAGGCACAATACTCGATGGGCTTCGGCAAAACAGCGGCGCGACGCCGGCATAAGCGATATTTGTGTCAGCATAAAGGACCCCCTAAAGCCGTGTTAAAAGAACAACCGTACCACCTCCACCTTCCTCTGACCCCTACCCACCCCCCATCGTCCACACCCCGGCCCTCCCCGTACACTCTCTCTCACTCTCTCTCTCTCTTGTTTCTGTCTTTTCTCTTCTTCGAACACGCATCCGACGCTGCCGTCGTCGATAACCGATGCGACGAACAGTTTGCGAAATTTCGCGAATTTCGCGATACATCGTTCGGTATACCGTTCGACGGGGGACGTCGCGAACAACGCGGATCCGTTCACGTACTCGATTAATATCGAACGCGAGCCATAGGATCGCGAACCGCGCTCGAACGGACGGAAAATATTATTCGTTCATCGAAGAAGGAATATAAACGGAATCGGATTAACCGACAAGCGTAGAGAGACGTCGAGGCTCGTGGCAACGTTAGGATTAATTGGTATAGATAGTCGGGCCGGCGCGGCGCGGCGCGGCGCGGCGCGGCGGAAGACTATGACGGCTTAATTCTAGAGTGCGCCAACTCCCACGGAGATCGGACACCAGACAATCCTTCCTAACTCGCGGTGGACTCGTATACACCGATTGCGAAGCCCAGATAATTTGCGCTAACCTGCTCGATTTCGAGGCAACGACCGCACCGACAAAGCGCAAAGATAATAACGGCTACAATCGCGCGTTTATTCATACGCGGATTATTTTAGTGGCCTCCGCTACGTACTTACGTAGATATTTCGAGGGTATCGTGATCGTTGCGCGTCGAATAGCGCGTTTTTTATTGGGAAACGGGAATATTTTATTGGGAATATCAAATAATCTGGATCGTCGTTCTTCTCGACAGCGAGATCGTCGCAACGACCGAAGTCTCGCAACGACGAAAACGATTATCGGACAGTAAGTACGATCGTAAAGTAAGCGGAAACGGCGACGAGCGAAACGACCTTGTTCGAAGGTCCTCGACTTTCGTGCGAAAACGCAGCTGAAAAAAATCCGCTTCCAACGAGGCGAAACACGAAAGAGTCCGCGTGGCCCGCGGGGATTTTCGGCTAAACGACCGTTGGCTAATGTGCGACTGCGACTACGAAGCGTTCCGCGCCCTACACCCTGCACCCTGCACCCTGCACCCGGTTTCTACACCGACGACAGTCGCATTAGCCACAGGACGAGGTTACAATGGACCCCTCTGTTTTTCACGCTCGATCGGGATACGAACCGGGGTTGCGGGTATAAGAGGGACTCTCGCCAACCCCCGTTGGTCCTTGCTTCTCTCCCGCAGAAGCCCCTACTTAGTGGAAAAGATTTGTGAATCAGGCTGTCGCGTGCGAAATAAATAAAAAAAAATCTATGAACGACGAAATATCGAACGACGCGAACGACTAGTCGCGAACGGTAGCGGATTGCGCCGTTTTCCTTGGAACGCGCTTTTCCGGGCAACGATCCATTCGCTTTGGACCGTCGCTTTCGGTCGAACTTTCAAATTTATTATTTAGCGCTATTTAACATTTTTCTTCTATTTAACCAAACGATAGAACGGGGAATGCATCGCGGTATATATCGATATCGCCACGATACCCTCGATTCGGCCCGATTCGGACGCGTAAAAATCTCGATTAGTTTAAGCGTTAAATTTTTCAACTTCCATAGCGTTCTACGGAAAACGAGCACGCGCGAGTATCGCCAACGATTCATCCTCGATTTAACAGATTCGACGGATTCAACGGATTTCACGGATTTAAGAGATTTTAGAGAATGAACAGCAACGCGACGGATACGAATACGTTATACGTTGCGCGACGATCGCGACAGCGAGAGGGTGACGTTCGCGAAGGTGCAGGCTGTGGAGCGAGGAACAAGGGCCGGAGGTTGACTGCGCGGCTAGGTTTTGAGGGGTGCCAATGGAAAATCGTCACGACTAAAGGGGGCGCGAACAATGCGTCAGAGATTCAGCGTGACGCCGCGCCGACGGTGATGACGCCAGTCCACGCGTCGAACATTTAAGCGAGTACCGAACAAAAAGAGAAGACAAAAGTAAAAAAAAAAAAAAAAAAAAAAAAAAAGAACGACGTAGAAAATAATCCGCGAACGTCGCGATCAAATTGTAAACGGAGGCGGATACGGCTTACGTCGTCGCGTTCCGACCAAGGGAGCGATATTTCGCGGTTGACGACCGTGCGCGTTATGATCGACGATCCGATCCGGCCCGATCGGCGTGATTAACGACACCGATTAATAATTAAGATCTTGGAGGCTGGCACCCCTAAAAAGCCGCGGGCATCTCCCGCTCGCTTCGTTGCGACCGTGGTAATGGCAATTTACGCGTCCCGCGGGGCCAGATAACTTCCTATCTTCCCGGTAATCATTTATTCTCTCAATGGCCACGATATTACCAAATTGAATTAGATAAGCGCGTACATGCGTCCTTCGCGATACGCTCGCGCGCACGCGAGACGATCGAATTTTCCTCTCCTCGGATTCGTATCAGATTTCGAACGGGACTATGCTTTTTTACGCGCAAATTTTCACTAATAATATACTCTCGGTTCGTCGATCGATTCTCTGCCGCCGAAAAGTACGTTCGTTCGACGCGCGAAGGTGAAAAATGCGCGCGAGAAACGAGGACGCGTTAATGAGACCCTACTGGCCAAACGTAAGTAAGTACTTATGTACGATCGAAAGAGCGCCCGTCTACGTTTCGTTACCGCGATCATACGTATACGCCTTTCAAGAACGCGAATACCGCCGCGTTAACTCGTACCGGTAAGATTCTGGACGATCATCGCGAGCACCGTCGGGTTTTCTTCCGACAAAGTTGCGCGGAAAACCGACCGGCAACGACGAAACTATGCAATATACACATACTTTCGATCATTGCGGCTACCCGCGATACGCGTATGTACATACGATACAACCGAGAATACTCGATGTTAACGTTGTATTGTATGCGTCGACGAAGTTACCGGCCAGAAACGTACTCGTTCGATTTAAAGCAAACGACCATCGGAAACGGCGTATCATTATCTCGTTATTTTTCGGCGGTAAATAGGTCCTGCTGGAAGCGAAACGACGGGGGGCGAAACGTCAAAAAGATCGATTCGATTGCCTTTACCGGGGTCATCCTGCAGAATTTCGAGCGCTTCCTACGAACAGCTCGTCCATTATGGTCGAATGGCCCTGGCTGCGCGGTGAGCGCGTGTACGGCTCCGTGAATACAATGCCGAGAAGGCTTATGCCGGCTATACGTATAATACGAAGTCTAAAAATCAAAACACATTAATCTCCGCCACGTGTCGTAGATCGCACGCTGGTAACAAAACATCCCCCGCGTCCGCCCCACGTGGCCAATATCGAGCCGGATACTTTAGCCGACACTCGCGGTACCCGTACACGTTTACGCGTCGATACGTTCGCTATTTCGATCTCGTACTCTTTACGGACGTCGTTCACCAATTTACTTGCTCGAACAAACGCTCTCCCTTCGCCAATTTATTCGTAGTCGAAGCGATTCTCGAATACGCGAGCGCAATCGCGCCTCTATCGCGAATACAAAGATCCTAATCGGTAAACGTGATCGGAAATCGCTCGTCGCGTTAAAAAGCCGAATTTCCTTGGAAAGTTGCGCTCACGCTGGTTATCTTCGGCCTCCTTACGGTTCTTCCAGCTTTCGAACGATCGTCGAGTCGTCGACGTTGGTCGCGCGCGGACCGCCACTGCTCGTTCGTTTCGCTACTACGCGATTACGCGATTACGAGATTACGAGCGCGTTAATATTCCGTCCGCGCGATATGTTAGCGATATCCCCCCTTCCGTCGACCAAATCGCGCCCGAACGGTCGCGAGAGAAAAATATTCGCGCGTTTCAATTTGTTCGTTGGTTTTTAACGTTTCAATTTAATTGACGACAACGGCACTCGAACGACGAAGAGGGGCTCGAGCGGGACCGAAGTAGAAAGAGGCGACCCGATTAATTCCTTTGTCGCCTATCTGCCGGTGGAATAACAAACCTCTTCGGTGGACGGGAGTCGAGAGGATACAAGTACGATAAAATCACGAGGGTCCGCGGGACGTCGTCGGATAAAAACAGCGTAAAACGAGAGGGGTCGGTTCGTAGCCGATGCAGGAAAGGGAGAGGTTCGGAAAAAGGGGTGAAACGGGCTCGGTGGACCTCCTGGTTCCTTCCTCTCTACTCGTCTCCTCTTCTCCGCTCCTCTCCTCTTCGTTTTCTGGCATCACTCGGCACCGCGTTGTCAGAGGGAGGAATAGCAATTAAAAGTATCTGGCACGATCTTCGTTAAACTTCTTCCTCGTTCTTGGTCGACGGAGGGAAGGCATTATTAAAACGCGGTGTCGCGTCGGCTGCAACCGCTATTCCTTCTCGTCCTCTCTTTTGCCAGATTTTCCCGATCCTCCGGACCACCTCCGCCGCTCTCTTTTAGCTCGCTCGAACTCGTTTAATAGGACGTTCTTACGAACGTTGTCTTCTCGCGTTTCGCGATTTTCTTCCGTCCGAAGCCTCGTTACCGACTCGATTCTTCGGGCGGCTGAGCGGCTGAGCGGCTGAGCGGCTGAGCGGTAGCGTCGGTTCACGCGAAAATTACCCTCGGCCGTCTCGATCGTCCGTTATTTCTTTCGGCCAAGTCGGAAGAGGGAAACGTTCGCGAGAAATAACGCGACGTTTCAAAGTAGATGACGCGCAAAGTAGCGTGTTTACGGGAGAAACTTTCAAACGGGAAGATGTCGCGATTTCGTAGGTGTTTCGGTAAGGTCGGGTACACTCGTTCGCGACTCGTCTCGAGCAATTTCGAACGGTCGCGAGAAAGTTCTCGTCGATCGAAGAGGCAAAACCGCGTAACGCTATGCGGGACCGCCTCGCGGAGAATCTCGATTATACCGTTGGCTTTCCTGGAAAATAGAAGCTGCCAAGCTGTTGGAGAGGGCGAAACCGTGACGACGGAAGCCCCGGTTTATCGAGAATTTTGAGAATGGTAATGCGGAAGCGGGTCAGGAAGAGACAGAGAATAAGGAAAAGGACGAGACGAGAGAGTCGGTGGAATCGGGGGAGGCCGAGAGGTTGCTGGAAGGTAAGAAAAGGGAGAAGTTCTCAGGGTCTCTCGGAGTAATCCTGCTACCGGCCCGGAGGTCGACGAATATACGATGAAAATACCTAGAGTTAGAGAGGTCTTACTTCTCTCGCCCTCTTCCCACCTCTCCCCACTCTCTCTCTCTCACTCTCTCTCTGTCTTCTATCCCCGAATAACCAACCGAGTCGTCATCGTTCCTGCAATAACGTTCCGCCCCTATTTAAATATGCCCTATCGACCATTATTTGCTTATACCGACCAATATCTTTGTTTACGCGTTAATTCCCGCTTCGTTCGGTCGTTCGACCGGAGCAACCGGAGCAACCGGATCTTCGCGATCGTCGTTATTTACAAGAGCCGATACTTGTTAGAGCCCGTCCGTTGCATCGGGACGAACGTTACCCTCTTTCCTAATTACAAACATTTAACCTCTCTCCTCGATATTTTATATCGTCCGTAAGGCTCTCTACGCGTATTTACCTCTCTAACGTACCAGAATGATCGGATCTAGTATATACAGTACCGGAAGCGAACTATTATAGAATACTCGCGTATAATATTCGCGAAGTTCGTTAACCCTTTCGCTTCGGCAATCCAGTCCGCCGAAGTGTCGTCACCGTACGGAAGCACGCGCCAAAAATGTGCACAGTGCTCGTGGTTCTTGTATACACGTTTTTTAAGTCTTAAATCATTACTATGCTTAATAAAACAATTGTTTTTAATATGAATTTTACAATTAACATACAATAAATACCATATACATAATAAATACAAATACGTAAATAAAAATAAATACGTATAAATAAATAAAACTAAATACAAAACAATATATAAATACAATATACATAATTGTAATATACAATTACTTTTAATTTGAAAACACTTGTACGAAATTATATTAGTAACTCTAAAGACATTAGACCAATCACAGCTGATATATTTTTTGGATGCCGGATATATCCGACGCTCGAAGCGAAAGGGTTAATAATTATTACTGACAGCTACTGGCAGCATCGATTTTCTCGATCGCGGAATATCGCGACGCGACGCAACGAGAGGACATTATGTCACAGTTGCCGAGAACGGCTCTCGCGTTTACGATTGGCAACAGCGAGAAAGGTAGCACGGTATCGCTCGATTATTCCGTTAGAATCTCGGAAACTTACCTCGAAACGCGAGAACTTTTCTACGGTTAAGATTTCCATGAACTTTTAATGATTCGGCAGCCGCGGTGGATATCTTCGTCGCACGAAATAAACCGACGAAACATTAATTTGAATCGTTTCGACGTCTCGAGCGAGAGCGGAAACACGCGCGAAAACACCGGAACGACGATAGCCGATTCCCGATTGTCCGAGGACGTTGGTCGAGACAACGAGTAAACAGAACGTTCAGCCTCGAGCCTCCTTTTGGAAAGAGCCGTTCGAGCATCCCGAACGAGCAGAACGAGCGCTCGCGGATCCGAATAAATTAATTAAGAACTAACGACACGATCGTAGCTCGGTAACACCCACTCGGGACAAAACGCGTCGTTGGGGCCTCGAAGCGGAGGAAAAGCAAATACCCTTGTCGGTGGATGAACCGGCAGTTCGCTCGCAAACAGGGGGCCACGAACGGCGAGAAAGAATTCCGTCGCGATCTCGTCCGCGCTCGCTTTGTCCCCTGCTTTGATTTCTTCTGTTCGGTACTCCACAACCGGCCAGGGAGCAAAAGGCTGCCGGAGGAAGAGAAACGTTGCTAGGGCGAGGAGACGGGAGAACGGAGAATCGAGGGAGGAACAGACACTAGGAAACATCAAGAGGAATATATATATATATATATATGTGTATATAAATATAAAAAGATATATATGTATACACATATATATACATGGAGAGAGAGAGAGAGAGAGAGAGAGAGAGAGAGAGAGAGAGAGAGAGAAACAGAAAGGGAGAGATAGAGAGAGATGGAGGAAGAGAGAGGCTTTAGCTGGTTCGGTACCGGGAGAGTGAACGATATTTACATGCGATTTGCATACTAGTTGATCCCTATTGCTTCCATCTCCAACGAGGCAGCAGGGGCGGCGGACCTACACCCGGAACCCTCCGTCATGCCGCACCCTCCGTCTCTACCGCCTCCTCCGCCTTCGCCTCCGCCCGTTTCACGATTCCATGAGTTTTCATCTCTATCTGCCGCTCACGCGACGAGTATCTTCCCGGAGAACCGGGCAGACTTGGCACGTTCTCGTGGAAACGCGTAAGCGAAACCCTTAACGCTAAAGCGAGCTCGAGAGCAGGATATTCGACGTTCTTCGAATCCTCCTCGTTATCATCGTGTACCTTAATGAAGCCTTCTCTTTCCTCTCGGCCCACGATTCCCTTCCAATCTCTGTTCACGAGCTCGTTCGCTCGTAAACACTCGCGTACAGAGATTTAGGCGCATTACCGGAGTATCGTGATTCGCTTCGATGTACAATCGTAAAAAGAAGGAGCGGAGCTACGGAAGGTAGAGCCGATTCGAGCCAGGGATCTTCGATCTAAATTATAAAAGCGGAGACGCTCTGAACGACGAACGGTTACGAGATCGCGTTCGATCGGATCGTCGCGGTATCCGCTAGCTACATATGTACATACAGTTACTACGTACGTCGAGCATCGTTCCCCGATACTCTCGTTTATCGGTAGGTTGACCGGGTCTCGACGAACCCATACATCCACGATATGTCCACGCTACAAATATTCGGCAAGCACATATAACGGAGTTCGCCATCGACAATGTCTGGACCTTGGTACGCTTTGAACGACGCGTACCACAACTAGGGTTACCCGAAACAACGTATAGCCAGTAAACGGTGCAGATACGAGCAGCATCGGTCGACGTTTGCAGTAAATAAACATTTTTCTTTGACCGATATATAGTTGGTGGTGGTATCGGTACTCGAAACCTCGGCGAATGCCGGAGTATCGTGAATGCGCGAAAACGACAGATAAGAGAAGCGGAGAAAAAGGGAATCGCTTGGAGGGACGGTAGGAAAGCTGGCAAGGTATTTCGAGATTTTGCTGGGTGATCCAGAGGATTAAAGGTAGTTGGCAGAGCAGCGTAATCGTGTCACAGGAACGTGGCCTGGCTAATTACAGATAGTCGGTTTCGCGAGAGAACGCGGCGAGAAATCCGCGTTAGCGAGGTAAGGACAAGGCGATGTTACGTTTTCCGATGGACGAAGAAGAAAAGCAACGAAAAGGGAAGGGTAGGTAGAGCAGGCTCTTCGTGCTTTCCTATCTCGCTAGTAAACGGGCAGGGGAAATTAGTCGGGATAATCGAGTCTCGGAGGAGTACGATGGAAAGAGGTCCGGTAAAGTTACCAGACAACCTGTCGTCGACAGGGATATCCACGATTGGTCGGTTAGGCGACGTTACAGCTTAGAAATACATAGTTGGCCGCGAGCGCGGAAATCGGTTGCGCGAAAAGTGAACTTTTCTCGAGCGGAAACGAGCGGTAACGGTAAGTCGATCGAAAGTTAACCACGATCATCTTGGAAGGTTAATTAAAGACGGCGCGAGAAAGGGAAGAAAGTTCGAGGCGCATCTCGGAGAGGGTTCTAAGCACGATTCTATCCGTTCGGTATCCGATTTTTCGCCGAAGGAGAGTCAGAAGGCCGAACAAGAGGGAGATGAGAATCTTTTAAGAAAAGCAGCCACGGGTCCATCCAGAAGCAAAGAAGCGATTGATATCTGAGCATGCTGCCACGTGAGTTCTGCCGAAGCACGGCGTCTAATTAACTCCGTGACTGGCTGACCCCGGCTGACCCTGTGCTCGTTGCATGCCTCGATGGCGCCTGTGTGCTCGCGCATACACGCGTCCATCTACGTGCACACGTGTTGCATCGGCTCGCACACCTAACGGACCCGCTGTTCCCTCGTAGATAGAGACATCATCGTGCCACCGACCCGCCGCGCCGCGCCACGCCGCGCCACGCCGCGCCACTCCGCGCGTTAACCTTATATGGTCCTCAACCACCGCAACGAGACCCTTCCTCCTTCGCGTTTCTGCACGAACTGCCTGATGCACGAACTTCGAGGGCCTCCGTTCGAGAGGTTCGCGCCAAAGGGAATGTCCGTCTCGTTCGTCCCGAAGCGGCGTTGTGGCGTTGCGGCGATCGGTTTCTTCGACGAACGATCCGGGGACAGAACGCGTTTCGACGCCTTACCGAACGACGACCCGGACGCTAGGCTAGGGTCCGGCCGCTCGAACTGGATCATCTAAGTACGTCCGCGTATAACGAAACCACGTATCGTCCTTTTCCGCGCGACCAGCGTCGCGGATTGTGACTGGCAACATTCGGGATATCGGTAATCGTCGTTACGAGTTGAATGTATGACACGCGACGATCTCCTATTCGTTAGGAAGAAAATCGAGGTTTTTCGCACGGTCAGATCGTGTAATAGTGTGCCGGAGCAACGTGGTGCGGCGCGGCGCGGCGCGGCGTGGCGTGGCACGCCACGGCATCGTGGTCGAAGAAATAGACGTACCGGTCGTGAGAAGCCCTCGCTGTTTCGTTAATTAAAATGAACGAACGAACGAACCGGTTAATTTTATGCGAGTGGCGAATCGAACCGGCGTGCATGGCTTTCCCATTACCGCGCCCACCTCCCTTCTGTGTCGATTGGTCATCGGTGTCACAAACGATCATGCTCCGCTTCTCCGGCAGCGGCCACCAGCGTTCTCGAATATCGACGTTGCTCCGTCTTTTTCGAACGATCTTCGAACGATCTTCGAACGACGCGAATGTAAGGCCCGCCGAGCGAACACGTTTCTTTGGAGGATCCGTGGCGCGGCCGCGCCGGTAAACGCTCGCGAACGTTAAATCACCGAAACACCGTTTCGCTCGTTTCGCTCGAGTCGGGAGATCGCGCGCTAAGCGGTATTTAATGTGCCGAGAAACAGTGATACACCGTTTATTACCGACGACCCTCCGCGAATTTTCAGCAGTACCGTCGGTTTTATTTCGTCGTCGTTTTTCCCGCTTAATGGCGAATAAATTTTAATGAACGTCGAAAAAAGTAAAAGGGAACGCCTTCTACGCGCACATTTAATTTAATGAAAGTAAATTTGACCGATATTCGTGGCTGTAATTCGAGGCGGTCGCGAAAGGGAAGAACCGCGAAACGGTTGGACGGCGTAACACCGACAGACAGAGAGAAATCTCGTTTTTACGTGGAAATTTGGATCGAGCCGAGGAATTGTTTGCCGAGCGTACACGAGTGGCGCGTCACGCGGTATTTTTCGGAGGAATAAAAAATTTTGTTAGCCGCTAGACCGAGCGATTTCGAAATTCCGATCGGTCACGGCGAGGGAAACGCGGCAACCAGAGGGTGCGGGCAGGTTCCAGCGTGGAAAACAGGGTGTGGCGCGTGAGAGCTGGCTCACCTGAAACAACACAACGTTTTCAGATCGCTGATCCCATAAGCGTCCACGTTTGATCCCTCTGTTGTTTCGCGAACGAGTCCGCTTGCCTCCCGGTTAATTCGCGAAAAACTATAACCGCTCGGCTCGATCTTACCCTTTGCGGTTGGCGAGACCGTCGGGTCGGTCCGTACCTCGGCGTTCCCTCGCCGCTCCGAATCGTTCGTCGACTCGATGTCGACTCGAAGTCGACGCGTCTCCTCGACGAATCCTGATAAAGATCTTATCTACGGATTAGCTCGACGGCTGTCGCGGTTAATCGCGGTAGGCGTTGACACCGTGAACCGAACAAAGTCCGTCGGTTATCACCGATCGACCCTACGATATCGACGATATCTCCGATTAAAAACAATCCCGACGTTCGATGGCGAAACGTCTTGACGCGAACTTTCCAATTGCGCTTTTCGGCGACCGCGATCGTTCAATTTTTGATCGAGGGACGAAAAGAAAGGCGACGCGACGCGGGGCGAAACTCGTCGGGGCGCGGTGGCGTAGAATAGCGGAGATATATCGCGACATAATATGCAAAGCGGTTTGGATCGGATGTACACGACGTGACGCGGCGTGGCGCAGCGTGGAACGACGTTGAGCGGAGAGGCACGGCGTGGCGTGGCGTGGCGTGGCGTGGCGGGGTGGGGCTTGGCGGGGCACTGCGGGGGGGCGAAAGCGGTAACCAAGGGGTGATTAGCGGGACAAAAGCTGGCGCCGCTACAAGTGGAACCAAATTGGTAGAAAATTGATAATCAACCGCCAATATCAACCTCCATTGGGATCCGGCTGGGTTCCTCTGCCCTAGAACAGGCCAAAGGATTACGCGGATATACGTACTTACGCTTCGAAGTACGTATTTGCTTCGGGAATAAAAGACGATATATTAATTTTCGGCCAATAGGTTGCCGATGCAACGAGTCTGTCGAGCGTATAACTGGTCGCTCGGATATCTCGATACTCTGTCGATCTACGAGCAACGTTTTTAAGAGTACCGCTATAAACGGCAAAAGACGTTTTTTGACTTGGTAAAACGTCGATAACGTACGAAAGCGCCGAAGGTTCTTTCGAAATTTGATTGTGCGCGCTGTCGGCAAATTTGGTCGATGAACATTCGCCCGCGTTTCTCCTTCGTAATTAGCGTTCGAAAATACCTAATCCGCAATAACCAACCTCCGAAACGTTGTTTCTTCCTCTACGTACCAGCCGCATTCTACCTGTTCCGCAATAAAGGTCTTAAATTATTTTTTTTATTTCTTTCGCCAGCCGAGAATATCGTACATGAATCCCTATCGTCGATCAAGCTTCCGGGTGCGGACTACGAGCTTAAAAAATAATGGAACAAGAAATTGAGTCGAGGAGCGAACCCCCGAAATGGTCCGTGACACCTCGGAGTCTCGATCGAACTAAATTTCCAGCGAAATACGAACGCGTCAAACGCATCAACGTTTTTATTGTATTTCAGGAAAACCGAGTAGCAGTTGGGATCAACTTGGTACGGGAAGAAGAGGAAAAGTCGAAACGCCGAAAGAAAAAGAGTTAAAACGCGTAGAGCGTGAAAGAGAAGGTTTATTCGGTAAGAAGCGAGGAGCGAGCAGACCGGAGCGCTGTGAATGGAACACGTGTACGGTGTCGCATCTATCTGAAAAGTTCATCGTTACAAAGATCTCGAGAAAAGAATTTCCTAGAATGCGAGCTATCTTCGGGACCATGGTGGCGAGTGTGTAATCGAAGGAATCGTAGAACACTTTTCTCATGCAAATACCCTCGGATGCGAGAGAAGGGACAACCAACTTCTTCTTTGGTCCGCTTAAAACTTCGAACTTGGGTATCCTTTTAAATTTAAATGCCTTCCCCCTGCTCGAGCACATCCGTGCCCCCGAGTTCCCCTTGCGAACGACGATCGTCGCCGCGCCTCGGGTCGCGGAGATGCTAATAAAAATATATACGTCAAAGGACACGAGCTCGACGACGCACGATCTTCGTTTAAGAAAAACGAACGTCCTCATTTTTCGCTCTGAACCAGAAACGATTTACTCGTTATTCGTGCGTTAAAAATATCGTGGCCGATGCTTTTTCGAGGAAGTTCCGTGCAAAAGTGAACGGAATTGTCCACCGATACCCTTTTCGCTTTTGTTAGGTCGGTCTCGCGCGAATCGCCCGGCACATTTTCGAATTTCCATGGCTCTCGTTCGTAACGAGTCCACGCGGTACGTTCTATCGGTAAAGAAAGCTTCGACCGCGGGGAACCACGAGAAACATCGATGATACCTCGTATGTCCATAACCGACGTTATCGCGAGCAAACGGTTGCACGCTTCGGAATTATCGCGATTCGATCTACGTATATAAGTACCTACGTATATTTGATCCGCCGTTGTATAATTACCCGGCGCATGGTCGCGTATTATACGTCAACGCGTTGGAAATTTGGGAATTTACCAGTTTAAAAATGTACAAATTCGAACCTTTCGAGATTGGAGAATTTCGCTGGTTTCGGTACGAGGAGAATTTTTCAAAACGACGATTTACCCCCGTTTTCGATCGACCGCAACGGGACCTTAATAATTTTTTTTCGATAAAATTTGACGAAATTTCGACGCCGATATTATGTAAGTACCTTAATAAATATCCGTTTGCTACCGATATTCACGATATCGCGAAACGCGCTGAATATTTCAACGCGAACGGGAAAATATTTTCCAGTGGAGCGTGAAAAATTCGATCTTTCCAGTAACAAAATGTTGGAGAATTTCCATAACCGACGCCATTGTTTTCCAGGAAACGTAACGGTGCACGTAAAAGGACATTCGTTCGATCCGGCAATTATTGAAACGAATAAAATTTTCACTCTGTACGTAATAATAAGCGGACGCACGAATTTACCGCAATAATTACGGAAACGTGCACCGGAATTGTTGCGATCCAAATGTATGAAAAATTATTATTTGCCGGGCGACGTTCAATGAGCAGAAAAATATTTGCCTATAACGAGACGCGTCGTCGAGCCGAGTTCCGGGGTTCCGGGGTTCCGGGGTTCCGGGGACAGAACCAGGATACGATATCGCAATTTGAAATTCGAATTATTATAATTATGGTTTGGTCCGTTAAAAATCAGAGGCCAAAGAGAGAAAAGCGACAACCGCCGCTATCCAATGATACATACAATTAATAAAGAGTTACATGGTAGAATGCGTCTACGAGATGAGCTCGTTAAATCGGCAATTTTCATGCGCATTAAATTAAGAATCGATCGTGCGCGTCGTTACGATACATTTTCGTCGTATTAAAAAAAGTAAAAAAAAAAACCGACGGATCGTTTTGAACGTAATCAGGAACGGTAAGACGGTAAATTGATCTCGACTCGGACGATCTTTAGCTCGTTAGAACTTGACGGATACGTAAAGGGCCACCTTGTTACTCGATGTATACGATACTTGTACGTGTCCGTTGTCAATAAAGCGTTTACGAAATAAACTTGTGCACTTGGTCAGAAATAATCCTTCCATACACATATTATAATAACGGCTAGCAAAGTATCGACACGAAATATCGATATTAAAACGGAATTATCGTCATTATCCGTTGTGTCGTTCAACGAAACAGCGATCGCGTTGACAGGCGGAAACAAAAAGAGAGATAGGCCGATGTATGGAGAACCGCTGGGAGGAGATGAAAGAGGAAAGGAAAACCGTGTGTCGTCCACGTGGTAAATGCGAATCGCGAGCAGCGATGCCAGAGAGAACGAGAGCGACAAGGTAGAAGAGAAGAGTTATTAAAATGTAAATATGAATCGACAATCTGTAACCCAGCGCGTCGCGCGAACCACGTGTGCGCTACCGCGTAGATAAACGTGTCTCGAATACTCGCGAAAGCACGATGACGTTCCGTAAATGGGTGTTCAACGGGAAACTTATTTCGACAAAGTTTTTATCGTTAACGATTTGCCGGGGTCGCGCAACGCGAAAAATTTTCTCGACGCTTTCTTTTCTCTCCGTTCCGTGTAAGTACTTAGTCCTAGTACCTATCGTGTTCGTTCGCGGCGAGAACATTGCGTGAAATTAGTTACCTACGTTCGATCGATACGGCCGCTCGTGTCCGTGTCGAAATAATCTCGGCGAATTTCGCGATACCGAAAAACGAAGATACGCTCGTTACCTCGTAATCGATGTTTACGAGCCGCGCCAGCGTGGCTCACCGTCGATCAGGTAAGTTGGACCCGCTGCCACGGTGAAACGCGAGAAACAACCGATTTCCCGAACGCAACGCTTGCCGAGATCTACCGAGATCTCGAACGCTATCGGTCCCGCGAACTTCCTAATATTATTCGAATCTGCTGGAAATAAAAATTCTTCGCTGCTCTGCTCCTGTTTTTTACGATACCGGCCATAAATTTATCTCCTGCTGCTTTCTCACGATCCTTCTTTTTCTCTCCGCCGACTGGCTTCACAGATTTATGGACTTATAGATTCTTTCTGCTTCTTCTTTCCCGACCCTCGAATTCGCGTAACCGAAATCCAGCTAACCGTCTACCCTAACCTGACTGCTTCGTCTCCTTTCTTCCGTCTCTTACCAATGTCGATCGAACGAAGTAACGCGCTCGCTAGCGATCGAAAATACATATCGCCCGCAACTATCGATACACGATCGCGCCTATGAAAAATATTTATCGCGCAAACAATCCTCTCGACCGGTTGATAACTGGTCGAAGCAACGAACGGAAGAGACGGGTATTAACGAGAAGCATAATCGTATATGTATACACATATACATATAAGTATATCTGCATATTTTCGTACAGCGTGCAATTATATCGGAAGAATAATAGTAGGAATCTGGATGGAAAGGCATCGAAAGCGAAATCCCATGGGATGACAGGAACCACAGGCGGTTCCTTTCCATGCCCGGTGGAATCTCATTCTTCGTCCCCTTTGCTGCCAGCATCCCCCTTTTCTACTTTCTCTCTTTCTCTTTCTCGGTCTCTTTATCCGCGTTGATTGCTCTCTCGCGCCGCAACGGAGGCCGCGATGGCTCATAAATATTCAATGGCCACGCGGCCAAGATAAACTAATTAAAACTTAGATCTCGGTAGTCACTTTAGATTTTTACTTACACAAGAAGCATTTCAACGGAACGGCACGGCACGGCACGGCACGGCACGACACGGCACGGCACGGCACGGCACGGCGGGCTGGCCGGCTGGAAAAAAAGTTTACACGAAACCGAGGCAGGCCGAACTCGCAAATCCGATTCGAGCGTTCGGGACTGTTTGCGAGCGTTCTTCTCGCGACGCGACGCGATGCGACGCAATGCGACGCGACGCGACGCCACGCAAACCAAAGCGGAGCGCTTTCCTCCTTGGACCAACTTGGAGTAATGGATCGACAAAAGGACACGTAAAGAAAGCTTTACTCTGTACTTCTCATTAAGGAAACCACGCTACCTTTCCTTCTTTCTTTCTTTCTTTCTTTCTTTCTTCCTCGTATCCTTAACATCTTTCGAAAGGCGGACATTCGTCGTTCTTTCTTTTTTTTCAGTTTGGTTGGTTGGTCGGTGGCCGAACCTTAACGAGCGGCTCGTATAAAATACGGGGCAGCTAAGTGGTAAAGCGTTTATTATCCTCTTAAAGGGAATCGCGATCGCAGGAGAGAGGCGCCGTTGTTAATCGTAGAACGATCGCGCGTACAAAATTTCTTAGGAACGGCGTTCGATGGATTCGCCGGTAGGGTAATCGGAGTTACGATTTCGCGACACGTCGTAAGTAGATAGATACGTACATAAGTAAGTACGTATATTCGAGAGACGCGCGAATCCGTGGCAAATACGAGGGCAATTTAGCCGCGTAGACGATACGTAGGTCCGATCGGATCAGATAGGGGAAAAGTTCTGTTCTTTGGGTCTGTTGGAGCGATGCAAAAGAGGCGGGACGTTTGTCCGGTGGTCTCGTCACGCTAGTCACTCGCAACGTCGCCGCCGATCGATACGAGATCCGTGAATAATCGCGCGATCCATTATCGCTCGTCCCGTTCACGTTTCTTTAACGTTCTCCGTCGCTAACAAAATGATTTATTAACGGTCGGGTTCGCCTTGTTTTTGCCCTCCTCGATCGCGAGGTTACCTACCACCTTTTTAAAAACCGTAAATTTCCTCCTCCTTCGCAGCCAACGAAAGAGAGGAAAAGGGCTGCCACGGTGGATAGAAAATCGACGAACGAGTCAGCCCTCTCGGCCCGAACGCGAGAGATCGGTCGATCCTTCGTTAGAAATTCCGCGCAATCATATTCGAGCAAATAATTCGTTAGGGCCTCGTTCCGCGGCCTGTTCGTTAGTATAATTAAAATAAATTCAAATGACTTTCTTGTCCCTCGTCTTTGGACTCGACGGTTTTCTCTTCTCTACCCCGTCGTTCTTCGCCCCGGTTTCTGCTTCTCCCGTGCTTCTTAAATCCGTTGATTAGCGGAAAAATCCGCTTACGAATTAAGCGAAGCTGTCTGCCGAGGCCCGGCAAACTCCCTCGAGGATGCCGAAAGCTGCACCACCCTCGACGAACAATGGGAGCAAGACGTCGCGCCTCCCCGGACAGAGGGAAAGAAAACCGACGGAAAAGAAGCCCGACTACTTTAATATCTTGAGTAAATCCGGCGAGTGGCGGAGAAGGGGAGAGAGAGATATATGTAAAGAGGAAGAAAAAATAAGTCTCTGCGGAAGAGAAGCACCGCGAAGAAAGGTGGATGGCTCGGCCACGCTAACCGAAAATACGTTCGTCTCTCGATTCGAACGTTTCGTCCGATCCGCGTCGATCGCGTATTTATTCGATGTAACTCGATACGCGATACCCGTTCTCGTTACGAGGGTCGATCGAAGCCTACCGGAGAAGGTTTTATGTATGCTGTACGCGTTGCTAACGCTATCGTAGGTAAGTAATCGCGTAATATTACAGAGCAGTCGGTCCTGACGACTATCGTCGACCAACGAAATGGCTAGAGCAGCGACTCAATAATTATGTATAACGATACGAAGCTCCGAAGCGCGAGCTTGTCCGCGAAAGAATATCGCGTAAAGAATATTCCAGCGAAAAAGCTGGATGAACGCGGTGCTGTCGCGTCTACGATTCGTTTCGGGGTGCGACGATTTCCTCTTTAGTCTTTCCTCGATTCTTCCGTAGCGTTATCGGTTCGGTAGCCGCGGCGCGTTTGTCGTCCGTGCGCGCGTTTCGTGAGATACGCTGTGTTATCGTTTGCATTGCAAATGGCAACCCACCCCGCCCACTTTCGAAGCATACACCGGGAGCGTGGAGCGTGCACGTTTTATGGTGAAATCGGGCGCGTGTACGAGGCTCGCCAATATATCGAGTCGTACGCGGATGAGTCACGGGGAATCGGGACAACCCTAACGATGCCCTCTTAAGGGGAGCCTGCTCCGTCGAATTTCGACACATCGAAACCGACATTTCCAATTATTTTTTCTCGAGCCGCACGCCGCGCCGGTATCAACAAGGAGCTCGAACCGCGGCTACTTGTACACCTACGCTCCGATAATTCGAAATATCGAATCGACGTTGATCGGTCGGTTTCGGCGATCGTCCGGCTTCTCGACCGGAGAAAAGTGTACGCGTCGAAAGCGAGGTCCGTCGGGTCGATTTCGGAACAGAAGTTCCGAAACATCGAGAGAAATCTATTAGGAAGAGTCGATAGACGCAGCTTGGCGATAACTTTTGTCCCATCGATCAGCGGAACGAGGTGGGAAGGTTTCACCGTTCTCTCGGTGTAGCACGTACCGCGTATACGTACATATATCGTTTACGCGAGGGGCGAGAGAGCAACGCGCGCGCGATATCGAAGCAACGATCTCTCGATAGTCAGGTGGCAGCCGCTAGCCACGCGAAGAAGGAACGTAGCTCGATCTTACGCAACCTAAAGGGGGTGGCAGCGAAGTGGTGGTAGGAACGCCCGGGGGCCACCGCACGCCACACCGCGCCAAGCCGAGCAGAGCCGAGCCGAGCAGAGCCGGGCAGCGCCGGGCCGCACCGTTCCGTGGCACGCGGAACACGGAATATCCGTTTTAGAAATGAGCTTACTTTAAGGCCGTCCAACGACCCGCCTTCCTGCGGGATCCCTCCGCGCGATGGAGATCGGTAATTAATCATTTAGGAAGCTGGCCCGACCTCTCGCTCTTTCTTTCTAGCGAGCTGCGCGGCACGAGGTTGAACCGTTATCCTCGGAGCCAAGGGTTAAACGGAATAAAAGGCAAGCTCTCCTCGTGTGTGCTCGAGCAAGGAAACGCCAAATGGCCAGCGTCGACCGAGATTGGCTTCGGCCACGAAACGCCACACCGCGCCGTCCGCGTCGCGTCGTTCCGGCTTACGTACAACCGGGGCTTCCTTTACCTAGTACATACATACCGACCACCGGCGTAGAAATTGCCAATCGTCGTGCCCTGCACGCTGCTCGCGATCGTAACGCGCTTTCCCGCGTGCGGCGTTACCCACTCTGGAAATATCGCGACTCTCCTTTCTCGTCGGCAGATAATTTCGTAGAATTTGCTCGACAACAACGCGGTAACGCGCGATCGATCGATAAACCGCGCGATCGACGACGTTCGAGATCGCTTATAGTCGCTCAGAGACGCAGAGATCGTTTTCGCTTACGTTTCCGATATTGCGGCGATTCGTTCGAGAAACTGGTAGCGACGCGATCCCGCGTTTCACGCTAATAACTAACATCGGTTCGTCCTCGAACGTACGATCGTCGATGAAAAGCGACGCGAAATCGGTCCTACGACACTGTGTGGCTTCTCGCGCGTACAACGAAACTACGTTCTCGCTAACTACCCGGTAGAAGTGTAGCTACGTAAAACCGTGTATCCTACGTATGTTCCAGTCGTTATCGCGATCTCGACCCCGTTCGATATAACAGTCACTGTGACGACTATCGTCTTCCGACACGCGAGGCCGTTGCAGGGTTTTACACACCCTGCACGGACCTCTATGAAATTGTTACAATAGGTGGAGTAACTAACGGCGACGGCGATAACGGCCATCTAACGACCATCGTCGGATATCGCCCAGACTCAGAGAACGATACCAGAAAGGACAAAGGTCTCCTTCCTTCTTTAATCGGTTCGCCTTCATTTCCTCCGGTCTCCCGTTCCTCGTCTATTTCCTCTTGAACACGGTATTTAACGAACGAGAGCGCCACCATCGAATTCCCACCATCAGTGGGATCAGTTCAATTTCTCGCTCCGTTCGATCAAATACGATTGAAATTTTTATTCGGATCTAGATTTAGACGATTTCGCCGCTATTCTCGGCGGATTACGTGGTCGCCGTACCGGGCAAGTACTTACTTGCGCGCGAAATTCATTAAAAGCACAATGGAAAAGCAGCCACGACGAAGATAATTAAGCGCGAGTCAGCGTTCTTTGTAAATTATCGTTCCCGTGCATTAAAACGGCCGACGTTTACGGGGCATTATAATTTCGCCGGTAGATAACATATAATTTATCGGTGCCATAATTCGCGACGCGACCAACGGGCAGTCGCTCGCGGAATTTTCGATGCTGATTTTCCCTCCTTCGCGCGATCTCCGAAACGGCCAGATACATATACATATACGTCGAACGAGAAGAAAATCGCGAGGCGACGCGTGGCGACGCGTGCCGACGCGAGCATCCGAGTTATTAGACTCTCTGTTGGTCGATTAACGTCGAGACCGATCCAATTAAGTAGAAGGGACACGGGATCGTGGAGTCGGAACAAAGAGATACGATCCGAGAACGTCGTCCCGGCCCGTCCAGCACCGTACCGCACCGTACCGTACCGTGTGCCGTAGCGTTCCGAATGTTTCGAAGGTGCTAACGAGCGTTCCCTCGCTAAATTCGATCCTTCGAATCCGAACAGTGTCCCAAGGGCTACCATTACCGTTGCCTTTGCTGTTCCCGCCATTATCCGTTCCTCTACTACCCTCGGGACCGAATACGACCACCGCACCCACCCTCTCACCGGAATCACGACCCTCCTCGTTAACCTCGAAACGATCCTTCCTGCTCGGTCTCGACCGAGTCTCTCCGCCTCTCCTGCTCTATCTTCGCGTTCGCTTCCTTTCTTTCGACGACGCTGCCGCGATTTCACCGCGCAAAATTTCTTACTTATTCCGCGCATCGATCCCGACAACGAACTTCTCGACGTTCGTTCGAGTTCCATCTTGTTGGCGATTCCAGCGACATTCCCCTCGCTACCGAGAGCTACCGATTCTCCACTGGCCGGTTCCGCCGGCGCTTCGCGAATTTTACTCACGACTCGTATCGTACGCGTCGAACTCGAAAGAAAGAAAGAAAGAAAGAAAGAAAGAAAGAAAGAAAGAAAGATAGGAAGAAAACGAGTGGCTGGTATCGCGGTAAGAACGACACGAGCGAAAAATCGATCGTCGGACAAGGTGTTTCCGAGCCTCTTCGTTTACGCTCGATCGAGCTCGTATATTTTTACACGGACCACGCGATATAATGCCTCGCCGTAGTTTCGGTTATGCGCCAGAACGGTACGAAACCGTTGTTTCTCTCTGCGTAGAAAAACAAGGTACGAGCAGGGTACGGGGCTGCGGCGTTGCGCGGCGATGGTTCCGGTTCACGGTGGACCGATCATCGCGCGAAAACACGAGTTGCTTGTTTTTCCAAGCGGGGAAACTCTGCCAGAGTCCACTCGCTCGAATACTCGCTCGTGCTATTTGTAAAAACATGCTTAAAAGATAATTGAATTCGCGGTAACGATCGAGTTGCCCCCTCGACGATCGATTTTGCGCCGCGCGTACGAACGAAATTATAAATTAGCCCGATACCGCGCGAAAACGAGCTTTAAGATTCGTTAATAATAATTAATCGAACGTTCGCGTATAATTGGATCGCGACGTCGTCGAATGACCGGTTCCATCGAACCGTCTTTCCGTCCGTTACCGGTCTAATTAACTAGCGATTTAACTCTTCCGCAACTATTACGTATAATAGAACGCAACGAACGAGATTCGAGAGGCAACGAGCAAAGGGTGCAACCGCGTTTCACGGCGCGGCGGTAACTCGACAAACGAAAGCTCTTCTCGTTAAGCTCGTTGTCTCGCGGCGTTGTTCTAGCCAGTCTAATTGCCGCTACCGTGTACCGATTACGTTCGACGATAACGGGTTTGATTATAACCGTTAATACGTGCCGTACCACGATTATACCAAGATTATAACTAATTATCGAGTTAAATACGAGATAGCCTCGCGATTCCCTTACACCACAATAACTCGGAATTTCTCACGCGGATGCGTAGCACGCACCGTGAACGTTTCGCGTTCAATTAATTTCCCAAAGTACGTTGAACCGTTTTTCCCTTTAAACGTATCCCGGTGTACGATCTCGTTACAGCTGGAATCTTCGCTTAAACGAAACACGAGTTATCGATAATTCCGACGTTCATGGACATTCGACCATCGTGTCAGGAGCCTAAATCGTTGTCGGGTGGACCGGGCGAAATTATTATACTCTCGTTCGCTAATAAAGCGCGACGCTCGCGAACGCTCGCTACCGAAAAATCGCGCGAGCACGCGTTCTCGACTCACCGCTCTCTGGCAAATTCGTTCTCGCGACGATATTTTCTGACCGTATTTCACCGTTGTTCCCGTTCGGAGAAACGCATAATACGGTATGCAGAAATACGGTAGGGAAACGTATCCCTGATTCGACTCGCATGCCAGAGACGTCGAACGGTGATATATTTCTGAGAAAGATTTTTTGGACGCGAAGCTTTATCGCTTCCTTGCTCCGACAAACAGCGCGGAGATCGCGGAGAGTGCGGAGGAATTAGAAGGATGGGCTCGTTCGGTATACAGGTACATAGTCGGTATCGAACATTTATCAGCGAAGCCAAGACGGGGAGGCTGATCTGGAAAGACAACCGCGATTGAGTTACGTTGATTTTATTCCGCATTATACCAGCCAGGAGGCACACGCGGATACGGAAGCGTTCCCTCTTCGCGAGAGATCGAGTTTTATTTGCCGAAATTGCCGTTGCCGGCTGTCGGCTACCGGCTACCGGCTACCGGCTGCCGACTGCCGGCTGCCGACCGCAGACTGTCGGTGCACCTCCGCTACCGAATCCCGCTTACTCGGATTAACGTCATCGCGGTTTTTAAGCAGGCAATTTCCTAATTCGGTTGCCCCCGAGATCCCTGATTTATCGCGCTTTTGCCAGTTATTCCCGTACCTACTACGGTACCGGTGATTTACGATACCGCTTCCGTTCCTCTTCTCCAGACTTTCTTACCTTTTCTTTTTCATTTTCTGCTCGCTCTCTTTTCCCTCTTTTCGCGTGTTCGCGAGTCGGCTCGGTCGATCGCTCGCGCGACGCGATCGCGCGAAACACCACGCGCCAACACCGCCTTTACCGAAAGTCCGATCGTTTAAATATCGTGGATCAGCGACGTAACCGAATAGCGTACGGTACTTGAAAATTAGCTGCAGCTGAAAGACGTATAGAATGAGGCTAAATATCGATAAGTCGTGTAGGAGTACGAAAATCGTTGATCGATACAAGATACAAGAGGCGAATGACCCGACGCGTATCACGGAGCAAGAAGCGGAACGAGCCGTTTCGTATCGTGGACGGTCGGACGATGCCGGAACAGCTTGAAACCATCGCGGATCATTTGAGCCGAAATCCGAATCTATCGGGTACGTAAATCGCATGGATATTTTACGGCATCGCGGGCAGATTACAGGCACAATTAGCATCGGACTACATAATTAATAACTCGATTAATGCATCGAGGCGTAACGTCTGTTCATCGGTGCTCGTCAACACGGACACGCTCGTTCGTTTGTCCCGATCTCGATTCGCGCTCTCCCGTTTACGGCGACTCGGCTTCCGTAACCTGCTAATCGATGATCGTCCTTTAATATACATACATACATACACACATACATACATGTATTTGTGTATAGCGGCCACGATCGGCGACGCTCACGGTTCGCCGTTCGCCGTTTGCCGCTCGCGATACCTTCTCACTGATTTGACAATCGTTCTAAAGCCTGCTCCGCGCGATACCGCCCGATCCCGTCGACCGTCGGTTCTTCCCTCTTACAGGTCGAACACCTAAGTTAATTAAGTACGTCGCACGCGACTCGTCATCTCCCATCGTGCAGAATTCCCTCGACGTCTCCGACGCGATATGGCGGCATAAATGTCCGAAAGAGATCTTGCACGAATCCGGTTAAAAAGTTCGAATCCGAATTTTTAACTTTGAGCCGATAACACCGCCCATAAGACCGGACAAAATGTAAATGTACGGTTATATTACCGTACGTTTCGATCGAAGGATCCCAGCCGCGAGTCCTTTAAAAGGCGTCGGTTTTAAATGCGAGACGCAAAATACGAGAGCCGATTCGAGCTACGCGCGACGATCGCGAGAACGACGCGATCGTTTTTCCCAGGAATCGTGGAACACCCGAGAGAACGAGCGAACCCACGCGACGGGAAAACCACGAAGCAAGAGAGGAAATAAAGTACGGTCGCTGCTCTACACGACGCGAACGCTAGGAAAGATCGCTCGCGTTTCTCCAGATTTTCGCTATTTTCTTCGAATGGTCGATCAACGAGTAGTTATCGCGTAGCGAACGTTCAGCCGGACCAACAACGATGGAATTAACCGTACACGTTAGTTTTCTGCTTTGCTGGCATGGGCTGCGTGCAAGAAGCCGCCGCGCTACGGTTATTACACGCGTCACGCGGCCAACTACGGTCACGCGCTCTCCCTTTTCCTCGAGACCCCTTTTCGCGGTTGAAACGGTCTTATCGTCACCCTTTATCTTGTCGAACGTAGCAGGGCCAGTCCACCTTACGGGCCACTGGACTCGAAACAGCTCTCGCGTTCGACTTTCTTTCGGAGAAGGAGAACGGATACCGGCTTAAACAACCACGAGCGGAACGTGCACGCGAACCAAGATGTTACCGACAACAACGACACCACCTGCGATCGAACGCGACGATAAAAATCCTTGCGGCAACCTTCATGGTCGCCCCAATCGATCCTCTAGCTTTTCTTCCCTTCGAATCGATTCCCTACCAATTACCGATCGATTGGCCACGCTCTCTATCGTCTTTTTAACGAAAATTGTCGCGTCGAACAACGATCGGGAACCGCTTCCGTTGCCGTGCTTTCGAAGCTCGGTTTACCTTTCGATCGGAAAATTTCCGAGTTTAGAAATTCAACAGTTTAACCGTCCGACTAATATAACTACATATGTATATGTATATATGTATATATGTATACATAAGTACATATATATTTTCTTTTAATTCTACGAATTTTTGTATTACCGCTCATCTTACCGAGCCGTTCTCTCGTCTAACCGCTACATATCATACAGGGGTGGCAGTGGAGTTATGCGTAAATTCGAAAGGCCGGTAGTCGAGAACCTGCCAGAAACTTACCTCCGTCCCCTCGATGACGATCGTTTGCGATCACGTCCATGTGGAGTAAAGTAACGCTATAACGATACCATGACCGTCGATATAGTACAATTATAGTTGAAGTTTCTCGTATCGAACAAACGACATACAGGATATCGATCTTAATCTTTGTCGGTATCGATTCTTGTTTCTTGACGCGTTCGTACAGCGACGGAAAAAATCGAATCGTTTTTTACCGGAATTTTAAAAATTGCTACATCCTACGAAATCGAAATTATCGAATTCGGATTTCTCGAAGGAACGAAAAAAGGAATAGCGATAAAATAATTGGACCGAGTAGATAATGTTCGATGGGGAAAAACGAGAAAAGAAGAAGAGAAAGGAGCGAAAGAAGAGAAAAAAGTTTGAAACGACGGTGTACATAAGAGTTGTGTGTGGCAAACGATCTCCGCGAGGGAGCTGACTCGATCCGGACGAAACGAAATTTCTCGAGAAGGAGAAAAGAAAATGGTCGATCCATACGGGGAAGCGTACAAGTGGACGATATAGGTTAGTGGCCGACACATATAGCAGAGTGTCGATATAGCGTGCCGAAAGCGTTCCGTCTTGAAGGAGGCGGAACGAAGAGAAGAACCGCCAGCGTTATCAGCTCGGCCCGCGATTGGCCGAGCTCAGACGGAGCTTTCGGAGCGGCCAATCGCGTTCTGGTCTCCTGCTTTTCAAGGATTCTCCCCCGAAATCCTGGGTGTGGGCGAATCTAGAACACCGAGCGGTATCCGCTGCCTCTGCCTCTGCCTCTGCCTCTTCCCCGCGAATACCTTTCGTGCCGCGTCAACGACGACTGCCCACTGGTCAGCAGGATTTGGCGAGGATCTCCGTCGGGAAAGCCGCATCCGGTTCTCTTTTTTTTTCTTTTTACTTTTTCTTACTGCCACCCATTCCGTTCTTGCACACCCTCCGGATCGACTCGACTCATCCCGATCCAACCCGACCCGACCCGACCCGATTCGACCCGACCCGACCCGCCGCGTCTTTCTTCCTTCTTGCCAACTCTTTGCCCCTTCAGGAAGCTGATTCGTACAATACTTTGACCTTTTATACGATTTTCTAACGTATCTTGCCAGAGCTTCAGCGTATCTACGTATAAAAGCGCCCGCGTTTCCCCGTTCGAATGGTGGGACGAGTACGTTTCGGCTACCATCTTGCCGTTGCGCCGGCGATCGTATGTTCTCTGTGGAAAGACGAAATCGTCGCTGGCTGAATTTTTCCCTGCTGCTTTCCGTGCTCGCGATATTTATTTATGCTCCTTCTTATTTATGGCTCTACGTGAATATCTACTTGCGCGATTCTTTTCGATGTTCGAAGCCGAGCTTTCTTCTTACTCCAAAATAACTACTTACTTATGTACGTACTTAAGTAAGTACGAGAGATAGATTTAATCACGGTTCGTAAGTACGGTTGGTTCGTCGAACAAGGATCAATTATTACAATTACCACGGAAACGTTTCATCGAAAGTTCGCGAGCACGAAACGTTTGCTCGTCGTCGGTCGTCGCGTTTTGATCGTTTCGTCGCGTTTCACGTTATTCGTTCGAACGAACGGTAGATCGCGACGCTACCGAATAGAGACCCGTACAACACGGTCTAACTTTTCAGAATGTTCGTAAAGAAGAACCGGCTATACATACTTATATAAGTGCGTAATTATGTAAAACCGTGAGTTTTTCGCGGTAAAATCGATCGGAAGACCCGTTACCGTTATCGAATATTAAGTATCAAAAACTGATTATTCCCTTTCAACGGACAATCATTTATGTTCGTTCGGTGAAGATATTAACGCTATCTACAAACATTCTTGCTAGACCGCGAGCTGATAAATCGATACGGTATAAATCATAATTGTATAATTATCATTATAAATAAATGTTGATTAATTTGTATTTATTCGGATCAGTATCACGGTTATTTTTATCGCGAATCGGAGAAGGTACGTGGTATAAAAATCACGTAATTGGATATTTACCAATAATCTTGTAACGTATCGAGGTGTTCTCAACCCGGTAGCCTAATTAAACTAACCACGATTCTAACCACGGTTAAAACGTTCGGAATGCTCTGTTTACGTAAAAGGCTTGTAACGGAACGTTTATGAACGTTCGAACCTTCTAAGAAGACGAGAACGTTGAAACAACGACTTCCACTCGAAATCGTTATTCCGCTCCCGCCATAACTATTCTTATACTTGACGAGAGAATTATGAAGAAGCTGCGAGTGACATCGCGACGCTAAAGGACGATATAAGGGCGTCTTTAAGATCTCTGGTCGGCCACGTCGCGTCGTCACCCGGTCTTACTCGATCTCTTTCTCCCCAGCCTGTCACATCCGGCTCCTCCAACCGATATACCGGAATATTATTAAACGAGCGTAAAAAAGTTAGCCTTCTGGACAGAACGATCCTAGACGGATCGTATACCTTACGATCTCGCTCCCTATGTTCGCGGTTTCTTTACAGGAAATCGGTATTTCCTGCTCGAATTTTACTTGGAACATTAATGCTGCTTCTTCTTCTTCTTCTTCTTCTTCTTCTTCTTCTTCTTCTCGATTACGCTAAACTTCTCGAGAGTCGGTACGGAACATGTAGAATTTAAAACGACCACGAGATTTTTCGTCGTGCTTTCGACAAGCGCTTTTTCACCGAAAACGTCGACCGAGTTATATTCGTCGCGCTGTGTCCAATTAACGCTGCTGGGAAATTTCTGTTAGCCGAGAAAAACGTCGCGTTCGATACGAGAATGAAAATTACGTTCGAAAGGGAGCACCGTGTATCGGTTCATCGATATCGTTCTATGGATATATGTAGATATAGAAGAATTCCAGGTGAAAACGGCCGTCCGATAAGACAGCCGGACGATGGACAACGGGTAGTAAATAATCGGCAAACGGCGGTAGCTGATTCGCAATATCGCGCTATTGACAACATTATCATAAAAGCGGCGTTAAATGGTCTGTCAGCGAAGTTACGTCGGACGCGATGCCACTGGCAAAACGGCTCTATAAATGCGTTTACTTTCGGCTATAAAAGCGGCGTGCTTCGTTTACCAGCGTTAAACGTGCATACACTCGCACACTTTTCTTCCATCCTGCATACCTACACGTACATCTATAGATATATGTATGTATAAATGTATACTATATCGTGAACGTATAAATATACATATACATACATATACTGTATACATATACATATATGTATAGAAGCCTCGAAAACGTTGAATCGTGTGCGAGCGAGTACGTTTCATGGAAGGAACGAGACCACCCATCGAAGCACCCGGACCAGCCGCTTTACGATAAAAGCCCTCTTTGAGGGATCCGTTTATTGGTTGCTAAACATCGATATATTGCTTTCGGGGTTGCGCAAAGAGCCACCGTTGTCCTCCGCGAATCTATCCGCTTCGCTCTTTCTCACCCGCTTTCGCGCTCTCGCGCGCTTCTATTTAGCCTTTCTAAGCTCTCGAAAGCACGACCAAACTATCATCCACGTGAGAACTATTACGAGGGTATACGCCAAAGTATTCCAACGTTTCGAATTACGAGATTCAACGAGAGAAATACCTGCTAGAACGTGTCCGGTAGAGCGCGTGATAAACTTCTCGATAGAATACCGGTCAATTTCGACGTTTCGTGATTCGTAATAACGTTATGTTCCAGGACATAAAAATTGAAAAATTAGCAAATTCGAGGACCGTGGCTCGCGTACGACAGAAAATCTCGATACCTTTCCGCTTTCGTAGCTCGGAAGGTGCAAAGCCGAACGAGTACCGTGCACGACTTATCCGATGTTTCTTTTATCTGTTTCGAACTGGTAAATTCCACGAACGGGAATTTCTTTCGGTCGTTCGGAAAAGCATCGAAATTCCTAGCTTACGAGCGAATCGTCGGATAACTATACGAGGCACGCGCAAATACGCGGAAATAGTAAATCCAACGAGATCGAACATTCTGATCTCGTCCACTATGATATCGATACGGCAAGGCCGAAACTCTGTTATACGCGTAATAATATGTCGAAGAAATAAGCAACGCGACGGATGATCGATTTCACGGGATAAAAACGAAATCATCGAGGGATCAACGTCCGTATCGCCTCGAAGACGCGTCCCTTCGTTCAAGATGATCCCTGTCAACCGGCTTATATTTACCCTCGAGGTCGGTAGCGAATATTTTATCTAGCTCGTATCGTTCTTAAAACTCCTCCTCCGAATTCACGAACACGATCGAAAGGACAGCCGGACGACGGTCGATTTTGCTCCGTCGTTAATACCTTCGGTATCACGGTGTATAATTAATCGTAGCCGGTGTAGCGTTCGACGGTTCGATGTACGCAAGGATATTTGGCATCGTTCGCTGTCGGTAACGACGCTGGATTACTACGGTAGAATCGGCCATGGATCATACCTGCTCCAAGTTTTTACTATCAGACGCAACAGCGAATACCGACGAGCGCAACGAAACACGTCGAAACGCCAATTATCGTCAGTCGAAATCGGTCGATTCATTATCGTAATGACGAAATCGAACGTTCGTAACGATGCGTGCAGATATTCGAATTATTAATTGTTCGTTCGTTCGAACGTAGAACGATTTACGATATTGCTCTCGAGTAGCTGGTAACGAGTAGCGAGACGACAACGTTCAGTTAACATAGCGAGACGAACGCGATAGATACGTCGATCCGGCAATTGTATTCGTTATTATCGCCGGTAATTTCAACCACCGATAACTCCCGTTTACCGGCCAACGTATTTCAACAGATTCTTCGCAAGAAATCCCGAAAGTATCCTGAAAATTTTATCGCGAACGTCGTTAGGCCAACGATCGCGAAATTTCCATGAAATTGCCTATTAAATTACCAAAGTTTTTCGCAACGATTTAACGATGCCACCGTGGCCATTTGTCTCCGTGAATTTTATCGCTTTTCTCGCCGTTAATAAAGCCAAAGCGCGTTTGGCCACGTACAAACTTTTGGCATAATTTTCCTTCTCGAGAAAACCAACGTCCCTTGTCGTGCGTTGCTTTTCTATCTCTGTAACTGCCACCGGCGCGTTTATCGTCTCTAAACTCTAAAATGACGCGACACGGTAAGTACCGTACGTTCCGATAATATAATAATTATACGAACAGGGTTTTATCGATTTTCTTGGTAAGTACTTTTAGTGGATCGAGCGTGTCGCGTCGATTTCGAATAGCGGTGGCGTGGCGCGGCGCGGCGCGGCGCGGCGCGGCGCGGCGGGGCGGCGACAGAATGTTTCGATGGAAAAAGGAAACTATTCGACGGAAAATCGCGCGATCGATCTCGAACGAAACGCCTCTGCTCGGTCTGGTCGTCAGAATCGTGTGCAGCCGTCGAGCTACAAGACACGCGGTAGTCGAGGTAATAATAATAGCCAAAATATTCGGCGATCTGTGTCGCTGCGCGTGGCACCGACGACAGGGATGGCCGGCGATTTCGGTGGGATGTCGGTTTGGCAACATGTGCTTCGACGAACGCAATCTGCCACCGACGTTTCGAATTAAACTCGTCGAGGACCGTTCACTCTCCCGAAGGAAACCAGAAAAATCTTGTCGAGACACGACGCCAGCTATCGTTCGAACCCCCTTCTGTTCCTTCCCTTTCGTTCCCTTCTGTGCCCTTCTGTGCCCTTCTGTTCCCTTTCGTTTAACGCCTCATATTCCGCTGAAATTAAAAGGTCTCCGCGAAAACGAACGAAAATTTTGATAATCGCGAATACGATAATACTTTTATCGTAGCGAATCCGGAGAGAACTCTAACGCGATTGCCGTCGAAACGGAACAACTTGTACAGCCTCGCGCGTCCTCGAAACTAACCTAACCACCAACGAATACCGCCCGCTCCCGAACGAAACAAGAAATCTGATTTACTCCGCGATCCATGGGATACCACGATAGAATCGATGATCGTACGGCGCAGCCCTACGCGAAAACTCTAAAAGGGTTCTTATAGCTGTAGCTTTACGACTTTGGCTAAGCCGATATGCATTCATTATAATAAGAAATGGAAGGCGTCGAGTGAAAAGTTTGAACGCGCCCTGGCTTATCAACTTCCTCGGAATTTTCTATTATTTAAGAAGAGAACTCCTCCCGTGTTTCGTCTTCTCTGTTCTCTCGCGATCCTTTCCCGCGATTCTCCTCCCTCTTCGTGACCGTTTTCGCCGACGGTAACGGTGTTTTCCTCGAGACACACCATCCTAGCTCGGTAGCCGAGCAACTTACCTTAACTTTCTTCTTTCTTTCGTGCAACAGCTAAGGACGCGCGGCGGTATTTCAAGTTCGCAGAATACCCCCTTTAGCATACTTATTTGCGTCGTTTGACGAAACGTTTAACGCGTTTCACCCGTTAAATTTTCCAACTACCCCGCGGGCTCCGTGCCTTCGACTCGATACAATGGACGATACAATTCACGACTACCTTCGAAATTCAACTATCCTCCTGATAGACTCTGCTCGCGCAGCCTCTTACTGTCAACGGTTTACGTTTTCCAACTTTCCGAATTTCCGAAATCTTCCAACTTTTCGTGCCTGATAAACTAACTAACTAACTACGTAATTTAATGACCGATTATTTAATAACCGATTTAATAACGAGTCGTTCGACCGCTGCGTCGGTTGTCTACGAAAATACGCTTTCTGCTTAAACGGACTGTTCTTTCGTGAATAACGTTCTTTATAATACGATACTCTCGTGAACGCTACAACTTGCCCGATACGATCAACCGATAAAAACGGACGTTCCTCTTTTTTACTTGTACCTGTTAAGACGGTGGCATACGAGTTTACGATTATATCGTATACCGAAGAAGATGATGCATAATACAAATATGTACCACGAAAAAAATGCGTTCGAATATTCGAGACGCGAACGATCAACGATACAGACTTTTCGATTAGAAAACGCCGCCGTTCGAAATTTTGCTTAGCCATCGTACGGAAATCCGCGTAAGCTACGTTGCTGGTCGATAGATGACTGAAAAAATCTGAATGTTCGATATCGGTCGATAAAGCAGCATCAAACTTTGTCGTTATACGCACATTTAGGTACCTAAGTAAGTACTTATTTATTACGATGTTGCATCACGAAACGTTTTTAAGTTAATTACCAGTTAATTACCAATTTTCCAAAAGATTTCGAAATTCTCGTCACCCGCGGTACCCATTTTCCCTCGTAAGAGGAACATTGTAGCCGAATCGCGATCCGCATCAAAAATCACTTTATACGGGAAAACAAAAAACCTAAATACGCATTGGTGATCTTCGTTCGCTTTCGTATTGCAAAAGGAACGGCACGATTTTGCAATTTACCTTTCGACGATTTACGTTTTTAGATCTCTGCAACTCCAAATTTCCCTCTACGTACACATAGGTACGTACATACATATGTACGGATGTGTATGGGCACGCATTTGTCTCTCCGTTTCTACGTCCCTGTCGTCTTTTTAAAATGACGTGTTTGTATTATCGGATGTAAGATCTGTTTCTTATATTACGTGCGAGACAATAGCACCACCGTCCGATTACGATTAAAAGATTCGTGAAATTTTTCTCATCGTTAAAGATCTACCCCCACCACCGAACTTACCAGCTGGTACGCATACATGGATAGGTACTTGTACGGATATCACCCTGTATTTCGTGTCACATGGCGCTGACATCGTCCTCTCCTACGAAAGAAAGCGAATGAATCGACTTAACCTGCTAACGAGAAAATAATAACGTATTGTATCTGTGTATCGTATAATAAGAATACATATATTATTTTGATATGCCTTCGTATTGCGCGGTGCCCAGTTGTAAGCTTGACAAATATAAAGGTGAAAAGAATCCTTCGACTTTTCGAGTTCCAAACGATGAGTCGCTTCGAGAAAAGTGGATCGTGTCTATCCCAGGAATTGAATTTTTAACACTGAATGAACGTGTATGCGAGAAACATTTTGAGAAACATTTATTAATTAAAGAATACGTAAAATATGATAACAGCGGTAAACTTATAGCGCAGGTAAGATCTTAAAAATGATTTTTTTAATAATTGACAAATAAGTTTTAGATAATGTGCAGCTAACATTTTTTTTCTCTTATATATTGATATAATGATTTATGTAAATTAATGTAGAATGTTCAAAATCTATTGTATTAGGTCCCTCTTGCGCACGCTCGTTTAAAGAAAGGCGCGGTGCCAACGATATTTCACCAGACTATCGGCCCAAGAAGTTCTCATAAAATTCTAACTACCGATCACGCGTACGCGTTACGGCCATGTGAGTGTCGTTCTGCGTATCTCTTGTTACGTTAGTAAAAGGCATTGTTATATACTAATTTATTTACGTATACTTCTGTCTCTGATGTGTACGTGGATTCGTGGAAAGCCATATGTTTTTAATACTTGTATGTCAGATATCGAGCTAATAAAAATCGTGGCTTTTTACTATTTCTAATAGACAAAATATGTCCGTTGGTGCAATATAATTTGATCATCCCCGATGCATAAGTACCTATTTCTCTATCTCTTTATGATATTGTGTAACCGCGTTGTGACATAGTTCGTTACTTGTCCATTATGGTTTCTTTTTATATCTTGTTGATGCTTTGTTCGTCTTGTCTTCCATCACATTCTTACCTTTTTCATTTACTGATATCGTAGAAATAATTTTAATAATTATTTATTCGTAATTTACTTCTGATGCACAGGCCGTTCCGGTTCGACGTCGAAAGCCGAAGCTGAAACCGTTTGTGTAAATACTTTGAATAATATAGATATATATTCTAGTGATCTGTGTAAGTTCGTAAAATCTATTCCATGAAATTTAAGAAACAAAAGAATTACATTTATAGCTGGTTAATACTCTCTCTGCCCCATAATAATAGTAGCGAACGAATATTTATACGAGAATTATTAGCGAATGTAGCTGTAAGTAATACTGCAGCGCAAAATTATTAAGCCCATGATCAAAATCAGTGTCTCGTGATATCTGTCATCTGTTCCGTCGCATCTTTCGATTTTCGGACTAACTGAATTATTACGAATTATAACTATTATTCTAATTTCATCCGCTGATCGAAATCAATTGTTTTATTTCAGTTGAATATCGACCCATTGTAAGAGTAAGACGAATAAAAAGGAAAGTTTTCGAGCAAAGATTTGCGATTGTCCAATTCTTGATGGATCAAAAGAAAAACGAAAAGGTGCAGAAAGTTGCAACTCGAGCCTCGCCAAACAATAATATTGATGATTCGATAGAAGCAACAAACATAGCTTTTGGTAATATTTCCCCGAAAATATTGGATAATACGTTTCTAGTAGTTCAACAAATTACGTTGGAAGCAATGGAGAACAATGGCACCAATGATCATTACCTCGACGCATATAAGGAAAGGAAAACTTTGTTGCCGAAGGATCCTGTCTACAAGCTTAAAACGAAAGTAACGAAATTATTGAAAAATCCAGAAACTATCTGAACGGTCAAAATAAAAATCAGGAGTAATATTTTCAACTTATTGTTCGACTTAATCTAGATCTACATTTATTTCCTTTGCTCCTATTATTATGGGAAAAATTAAATTCTTCAACTGCTACTATTATTATGGGACAACAAGTATGAAAATGATTAATTAAGTAAATGTATTATGAATCTATAGGCTGTCTTGATCCAGTATCAAAAATTGATATTGAAACTGTTTACATAAATACTTTTAACAGTCCCGATACCAATGTTAGTGATTCATGTAAGTTTACAAAACGTATTCTGCAAAATTTAGAAACTAAAAGAATAATTCTTTCGTAGTATTAATATAAAACTGATTAATAGTAACTATTAATTACATTTATATTAACAGTGTCAACGTATAAATTGACAACGGATAAATTTCAAGATAAAAATTTGACGAATAATATTGAAAATACTGTGCGGCGTGAAGTCGACTTTGATACATCCACGGAAATTAAAACAGAATTTGCACCTTTCCATTCTGAATATGTATTTCTTTCTACAACTTCTAACATTAAACACGATGTTACATTACAGCGTGAGTACCCGATGCCTATTCATTACAGAAAATGTTCATGCACAAATAAATTGGATCTTTCATTTTCTCCGGGCATTTTCTTTCTATTTTTGCAAGTTTAAATAAACAAAAACATATCGTAACAATATAATTTCAATAAAACCATTTGTTATGGATCGTTATAATTAATTGTCACGATATTGATTTCAATTAGAAGATATTTACTTGAGAATTAATACGTTACAAGTTACAATACCTTCTTCATTTTCATTTGGAAAAGAATTTATGTTGTTTCCGAATAAAAATTATTGTTAAAATTGAAAGAAATTCGGTGTAATAATAATTTAGCGAACAGCATTTAATTAGGACGAAATTAATATACTTATATGATACATCAGGCAAAGACGAAGTACCGAAGAAAGGTTTGGAAACAGAGTATCGATGTGCGGCGAACGTTACTAAAAAATCTAAATTCTTGACAGCTAATGATAAAGCACAGAAGGACACAAACATACACAGAGATGCTAAATATACGTGGACCAATGTTACTTTCGATTCTATCTCGTTTGACTTAAAGTCTCTAGGTAAATATGATATCTATTCAATTTCTGAAAAAGCTGACATTTGAAACGCGCATTAAATTGATACTTGAATTTAAAATGATATTGGAAAAATGTAGGCAAATCAGCAGCTTTGTTAAACACTTTACGGTTGTTGGTGTAATTATAAAAACGTATATACATGTAACGGGTTTCTTAGCTATAGTAACAGTATCAACGTCTCGGATCGGGCATGATCACGAATGTTTTCTAAAATTTAGCGGCATGAAAATTTAGGAATTTGAAAATTCATATAAATTTCTCTTTCAAACAGACGAGGACAACACTGAGGACAATTTGTGTATAAAACTGCCAAAACCGTGGAATGCAAATAAATTGATAAAAACATCGGAAGAAACTCTTTTATTATCGTGCATTGTACAAATCGATGAATACGGAATTCAAAAACATGTTCTCGAAAAGGCTGTTATAATTAAGGCTTCTAGAGAAATGATCTATGAAATATATTCGACCCCTGTTGATATTACTCCAGCGAAACTTCCAAAATTTTTAAAAGATATTTCAATGTTACCAGAAATTTTAAAAAAATTTAAGGATTTACGCACGTGCGAAGGAATTATGACTGTAGACTTAGATTATGTGCAAAATCAAGCAGATTTCAAAAGGGACATTTATTCCAATTTGCGTCATAAAGATTGTTCTGTCTTATCCGTTAAAAGTAAAAGGTGCATTACTTGCAAGAAAGCGTCTAAAATATTGTCCCAAAAAGTTAAAAGGATAAAAGACAGACAAAATATGCAACGTGTACCGAATTCTGCAAGTCTTCTCGAGCAAATGAAATTAAAAGCTTTACGGAAGAAGCTAAAGTTTCGCGGTGCAGAATCTTATCGTTTGAAGAATAGACTCCAGGTATTAACAAATGTCCTACTGGATCGGCAAAGTGAAGTCGCTAACATCTCAAATGATGTATTGGCTGAAGTTTCGAAAAGTCATCGTCCGATGCACGGATGAGTTCATAATGCTTTGCATACTAATGAATACAAAATCACAAAGTTACTACGAATTCGTGCGAAGAAAAAATATTATCCCGTTATCGTGTACAAAAACAATTTAAAAATATATGATTTTAATAGGAAACGAACAGACAAATAAAACAAACTGAGAAATTCGTGGAAAAAACTCTTATAAATTGTGAAATGAAAAGTGACACTGATACGCTATCACTGTGTTACCCAGGAGCGCCGCAAAATACGTTGTATAATACATAAATTTCTAAAGTATTGGCCCTCACCCACTGATTCCGTTAAGTATCTAAATACAAAAAACTGTTAAGTAGTAAAAAGCCACCCTCATCTTAATTAATCTTGAAATCACGTATTTCAGTCACAGGCAGGATACAGAGTAAAGTCTATCAAATACTTTCTTACACGCTATCTGAAAAGTTCGTATCCAGTGAACAGTTTTTATTGGGTTCGTCTATGATTAAAAAAACTGGCGGAATCAAGTATTCTCGTTTCAAAAAGAAGACACGACGTTGTTCCTTTTTTTTTTTTTCTTTTTTAATAATTAGAATGATATGCATGTAACGTGTGCGGTATGCACGTTAAGAATCACGATCTCTATACATACATACATACATACATCCCGCACCGATTTTAAATAAGATGTAAAGAAATGTAATTATGTAGTCGAATGCAGCAAAATAAATTGTAATACATACTATTTCTTTATGTTCTTATATGGATCATTCGCACCTCGGTTCTATTCTGTCGAACAGATATTGTATAGTAAGCGATAGTGTATGAATAAAGGGAAACAAGTGACGATAGGAAGGGTACGGTAAATAAAAGATCACCAAGTATACACGTTTGATGTCATGATCCTCGTAAGAGTGCATGCGCGTTACTCTTGGTTACGGAACGTGATTGCTATGTAATTAAAGTTATGCGCGAAACGAACGAAAATTCGTTTGGCAATGTTGCACTATGTACCATTATTATTTCATAAATTCGACTTGTAATAGGAGAGGAAGCTCGGGAGCGAATCTTGTTTATTTGTGGTCAATCTTACATCTTGAATTTGATTACACGTTAATGCGACGTTTATTGTTAACTAATTGAATTAATGTTCGAATAATGACAATGTTCTTTTATAAATTCAAAAATTTTATAAATTGTCAATTTATTACCAATGAATATTATATAATATAACGTATATTTAAATGAAATGTTCTTTTTTTTTTCTTTTACCAATTTGAAAACACTTTTTTTTATCTGTAATTGACCATTCGTGAAAACATTAGTTTTATGTTAGAACCTATGATAACCCCATTTACTTGACCACTAGATCGAAATTATTGAAAATATTCCACAAAGTTAATAGTTCTATTATGGTGTCAGAGTATATATGACATGCTTTTATTCCGAATTAAAAATTTATTTTGTTCCATGGTAACTATACTTATGGTACAAAAAATTTAAATGAGAGTATTTAAATTGATGGAAGTAGTATGAACCTCTGACTTCATTCTTGTAAACAGTGTGTTTGGATTTAAGGAGGTAATTATTTTTTCGCGTGAAACCTATCACAGCACGATTTATGTAAAATATTTAATGAATAACGTTCTCTTCTTCTAAAGTGATGATCATAATACTTAAATAATATGTAATTCTTATTACATTCGATGCAGTATGGACAAGGCAGTCCTGGTTGGTAAGTTTTCTACCCTGCCATTAAACATTATTTTGTTCACCTGATAAAATTATAATTAAATAATAAGAAAAAGAAAGAGTAAAAGAACTTCGAATTAAACGGGACAGATAATATTATTATAAAAGAACTCGAACATATACATATACTATCGTTAAATTGTTATAAGTGGATTGTTGTACAGTGTGTTATTTATTGTGACTAAATTATCGAAAAGTTAATATATCCCAGTTTCCTTTTTGTGTTTTTTATATTAATATTCTATTTCAAAATGTATTCGTTATACAAGTTATGACAGTTTGTTTACATTTTGTTAAGCGGACAGAAAAACAAATTTATTTCCTGAATAAATCATGAATCTGTACAAGGTTATGATAGGTTTAAAAAAATTGTTTAACTTAACGTCTAACGCGTAACAAAATTCCACTTGTATGGTTTGGGAGCTTGCTTAGTTAAATTGAAGCAACATAGGCAAATGAGGTTGAATAAATATTTATTTTTGATTAACTGTTTCGTTTATTAATTTTAAAATATCAATTAAATTAATTATTCTTTTTTTTTTTTTTTGTTAACAGGACAGTCCATGATTCGTTAAATAATTGTAATAATCTAAATGTTTTAACATGGAACAAGTAGATGAACTACGCAGTGAAACTGTACAATTGAAACCGATAAAAGACGAAAGTTTATCTTGCCCGTTAGAATTAGAAACAAATGGTAACAATATACTAAATATTCCTGAAAATCGGGAAAATAGTTTATTGGACTGTGTTGATAATACAATTCAAAATGTTTGTCCCTTAAACGAGTGCGATATAAAAGGTGCAATCGAACAAGTTGACAACACTGTTGAAATAATAGCGGATATAAATAATTCCACTATTAGCGAATTAAAGAAAGAAGCAATAAATAATGATATGCAAATTGATGATAGTCAGTGTATACAGAACAAAGAGGAAGATAAAGAAAACCAAATAAATGATTTGATCGAAATTAAGAATGAATGCACAGGAGATACATGTTTGGATAATGAAAGTACAAAATTTTCAAGTAATATCGAAGTAGTTCAAACGGACGATAATAAACAAGCTATTGAAAAACACGCTGTTTGTGCAGTGTTAAACATAAGTACAGGCGATGATACTAACGAACGATGTCAAGCATTAATTAAAACACTGAGCCAAACTTTTGAAAACAAGGACGAATCTTCGCATGTTGCTCATGCGAATGCAAATTTATCTACTTTGAACGATGGTAATTCAGAAGTTATGGTAGTTACAGTGGAAACTACCATCAACGATTCTAATGAGACAACGGAAGAAAATATTGTTTTAACGGTACATGAAAAGGACATAATAGTAGATTCCAATGAAAACGATACTTCAACGAACCAAAAAGAAACAAAGAACACAGAAATTATAAATGAAGAATTTAATTTGATAGACTATGACCATGAAAATGATGGAACTATAATAGAAGTGATTTCTACCGAGGTTGTAGATTCAGATGTAACAGAAACATGTACTCGACAATGCAATAAAGAAATCGCGGATCATACTGATTCCGAGAAAGATTCTGTAACTTTAACTGGTTCAGATGTAATAAAGTCAGAATTTCTGAACGATGTTAGTATGGATAACGACAAAACACAAAACAAATGCAGTAAAGACAATGATAAAGTAAACGACACAACACAAGCAGAGATAAACGATAAAGGCAAGACTGAAATTTGTGATAATTCGTATGAAGGCAATGAAGTTATTTGTAATGAAATTGTCGCTCCTATACAAGTGGATAATCGACAAGAGGAAAGTTTATCTACTAATGTAGCAAACAAAATTAATCCAAGTAACAAGAGGAGCGTGATTCAAGATATTTTTGATGACTGGCGCGATGAAAATGTTGAAGACGATAATCAGTCAGTATCTAAAATGCAGGATACTGTAGAAATTGAATTAGAAAGTTTATTAAACGATACAAAAACGATACAGACAGTAGAGGAGGATACTGTTGTACTAGTCGAAGAAGAGATCACATGTATAAAAGAAGAGTTTCCTGCGGACACGAAAAAAATAATACAAGTTATGAAAGAAAATAAAGATATACAGGTATCGAAAGAAGAAATAGGTAACGATAAGACTGTGGACAAAGTACATGTTCAAAATAGCGTAAAACCGTCGTATAAGGACCAAATGGATGTGTCGGTATTAAAAAATTATGAACACTCTTTAAAAGACACAACACACGATACGGTTTCATGTAGTCAGACGTCATCGTCACAGCCACAAATTACGGCCAGTGTTAGTCGTGGTCGTAATTTAACTAGCCAAATAGTCACACCAGCTGAGGTAACAGAAGCATTGAAAGAGAGACTTCGTGAGAAACAGAAAATCGTAGAAGCACCACCTGGACCCGATATATTTTTTGTAAAGAAACTAACTCAGAGATTATCGAGTAAGTTAGCAGGTAGTCCAGCAAGTTCTTTACCGGCTCTTATACCGTTGCCTCAGTCTACTACTCAATCATCTACTTACTGTGAGAAAAAATCAATAGATAGTATAAGTACAACAACTAATAAAGAAAGCAGTTCCGATAATAAAGAACTTCTGGCAATATTAGAAGGTGACGTTGATCCAGATTGGTCAAACTTAAAACCACCGATCTTAACTGAAGAGGGAAAACATCCAATAAACATTGAACAGAGTGTCCATAACACACCACCAAAACTCGATCCCTTGATTGAACGAGAATTGGCACTGAAACAACTTCTAGAATTACCTGTTACCCCAGTTAAGAGAAGCGCAGTGAGAAAAAAGAAAACATTTAAACCTACACCTACAAATGAAATTTCTAACGATGCTGGAGTAAAATCTGTATCTGACATAAAGAAACAAATTGTTAACATCGATTTAATTGATGAAACCACCGAATCGTCTTCAAAGGATAGAGAACTTGAGTCTGACACCTCCTCTGTGTGCGTTGAACAGCATGCTTCAGAAAAAAATGCAGAAGGAAACATGTCAGATATGCGATTAGACGAATCAAGATCTGGTAGAAAACGTAAACTTACCGAGAAAGCTAGAGAACACGAACAACAGCAGAATATTGTGAAACGGCAAAAAATAAATAAAAGTAAAATTTCGTTAAGTAAAAAGCAAATTCAAGAAAACCCATCGCAAATTTCAACGGACATCGGTTTGCTTGAAAACTATGCATCCGAAGAAAGTGTTTTACCTGTTAATAATGTTAATGACGATGTTGACATTACAATAACAAAAGTAGTAACAGCAAAACAAGTTACAGATAATAAAGTTGATTCAACGTCGAATAAGTCCGAGAATATACTTTTGAAACGTCCAAAACAGAGTCTCAGTAAAAAGAAATCACAATCTATTACAACAAGAAACATGGTAGTTAAAAAAATATTGAGACAAAATATGACTTCTAACAAAAAAGCTATTGGTTTAAAAGGAAAATTGAATGTACCGTCGAGAAAGACCGGGTCAAGTGTCGTTTCAAAATCAAAACGGGTTACGGAGAACAACCCCGGTGAGACTAAACCCAAAAAAAAGATCATAAATGAAATAGATAGATTACTTCAAGACGAAGGTGTTGTGAATTTATTGTACGATGTGGAACAACCAGATAAAAAACGATTAATTCCAATTACTAAGTCTCAAGCAAAAGTTATGGACATACAAAAAGTACAGCGTGAGCTTAAAATTAGAAAAAAATTGGTGCGTAACGCTGTTTTAAGATTACGCACTTCGGCGGCAGGTGTATCGAAAGTCTCCCCGAGGTCTAAAAGAACGTCCGTGTATTTAAATGATATGCATATAGATAAGAAAATTGGGGATCAAATTACATCTGTAAAACCAATAAACGAAACATCTCAGGAGTTTATTTTACCGGCAAAAATAAGAAATGCAGCAGATGCATCTGTTATAATTCGAAGACATTCGTCTAGTTCATTTTCCAGTGCATCTGGAAGTCCTAGAGTTAGTATCGATAGTCTAGAAAAAAGCGAAGTAATTAAAGGTGACGAAGGCGGATCTCATTCCTTGAGATCTGCAAAGAGGAGACATTCGCAGGATGATAAAACAAATTTGAAGAAGATTAAAAAGAAAGCTCCGCCAAAAACAGATACAGAAATTGTTGCCGATACCGCTGAAGATAAAACTGCTATACATGCGCGCTTGAACAAAAAATCGGATTCGAAAAAAACTGATAAAAGTTCTAAAAACCCGGATACTACTATGACAAATGAAACTAATAGTGGTTTAGGAAAAATTATCACCCGGTCCAATGGTGCAGCTACGGGTAAGGTAACATCTAAAACAAAGAAAACTATAAAGAACAAAGTTACATTTGCTAAAACAAGCGAACAGGATAACGATGAAGGATTGTCGAAAAAAGAAGATGAACTTTCAGCCTGTCTCGCAGAAGCCGCGAATGCGCTTGCGGTAGTCAGTGCTGGAGGTCGATCTGGAAATTCGATGGGAAATCGTAAAAATAAAGGTAACAATAATATAATGTTTAATGATAATGTGTTATTCCGTTTATATGTATTTATGATATGAAGTGTCAGGTGAGAAATGTATTTTTTAGTAAATGCAAATATCACTAAGACAGTAGAATCGGATAATAAAACAAAAATGGAAACTCGTAGTCAATTCAGTAACAAAGAGATAAACGTACGGCGACACGGTAATCTTGTCCAATTAATACTTACACCCTCGTCTTCGACGAAAATAAGGAACGCTCTCACTCTTCAGGTATTTTATTTAATACTGTTGTTATAAAGGGATAAAAAATAACAGTTAGTTTGTAATATCTTTCAGGTGATGCAAGAGTTTCGCGAAACATTATCTATTTTGAAGAAAGACGACGACTGTAGAGTTGTTTTACTAACATCAACAGGCAGTAGTTTTTGCGAAGGTCTTGAACTTTCAACGCTTTTACACGCAAACAAAGAAGAGCGACGAATTCGTGCCCAAGAATTAGCCGATGCCGTTAAGTGTGTACTTACCTATTATTGTAAAATTTCTTTTAATATTGCGTATACGTTTAACTCGGTTAATCTTTTTTCCCTGGAAATTTAGAGACTTTATTAAAACTTTAGCATCGTTCAACAAACCTATCGTCGCTGGAATTCAGGGTGCTGCGATTGGGCTTGGAGTAACAATGTTACCTTTGTTCGATCTTGTTATAGCTAGCGATAAAGCAACGTTCAGTACACCTTATGGAAAATTGGGTCAAATTGCCGAAGGTGCAGCTGTTTACACCCTATCGCATATATTAGGAAGTGCAATTGTAAGTGTTAAATATGCTGTATACATATATATTTCAGTCTGTTTTACTTCTAAGAATGATGAACTCTTATTTTACAGACAAGCGAATTATTGTTAGGTGGAAGAACTTTAACGGCTAGCGAGGCGCTAAGAGCTGGTCTTGTAACTCGAGTTTTATGGCCAGACAGATTTCAAGTGGAATTATTGCCAACTTTAAGAGTCATGAGCGAACAATCCTCACAGGTATGTGTTTTTTATACACGAACATTTAAACAACTAAATATTATATATTTTCAAACGGAATACAGTGTCCTTTATAAGCAGGCCCCGAATAAAGTAATTCTTGAACGTTCTCCGTGTTTCGATCGTTAAAGGTGCACAAATGATTTTTCGGGCAAGTACATTTATAATATGTTGAATATAAATCAGCTCGTATGTGCCCACAAAATTCACGAGTAACGCACATTCTTTTCTGTGTCAGAAATAAAAACAAACAAAATTTATTGGTACATACAATTAATACATCTATTAATCTTGAAAGATATACCTTGGCACATTTGAATGTTTGCATAATGAAATCATTTTCTCCGTATATGTACTTTTGAAGTCTCCAGAAATGTGATTTTGGACAAATGCAATGCAAAGTGACATTATATGGCGTTAAGTAAGAGTTATTTCGGTCACTTTTACCATATATTTGTATCGCTTCGTCGTTACGCGTACACACATTCATCTCTATTATCGGAGAACAAAACTACAAGAAATAAGTTTCAATTTTCTATAGTGCAATGTATAATGAACACTTATGCATACCTTCATATATGATTTATTGTTAAGCCGGAGTGACACATTTTCAGGTTCATTAACCCATTGCCACGGACATTCCTTTCTATTAGGACAACGACAAATTCTTTCGGTTAAACTGGATATCCAAAATTGATCATAAATCACGTTACACACCTCGTTAATTTTACATTCGTGTAAATCACTTTCACCGTTAATCTGCATTTTAAATATTATAAATTATACGTTTATTTCACACATGATATTTTAGCTGTACATACATCATCCGAATATTTGAATGTAATATTGCTCAATTTGCTGTTGATTATAGTGTAACCGGCAAAACATCTAGTTATCGTGGCTAATAGAAAATAAATTAAAACCAACATTTTTATAAATATATTGTTGTTTAATGCGGTCAAACTCATGTTGTAAGTAACAGCGGAATGTTTTACCCGTGTCTGACTAGCAGTTAATGCATATGTATATATACATGTATATATGTATATATATATGGAACTAATTAATATTTATGCAACATGTTCTGATCTCTTTATTTACATATGTATTGTATTCAATGCTCTGTTTATTCATTTTCAGTCTATGGAAGCTACGAAAACATTGTTAAGGCATGGTCTGCGAAAAAAATTGGATGCAGCATTGGAATCGGAGACCTATTTACTAATCCAACATTGGTGTTCCATGGAATGTCAAACTGCCATAAAGGCTTACATCGATGGAAAAGTTCTGTGAATATGCAAACGGTAACGTTGCGTTCATATTGTATATTTACTTTCACTTATTTTTATTTTAAACTTAAAAAGAAGTAAATATTTTGACGAAGTATTACACTTGGCAGTAATAATTTTATAACACGCATAACAATATGAAAATGTAAATACATATTTGTCACTTGTTACATAACATATGTATATATATACATATATATACATATATATACATATATATTCTTTCTAAACAAAATCATTTTTTAATTAGTTGTTAGATGTATGTTTGAATCAGATACTATTTAGTTCGATATTATATTCTTGTTGTGCAGTTTTTGTAAAATTAAAGTAAAATATAATTGATGATGATCATTAAAAATTTTAACGATTTATATGTGATTTATTTTATATCGGTGAATTAATAACAAATTTAATCTCTAAACTTTGTAAAATAAACGTATTAAACATACGATTATGTGCTACAGATATCCAACGATTTGAATAAAAGCGTTAGTGTTATGTTCCAATGCAGCTAATGTTGTTAATTTAATGCGAAAATAATAAGATGGTTAATTTGGAAACATTATAAGTGAACAAAGAAGTCATGATTCTCACGTGTTATTTTGCATTACCGCATGATTTTAGATACGACATAAAGTGCAAAATGAATCAGATGAACTATTTTAATATTAGAAGATTTAGATATGATAGATTTACATGTATATCTTAGTATATAAAGGGTAAGGCATTTAGCCTTTAATTGCTTTTAAATTATGCGTTACGTAAAAAAGTTATAATGTGTGTGTGTGTGTGTGTATATATATACACACACGAATATATTATGTTTAAAAAAGAATACATGTTGCTTTAATCATTTTTCGTCATTGTGTATTTAACGAACTTATTACGCAAATGTTACAAAATTGGTAACTTGAGCGTGCTTTATAAAAATTTATTGTATTACATTCCCGTAGAAATTAAAAAGAAAATATACAATATATTCTGTGAATAAAAAAAAAAAATAGAAGAAAAAAATGATTGAAGTAACAAATGTATCGATTGAATCAGATAACACGCGTATATCAAGTTTTCTTTTCCTTTTTATAAAATGCATAATTAATTTATGTTCTTTGAGATAAATATATGGCGTATCTCGTTCTATGTATATGCGTGCTTGTATGTATGAATGATTACGTGCGCGTACACGTGTATGTAAATTTTTCATGGAATATGAATATTCTGGAATAACAAAACGACCATTATAGGCATTGCAGTGAATTTACGTTCTTTGCACACGTTAACGCATTTTGAAACGTATTATAGATTCGGAATCAACTTATCATTCTTTTGTATTTTACATAATCTTGTGCCTTGGTGGATTTATAAAATAATAAAAAAGGAACACACATTTGTAATTTCTCGTTAAAAAATATGTGTATAGTTGATTAATTGTAGCAGATATTTAAAATTTAGTCTAACAAATTGTTTCAACTCATTTTTTTTTTGCATTACGATAATAAACTCTGTTGATTCATTTTGTTGAATTTATATCTTTTGTTCACGATTATTTTATACATATGTTGAACAATATATTTTATCGTTGTATCATATAAATCTCGAATACAAACAGTATTTAAAATAAAATAATATGTGTACAACAAAGTCTCGCTATATGACTCCGAACCAAGATCAGAATTGAAAATTTGTAAATTTGCAGTATGGAGGCTGTAAATTTAAATATTTGAAAATTTGGATGTTTGGGAGATTGAAATTTAAAAATCATGGCATTAGAAAGTCGGGAATTTAAGAACATGGAGATTTTTATTAGACGTTCATGTAATTTGAAAATTTTATAATCTACCACTACTGTATCTAAAAGTTTAAGTGATTGGTATTTCTATCAACGGTCTATATGTATATGTATATATATATATATATATATATATATATATATATATATATATATATGGGAGCCATACAGCTAGAGTGTGTCGTACAAGAAATAATGCTACACTATTCAATACCTACTTCAGCAAGAATTATTTTTGATGCAGTGAACTGTACAACATTTTTCAGAAAACAATGCTACGACACATAGTATGTGTGTGATCGTCAGGATTGTGGGAGGGTTATGAAATAAGACTCGAAGCAACATTGAGAAATTTCATTAAATACTGTTCAAAAACATGGAGTATGTTGTAAAGAATACAGTTGCTCTTGTACAAATGTTACACATGTAAGAATAAGCCATTCTAAATATACTGTATTATCATTGAATACAAAGCTCATACAAATATAAAGGAAATATTCACAAGCCAATTTTTTTACGTTTAATATGTATTAAAAATATATAATTACCTATCTGTTTATGCGTCGCAATATGTATATATACACGCGCACCATGTAGTATATATTATATTTGAAATATTAGTTGTAAACATCTTCGATTGCATTATAATATTAATATTTTCTTTTTCTTCTGTCGATAGGCAACTTTAGGCGTATCTCAAACGTGGATACATTGAAAAATTAAAAAATTAGAAGTTTTAAAACATCATAAAACAAATAACAAAATCTTTAATAATCGCTTTACAGGGGCAGCTATTTGTTGCAGGATCGGCAGTTTGAACGTTTTATCAAAAAAGTCCTATTTCTTTCTTAAGATTCATCTGTTTCCAAACTGGAAGTTCTTGAAATTCTTCTTTAGTCATACCTAACAATTCCTGTTAGAAATATGAAATATGTATCTTTCATAAACGAAATCGACTTATTAATTAACGATTTGTATAAATAATAAAATTTACTTGAAAATGTTGTTGAGATAAATACAATTCCAAGCGTGTAGGATCGACTCCTTCTGGTAAAGGTCGTTGTAATAATTGAGCCGGAGGATACGTGCTTTGCGTTAATCGATTTAACTCACTTTCTACAGTTAATACTTCGCCAGGTTTTCGGCCATCCTATTCACAAAATATTTACGTAAATTTTATACTATAATTTAATTAACTTTATAACGTACACTCGCGCGCAAGGACAGTTTTCCTTTGGATAAAGAAAATCGTAAATGACACGCATATGTCGTCAATTTTGGGGAATTAAACAAACGTAAACACAAATTTCCAAATCCCTAAATTTCTAATTTCTTACATTCGATGATTTGCAAATTTGAACGTTCATTTTTAATGAAGAATAAAAAAATAATGAGTTTTTTTTTGTCATGTATCGTCATTATTCCCAGCAAAGACTATTGCCCATAATTTTCGCGAATGTAGTTTTCTAGGAATCCCTAAAAAATACGAGATTGATCATTTATCTAACTCAACATAAAGTAATGAGAGTATGGACAGGTTAAACCAAAAGTTATACTCAAATATATACAAATATATGTGTACAAAATGTTTTACAGTTTTGAGATCACAATCATTGAAATTTGTATTTCTACGTGTACATTTATTAGTTTAAAATTTTCATAATTAATCAATGTTTTGTGTTAGGCTAGTTATACTACCAATCTCATATCTCCAAACCTACCACCCTCCTGTCAGCCACACTCTGTGTCACAAATAATTTTAATAAACACGTGATTACCTCTATATTTAATTCTGCAATGTCGTCACGATATGACCACGTGGGAAACAAATTGATGAATTGCAATGGCTCTAGACCAGCCCAGACTAAATATATTGGATATTTATTTGTTCTTGGATGAATTTTTTGCCAATATTGCATTGCCATTGTCATGGCTGCTCTTCTTTCTGCTTGCCATCTTACTGCTTTACTACCAGATTGATCTTCTCCTCCATCGTCGGGCCACCAACCTTGCCATATCCATAGTTCGTTTTTATTATCCAACAAAAATAAAGCTAAAATGATAAATTAATTGTCTTATATACAATGTGATCCATACAAAATGACCTCTTTATTTCGTAAAATATAAAATACCTGGCTGATGAGCTTGATAGAGTTCTTCTTGTAGAAAAGGAAACGGATTTGGCAACGAAGCACGATGAGGACACAATATTTCTACAGGTTTAAATTCTCTTGAAATGCTTGATAAATGAAACAGTCTTGGAGTATGTTCTTGTAATCGTTCTTTCTCCAACGATACGTACAATTTTTTGTTGAGGTTACCTAATGCTGTACAATAAAATTCATTTTATTCAGCAATATATCGTATCAATGAAGTGACATTAAACATCTACGCTACTGTTTACCGCTAATGAATTCTTCTGGTTCCATCGCTTCATTAGTTTCAAGAATTTCTATGCTACCCTCAAATGACAAACCAATTTCTGGAGGTCGATTTTTTGTTAATAGCGTCGCTGCTTTAAATATGTTCTAAAAACATTAATTTTTACATTTTATAGAACATAAAAGTTAAACATATTAAAACATTTCAAAGTTTTACATTTATAAATTAAAAAATATACCTTCTTAATGTGAGATAACGTATTAGATCCATGCCATATATAGATCTTATTATTTGTGGTATCTAGCAATATGAGAGAACCTCTGCTTCGTAATTGACGAGTGCTACAAGGAATCTCTATTAAAGATACCTCTGACTCTAAAGTACCTCGGCATATGTACAATCGCCATCGTTCGTCGCATTTTGTATTCGTTTTCTTGCCACAATGTACAATCATTCCTCCAGAAAATAAATTTAAAAATGCAGCCGGCTCGTGTCCTTGAACCACACGAAGCTACAAACAGTGTGTGCATGTGTGCATTTACGTAAATTTCAACGATTTATTCAAGTTACATATACTTTTAGTAACATTTTATTAATAATTACTTGAGGCGCTTGATCATTATCTAATTCAACAGTTAGTAACGCTGCAGCACCTTGTTCGTTCAAAGACGCATTCTGCCCTTGCCAAATAAAATACACCGAACGATCACGACCCTTCGCAGAATGTCTTGATGGTAAACCGCTAAGCTCACGACCTGTATAAAGAATTACGTAACGTACCATAACAAGATCAAACAGCTGTTGCAAAGAACATAAGAGACCCGCTTATACAATTTCGTTTTCATGACTCCTTGAGCGGGATACCGTTCGCACGCTTGTTCCCTTATACTGGGATACGATTTAAAGTCTTCCGATAAACGTAAATTTTCAAAATTAGTAATTTAGAGATTTAAAAAAGTTGATCATTACGAACATTCAGGAATTTAGGGACATAAAAATTTACAAACTTTCGATCTTATGAAATTTGAATATTTAAAAATTGTGAGATACACCATTGGCGACAAATCTTTGACAATAGAGCACTGTATGAACGAAAGCTGATGCGGCCCATTTCACGCTTGTTTCTATTTCTACAGCCAATTTACAGCTGTAAGTCGATACTTGACTATAATTCTGATATTTACCAGTAATTGTAACGGAATACATCCATCGTACAATATAACTGTCCCCAGAATAAAACTGACCAATGGACGATTCATCTAACAAAGTATGCGAGAATTCGTCGATATGCCACACTTTCACTCCAGTGGTGGTAACAACGTATTGTTTCATTAGCTAGAGAATTAAGTTGTGGAAGATGAACCGTTTAAATCATACGTTGATTTTGCATTAAATATATATATATATATATATATATATATATATATATATATATATATATATATATATATATATTAAAACTTAAACTTAAAACGTATAAATACCTCAACATCGTACCAACCAGTACCTCTACCTAAATGACTTCCTTCAAGAATTAGATCAACAGCAGTATTATTTTCTTCTAGTAAATTATCAATATTGCACACTTCTATGGTTATGCTTCCATCAACTTGTTCTTTACTTTTAGTGCTTTTAACTCGTATTATATTAGACACATTTGGCCAGTCAAGAAATTTTTCTCTAAAAAGTATTGTTTCCACATGCTGTGTCAATTTAGCGAGTAAACACCATTTTGGTCTGATTTTAGCAGATTTTAAGTCTGTTATTGATACAACACGTCTACCGATCATAGATGCTGCGGTAATTGGACATACGGCACATTCCGAATAATCGTATCCTTCTTGCCACATTTCTGTAGCCAGGTGTGTTGCAAGTTTTTTTTTATCAGCAGAAGCTCCTTTTCCACTCCATATATACATTTCACTGCCAAAATCAAATACCAGAACCTTGCAAATGAGAAAGACGATTATTCATTATTAAATACAAAAATATACATATACATAACATCAAATTGAAGTTTTGTCATAATTAGAAACCTTGTTCGGATCAAGCATTTCAATCTTTGGTATAGCACCCCAAAATTTGTCAAGAGGTACTAATTCTTCATCTTTAATTTCATATACCATGTTCGTATCCACCATGACCGTTTCATAAAGTTCATCCTCATCGGGATGCCCGCCATCGATAACTAGTGTCCGTCAATACATTTATTATTGTTTTATCATTTTGTTATTCTAACATTTGCATTATATAAATGATATCTTACCATTCACGTTTTCACGATCAGTTCCAAGATAATTCCAAAACTTTTGCAACTGACTTTTTGTACAAGTTATTTTATCTTCGTTAATAGTAATAACTTGAGATGCTTGACAACCAAGATCTTTGTTCTGTTGTATACTCATCGCTATTTCTGCACCGCGAGTCTTTTCAATAACATTACAATATTTTCCAACATAATTATAAACCTGAATAGAAAATATATATTACTTACTAAAATATTACAAATAAATAAGTAGATTAGATAAGGTTCTTTTAATTACCTCCGATTTTGTCACTAAAACGAAATTATCACCGCTATTTATACTTTCTGCGACTGGCTGAACTAATCGTACTTGTATGTGACGTCTGCCTTTAATTAAAATCAACATTGTATCTTTATATGGTTGTAGCTTGTTTGCTGAAATATTCGTCTCCGTAACATTTCTTAGCGTTATGTTACTAAAATCTTCGGTAGAAGCTAGACCCGCTAAAGCTTCCATTGCTAACGATGAATTTTTTGCTACTATAAAGTAATACAATGATACCGTAAACGTATCATATTACACACATAATATATATATATATATATATATATATATATACATATATTGTATATATTTATGTAACAAAATATTACAATGACTTACGTTTTTCAACATTTAATTGTTTCATTACCTTCTCTGCAATACCAGTTCGTATCTCGGTATATTCCGATTTTAAATCGGTACGAGCTGCAAGTGATTTAAGAGGATTTCTGGATATGACACGTCGCCGTTTTAAATTGAGATTTCGTTTCTGCACTAATCTACAAATACATAAATTTATGAAAAATATTGTACTAAATATGATTAGTGATATACACTAATAAAAGAAGTTACACATACAATTCAGATTGCGATGTAATCATATCAAAATCGGTCTCGTTTAAATCAATGGATTCAGTCTCGCATTTTTCTAATGAAATTCCAGTGAAAAAGGAAGTGAACGTCTCATCATCTATCTTAGGTACCGATACTACAGGTAACGTGTTTTTTCCTGCCTTCGATTCTTCGCCTAATAAAATATATGAGCTTCAACGTAATCTTTCATTGAAAATCAATTGCTCACCTATTAAACGATCTACTAACCACTATCTTCGCTGGCAGGTTCGGAAAAGCTCCCACGCGACTTAATATGCGAAACTTTACTTGGACTAGTCGGCGTAGACGCAACATCCTTCGCGTAACCTGTTTGAAAATACGTTCACGCGTTACCAATGTTTCCTTCCGTTTTATATTAACAATATTTATTTATCAATTCAATCGTAAGATACGCATTGAAATTACATTACCTTTTTTCGCCCTGAATCGTTCGGGCCGAGGCGTTTTTTTCTTTCTATCTGCAATGTTCCCTGTAACTTCGATAAGGGGCGAAGATGGTCCTGGATCCAAATTCTCTGGTTTTTCTACCTTCATTTTTCCAGCCACTGTAAATTTTGTTACGTCCGATGCAGCTATTCTCTTTCTCCATCCTTCCGTAGCAGATTCTAACTTTCCAAGACAATCGGCTAGAACACCCTGTTTAATGCTCAATTCTTCTTTACTGAGCAGACCAGACGATAATCCATCCTAATCGTTGATTTCAGTTAATTATAGTTTATATATTGGACTGTTCAAATTTTAAACAAAAAATCGCTGCGATATTAATAATTTAAATAGAAAGAAAAAAATTTATTACAGATTTATTATGTGATTCCGGTGCTATGCGTTTTTTCCAACTTGTAGTACCACTACGCTGTAGCGCAGCTAATCGTTCTGCGATACTCATGCTTGGACCATCGTTAGTATCTACCGTCGGTATTGCTTGTGTCGCGCTGCGATATAATCCTGGAAGAGCTACAGGATGTTGCTTTCGCGTTATTGCAATACACGTCTCACTTTCGTTGGTTTTGCTGCTAATCGCATGGTGACTGGCGCTCTTTAACAATGAAGCATACCTATAAATAGTTCATTACAATATACGCGTATGTCCAGCTTTACGTTCTTTTACATAATATAATCTTATCAGAAATTTTAGAAATAAATGAAAGGACATTTTACGTCCCGTGTAAAAATCGTACTTGATCAAATATTCTGAACTTCAAAAGAAGCAGCAGATGTTGTTACGTATAATGTAGAAATTAGTAATATAAAGGAGATATTGATTAGATATCAATTGTTCGTTGCATAATACTTATACTATATGTATAAGCTATTCGCGACTGTTGTATGAAACATAATTTCTAAATTTCTAGATCTTAAAATTCCTATATTCCTAACTTAATACCGATACGTAAAATTACCTATTTTGTTTCGACAGAGTTTCATGGTTTTCAACAAACGTCTTTTCCGATGTCCGAAGAATTTCTTCGTATTCTGTAGATGAAGCAGTTTCGGTGCGAAATTTGTTAATGTCATCTAACGAACATATAAATGTTATTATATTTATTCAATATTTCATGTACAGAATACGTACTTACTTAATTTCTTACTACTCACCAACATTATCTTCTTCTTCTTCTTTTTTATATGTAGAACTCGAATCAAACTGCGTAGTATAATTATGTTTCGTTTCACCCCCTACATCCTGTTACGTAAAATCTTGTATCGGTATTGATTCAATTAATAGATTCATTTCATCAGGATATTATACTGTTACCTTGTTTTCTTCCATTTTTGGATTGGATTTTAAAATAGAACGCGGTAAAACGTCACAATTCTGACACGTTCGTTGTTCTAATTCTTCAGACTCCTTTTTAAGTACGGATTTTATTAACTTCATACCTTCGAGTTCAGGACTTTTTGTTCGAGGTACACTATGCGTATGTAATTGTATAGTTTTTAAAATACTTTTTGGTAAATTACCTTGAAAAGCATCAACGTTTTTTTAGGAAGTTCGAAAAACAAAATTAAGGTAACGATAATTTTTTACCGTAATACATGTGAAGTACATACATAAATCTAATGGAGGCTGATTACCAGTATTTAATGGGGATATTCGAGATGCTACTTCAACCTCCTCGGATGTAACCGGTTGTGTCTTATAGCGAGTAGCTGGCCGTCTTCGCAAATGCCTTTCCATCGGCACATTATTTGATATCGAACTTTTTTCAGTATCAATTTTCTGATTAAATAAACGTACTCGCTCTGCCAAACTTAATTTAGATGGATCATGTTCATCGTCGGTTGTATCTAACTTTAAATCTCTAACAGAGATGTTACGCTGATTTTGTAAAACTGCTTCCTGTACTTCTTGGAGAGTTACCGGTTGTGTATTAAATCTATCGCTTCCTTGACATTTTCGTTCTCTATACCGTTGTATTCCATGCGATCCTTTAATTTGCTTGTTTTTAAATGAATTATCCTTTTCTTTAGAGTTTACTTTTTCTTGCAAACTTCTGAAATGTAACGTCATTTTGGAAACGCTGTTGCTACGGTGTACACCATTAGTTTCCTGGGTATCTGTATCGTCTAATTTCTTTTGTAACAAGAGCATTTCATCGTCCGAATACTGTTTGTTATTAATCATTTTTTCAGAAAACATAACACCGTTACTGGTATCGTTATCCATAGAATACCCACAGAGATGTTCTTTATTTTCTGTCACGGATTTAAATTCATCAATTGTTTGCTTTTCTTTGTCCATCGATGATAACAGCTTCTCGTTTGTTGTGCTGCAATTAAATGCATCATTTATTTGTTGAAATATTTTGTAAATTAAACGGTGATATTACTGTAATGGATATATAAACGGTAAGCTGAAATACTTATTACAGATATACATATGTATGCAAAATAGTTTAATAAACAGTCATTTCCGTATATAATAAGAATTGATAAATTCGTTTATCTTGGTAAATGAAATTATTTTATACCGTGTTTTTTCCTAACCGTTTAAATGTGCGGTTGCAGAAAATAAATGTAAAAAGTAAATAAATTTTTTGCTTAAAACGTTTTACAAATCGCAAGTTACATTCAAACAAAACAAAATAAATATAACACTAACAACGTACTTCAAATCAGAATGAATCTTTGGACAAATATACAGGTTGTTTGCATGTTCTGATTCTCTGTTTTCCGGTAGCTTTTAGAATTGCTGGGTGATCTATAATTAAACTTGGCATAGTGTCAGAGTCTTACTAATCTTATATATCATTGTGTCAAACAAGTTGTGTACACAAATTATTCGAGATACTAGAAATCGACAACAATGTAACTACTGCCAATCGCAATGCAGGTTTTGATTTAAAAAAGAAGGAAAAGAAAAGAAAGAAAAAACCTTACGTAACGATAATGACAGTTACAGATCTTTTGATATCATTATTTGAACATAATTAAATAGTACTCATAAACCTACAGACTTTGTATAAAATGTATTTCTGTATACCAAAGTATATACCCAAATAACTTACTATATATTAATTTCACAATTTCTTGTTTTTATTATAAACATTAGTTTACATTATTTTCTAAAGCATAATGTATTAATATAAACAGCACGTACCCGTACAATATGTCGCAGGAGGCAACAGAAGAATTGGCACTCTCGCTACTTAGAGGAAGATCCGTTTTTGAACAGTTACTAGTTCCCATAAACTTTTCCTGTAATTTCTCCTCTGATACATCACTCACGGATATTAATTCGAGAGATCTTCGTTTGTTAAGTACACCAGTAAATTCAGTGGGGATGTTACATGGTTGTATATGACCCACAGATTGTGCTCTTTTCCGTAAAAATACATCTGTTGATTTAAAAGATGCATCATCATTTATAACCGTCTCGTCGCATAAATTCAAACGGACTCGTGATTCACTGTCTTTACAACCAGTTTGTTTCAGTATAGGGCGTACAGAATCGTTTTCCACTGTCCCGCTTGTTCTAGCTTGTGAAACGCGACTTCTAAGCATCGATAACTTTTTCGGCGACGTTAATTCCGTTTCGTTACATTCATCTTGCGAATTTTTCCGAGTTGATTTCAAAATTGTCTTCTTAGGTTTATCGTCATGTTCGTCCGACTCGGTGCTCGACTTCTTTTTCAATATCGGACGTGGCTCTATGGATGGAGGATCGCTACCAAACGATTCTTCTCTACTGTGTTTCTTCTTTAATATTGGCCTCACCTCGGAACTATCAAGTATTTCGAGACCACTCACACTTGTTGCATCCGTTGTAATAGTCACGTGATGATTAACGTTATTCGATCGCACGTTATTTATAGATTTTCTTTTAAGTATACCTTGTGGTTCCAAAGAAGCAATTTGACGATCTTCCCTATCGTCTTCCCTAGATGATTTTCGTTTTAATATAGACGTTGGTTGCGGATCTGGACTCTGATCCCTTTTAATAATTTCATCCAAAGATGATCGCCTTTGATTTTTTAATATCGGCCTGAATTCAGAATAAATATTATCGGCGAACGAAATGTCTGGCGAACAGCTACGCCGTCGAAGTATTTCACTTTCGTCTAAGCTACTACGTTTCTTTAAAATACCATGTCTTTTGTGTGTTGGTTCCACCACAGACGGTGAAAATGTTACAGGTAAAACGGTATGAGTAGAACTGGATAAATTTTGACTCATTTCATTTTCAGACATTTTATGTTTTAGAATTGAGACTGGTGTATGTTGCAAACTTAAATGTTGCAAACCATCGTGACAATGTTCATCGTTTGATTTCTTTAAAATGGAACTCTTTCTTGGAGATGATTGTAACGCGCGTACATTGTTCAAGTTACTTTCGATACTATTAGAAGAATTTCCGTGTGATAATACGGTAGACGAATGGTTTTCCAACTGAGGTCCGTAATTAGTCGTCATATTTGTATGTGACGTAAGTCGTTCCACGCGTTCTATAGCCGATTTCGTTAATGCCGTTAACGCATCGACTCTTCGTGAAACTTCTGAATCGCTATGAATGCCGCTACTACAAAAATAAATTTTTATATTAATTTTACATATTGTACAATAAATAACACTGAAAGTACGATTATTACCTAGTTTGCTCCATATTTGAAGATTTAGCATTCGCAGATGTATTTACAGAAGGCAATATAGAAGCTTTTGGATAAGTTGTAACTTGAGTACCAACTTTCCTGCAAGCCACCTTTGACTCTAAGGACTTTTTATCTAAATTATTTGTTGCTTGACGTTGATTACTAGAATTTGAAGTAGATGTATCAGATATGTAACCTTGCTTATTTGATTGTCTTCTGGTTTGTCTAACGCTATATTCAGCTAAAATACATATTAAAGTTTTTGTAAATGCCAATAAACTAAAACCGACGGTACAAAATATAGGTATAAATGTAAATAAGTATTTAGTTCGATCACTTACACTGACATGAACGTTCTCCTGTTGTTTCCACATTAAGCGATCGATTTAAATATGATTTTCGTTTATAACTTTTATCCCTCTCTCTCACAGAATTAACGATATTGTTGTTACCTGACATTGAATTTTCCTGGGAAGAATATTATGTATTCCGTTTTTAAATTATTTTGATGTGATCTTCATTTCATAAATTAAACGCAACTACTTACATCTTTAATTGATAAGCTACTGCTAGATTGGAGGCCTAAAGGGACAGAAGCTTCCGAAATACCTAATTTTCTTGATAACATTGTTCCACCTACATAATTTGATAAAACATAAAATATAATGTCAAATTATATGCATATTAAGAATGTACAATGTACTCTATAAAAAAAGGAAAACATAAAATACAACTTACCATTAGGCGATATAACTGAAGCAGCCCGTAATCTGGAAGTCTTAGTTTCACGAATCGGGGCTGTTTTATGGAACGTAAGAACGTTTTTACTTTCTTTATTTTCTGACCTTGGTATTAACCGACTACTTCTTTCCAATACGGATGTACGACTTTTATTTCCTGCCATAAAAACATTGATGATCAATTTCGTCACACTGAAGTAGACTCCATATATATATATGAGAGTAATGACAGATTATTCGGCAATTGTTTTTATAAAAATTAATTTAACCCTCTAGGCATTCTTGTAACCATGTCAACAAATTACTATATTCAATATAAAACATTATGCTTATAAAGACACTCTATTGTTTACTTTTATAAACAGAAAATTTAAGTTGCTGGCAGTTAAATATTAAACATCTAACTTCACAGGTAAACAAGTTTTTAAAAAATTTTAAATTATCTAAAAACGCTTACTATTTATAACGCTAGATGTTATACTCTTTTTAATTGAACATTCTGTATTCTGCTGATTATGATGTAGCTCGTTATAAGGAGAACAAATGTTTTGATTCTCATATTTAATAGAATCATTTTGTGAGCCATTCGAAGAACTTTCTCCACTGGTTGCCATTAAAACTGTGACTCCAGCAGCTACCATTCCTAAAAATAATTAGGCATTAATTCAAACATTTATAAACATATTTAGCAATATCAGCAACCAATCGATAAACAATATTTTATTTTTTGCAATTCAGAAGCATAGGTCATATGGGAGATAAAAATAAATATGAATATAAAATACAAAATGTTTGTAATTTTTAATTATGTATTAGAATGATACATTTTTAATAAATAAGAAATGATCAAATGTTTTGAAAGTAATTCATTTATTCTTTAAGAATTTGTAGAATACGCGTATACACAGTACTCAGTCTAAAAACGACATTAACAAAACTTATTACATGTTTAAAAACTGAAATTTAACTATACATATTGTTAGAAAACATAATACAAGGAAACATACTATGAAAACTGATGTTAATAACGCTCAAAATGTTTTCAATACTTTTGTGTCTCATAACATATACTATAATACCATCTCTTCCTTACACTTACTGATCTAATATAATTTTTGTTTCATCGTAGCCGTATCACAATTTAAAACAAATTACAAATAATCGAGAATGCAACCAGCGACGTAGATTAATTATATCGTTATCACAGCTATTCAATAAGTACTACTTATAAAATACATACAAAAAGTACCCGTTAAAATCGGGCAAATGTATAAAATACTCCAACTTTACGTTTTATCGGGAACAAAAATGTACAACGGAAAAAAATTTATTCGCAAGGAGATTGCATTGCACAGGTATTAGTCATTACATACAATTTCTCTCATAACGAAGTAGAACGAATAGAACCGAAGATATCAAACTGAAGCAGATGGCGTTTGTTCAAGTAAATAAATATATGTATACTATTCGTTCCACTGGAAATCATATTTGTAAGACAAAGAAATTTGTCGGAAAACGCCTTTGCTGGTCTTTAGTTATGTACATTTTTTACGTTGAACGCATATACTCGGTAGTCTTGTGTTTTTAGATGACGTTAGATATTGGACAATCAGAGATATAAAGATCAAAAAATTTCTACAAAACTGTACGTTTTAATATAACCCGCACACATATTTTGAATTTCATAGTACGTAAACAGAGAGCTGAGCTTCAGCCCATAAAAGTTTCGGAAGTCTTCTCTTACATTATCTGTTCTTGTTATTCGTATATTTTCGCCATCGCGTTTGTGACCGATACCAAAGAATAGGTGTAACAAGAGGCAACATTCTGACAAAGTATCTATTTTCAGAGATACAGACGGAATTGTAAAAATAATTTAAATAGCATATTCTAATGTTGCATCTACTTTTTGCCGATGTACTAAACACCGTATTAGAGACAACACTCGGAATTTACATACGTACTGAAGAGCAGACTGAAGTTAGTCGTATTCCCCTGTTAAACGAATAATTGTATATTTGCATTCATGTTATTATAAAGAAAATGCACAGTAACGAGTTCTATTTATTGTAGTCCTTTAAAAATTGATACTTAAAAATTCCAGCTATGCAGTTTGATTTTATCACCGTATATTTATATACAGTTGAATAAATATGAATACATGTAACGTTTGACATAAATCTGTTGTTAAAATTTGAATTGCGGTTATAAACATTGTATCGATAATTTATCGGAAAAACTCTCAATGTTGAAATAAAATAATTTTAGATGCAGTTCGAATTATAATTGACAAATAATATTATGAAAATAATAAAATTTCACGATCAAAGTGTTAACGTACAAAAATGATTTTGAGGTTAAGGATAATGGCTTAACAAGACCATTAAAAAAAGTTGTTTCATAGAATAGAATAATGTAAACACGATTTTGATACCTTATCTTCTAAAGTATGCTAGTTTACAGTACATATTGATGAAAATAAAACATGGATAATACAGAATTGTTATTTTTTGACACTTTTTCACATGATATTTCTGAGGTATGCATAAGATTGTTTTCATGCATAATATAATGACCTATGAACATAGCAGTATTAATAATAGTGCTTCTTTCAGGAACTTAATCTGGATTTGGTGCAATTCCCAAAACCTGTTTATATTAGCGAAGTTAGAATTATACCATTAGGCGCTAGAGTACAAGCAGATTTTCCTGGAGGTGTTCGTTTAGGGTATTTGATACTTTTATTAATATTGTTTTATACATAGAAAAAAGGGAGCATGCTTTGTTTAAAGAATTGTTTTATCTCGTTTCAATTTAGAGCAACAAATCCATCGCAGTTCGAAATTGAGTTTTTTGTTAATGATTTAAGTAAACCTGGAGCTTCGACATTTGAATCGCTTGGAGAATTAGAATATAAACAAAATATTCATATTCAATTAGAATGTGAAAGGAAACAAATACCAACAGATGGTTTAGTATTAAGAGGCTGGTATACTACCATTACGTTAGCTGTATACGGAACCTTAACAAAATCTTTAAATAATCCGCAAGAAATCATTAGCTCAGCCACTGGCTCTGCAGCTTGCGTGAGCGGGTTAGAGGAAGTTGTAGAAAATACTACACAAATTTCAGAGCAACAATCTGAATGGTATTATGAAAATCAAGCACAGCCAAATTCGAATGTAAGTACATTAAATGCGAAACATTTATTTTTTTAAATGATAATATCAAATATTTTCTTGTAAAACGCGTAGGAAACTTGTGTAGCCGCAACGCCACCGCTTCCTGTACAACCAATTCAAATCATCGAATCATCCAGAAATTCAACGTCGGATACTGGAAAAACAGATACTGGACATTGGGAAGAAGATGTTACAAATAATACTCTAAAAACGACGAAACGCCCTTCCTCGCCACCTTCTGAATCTTTAGTATCTCTAAGCCCTGAATCCATATCAGCCGAGGAGGAAGAAGGAGAACAGGATGCGGTCGAACAAGAAACAGGAGAGCCATTTGAGCCTATATTATCCGACGAAGACATAATGACAGATGACATACCACCATCCACGGAATGCGAATGTGATAACGCACAATTGAACGATATTTACTCTTTTGCTCCACCTGATTTATTGGAATTGGAAGAATCACTGAACATTGTCGACGAGTGCCATATCGGCAAGGATATGTTAGATAAGATATACGAAATATTACAATCGTTATCAAAGTCAGTCTTACACTTTAATAATGCATCGGGTCAAGAAAAGGAGACATTTGTTCATAATTGTGAATCTTTGTGCGCAATACTTAGTCCCTTTCGCTTAAATAACACGAACTTCAATGACTTGGCCAATATCGTGAATGCTGGCTTAGATATGGATCTTGCTCGTGCTCAACCTCAACCAGCTTACAAAGTCCGTCACGTTAAAGTAGGCGTACGATTAGCCGAAACACTGTGTAAACTACCGCAAGGCCCGGATATACTTTTAAAAGTAGATGCACCTTACAAATTATTAGCCTTGTGTATGCGCGAAAACGTAGCACTTCCCGTGAAGCTGTCTGCTATACGTACGTTGGATGCCGCATTAATAAGTCCAATAATTGTTCAAGAGTTTCTTAAATCAAACAACAGTTTATATAAGAATGCTTTGATGATGCTAGACACGGCAAAATTAGCAAGATTAAAATATGCGTTAAGTTCGTTGTTACGAAAAGTGCACACATACGAATTCCTTGACGAGTTAAAAGAACTGGACGAATTAGCTATCACCGAATTAACGAACACGTACATATGTTCAGCCACGTTAATGGCTCAACCGAAACGTCAGCTTCCGGCTGGTGCACAAATGGAATTTGAACGGGAGCATAACCGAAATCCTCGATGTCATTTAATAGCATACTTCGAACATCATAAACTTCTGTATCACGTTTTATTCGCGCTTACTTCACCAAAATCAGATCTAAATTTAATCAAAGCTACACGCCGTTTTCTGCTACGTATATCAGACACAAAGGAAGGTTTATTATATTTATTGAAAGAACCAGAAGTTATTAAATTAATTTTAAAGGCTTTAAAATACAAATTGGCTGGGGCAGGTTCGGTTTTAGCTTGGCGACTTCAAGTTGTACAATGCCTGTTACGCTTAAAATATCAACCTTCCGATTGGATAGCATTAAAAAAACTTCATTCTGTCTTAATATTTCCTGAGGGTTTACAGGCTGTAATAACGGTTGTCCCTATGGGTGAATTTATTGATATTCTAATACCTTATCTTTCTGATTCAAATCTTTGCGAATTCTCTGCAGAAATTATATCGGCAACGATACGTTATTCCGATCGAATTGAAGTATTTCAAAATCGAGCTGCAGTTATTTTAGAAAAATCACGAATTCAAGCTGTTTTAAAAGACGTTACATCATACTTGACTACAGTCGCACAACCATCTCATTGGAATTACGGAGATGTTTCGCCGCTTGTTATGTGCATAAGAAAAAATGCAGATAAGGCTGCTTCTCTTCCAGGACAATTAATTACAGCGTGTAGAATTTTGTATTATCTTGTTTTTCCTTCCAACAATGACGTTGACCCAATGGAACCTTACATTGAATTAAAATATAGGAACGCGTTAACTCAATTATTCGCCGCCGATGGTTTAACAGCTCTTATTGCGGTTATGGCGAATATTTCGGAATTTTACGAACAACCATTTTTACACCGTGCAGCCCTAACAGGTCGCAGAGGTCTGGCACTGGTCGCATTACTTCTTCCGTGTATTAAGTTAACGAGAGCATTGCTGGAACGTCTTGTGAAGTGCATGGCTACGGATTTTAAAGATTTAACCGCTGTGGTGCCATTGCTTGGTGTTTATTCGCTAGTCGAAGCTATTCCCCCTATTAAAGTTGTACAAACTTTATCCGAAGAAATAGTGGGAACACTTTTGGTATTCACACAGGCTGTAGATTCAGATGGATCAGGAAATGTGGCTAAGTCATTATGGACTCAAATGTTGGGTGAAGTGCTTAAAATGGTTTCCTTGAGTCCGTGCAATTTTATACCCGGATTAAAACTTTTAACAAGGTTGTTACCGCCTATTTTGACTTTGAAGGAAACTATGACCGATGACGCTGCGCGAATTCTAGGATTTCGAAAGCTATGGTCCGCTCATTTACAAGCGCAAGCTAATAATTTAACCGAAACATTACGATTACTTTGCGCCAGTTGGAACAATGATTTATTAGTTCTTCTGGCAAAAGTATGTAAACAGTTAAGCGATTTAGCAGCGCCTACAGCTTTACTCGTAGGAAGATGTTTATTAGACGGTATAATAGCTGCCGCTCCTTTAGAAAACAATGTTTTGATTCTTGCGTTACTTAGCGAACTCGCAAGGCATGCACCTATGAAAGCCACTTTGTTAACTTTAACTAGCCCTGCATCCAGGGCACAAGTAAAATCCGATCAAAAATATCCGCCTGTTATTGAAATGATGTGTACAGCGCTTAAAAGTACAAACGATATTCGAATACAATATGAAATTCTTGATATTTTTGAGACTTTGTGTGATAGTACGCTTAGTCTTATGCCAGAAGATACAAGCGAACCTTTTGAGAAAAGATTAACGCATTCGGTACCTAGTAAAGAACCGCTTTTATTCATGCTGGCTGCCCTCATCGATATATTAGCAAGTAGTACGAAATTTGAAACTGAAATATTACAAAGTACGCTTCGAATACTTTTGTCTCTCATTAGCCATAATTACGGTTTATATCATGTAAAAAGCTGTTTAGAAAATAATCCTGATGCATTGAGATCATTATTGGAGTATGTTTCTGTCTTAGAAGATCCAGAAGCTCAATCTGTCGTAGATTTGACTATAATGTTCTTAGAGAATTTAATAGCATCCGAATCACAAGGAAGATCATTATATTTACGAGTGCAGCAATTAGCATCCCTGATATTGTGGGATAAAAATGAACATCCTTTGGAAAAAATAAGAAATGCACAAGAGCTGGTGGAAATTTTAAAGTCTGCAGAAGAGAAAGAGGAGAAAGAACCTATACCAGAAATGTTAGAACCGTTATTGCCCACTCCGGAAGCGCTATTAAATCAATTTTCTCAACGATGTTTAGGAACTCCAGATCTTACTTCTAAACGTCCGAAAAAGTTCACGTTTACAACTCCGAGTCAAGCCGCAAATGAAAGCACGGTGGATTTGTTAGCGCTTGCAGCCGAATTGCTACCAGCCGACTTTAATTTGTTGACAGAGGCTCAAAATCTGTGTTCCAAGACACCACCTGACGATGCTACTCAACCGTTACAATCCAAAGCTCAAACCGATGACCAAGAAACCAGAGATATTCAAAAACAATCGTCTCCTGTTTCTAAAATAAAACAACCATTTGGTAAATAATATATATTTATTACTAATAATAACGTTACTTCGGCCAGTTTATATAATTATAAACTTATATTTGCATTTTTCTTTTCTTACTTTTGCAGTTACCCCTATGCGAGGAAGAACGCAATTTGCCAATTCTTTAAGAGGTGGCCCAGTGGTGGGAAGCGTAGGTAGAGGAGCAGATCCATTTAGATCAAGACCACCGAACACTTCACGACCACCGTCCCTTCATGTCGATGACTTTGTAGCATTAGAAACATGTGGAGCACAACCAACCGGACCTACGGGTTATAATAAACTTAGTATACGCGGAACCTGTCCCCCGCGTGCAATCAGTGCAGGAACAAGAAGTCGACCGTGGACGCAAGAACCCCGACCTCCTTATCTTCGCTAATTTATAATTAATTCAGAGATATTAAGTGTTTTATACTGATAATTAAGTAATTTTCTATTCACTGTGTAATTATATAATACTATCATTTATGATTTTAGAAATATAAAATAATTTCTTATTAGAAGTACACGATAATTATTATTAATACATTGCTTAACTGATATTTTATGATAATGCAAAATTTCTTGATGTGTACATGTTACAAAAACTATAAAATAAAGAATTACATTATTATTGTTGTTATATTTTGAAATTCAAACGGAAGTCGCGTGTTGTTATTACTTATCAACGGTACGTACAATTTTTTCGAAAATTCAACGAAAATGTTTACATATTTCACTATTAATAGAACGAAGAAAGAAAAATTACAAACTTTTACTACGCATACGTATTTTGTTTGAACATTTATTACGTGCTTTTTTTTTTACTTGACACGGAAAATTAAAACAAAAATTAAACATGATTTTTAAAAAGAAAATCATGCCATCAAACAATCTGCACAGGAAAGTTGTTGTTTAATAAATTTTGTTGTGTTTCACAGGTTTACAATAATTCTATTTATATGTTCATAATATTACTTAATTTTGCCTTATCAACGGAAATCAACACAGTTTCAATATTATATAATTTAAAAATGTACCGACCTTCGATCAGTCTATAAATTTAAGATGAAATTTATTTTAATTTTTTGAATGATTTATAGTCATTTCCAACTTCTCCTTCCAAATTTCATAATTTATTTTAAATTTATCATATTTTGTTTTGGAGATAGAAAGTTTATTGGAACGATGATCAACCTATAACAATGGCAAAAATTAATTTAATGACATGCAAACAAATAATTCTAATCACTTCTGAAATAACTTATGTACCTGATTATCGATAAGTTGTGATATTATTTCATCAAATCTCTCTAATCTTGTTAACATTTCTTTGGATGGTTCAATTTGATTTTTCAAAATGTACGTCATTAAATATGACACATAAGAGATATTATGAGTGTAACATGCCTGCAATAATAATGTTTCTAAAATTATATTATTTGGTACATAACCAATGTTATTCATCTGTTGCAACAATTCTACTCCATCTTTAAATTTCGTACATCCAATGGCCAATACCCCAAATGTTACGATATTGGGCATAAAATGATATGTTTGAATCTTATCAACAACAGACTGCAATAAAATATAAGTTATTAACATAGAATTTCTATACTGTATCACTTTGTCAAAACTTACTTTAGCATCTTCATAGCAATTTCTCATACATCTCTTTTTAATGAGCACGTTGAAGAATGTAATGTCTATATTTATAGAATTCTGTTTTAAGTACCTAAGAAACTTATCTTCTGCTTCAACTGTGGAAGGAAGTAAGTCTAAAATTAATGTTATGGTTTTTTCATTAGGCACCACACCATCGCATTTCATTCGTTTCAAGATATTTTCAGCTCCGCCAAATAAAATTAATCGATTCTTTTGCAACGTATTATCTAAATTTAGCGATATTCGATCAACTTTATTAACCATATCTACTTCTGTAATATTATCATGTGACACATTGCCAGAGCCTTCGAGCAACTTACAAAACGAAGTATTTAATAGTGGTGGAGAATTTAATAGATCTGGTCTTTCTGTATCCTTAAATTGAATTTGGGTACCATGCGATCTTAAGAATAAAATATCTTTTACTTTCATATTCCCGAACCCTGTATCTCTGATTGCTCTCAAAAGAAGATTATAATGATATATGTTCATCTTCATTTTATATTTCTTCATTTTGTGCCACAAAGCCAAAGCATACTTTAATCCACACTTTTTATCAGCTATTGTTGCTTGAAACAAGGCACACATCATACTATTTGAAATATAACACTTATTATCTTGTGCTTCATCCGCCAGTTCAAAAGCAGTTATAATCTGATTATTCCGACCATAAGCTTTGATGAGAGCACAATATTGTATTTCATTTAAATTTATCTGCTTCTCATGAAAATATAATCTTAAAAATTTCAAGCGGTCTAAAGCAAGTTCTTTATTATTAGATTGGGCACAAGCTTCAATTAAAGAAGTATATATACGAGGTGAAGGTTTTAAACCGCTGTCTTTAAGTTTTTTAAAAAGTTGAAAACATTGTTTTACATCTCCCTGAATCGCAAATGCAGAGATTAAAAGTCTGTATATATATAGATCTGGCTTATCGCCACTTTCTTTCATTAAATCTAATACGCTTAACGCTAATTTTACATTTTTCTTATCCACATAGGATTTAATCAGTCTACAGTATTCATGATGACTTAATCTTTGATATCTAGGAATTTTGGCACCTTCCGCAACAGTTTCTTCCATTTTCTCATCTTTATCCATCTCGAATTTTTCATATTGTTCATTAGAAATATTTCCAAACACATTGTAATCTTTCTGTACTACTTCTGAACCAAACTTTTTACTACAATTCACCAGACGTGAAAGGCCCCTATTGTTTTGTGTATTTACACAATGTTCTATTGTCAATGTCCATAAATATCGTTTCCGTTCATTAATGAAACAACAATAATTGTTTACATAACCTATAAAGATTTTCGATTTTGAAATTGTACTTATTTTTAAAGAAAACATATTTCATGCGGCTGATAAATCTTTTCAAGGAAATTAACTTCATATAATATTAATTCAAAATTAAAATCACGTATAAAATTTTGTCTTCTTTACTGCTTATTTGATATTCCACGTTCTTTTTATACATCTGATACAAGTATTATCACCAGCTAGCACACATTTTTTAAATAACTATTACCTAAGATTATAGGTAAGTATTGAATTAAATACACACAAAATTGTATGAAAGTAAGGCAAATATTTGAAATGTAATTCAAAGAAAATGTTTCTTCTCTAGGAAAGATTTTCAAACATAGCGCACATTTACTTTTTTCGTATCACTAAGTACGAAAACAATATAGAACTTCTTTTCACCTGAATTCTGATGTTGCAACAGTGGCACAAGTTCACACTATTATTCAAACCTTCGCATTGAGAACGAAATGCTCGAAGGTAATAAAAGTGACAGTTATATTAGGATGACACATTCTACAATCGTGCTATCATAGTTTTACTTTGAATAATGCGATTATCCTATGTGTGTCGCCGATCATTCAAACATAGCTGTCATTTTTTTCTTCTACGACGTGTCTTGTGAGCAGAGCAAGTTGTCCAACATAGTTGAACATATGCTTGAGACCTTATTCCTATTTCGACTGTTGCAACTTCAGGATCAGTACTCTCATGTATGACTATGCATAGTCAATTCTTCGAGAAAACTGAAGTATTTCGTGCAACTTCGTGCAACTCAACTAAACTCAAGAAACATCTCCACAATTTGTTTCTCTTTCTCAGTTATATGTATACATATAGTATAATGAACGAAAATGTTATCGATATTCATCATATTTGATATATTACAGTATTTATATATACATATGTATATATGAACCGTTTCTATACAGTTTTCTTTGGCAAGTATCCGTTCTTAACTTGTTTTATGGAACTATACAACGTTTCGCATGCTAGAACCAATCAGAATCAATGCGTGCAAAATAAACGAAAACCGGTCATTCGAATTGCCGTACTCTCTCAATGAATTGACAATATAAGGAAAAAATATGAAATGCTTTATAAGAATTAAAAAATTTAATATAAAAAATTGTAGGCTTTTATTTATATACATAAATAGTATAAGTAATATTAAGTGTTTCAATCAGTCTAATAAATAGTATACATTATTTAGGAGCAATATGATACACTAGCGCTAAATACGGCTGATATTCAACGCTAGTTCCTGGAACTTTTCGCGTCAGTTTTACAGAGGCCATAACGACTGAGAGAGGAAAAGGTAATAAATGCTGAACGTTCGATTAAATGTGCCTTTGTTCGAACGCGGTTAATCATAAAATACGAATTCGTCACTGAAGAAAGATTTCATCCAATTTGTGAGGCGTATTTTCGTAAAAGATGGAAAAAGCAGAAGAGAACGATCACAATGTGCTGCAAGACATTTTGAGTAAAGAAGAATTGACACAAATCCCGGAAGGGTTTGTTAAAAAGATAAACGCATATTTCAATGAGAAATTTGAACAGTATATTACGGCTAAAGCTGTCTTCGAAACTAATAGAAAAAATTTTGGTAAGTTTGAATTGAGTTTTGTACTTTTTTTCATGATCACGATCACCCGGTTTATTTACTTGGCATAGTTAACCTCTTTTTATTAAGAATTTACCGCATCTATTTAATAATTTCATTTGAATATTTTACTGAAAAATGTAAATGATATTTTAATGTATGAAAATTGTCGATAAGTTTTGTCAAACAGGTATATTCTACGAACATTTGCGGTTCAAGTTTGTTTGAGAATTTAATACTGTTTGCAATAACCGTCGGCATTAAGATTTTTAACCCGTTAAGCTTTTTAAAATTAATGAAAAATGCTAAAAATGTCAAGTTACGCATCACAAATCCACAGACGAGTGAAGTTCCATTATTTCTCATTTTTATAGTTTATTATATGGAAGAAAGGTTTATAGCAAAATGTATGTAAAACATGTACAAGATACAAACAAGTTAGAAAAAATAATCCTACATTGCTTTGAGATAAGTTATGAGATACAGGGCTGAATTGAGTGTATTTTTAATATAGGAAGTTGTAGGTATGCAGGAACTACAGATACAGTGTTGTATCATAACATTATACATTTGTTTTTATACCAATGATGTTTGCATATGACAAAAAGGGAAAATTGAAAACTTCAATGGAAAATATTAATGTTTATAAAATTTTATCTATATAAGTACATTTTGGAGATAGAAATTGTTTATTGATATTGTTTATTATTAAAATGTATTATTATAAAAAATTATTAAATTATTATGAAAAAAGTATTACTATGCATATTTGAATTTTTAATTCCAACACAGATAATTTTTTATTAAACATTACTCAGTATTCTTGCGCACAAAATGCTATTAAAAAAAAAAAAACGCTAAACGCTATGATATTTCAGTAGAGACTTTTGCAAAAACCAATGTATGTTTCATTACCAGAGAACTTTCTGAAATCATGCACGTTGTCTGATTATATAAAGATGTTACTTCAAAATTATTATTGAACTTTGTTATATCTGTGGATTAATTTTAATTCTATAATTGATATTTAATTTTTTAGATCAAACTGTAGATAAGTTGCAAAAAGATTTGACAGAGGAAAAATCAAATTTTGAAGAATGCAAAGAGAAATTAGAATTGGCAGAGAAATATACTACCGAATTACAAATCAATTTAGACCAAGCTAAAAATGAAATACAAAAATTACAAGAAACCGTTAAAAGGTATATTTAAAAGGGATGAAGTTGAACAGCATATAGTGCATGTTCGTAATATGCAATGCAACGTTTTTTTTCATTTTGTTTAATACAATATACCGTTATAGGTTAGAGAAAGAAAATGTTGATTTACGTAGACACAGGGACACTGTTGTGGATGAAAGAGACGCGTTACAACTACAGGTTGAACGACGAGACACAGAAATTGAAAGAATGCATACAGAACTATCTTCTTTAGGAACTCAACTTCAAAATGCTGTAGCTGCAAAATGTCAAGCGTTAACGGAAACGGAAGAAATTAGAAGTCGTGATATGACACTTGAATTTAAGTAAGCATTTATATGTAATAACATTTATATCTAATATACATACATGCGCGTTCACACACCACACCCATGCTCTACCACCCCACACATATATATATGTATATATTATTTATATGTATTTGTACACCTATTTTATTTATATGTATTTGTATGAAATACCATTGTATTTAATAAATATATTGCATTTACTAGGGAAAAAAGGCTAGAACAAGAGAGGATTTTACTTTCACAACAAATGGCAGGTTTGGAAGATGAATTAGCAAAAAGAATGTCAGAATTGCAAGCAACGAGAGCAGAAGCATCTGCTCGCGCTCTTTTAACGGACACTCGATTGGCACAGCGTGACGAGGAATTACGTATCGTTAATGAAGCAGCGGCGCAAATGCGAGAGTCTTACACGTCTCTTCAACGACGTTGCGACGAACTTGCTCAAAAACTGGAAGAACAACGTACTCATGAAATTTCTATGCATGCTTCTTATCGAGAAGAAATCGGCGCTCAAACCAGATTAGCAGACTTGTATAAAGGAATGGCCGATGAAGCAAATGCAAAAGCTGAGGAATTCAGTGGTGCAGTTAAAGAACTTCAAGAATTATTAGAAACTGCTACAGAGCAGTATGGAGCATTAGAAACTACTCACAATCAGCTTCAATTGCAACACAAACAAGAAATAGAAGATAGGGAGCAAAAAATAGATGAACTATCAAAAGAATTAAGTCATGCAAACGAGTTGCTTAAAAATATTAAACAAGGTAATAAGTCACAATTATTTCTTAATGATTCCATTTATTCAATAGTTTAATAATTGTTTACAGAGAGATTAGATCAAGCCGTTGAACAACTGGCACCCACAGCGGCTATAGCTAGTCGTGTTCTCAGGAAAGGTTTGAGTCTTACTCAGATTTATACACAATTGGTTGACGTAACGAATGAACTGACTTCAGAACGTGAAGAAAACGAACGTTTAAAATCACAAATAGATGTTATTATACGAGAAGTAGAAGAAAAAGCTCCAATTTTACAACAGCAACGTGAAGATTATGAAACTGCTGTAGCCAATATTGCAACACTTACGTCAAGACTAGATGAACTTTTAGCTGAAAATCATAGATTGCAAGAAATTGCGGACGAAGCAAATCGTATTGCCAAACATCATACTAAAGAGAATCAGAGGTTGAAAACAGAATTATCAGATTTAGCTAGACAGGTACGAGATTGTAATGGTTTTCTTTTATACATTTTTTCTGTTTTAAAACATAATGGTAAACAAAAACACAAATAATTAATCGTTTTAGGTGTGTTTCCTTTTGAAAGAAGTTCAAGAAAGCAGAAGCGGTGCAACTGCGAATGCAAGTGAATTTTCAAATTCGATGGATATAGATAATCTTGCTTCGTCTGAAATTATTAGTAAAAAGCTTGTCACTTTTAAAGATATTGAAGAATTACAGGAAAATAATCAAAAATTGCTGTCAATTGTTAGGACATTATCATCGAGACAAGAAGAAATTGAGCGAGCCACTGATGAAATAAATTCTGGGGAAATGAAAGAGAAATTGGATAGGTTTGTAACCGTTCAGTTTTTTTTTTTTTTTTTTTTTTTTTTTTTGTTTAATAAAGATTCAGTTGTTTATGCATTTATTTATCTTGCGTTGCTAAAATTAAACAGGTATTTAGAACAATTGGAAGATATGCAAGCTGCTCAAGATAGACAAGCGAAAATGTTAGATGGTCTTTTACGGCAACGGGATATGTATAAGAATATGTACCAGCAGTGTTTAAAACAGACAAATACATCAGAAAAAAAGGAATTTTCAGTTAACGAGGAAGAAGGAACGAAAGAAGATAGCGAAGAAAAATCGGCCTCGGTTAAGTCATCTGTACTCGGTCAAGACGATGTCAATAAGGAAAAAGAATTACAAAGACAGCTAGCAGAAAGTGACGCTAAACTGAAGCACATTACGGAAGAGTACGATACATATAGAAGAGAAAAAGCAGCACACGAACGCATGTTAGGAGACGAAGTTGAAAGACTTCGAAAAGAAGCAGAAGCTAATTCGGCTCGATGTTGTAGATTAAAAGCACAGTTAGATTCAGCTAACGATAGATTCAATCTTCTACAAGCAAACGTTGCTTCTTATAAATCTCAAATCAAAGTTCTCGAAGAAAAATGTTTCAATTATAACGTGACAATTGGTATTGAATATTTATTACGATTGAAATATGTCCATAACAGTATGACGGACGATAGAAAATTATTTATATTATTTTACAGGGAAACACGAACAAAGTTTAATGATTCTAAAGGATGAAGCTTTAGCGGCTCAAACTCGATTGTCTCGGGCCGAAGTGCAGTTGGAAAACATACGACAAGAAAGGCAACTCTTACGTGATTCCGAAGGACGTCTGTTGAAGGAACGTGAAGTGTTCCAGAGAGAACGGCAAACACAGGCTTTATTGAAAGCAGACGTTGAGTCTATTAAAGCTAGTTTAGAACGTGTTCAAGCCGAAGGTCAGTTACGTGCCGAACAGCGTTTGGACGACGCTACGAGAGAATGCGCTGCTTTGAGACGACGATTGCAGGAAGAACAAGATCGGTTCAGAGAGTTATCCGCACATTTGGAAAGGCAGCTTGCCACAGCACAAGAACGATTGACAGAAGAGCGTAATATAACCGAACAAATTCGAACGGAATTGGAGCAAGCTCGTCAGTCTGATTCGCAGAATTCGCAGCGCATTGAAGAACTTAATGCTAAATTGAGACAAGCTGTTACCCATTCGATATCGAAACCTTTTAGCGGTACGTGTATGATGTACAGGTAAATTGATATATACCGTATCGATGATTATAAATAAAATTCTGTGCCCATTCAAACTTACAGGCGATGAAAATCTCGTAAAGCGATTGAAAGAGCTTGAGATGCAACTTGGAACGACACAGGCGGAAGCAAAATCTTTATCGGAACAATTGAGAGCTGCGCGACAACAGAGTCAGCAATATTGTGATATAGCGGAAAGCACTGAGGCACAACTAAGAGAATTAACCGCGGAACATAATAAATGTAAAGAAGAATTAGAAAACGCTTTGAAAGATGCACGCGTAGAAATAATATCCCTTCAAAAGAGAGTTCAGGAATTAGTAGAAGAGTTAACAAGAGTTTCTAGCGGTCGACAAGAAACTGATTCAGAATTAAGAGAAAGATTAGCCGATGCAGAAAGAAAGCTTGAAGAATTAGACGAAGTTAAGGGAGAATTAGAAATTGTAAAAAGCGATTTACATAGTGCTTCAATAGCGGCTAAAGAAGCCGAAGAGAAATATGCTAGAGAAATGGTGTTGCATTCAGCGGATCTTCAGGTAAGTACAGTTGTTATTTACAATTAAATAAAAAATACTTGACGATAAATTAATCTTGTCGTCGCATTATTTATAGATGTTAGCAAAATTGAAGGAAGATGCGGAGACAATAGAACAAAAAGTAACCAACTTAACTCAAGAGAGAAATGCAGCCGTAGAAGCTTTAGGTCTTGAAAGAGTAGCTTATCAAGAACGAGAAAAGAAGTTAATTGACGAGCTTCAAGAAATGCAGAAAAGAATAGAAGATTTGGATACGCAAAATGCTATTTTACATAATCAGATTCAAGAATTGAGCGATAAAACTGCAATCATGCATAGTCAACAATCAAAGATAAACGAACAGGAAAGTCTCGATACGAGCTTAGAAACAATGAATCGTAGTTTTAGCGGAGTCGAAGATGACTCCAAATCTGCTGAACAATTGTTAAGAGTAATGAAGTATCTGAGACGCGAGAAAGATTTGGCCGTAGCGAAATTTGATGTTTTAAGGGCAGAAAATCTTCGGTTAAAATCTCAAATAGAGGTTAGTATCATAAAAACCGCCACGACCGATGTTGATATCTTCCTTTACGTCCTTATTATTATTATACACAGCGACAAATGTTTCAGATAAAAAATATGAATTAATTTTCTTTTTTTTTTCTCCCCTGTCGATAAAATCGTATGTTCTTTTTTTTTGAATACATCTCGATATCCATTATATTAACGTATTAACTCGTGCGCGTTGAAAATCATTATAATAAAAAGAATATTTAGAAATTTTGAAATTTAGAGGCGCTGAAGTTTGCAAATTTGGAAATTCGTGAATGTAGAAATATTAAAGTTGAAAAACATAGAAATTAACAAACTTGAGAATTTGACATTTTCGTTATTCTGAAATGTATTAAAAAATATAAGATTTTGATTAAGACAGTGATATTGAAGTTTATACAAATTTAAAAATTTTTTTTGCTAAGGATAATAGTAGTGCCACGAAGAAAGATATTAACATCGGGTGAGATTTCCTATATTGTTTGTTGCACCGTTATCAACATATGTTATTTGACGTAGGTCGTAGAGAAAAGATTAAAAGAAACAGAAGCCGTTCTCAATTCGGAAAGAGAGAAATCCGAAATCGACGTAGTAACAACGTCTAAACATGCAGAATTGTTACGAAAAGTTGAAACTTTGAATGCAATAACAGATTCTAATAGAATACTTAGAGAAGAAAGAGACAGTTTAAGCGTAAAAGTTTCAGAACTTACCGTAAAAGTAGCAGCGCTTTCTGAAGAAGTGGGTCCACTTCGGGACACTTCGAGGGATTTACAAGCAAAGACTGAAGCGTTACTACAGGAGAATGCGAGTCTTAAGGGAGAGGCGACCAGATGGAGACAAAGAGCTAATACACTGGTCGAAAGAGCAAACAAAACTAGTCCAGAAGATTGGCGTAGACTACAAACGGAACGTGAAAATCTAAGCAAATTGCTCACGTCCGAACGCGAAATACACGCTAAACGCGCAGACGAATTGAATCAATTAAGAGCAGAAAAAGCTAAATTAGAAGAGGCGTTATCGCAAATTCAGAAACAAGTACAATCTCAAGGAGAACAAATACAGAAAGTTTCCGAGGAAGCACGTAAATTAGGTCAAGACTTACACGAAGCTCTAGCTGATTCTTCTTCCAAAGCCAAAGATTTAGCAACGTTAAGGAAAGAGCTTGGCGATAAAGAAACCGTTTTAAACGACATCAAAAACAAAGAAATTCAGATTAGAAAAATAGCAAAGAAATACAAGACACAATTCGAAGAGCTCGCGAAAACAGTCGAGGAAGAGAAGAACAGAAACGAAGAGTCTCGAATGTCGGCTGGTACTTCAATAAACGAAGATACTGTTCAAATGTCGCAGGAACGCGAAGATCAATTACGGGAAGAAGGCCGACAAGAATTGCGTCAAGCGAATATGGAACTGACATCGAAAATCGACGAGTTATCTCGTCAGATGGTAGTTGTACAAAGCGAAGCTGACACCTTAAAAAAAGAAATCGATACTATGAATAAAACGAGCGTCGAGAAGGAAGAGCGCGCGAAACAAGTATTGAAAGGTGCAAGAACTAAAATAATGCAATTAACCGAATCGAAGAAAATCTGCGAGAAAGAACTGTTGGATCTAAAAGCAAAAATTGAAACTGGCACAACCGACTCGGACACTGCCGAACACGATGCTAGACTCGTGGCTTTGAAATCTCAAATGGAAGGCAGAATTTCTCGCTTGGAACATGAAAAATCGGAAATGCAAGCGGAGAAAGAAACTCTTTTGCAAAGAGTCACACAGTTACAACGGCAGTTAGCCGGTGTCAGCGGAGTGAGCGCCACGACCGAACCACCGACGGCTAACATTAAACCGATGTCCGCTCGTGCCGAGACTCCTTTAGCAAGTATTCGTCCTATGAGCGTGGTAGTACAATCCAGAACAGCCGCCGTCTTACCTACGACCGCCACTGCACCGGTTATGGTTGCGCCCCACCAACAACAACAGTCGCAACAGCAAGTTGTTCACACGACCGAAACAAGTTCGCCAACCAGTAGTCTTCCAGACTTTCAACCAGCCAGCACCAGTAGCAGCTCATCGCAGACAGCGCCAAGCACTTTACGTCAATTGGTTGTGCAACCGCAACTGAGCGAATCAGCAGAATCGACGCAAAGAGAGGATCCAGAGAGCGTGGAAACCCTTACCGTACAACAACAGCAACAATGCCAACAACAACAGCAACAGCAACAACAAACTGTCGCATTAGTAAGTCCGAGAGTCGAGCAACAGCAGCAGCAACAACAACAGGCTGCAGCCAGCGATCAACAGCAAACCGTTGCGAGTAGTTCTACTCAATCAGTGAGTACATCGCAAGCATCGACAGGTCATAAACGTCCTAGAGCGCTTGATTCCACGGCTTCTGGATCGGGAATAGTGGAAGGCGTTGATCACAGCCGCCAAGAGCAGGTTCTCAGTCCTAAAACTAAAAGGAACAGGCAAGAAATGTCTGCGGCCAGCGCTAGTGCTTCAGAGGTCGAGTACCAGGTGAATTTAGACAGCGAAAATGCCAAATGCGTATGAAACGTTGATCGCACATTTTATTTTATAAACCGTGTAATCGGTTGATTTTTAGGTACCAACGTCGAGCCAACGAGACCAAGACGAAGAGGTAGAGGAAGGATGCGTGGTTGTGGTAGATTGCGACGAAGGCGAAGGAGGAGGTAACCAGCAAACGCAGGAAGAAGAAGAGTTCGATAACGATCCGTACGAAGAGATGGAGGAAGAAGAGGAAATGCCTTACGAGGTCGAGGTGGAGGTAGAGAGGGACAACAACGAAGTCGAGATTATAATGGGAGAAGATTCTACGAGTGTAGAAGTCTCTAGACAAGCGCAATCGGCGGTACCAATAAATCAACAACAACAACAACAACAACAGCAGCAGCAGCAGCAGCAGCAACAACAGCAACAACAACAACAGTCGGAAGCGATCAGTAGCGCCGGACCAACGGGAGAGCCAGCCACTTCGTTTGCAACTCGATTATCGCGAGGAATTGCTCCAATGCCTAGGCAACAACAGCAGCAACATCTTCTTTTGGTATGTATTGATTTTCATTTAACGGATAGGAGAATGTTTTATTTTTAATAAGCGGAAAAATTTCAGCCACAACAGGGATACGAGGATGGAGGCGACGATAGTATAGTACCAAGTACTCCAACGCTGTTTGTACCACGTCGAGGAGACGGGTTCGGAGAAGCTGTGAGTTCACCTCAAGTTCCTCAAGGACGGTTTACCTTCGGGGATTCGTCCGCGCCAACAACAGCGTCGTCAACTCCGTCGTTATCTACTCCTTCTGGATCGACAGCTCGAACGATATTTGGCTCTTCCAGTTCCGGTGTTGCACCGGTCGTTCAAGAAAGTATGGACGATACACGAATCGATCTTGCGCAAATAGAAGATGGTGGTACCGGTCGTAGCGTACCTACTACACCTTTGCAAGTCTCACCGGCGGCCGATTTACCGCCTACGGTACCACTTTTTTGCATTGTCTGCCTTTTCGTAATATATACGTATTTAGGTTGTTGCTACTAAGATCTCGACGTTTCGATGGATGTATTTAAGTCCAAATTATTTATTTTCAGACCAGCAGTGGACCCTCCGAGGAGCAAGAAACTCCAGTTTCGGTAACACCGTTGTCAGGTACCGCCGTTGGTGATACCGGCGAAGAGCCGGCGATACCCAGTATTCGTGTACTTGGTGTTGACGACCAGCAACACAGTCAAACTGAAATAATTACAGAATCTGTTAGTACAACACCGACCGAAGGTAATGTTTATAAACTGTAATCTTCGTTTGAACCTTTTATTCGGATGTAGTAGTTTTCTTAGGATGCGTTAAGTCGAGGGAGCGAATGTAAAAACGAGTCGTCTTCCGACATTCGGCACAATTGTACATTGGATCGAATGCCAAATGCGAACGATCGCTCCAGCATTCGTTTCGGCGAAATGATTCGACATGCTCTACTTCGACGAACTTCAAATTGATGCTATCCGACAAATCAATAACGGAACAAAAAGAAGAAATCGGATACAATTGAAATTGATCGACAGGGTTTTAATGTCGCGCCGGATGATAAGATCTTCATGTAACCTTTCTAGCACTCGATCACAGCTATTCCGCGTTACTTCAGTTCGTCGAGTCCGTTACAGAAAGAAAAATATATCATGTAGAAACTTTCATATTAAATTGATTGTACATGCCTACAAGCACGCATCGAAGATTCGTGTATCAATACGATCTAGCGTGCAGGAAGGGCTCTATTAAGGATCGTTATCAGCTTAGTAGCGCAGCACCCGAACAATGTCAGATGCGGAATATCGATGCTATATCGTTATTCGTAAAATACTTTATGATTAATATAAAGAGAATGTATCGAAGTCGATGCAACATCGTCCAGATGCTGTGTCATTAAGCGAACGACGACATCCTTTAAGTATCACGAATATTCACTGGCATTCAACAGTTCGGCGTTGTCGATCGTATTTTACTCATTAGTAGTAGTTGGCGCGTTTTCCCTTTGTTCGTTTAACTTCGGTGCGCTGTTCTGTTTAAAAGCGCGACCGTTATTACGAATGTGTTCAACATTTATTCCATATCTATGTAGGCACGAGTACGGAAAGTGAAAAGCGCACGGAAGAAACTGGCCCGTTAATATCTGGTGACGACGATACGGTAGACACTGGCGAAGGAACCGAAGAACCGGGAAGCGATACAGTGGAAGATGAAGTGGAAGAGAGTCGCGAAGCCGAAGCATCTCCCTCTAGCAATACTCGCCAAAGAAGAGCGGCAGCGGCTGCTGCAGCTGCAGGGAATGGAAATAGAGGCAGTACAGTACGCCGTTCTGCACGATCACCATTCAGAACAGCTCGTGGTGCTCGGCCTACGCCTATTGTTTGGGAAAGTCAAGCTAGCGGTAGAGGTAATTGTAACCGTAAATAATAAATTGTGTTGTAAGAATATTTTTTCTTAATAGACAAAAAAAAAACTCTTTTCAAAGGGCAATCTATGATACGCGGAGGACACGCAGCGAGGGGAACAAATAACGAAACGGGGAGAGGTCGTGGAATCAGACGCCGAATGCGCTCGAAATATCCGTACGCGCGATTTTAAGACAATTTTTTTTTTGTATACGAACCATACAGATACATGTTACTGTGTTTGTGCACGAACCGTGTAAGAAACGTTGGCTGTTAATATATCGACTTTCAAATTGCAGATATCTTTATTTCACGTTAAACGGTAATATCGTGGTATACATACACGTCAATATGATATTTATTACATCCAACGTGAACGATACAATTATTCATTTTAAGCGAATAATTGCAGCGTATAACCATCTTTTCAAAGTGCTGCTTCGTTTAAAATTACACGATGTATTGTCGCCTGTTTTGTCATGCCTTCAACATTCCGTCAATATTATGGCTTCGACGTTGTTTTCTTTATTCAAAAGTACACGCGTAGCACTTAAATTGTCTTATTTATTTAATCGTAGAAATAATTTTGACGTAGTTACTGATCGAGCGTGTCGTATTTCGTTAAGTGTACCCTTTCTTTTTTCTGTTTAAGGAAAACGTTTACACAAGGCAGGTACATGCATATACATACATATATCGTAGCTAGATTTCATATTTTCAAGTTTTATTCAAAGTAATTCGTCGTAACATAAAAGAACCATGCTATCTTCTAAAGATGCATCGCATTTTTTTTTATATCGTACAAAATTAAATAAATACGATAAATTCTATTCTATTTCTCGTCAGTCGCATAACCACGGATCCAATATCATGACTTTGAACTATCAATAAATAGTATAAAATAAATACCACAATTCTACTATCCACTATTCAAATACGATTTAACGTCTATCTTAAAATGTAATATTAAAACAAAATAATAGGTATTTATACACGTAAAAGAAGGTTCGCTAAAACATGGAGGGGGGTGCCAACTAAATGGGTGGCCAAATTTTCATTATAATTTTACTGAAGCGCAGTGTTCGCGACTCGAAGAAGTGTCGTCGTACAAACGCAGATACGAAAGTTTGATCTTTTCGCGATATAGAACGGTTTTCGATCACGGGGAACACAGAGTCTTTCCGCTTTTCCGTTAGGCGGTTCGCGCATAAAACGTATATCTGCTCGTTCGTTGCTACAATAAACCACTCCGACTACATACGACACTTTTTCGTGCTCGGTAACGAAATAAGGCGGTAGCAACGTTTGGCCATCTGTTTTCCCGACACTTTGTATATAATAATATACATTTTATACGTGTATCAGTCTCTTATCTAATATATTAATATTTTAATGTAGCATCACCGATTAATACTTGTTCAATACTTGAATATCCGCAGAAAACTTTTGAAAATGTTTATACTATATCTATATCAAGAATAAATTGTTAATTATTAATAAACGCGCATAAATACTGATTTTATTACAATTAACTCATAAATGTCTAGTTTACACGCGTTCGTTTGGTACCAAAACGTAATTTTGTAATATAATTTTGATCTTGTTATTATACATATAAAATACAACGGTATCACAACAGTGAACATTAAACTTTCTAAAACAGTTGCGTATCAGTTTCTTACAGAGTAATACATATTGGTCCCTTTCATTAACCTACTAATATCCAAAGTCAGATCATTCGCTCTTTACTTTTCTCTTAGCAAATATCTAGGTTTACGGTAATCATAGTAGTTGGTAAATACTTGATCGCATTTACTTTTATTTAAAACGTAAGATACTATATCGGAAATAATAAACTTTCGATCTCTGGAAATTAATAAGTTAGGAGTATTTAAATGATAAAGTATCGAATAATGACTAGTTCACGAATCGCTGTCGCTTTTGATTGTCTTTAAAAGAATCAGACTTATATTTTTGTAATTTAACTTAACATCTCGAGAAAAGTCACGGAGAATGTTAGCTTATCGATCCTTTGTCAAGTATCGGTGATAGTTTCTTATAAAACAGGTGCTTATCGTCGAGAAGGACAAGTAACGCGTGTCGGGCACTGAGCCAGTTTCTCATACGTTGTAGTCTAGATATGTGCTTGTTGAACATTTTCGAACTAACCGGGTACGTTAAAACAACGAAGTCTTGCTATTCGCGGTTTTCCATTATACATATATGTATACATATACTTATAGTTCCAACCATTACACAAACCAGGAATGTTTTATCGCCATCGGGGATTACGACGATCGCTGCGAATTTAAGGGTCCGATCGAGAAATTCAGTGATTCAGGTATCTCGAAATTTTGCCAACGTCTCGCTGGAAGCCATACAGCGAGATTACATTGTACCACGATTCATCTAACGTTACACTCCCTTGGTAGCCCTTACCGCACACCCGCATACTTGTGTAACTGTTCTGTAAAATGTATACCATACAAGCAAGAAACACACGATGCACAATATCTCGTAACATCCGCTATACCTTGTAACTCGACGCGACGTATTTATCGCAATAAGCTGCCGTCAAACGAGAGTAATGTTCGGCCACTGCAGTTCCTGTTGATATCGATCGTTGATCGTGGTGACATCGCAGAAACACCTACCGTGTTGTTCCACCCTGATCCATCGAGATATAGTCTTTCTATGTACTAAACTGGATACCTCGATTTCGATCTCGTCGTAATAGATCGCCGATGGTTCCGGCGAACAGCTCATGTCAGGACTCATACAGCATCCCGAGTGTCCGTCGCAACGTTTCAAAACAACGTAGACAGGTTTTACCGGGCTCTCTCCTGAATTTTGCTGAATATCCCGCATCAGGTCCCTTAGGTTGTATGCTCGAGATTGTGGTTCTTTACAGACGAACCTTTGAGACATTTTCACCGCATGGGTCAAGTTCATTCTTCTGCCGCTTCGATGATGATTTTCACCGTTCACCGCTGATTGGACTATGTTGTCCAGAGTCAGCGGGACAAGTATCATCAACTTTAACAAGTTGGACGACTTTAACGATCCACTTTTCATACCGTGTTTCTATGATCGTGGTGTCCAGCAAATCTTATCACTGGCACGGTATCTTCTTGACCGGAGATTAGCTCGGTTTGCTTCGGATTCACCCTCATGAATTAGGTTTCCGCGGCCACGAACACGTTGTCCGATTCGTCACCTTTCTTCTGTACGAACCGCTGACACGCACTCGTATCAAGAGGCATCCAACTGAGACTTTCCTGCTGCCAGAAGTGTATTTATACGTGCAGGAGCTTGCACACATGCTTCACACGCGAGGTATACGGGCATCAATAGAGATTCACGCGTACGTATAATCACACGAATTCGCGATAGCGGTTAATTACACGATCCTTAAATCGATATATCATCCCGTATTTTACACGGGGAATCGTGAACGTCGGTCGCGTACCTTTGGAGGGTATCCACCCTTCGTCGTCGTTCGTACTTTGACACGAATGTATCTTCAACGAGACAACACAGTTACTATTCTTAACTAAACGAACAATAACAAATCACGAAGAATAAACTCTCTTCGAATTTACATACCGTAGTCTTACGATCAACTGAACTGTTCGACACGTTTTAGTCATTGAGATCGACTAACCTTTCGATAAAACGAGGAACGCCATTCTATCAAAGTCGAACTTCGACTTTTCTCAAGTTTTTATTCTTTTTCCATGTACTAGTATGCCATCGTAATCAAGAAAGCGGCAAACTAAGATAATATATACATGCTTACATGTCTTATCTGCAAATTAAGCGCGTACCGTATTTGTTCTTTTAACCGGACAAAGCATCGATAATAAATAGATTATAAATATGTAAGATCGTTTTAATCGCGGAAACAAGTTTCCGATTCATTGAAGTTTCCCAGAGTATGTTCTTGAATCGCCAACGTTATCGATGCGTTCCCGTTTCCTTGGAAATTACAATTGACTCATTCCTTTCGTGATTCACCGGGACTCGAGTTCAATGAATGCCCGAAAGAAAATCGATTAGCTTCGTTGTACGTAATCTCTACCGTAATGAAGAATGAAAGGTCGTAGAAAAGTCGAAAAACGGAGGAAGCGTCCATGAAAGTCGTATCGTGATGGCGCGTTTCAACGTCTCACGGAACATTAACTTTCTTTATTTCCGGGGAGTTCTCCGTGAACGGTTTACGATCGGGTAACGCTGGAAAAAAAGAAAAGGAAAAACTGTTCCGCGACACAGCTTCTTTCGCATTGTCCAAGCTTCCTGCGTCAACAGGTATCTATTATCATGGGCGTAGCCAGGTGATCTTCGGGTTAATAAGAGGATCAAATTCGAGGTCAAATTTCTCTTCCCTCGCCCGGTGACACTCTGCCGATTCGTAGCGCGGAAAAAAATTAAAAATACAATCGCATCGACGGATATTTTGTACGGAAAAAGGAAAATTGGTCAAGCCCTGTTTAGTTTCGTAAACATCGAATAAACCGATTCGTACCGTTCTTAGTTGGCAATTCGCAAAAGCGACACGCTATCGGAACTTGGCTGCTGTCCAAACGAAAGCTACAAAAACGGAATGTATCGATGAGGTTTCAGATTAGATCCTGATAAGGTTCGATTAATCTAACGTCCAATAAGATCGGAAATCTGTAGAATTTTACGAGAACGTGCAGCACCTTTGCGATAATATCGATTTCACCTTCGGGTCCTTGGCATACATGAAATTTTCGTCTACGATGCATCACGGGCTCTTTGCTTATATCGAGTGTCCAATCGTATAATGTTATTTAATTCTGGTTAAGTAAAATAATCGCGTCGGAGACTAAAACGAGAACAATTTCAAAATTTCCCCAAATATTTATTTCTGTCGAAATACGAACAAACATCTCGTATTTTATCTTTCGCAGTACACCAAGGCTCAGGACCAGGCTAAGAAATTGCACATTTCTTGGTTCGTTCACGTTTACTTAAAACTCTGATCTAGCGATAAGAAAAAGAAACGTGGCGATACAAAATATCTCTAGCGTGTTGCGTTTAATTCCAAACGCGCGTCTCGACGAGCAATTAAAATTCGGGATGTCTGTCCACGATAGAAATGCACGGTTTATTTTCGAATCATTGTCGGGTTTCCACGCAATTTCCTCTATGCATATTTCTTTCGCAGAACTTACGGCAAAAAAAATGAACTCTTTCCTTGTATGTCTCTAAACGACACTCTTCCTCGTGATATGTACTCGTAAATATTAATTACATAAATTCGTTAGTAGGACACGCGTAACGACGTTCGTTAAAACTTTAATTCCACCTTTAATCGGTCGCATTACGCTCGAAGGGGTGATCGGTCACAGTCCGAATCACTTTCTCGTTATGCCAACTAGCGTGCACATTCATCTATTTATACATACATATACATATACGCCAGTTGTGATATCTGTACTATGTATATTGGTTTTACAGTTATCTATAAATACGTATAATTTTCGATATTGTAACAGCGCTGCCGAGATCGAGAAAGAATACCGAAAGTGGAATGAACAAAAAGATGGATAAATTAAGATAAAATTAGTATAATATTTCGTACAAAAAACTTAATTTACTATCGAAGTGGAAAAAGAACATTTTATTCTGAAAAACATATGTATTATACATATATGTATCTGTATGAATATACAAAGATATTGTGCAATATAAGTATGTACATACTTACATACATACATAAAGCACCGATTCAATGTGTCCCGATTGGCGTGAATCATCGGCTAACCAGTTTTGCTTCGAGTTTTTGTTAGTAGTCATTCGCGTAGGCAGAAATTCGTTTGTATTCTATTTTGGCGATTCGTTACTCGCTTTATCGAGTACGTCCATGTCTAGATATACATCTTTCCCTTATACTGTATACTGTATACGTATATCGGTATTTCCATATTGATAGAAAGTTGATACGCGTGAGTCAGGAACATTCTTTCGGTCTTCATTCCTTCCTTTTTTTTTCTTCTTCTTTTAAATATTTCGCTCGAATAAGTTCGACGTCGTTAATGTCCATTTTGCATCATAAAGAATTACAACAAACGCGCATGTATGTACCGGTCAAATCACTAAACATTGCATCGCATATATTTGATTTAGCATTAACATATACAATAAAAAGCACTATTAAACTATATCGGTATACAAGATCGTACGAATTACGATTCACCTTTACATATATGTATATTAAACGTTTTATATGTATCATTACTTGCATTATAACACGATAGTATGGCACGATTACCTTGCACAACCAACAATTGATTTGACGTAATTGGAATCTCCGTAACACGGCGTTCCGATGTACCGGTTACCGCGCATTTGTAATTCCAATTTCGTTCGGCAAAGAAGCGACACTATTACTTCGATGTAAATTTCCACAAATCGCTTATTCATACCTCTATAAATAGAACGTACCGTTCAATTATTCCAACAACATCAATTTCAATCCGTTATGAACACGTGGTTAGAACGACTAATAGTTGAACAAGAATCACTTCATACGTGGTAAAAGTCACGCGATCCGATCACTGTAAAATCAGCAATTTAACTGTCGCTCATGATTTCTTTCAACGCGTATTATCGAACTCGTGGTAGCAGTCGTTTACTTGCAACTATGCTAAAAAAAAATAATGATACAGCTTAGTGTTATTTTATCGACGAATTTCCAAAGCTTCTAACGCAGATATTTAGAGACTCGAAGCTTCGAAAGTCCGATGATCCGAACATTTTCAAGTATTAACATTTTCCTATCGAAAATTGAACGTAAACGGTGAGATACTACATATATCACCGCCCTTGTTCGTATTAAACTTAGTTTCATAGACATTTACCTTTTGATAATTTTAAAAACTTTGCTCAAAAGATTTTCTGTACGATCTACGCGTTCGTTATACATATCGAACACCGCCGTGTTTGTTCTACGAATCGTCGTCAATCGATGCTGGCGTCATATGCATTTCGATTTTGGCGATCGATGTCGACTCTCGCTTTTCGTACAGAGAATTCATTGAATCGTAAAGCCGTGTGACGCGTAACTCCGACCCGGTACTACTCATCATAGGCTTTGCGTAACGACGAAAAGTATCGATATGAATGAACGTTGCCGTAATCAGACACTTTGCTGCAAACGTATCTCGATGATTCACTGTAACCTGTCGCCTCGTATAACGTTACAGATTGGGGAGCTACTTCGTACCACGTTGTTGTCTCGAACAGAATCGAGTGAGGGCTGTAATGTATCTGTAGCCACGTACATATTTAAAACAAAAAAAGTGTATACGCATATTCGTCTCTTTTCAATGGAAAGACTGTATACGGCCGAAAGAATCGATGGAATAACTTAATCGGTGTTACCGTTAGACTATCTCGCGTATTTCATGATCGCTTAATTGTTATCGGTGATACGTCGATCGAAAGAAAAAGGATCGGACGTACTCTTACAAAATTATAAAATTGTATACGAAGGCGAACGAGCGAAATGCACAGACAAGCACCGTAGCTCGAAAGGGAAAACGAAGAATCGCTCGGTAATCTGACCGATGACTGGTTAAAATTTTGCGGAGTAAGACAAACAAGAGGAAAAAAGGTACGAGCGACGAAGAGAGGACGATTTAGTCACGCGACGTAACATGGTCCCAGTTCGAACGGGAGGCAGGACCCACTAGTTGTAATTATAGTTATCTCGACGATGTTCTCGGAACGCTTTGCTCCGAGTCCTCCTCGAGTTTACCGAGAAACGAGAGGGAGACGGTACGAACCGTCATAGGATAACGAAGAAAGGCGGCGAGAAATCGGAAAAAGAGGGGAGGGCAGAGGGCGTCGGGCCGAGGATGAAAGTTACATATATATAGCAGGAGAAAGAATTCAGAGCGCAGAAGAGGGTATATAGCCGTCGGTGCCCGAACAATTGTGAACAATCGTGAAGCGGGAGGAAGGCTTTTCGACAATATACAGTACACGCGATCTGACCTTACCCGTACGTATTCGCAAAAGAGATTCTCCTCGTCCAGGACAGAAATGAGAAGCTTCGTTTTACTATTGTTCTTTGTTCGTCTCGCTTTTACTATGATCGCTCGACATCACAGGTACATCTCCATTTAATTAAATACCATTATTAGTCGCATGACCTTGTCGGTTGCGACACAGTAATTCTTTTCTTTTTTTTTTAATTTTTTTTATTTTCAGAGACAGCGGATTCTTAAATCACGTACAGTTGGTACACGAATTTCGATGTTCCACGCCTCAACCAAGAGCTGTACCCGTGTCCGAACTTTTAACCGTTGGTCCTAGCCCCGACGAAACTTTTTATCCTGCCTCCACCGTTTTGACGCGTTGCGACGGTGCTGGATGCTGTTCCGATCCTAAACAAATCTGTGGGCCTATCGAGACAAGAAATGTCAGTCTTGTTTTCATGGTGAAACATACGATCGATCGACAACGAGACAGGCATCACGAAGTGATACACGCTCTGGAACACACGAAATGCGGATGCATCGATAAGAAAGTAATCGAGTTCGATTGAATCCTGTTCACGGGATCTTCGCCGGAAAATAAACGAAAAGTGAATCGATGTAAAATCTGCCGAGAGAAGACGTTCGCGTGCCGTAATTACATATTACGATTTCTCCTTGAAGGAATTAAAGCATACCAAAATGTTTGTTATCGAGCGATTAAATAACGTTAAGATTAATATTAGCATGGTAAGATAAGTTCCTTGCACTTCAGGATCTGTGACTGTGATATTTTAATGGACGTGATACAAAGTATTAAAACTCCTTTAATTAACATAAAATAAATCTGTAATATAAAAACGTAACCCGTGTGTTCTTTGTGTTTGTGCGTGCGTGCGCGCATTCTTCAAATTCTTTATCGAATCGTTTGTTCGGTGAGATTATCTGAACCTATGCATTCTCGGAAAAGAACCTCTTAGTCTTTTAGATCGAAGTATTGTTTCGCGGCTAGTAAGTCGCGTTTTATGCTTTCATTATCCGGCGTTAATTTCAGGGCAGCCTCCAACTCGGGAATACCGTGCTGCGGTGCAGACAATTTGCAAAGCGCTGCGCCACGCCGGGCGTGACACCTGGCTCTTGACTCTCGATTACTTTCGCATTTCGGTTCCATCAGTTCTAGTGCCTGAGAACGTACAATAGATGCTAAAACTTAATACAAGTTTCATTGTACACAATTTATCAAACTTGTTGCAAACTCGTTGAACCTACTTTTGAACAATCCTCCATGCATCTACAGTAATTTCCCAACGCGTAATGTACCGCTGATCTGTTCGCGTAAAGCGATGTCATTTTATCGCTAATCTGAATCCCGTACGAGTAGGCGCTGATAGCACCCAGATAGTTTCCAACTTTAAAAAACTGGCTGTCGCAGAAATTAATCGGTAGTTCATTATTGTAAACTGATTGAAGTACTCGAGGAAAAGTTCGTACAAGGCGGAATGCACGTCCAGAAAGAGTTTGATCGTTCTACCAAGCTATCGCATTACAGATAGTCAGGGCACCTGGGCCGTAGGCCAGGCATGGCCAAATAGCGCGTTAAGATTCGCGTATCTCCCCTTCGAATATTAAGGGTTACCGTTCTTTAAATCTTTTCTAATTTATAAGAGTCTAAACTTCCGAGTTTCAAATTTCCATACATCGAATATATTTTTAACGAATTAGAAAATTTGTTAATTTATTACAGAACATACATATTTGATCGCGCCTGGTCTAGGGAGGATTCGATACGAAATACGAGTTTCGAGATTTAGATTGCTACCCGCATCTGTTCCGGCGAGTGCATCACGCCTGTACACCTCATGCTTTCCCACGTAAAAGTACATTTATCCGACACGCTTGCAATACATACACATGACATTGTACGTATAAAATACGTTGAACTTACTCTCCCTTATCTTTTAACCACTGTGGGTCACGTTCTTCCGATCGAAGATCCTTCGTATCGAAACCAATTTTGCGCCTTGCCTCTGCTTGCTTCTGCAACCACTGTCATTATACCAATGGCAATTATTATTGTGTCTCTACGTTCATTTCGGTGGTTAAGAAAACCAAGAGAAAAGAAACGCGCACTTCTTGCTCCTCGAGATGATGACTTTCCCTAGCCGGGGTCGGGAATGTTCGTTCTGAAAATGTGACGTTAATTGTACCATTCTTTCTGGGTAATGGTACCGGCATCGAGGGTTCTTCAAACATGGTGTTTATTTTTGGCAACTTCCCTTCTATGATAGCTTTCACAGACTCCAATCCGGGTCTACTTATTGAACCGCGTGATCGTGATTCGTGATCCGACTCGGAATCCTCGGAACAACCGTTACCCTCAAAAGAACCGTCCTTTTCCTGTAACGTGTCGGTTTTAACTTCGCTGTTCAAAGTGTACACTTTCGTCCGCATTACCTCCATTTTCTTTTCACTCCCGTTTGCGTTCTCATTCATCGTACACACAGATCCTTTTAAAAGCGCATCGTCGTCAAGTATTTTCTCGCCAGTCATTATCGGCCGGTGCTTTAACGTATTATTCCTATCTTCGAACAATTTTAACGGCGATCTTGAAAAAAATACTAGGGATTACTACTTAAACGAAATGTCCATACAAACTTACGACATTCAGTGTACATTCAGTACTTGTAAGCTTTTCTATTTTCTTGCGTTACTCCTTGAATACTAGACAATAACGGTAGCTCTGCTTTCAATCTCCAGTCTTCGATATCTCGCATAGCTTCCTTCCGATGCTCGTTTCTAATTCCATCTATTTTATTCAATATAGCGGTGTTAACGTTAATTTGTTCTTTTACCGCTTCCCGTTGCAGGTGTTGACGTTTTTCTAAAGAAAATTACTACCATTCGGTCATTTTGCTTAAACTTAAACTCGTTTACATGCATGCGTAAATGCGTCAAGATACGAATTTCAGATTTCCGATAATAATCTGGGCAATTTGGGATTTCGAGGATCGGATAATTTGTGTATTTGAAAATATAAGCATTTCATAGAAGGATTCTTCCCATAAGAAAGTATGTAATTTATGTATAAAATACGATTACTTGCGATCATAGACGCGTCTATACCTACCGCTTTTCAATTTCTTATGTATCTCGGCGACCCTTTGTGCTTCTTCAAAAGATCGATTTCGACATTCTTGTTTAAAATTATTATCGATATTTTGTATTTCTAGAGTGGGCCATTCTAAGCCAATATTTGTCTTGCGTAAGGTAAGTATCGCCTCCTCATCAGTTATGACACAGTTACTTTCTTTCTCGACGATATTAGCCCATAGAAATAATTCCAGTATGAACGGAGGAAAGCTTATCTGTCATTTTATCGAACGATATACTCGGGTTTGAATAAAACAATTGTTACGGTAAAAGATACGGAAAACTTGTACCTTCGCGTAGTTATCGATCACGAGTAAATCCACTTTTCTCGGATGACCTCTGATGGGTACGTTTAATATCACGAATTCTGAACACTGGCACCAACTATAATCTGTAATAATTATGCTTGGCATTTTTTGTTTCGATAATGACTTTTAAATAGATCAACAAGAAAAGTAATGAATTGTACTAAATAACTGTCAACACAGGTTACTCTAATGACAGATTCTGTGGAATAACAGACTAATATCGATCAAACGTTATTGTCGTATATGTATATGAATACATGCATATACATATGTACAATACACATATGTATGTACATAGATTAATATCGACGTTTGAATTACTTGCTTGAACATCGTATGACGATTGGTAGGATTTTATTATTATTATACAATGTTGATATGTTTTATTACATAAAAAGATGCCAGAATACATATATAAATAATATACAACTATAAGTCAAGCATCCTGCTTTTACTAGTAATATGCATTTTCCCGAGATTACGGGTTCGCGATCAAAATACAGCCGTTCGTTCATCAAGCTAATTAACACCACCAAACAAATCTTCTTTCTGAACTGTTCGATATCGAATTAAATGTTTTTGCTCCATATTCTAACAAAGAAGGATTCAAAAAGTGGAGTTAGTTACCTTGGTTCTTGCTGGACGGCTCATGTACATATACTCGAAAACCTAATATTTAATATCAGAAATTAGGAAATTCCAAAATCCCAAAATTTTCGAATTTCGAAAATTTCAGAATTTCAAACATCCGAATGTAGAACGATACATATAACCTTTCGCTAGAATTAATTATTATGTTGCGAATTTCGTACAGTAACAACAGTCGTATATATCTGATCAGCCGCGCATCACCATTCCTTATCGACCGGTTCATTTATCAGGTAAAAAGAAACAGACTGCAAACGTATTGTATGAATTGTTTTTAATTAAAACGTTTAGGAGTATTTGTTGACAATACTTTTCATAGACATTGTTAAAAACCTATCGTTTATGCAACTGTGACATTCTTTGCCTTTATCCATGGAACTATTAATTTTTTTTTATCTCTTTCTTGTGAGCAACGCTTTTAAAACGATCGGAAACATTCGAACATTATACGTAGCCCACAGTGGCATATAAGTTTCATTACTATAATTTCCCCTTTTCATGAGTCGCATATTTATGTCGTCTTTTTTTTTAAAATCAACTACAAAAACTTATCGTAAATCAGTCGGTTTTTTATCAAACGTCTGCTCCTATGAAATTACAATAGTCATTTAGAAACGAATTGTAAAACGTTCCAATTCGTAAAGATTTTCATACATTGAACACACGTACATCTTAAAACATCGGTGATTACCCTGAGACGTAAGAATGTTACATCGTGTTATTTTTTGATCGGTTACCGTATTTCGTTGTACGTGACAACAAAAATAATAATAATCGATTGCTTCCAAGATATTCCGATACATGGTATTATTAAGAAAATGGAGGACCTCTGATAAACGCTTAAGTCAAAAACAAAAAAACACCGAAATTAAAATCTATCTCCTATAAAGATATTATGACACTACAGTTATGCCTCTTACACGCCGCTTAAGTCATCATCATTTTATGTAGATTATACAAAACTAGCGACAATGATAATAATAATAATGATGATGATGATGATGATAATAATAATAATAATAATAATAATAATAATAATAATAAAGAAATAATAATATGTACAATCTGTATCAATGCTAAATACTTTGCTAATTTAATTGTTTATATAAAAGAGAGTTTGTTTTTCATGGACAGAAAAACATGTTGTACATTAAAAAGAGGACAGTTACAAAGGAAGCACAAAGTACTTAACATCGTACAAAATCTTTGTAATGCTATTATAAATAAGTGTACGGATGATAAGGTACATTTGTCTACACCGTACCTAAGCGAGTCCCGTAATCGTGTTCAAAAACAACTTTTCCTCAGTATACTAATTTTGCATTTAATATACATTGTTCGATACACAATGTATCTGCGTGTGATACTCGCTTACATGTAATTGGGACTTCGCCTAAACGTTTGGAGGTCTTTATAATATTTTTCTATTCGTACGCTTAAGAAAGACAGACAATTATAAAATCACATGGAATGTCTCGATACATAGCAAATACTAAAAACAAAATTCATCACAATAATTTAAAAGTTACCGTCGCAATAAAATCGACATTGTGCGGATTACTAATGATTGGTCTGGAAATAATTTAAAAACATAAATTACGTACAATTCAGGGAAGAAAAATTGATCGATACAAACATCAAGGCGATAGTATAATAGAAATACGTTAATACTTTATTCGATATCGATTAAAGAAGGTAATGAAGTTTGCTAATTACGAAAACTGTAGACTAAGCGAATTTAGGTAACCGAATAAATATATACGAGGATACAAGTATTACGTAATTTGATCAATCTACAATGGAATTTATAATGCACACCGTATCGACAGTCGCAAATTCGTTGATAAGTTCATGATGTACATAATAGAAGACAGTCACTAGTTCTCGATAATAGTTACAGTAAATCTCTACTATACTAGCGTTTCAGATTATTCATGAAAACTTATTATTACACGATAAAATTGATGATAAAAATAAATACAGAAACAACGTGTAATAACACGAAACTTACGTTTCTACACAACTATACTTACAAGTATTAAAAAAATCTAGAATAATCAAAGTTTTATTACATATAATTTACCTAAATGGCTCGAGTTTTATACATATATATCACATACATACGTCTGACATAATAGCATGCTCGCGCATTCATACGATCATCTTGCCAACTACTAGTATCCATCGTCGCTATATAAATAATTAATACCGATACTATTTAGATCAGCGAACCAACATTAATACAAATATTACAAATAAATGCAAATCCGTGAAAATCAGAATTTTATGATCTAACAATGTGTATAAATCATCGAAGTTTAAAATTTGTATGCAAAGAACATAGAAAACTTACAGAAATCTGTAAAAGTTAATGCGTACCAAAGAATTAAATACGTATAGAAAAATTGAAAATATGTTGCGATCATCACTGGAATATTGTACATAAGACTTCAATGCGTTATCGAATTTTTGTGCAATATTATTGCATTTTATAGAGGACACAAGTACGTGAATATACGCACGAACTATTTTTTCCGCGCAGCTTTTTCCGCTTTTCGCCGCATCCGTTCCATTTCTTTCCTCTCCTTACGTTCTCGGTCTGCTTGTGCTCGAAGCTCCTTCAATTTCCGTTTCAAGTGAGATTTTTCTTCGCGACAAATACCAAAAGCTTTCAGGTCACGAGACTCGAGTCGTAACAGATTTCCACCGTTAATTCCAGTTTCCAAGAAACGAGTCGCATAATGCTTTAAACCGATTCCCGACAACCACTGACACACCTAACACGATTTGTTAAATTACGAATTCGAAAACGATAAAATAATCTCTATTAATCGATGACTATGCACAGTGAAGTCTCGATATACGACAATACTTCGGTAAATAGCCAAATTCCTGGGAATGCGTGAAGTATTTGCTTGTTTTTCACAGCTACGGGTAAGATGATATTTCGAGACCTTACTGTACATATATATGTTCTGTTTAATAGATAAACTCACTTGTTCCTTAGACCAATCAGCGACTGGCGCATTCTGCCAAAAATGTGACTTCTTGTCACCTAAACCAAAGTCGCTTGGATGAGGAGGCATCCAAACTTCGCTCGTATCTACATTCATAATTTCGTTTACGCACGACCAAAATAAAATTGTTGATGAAAATCAAGGATATGAAAGATACAAATAAAAATAATAATCATTAATTATTTGTATCTCGTTTAGAATTCCTAAAATACCTGTTTTAGATGGACTAGGGTCAACCGCAGGTGGGCTCACTGATCCACCAGAAGATAAACTAGAAGGTGAACTACCTGGATGATGCCAAGGCGTGGAGCCACTACCAATTAAATTTGTCGAAGGAATAGTAGCTTTTTTCACTGTAAAGTTAAATAACGTCTCTTAACGTAAAAAAAAAAAAAAAAAGAAAAAAAAAGAAAAGAGAAAACAAAACAAACAAAACAATGACATATCTACATAAACGATTTCGTTTAAATTGCAAGATAAGTTACCTCTTTGATTGGCCTCGTTTACAGCTTGTCGTATTTCTTCCACCAAATGATGAGTAACTAAAGCCGGATCACTGGCATGCGGATTATTTAAATCGCTAAAATCTCCGGAACTTTCCCTTGACGAAGACATGTCATTTCCTCCGAGCCGTCGTTCTCTTTCTGCTAATACTTGTTTCAACTGTTCAGCTAACGATGCTGGCGGTCCAGTTAAATCTAAGTGGCGTCATTATGAATTTTATATTGTATAGTTGTCGTACTACTCACAAAATAAACAAACATACTTTTTTGAGATTGTGGCCAACTCTGTTCCGTCATAGCTCTAACTTGCGAACTAATAGTACTATGTTGTCGAATCGTCGTTGGATGAGCTGGTTCCATGTGCTTACTTTTTAGCGAACTAATCGAAGAACTACTAGAATAGGAACTCAAATTTGATTGTTTCGATGTCAAGTCATTTGGCGATCTACTGCTTGCATCTTGAGAAAGTAGTTTGGAAGACGAATCCTCGTCGGTATTGTCACCGGATTCATCCAAACCATAGTCCTGCAAGTATTAAAAGTATTGAAATTGCTTTTCTTAAGGGAGTCACACCGCAACAACCTTAATAACGTGCCGTTTCTGCGAATTTATTACAACGTACACCTTATATGCAGAATAATTCAGAATTTGAGGATTTGTAAAATCCGAATAATCGATGATTTAACGTGTCCTACAGTGAGATTAATGGGAGCGACAGTGCGATATATTGTTTGTATCGTAAACGCCGTTACATGCACATAACAATACATTTACAAAGAAAGATACAAGATTTTTAAAGTTGTTGCAGCGATGAACAGCATGATTTATTGTAAAATGCATTACTTAAATTAACTGTACGGAATAGATACGTACAGAACTACTATTACTAAGGCCACCAGATCGTTTAGGAAGTTGCCGATTTGCGAGGCCCCCTCTACTTGCAAGTTCAGCCTTACTTTTTCCAGCAGAATTATCAAGAAGTCGGTGAGCAGGTACTGCTCGATCTAATTCCTCCTTGACCGGTAACGGAATTGGCAATTTTCTTTCCACGGTTGCTGTTTTATCTCCGTCATCTGGGCTACTAAGATCTGACGTCTCTGTGTCTGAAAGTTGACAGCTAGTTGATGAGGGGGGAGGAGGCAATTGCCGACGAGTTAGTTGCGGCGTAACTATTCTAGCCGTAGCTCCATCATAAGGTAATCTTACTGGCAATCCGAACCTTCTTTGTGTTTCTGTCAATTCAACTTCCAACGTGATTACCTAAAATTATTTTTACTTTATTTCCAATCGTACAACAACAAAATGCCTGAAATCTTTTTCATCTTCGCGATAATCACAAACCTACCCTATCCTTCAAACTTTTAACAAGAGCATTGTATTCGGTATCTTTTTCTTGCAATAATTGTTGATAAAATTCATCCCTGGCTGCAATATCTGCTCGTAACTCGCGAGCTGCTCTTCTCGCTCGAGCATACTTTTGTTGCAAAACAGCGTTCTGTGTCGTTGCTTGAGAAAGCATTTCTCGTGCGGTTGATAAATCTTGTCTAGCAGCTCCTAACGTTCTCTCGGACTCGTGAAGTCGCAACCCAGATTCACGCAATTTCGCTGCATACTCTTCACTACCTGCCCCACTGTTTTCCAAATCTACGAGCTATTAACAAAACGTCTTCAATAGATTTTACAATTGTTTAACATGTGATCCCAAGCTCATAGTCCGTGTGCATGAAGTCCGCTTCGCTCAAAAAGATGACATTTAACAACCTTCGAACATCAACTTTACAATAAAAAATGTCTGCAATTTGAATTCACAGTCCAATATTTAAAAAGCATGACTTAATATACTCGGACTCTGTGGCCTAGATATATTATTGCACACCAACATGCGCGTACACATGCAAATTAATATTTCTTGAACTAACTACACGATTTCTTTGTATCGCATAATGTAATACAAAGCTGCGTATTATTACAAATACAATATATATTAATAAGGAATCAATTATTTTATACGTTACAGTATGGTGTATTGTTATTAAAATGATAAGAATTTCTTGTTATATTTCATTACCTTAGCTTTGAGTTTTTCCACCTCTCCATCTGCTAATGCTAGTTTATACTGACTCTGCAAGCAGTGAACAACGGGCACAGTGCATAAGCAAAACCACAAATATATTTGCGCATATAAACCTATGAAAAAGTGCTCGAACATATAAAGCGGCGATATATCACAATTTTGAAGAACATATATATGTACATATATACACGATACAGAGTGTAAAGAATTTCTTCGCGAAACAATTTTATTCTATACGATAACAGTTCTATGTCAAATTCATGTTACAACGATCAAGATGACGTTACATACACATATTTTGTGTATTGACAAAACAGTGCTTCAATACAAAACTATATTTGTACGCATGAAAAAAATAAACCAAAATAAAATACGTGATAATTAACGAGACCGTTGCATATATTTCTCATTAATTGTGCGTATAAAACGAATCTTACAAACAAGAAACTACTTAGCAGTCACTATGAGTACTCAATATACATCACGCATATTTTACTCCAGATGATTATGTTTTATTAATAAGAATACAGTACCTCCTGTAAAAGTAGTCTCAAGCTATCAACGTCGCTTTGCGTAGTGGCAGATGCATGCGGTGGTATCGATGAACTGATAATAGGGGATCTACTTCGACCAGAAGTTAAATAATTTTCTATCGGACTCTGCGGAGGTTCCCCCTCTGAACACGATGACATAGCCGGTGAACCTGGTATCGCACCCATACTTCCAACAGAAACCTCTTCGGGGCCTCTTTGAGCATCGGGCGAAGCATCCGAAAAGTTCAGTTTTCTATAAAAACATAATAAATACATGTAACTTCTTATATTTTGTTCGTAACCATTTCAACAATTTCTTAATTACTGCCAAGTTAAAGTATTAATTCCCTCAGTACCCCAAGAGGCTTCGAGCCGTCATTGAAGTGGCCATAGTTGTCGTCATAGACATTAGAGAGCAAGGATGAACCATCATTGGGAAACGATTATAAAAGATCTATACATAAAAACCTGGTTAAGCTAAAATCAATTTATTCTGTACCTAGCAGAGTTAGCTTGTTGCTCTCTTTCTTTATCTGCTTGAAGACTCTGTCGAATCAACATCGCTACTTCTGAATCTGGATCTCGTTCTCTGCCAATCACAAAACGCACAAGACCTGAGGTATTACGAAGAACACTGGCTGCATATGCTTGTGTAACGCCAACCAAAGACTTTCCATCCACTTCAACGATTTGATCGTTTACTTGTATCCTGCCTTCGCGCGCAGCTGCACCCTTCTCTGTGATCGTTTTCACAAATATGCCCAATTTTTCAAGACCGGCATCTGCTCCAACACCCATTCCAATTATGCTTAAACCAAGACCTTCTGGTCCTTTCATAAGTTCCACTGGAAATACCTAATAAGTTTTTACAAAGTTTAGACACTGTAATTATTTGTACTACAATGTGTTGTACATTATGTGTACGATACAGTGCAGTATCGTTATCGTTATCGTAAAGCGGAAAAAAAAGAAAATAAAAGAAAAGCTGTGAAAAAAATAATATGAACGAAGCTCCTTATATGTAGGCGTTCAGAAACTTGAAAATGCGTAGACGTGAATTTTCCAACATCCTAATTCCGTAAATTTGTTGAAACTTCGCACATGAAAAGATACTTTCTTAATGAGCAATATAGAATACGAGCCACACAACACGAAACTGCACATAACGATAATCTTTATCGAATCAGCATATAGGTACCTCCATTTTTTCAACTCGCTTCTCAAGCTCATACTCTGCGCTCGCAGCAACAGGATCTACATCCTCATTCCGACGATCGTACTCGTTTACCGAATGCGTAGAATAAACTCTCATTGGTCCGGTATCAAATGAAACTTTGGTCATTTTTTTCGTAGACATAACTGTCGGATAATCTTCCTTCTCGTCATCTGATTCGGGTATTCCGGCGACTTCCATCCAAAAATGACCGTCTTCAAAATAATGTACGCCATTTTCTACGAGTATCTAAAACAAAGTTACCGTGTTTATTTCAAGAATGAAATAAACACGTGAAAACGAATTTGTTTTATTTATCGGTTCATAATCTTACAACTTTGCCCGGTGTTGGAGGGATGTATTCGTCTTGTTGTTCGGTCTCTGTCTCATCGTTAGTTTCATGAGTATCGTTTAAACTGCTAACAGATCCAAGCAAACCACTTTCGCTACCCGTTACGGAACCCACTTGGCTTTCCGTCAACGAGTCTATCGTTAAATCACTACGTGATCTATGGGACAAACTAAAAATGTCGACGGTTAAACATTTCCGTTATAAGAAAAATCATTATAATATTTTGGGTAAATCATTATACGGGTGCAACGAATGAAATTAGTTAAAATAAGTACATAAAATCAGCTGCAAAATATTTATATTAAACACAAAAAACGTAAAAGACCAAACTGATTCACCTATAATCATTAGCGGTGCTATTAATAAGACTGGTATCAGGGGCAGACAGGACATCGGAAAGCCAATCCGGTGTATTATCTTGATCATCTCGTTCCCTTTCTTTATCCGTATCTTTATTTTTATCGATAGAATTTTCTTCACTTACATCATTATGCGTAGTAGGAGATAGTAATCTTGCTATTTCTTGTGCTTCCTCATCCGACAATAAAGCTGATCCTTGTCTAATTCATTGTTTATATGATTCATAGGAGCTTTCTCTCAATTCAAAGTATGATCGATAAACTAAACATTCAACTGTACTATAACAATTAACTTACCTTATTTTTTTCTCTAGGATGCTGTATTTTGTCCCAGTATGTTACAAGTTTGTTCGAAGTCATTGAAATAAACACGAATAGAATAAAATATTAGAATAGAATAAAATAACGAAATAAGAGTTATTAAGCTGCTTGCAAGTAGCTATAAAATCATTTGCTAAACAACTAGAAATATCATAATTATGAAATACAGAGTTCATAAAAATTTGTATGTGTGTATGTGTGTGTGTGTGTGGCACGCAACAGATAGAGCAATTAGTGTGCTATATAATAGTATTTTAACTTTCATATGCAACTGTTTTATTTGCTAAACTGTATATGTTTTATAATATATGTATATTACTTTGTTTATGAACTTACCGAGAACTTAGCAGATTTTCAGCTTCATCGGGTGTCATAGTATCCGGCGTTACAGAAATTGTCTGACTAATAATAGTTTTGGAAGAAGTCTCAATTACAGTCTTAGAATTAATTTGTTCAATAACATTTGGTGTGTCTATTGATGGTGCATCCAAATTGGTAATAGTTTTAGTGTCACTAGAATCACTGTCATCGTGAACACTATTTTCAGATACATGTTCAGTTGGCTGTTTTTTTTCCGCTTGTTGAGATACAATAGCCGGCGACACATTTTGAGATACCATCATTTGCTGAACTGTGTTCGTGGAAACAATTTCCTGCAATCTTAATTTCGCTAATTGATCAGCTTTCTGTTTCTCCTGCTCCCATGTTGTTTGCGGTTGATCAGACTCTTCTATACTTCTATTCAAAACACCGCAAATTGATTGGGAATTAGATTTAGGTAATGATACTGTATCCCCTACCAACGTTATATATTCTTTCCTATTGGTAGTTGCTGGCATCAATTTAGAAATACTTTCTGAGTGTACAGCTTCATCGGATTCTACTTTTTTATTAGTAGATTTTTCTGATAAATTCTCGGTACTACGAATATTTGACGCTATCGCACACTGACTTGTATTTAGCGTCGCTTTGTCTGTCTGATCAATTTTGTTGTCAACTTCACCGAAACTCGAACGTTTGCCAGATACTTCTTCTTTATTTTTTGCTAACTTTTCTCGGACCGAAATCTTGATTTGGTCGTTTCTGGCATTAGACATCGTTTTTTGACAGACAGTTTCAGTAAATATGTGCTTCTCATTGACAACATTCGACTTCGACTTATTATTATCTAAAACTACATTTTGATTTATTTCTGTAATCATTGAATTTACTCGTGCATGATCTTGGTTGATATCTTGAGATATCTTAGTATGGCAACTGTTTGCATCAGCTTTTATCGGCGAATTTTCTTCTACGTTAGTTTTTAATTGAGGCATAATTTCATTATTTTGCATAGATATCTCTTGATTTTGTTGCATTTTCTTTACATATGGCGAAGGTATCGGTATATCCTTATGTTCTAACGGTGGGTATTCTTGATCTGAACTAACCACGGACGGTGGTCGTTGTCCCAAACCAGCAGCTTGGAGATCAACACGTACGTGAGAACGTCTAATAACTGTGGTCGTATCTGGTTCATTAAATCTAGAATTTTTATCCATACTATCCTTTTCAGAAATATTTTCTGTATATATTGCAGGCTTCTCTTGTTCTTCGGGTTGCAAGTCATAGCTATTACGACCTTAAAACAAAACATCACAATATAGAACCATCGTTTATAATACAAGACAAATATAACAAATAAATAGAATGCATTTAAAAAAAAAAGAACATTATAAAATACCTCGACAATCAATGCAAAGTAATCGTAGACACATGGTATTTTAATTATTGAGCGCATAGGCTAATAAACAATTAAAAAAAGTAAAGAAAACGTAGAACGTTATACGATTGAGAATAATATTTTTTCTATAAAAATAAGATTATAACCTTAAACACTCTAAAGGATTTTAAAACGTAATATCATCATTTGTAATACTAATTTTAATATATTTTTGATATGAAAAAATGCAATCGAACACATATTCTCAAAAGAAAGTGTTGTACTACATGATTAGAATAGTATAAAACTTAAAACACCATTTCAACAAAGTAAACACCGCACTTAAATTCAAATCAGCAACGTTTGTAATATTATCATTCAGAACATTTCCAAACACGCATGAAAGAATATTATTATCAACTGAAGTTTTATTCATTCTATAAAATAATGCGTATCATGCTCAGCGAATTAAACTGATTTATCTTCAATCCATATTTTACGTATACTCATTTCTTATGAAGTAAATACTTCAAAAATAATAATTAATTTTAAATAAACAATTTCTCTTTGTACGATCACTGTTAAAAAAATTATTAAAATTCATAAAATACTTTTCTAAAGTGAATGATGCAAAGTAGAACTGGACAGAAACAGAACAGAATACACAGACATTTCTATAAATAATACTGTTGAACCAGTAGGTGGAACTAAGATCAAGAAGAGGAGGAAAGAGGGAAAGAGGAAAGTTACCTCCCATACTGTTACTTTTTACAATTTTGGCACACTGCCATATTAAAAGAACGGAATTTAGATATTTTATGATGCGACTATTTTATAGTAATTAATGAAATTATACAGAGAAAAAGAGAGAAAAAAATATAAAAAAAAAAAAAAAAATGATAACGAAATTTAATGAATCAATTATACTATCAATTTACGTATGCACGTGTTTATCACAGCCACGTGTAAAACATATATTTGTTGTTACATACGTCCGTTTACATGACTTTAAATCACGTTATTGATAATTATTTTCATATACTCTACCCGCTTGAAATTTTTCAGACATTTCCTTATCTGCTTTCTCCTCCTTACTATCCTTGGAAGGGGAGCTAGGGGAGCTCATGCTAGAAGAAGCACTATCCGTACCTCCAGAAGGTGGTCTTAATTCTGAATCCGGAGATTTTGATGGTTCTATTTTTCCTTCTTCCATCAAACTATCTTTTTTCCTCACAGTATTTATACACGGTCTTGCCCAGTCTGGTCTTGGATCAGGTCTAATGACTTCATTTTTCGTTTCTACATCTTCCCTAGAACATTTCAAATCTGCTGCTTTTTTCAAAATTTCATCATTTTTCGCTAACCATTCGTTTCTCCATTCAGAAGTTTTAGGCGGTGAACGTACAACGTTCGAAGGATAATTCAAGTACTCCGGAGTGTCAAGTAAATCATTATCTTTCTTCGCTTTATTTTCGACAGCAATACTAGGAATACTCTCTATCGACATGCTCCTCGTTGGACTAGATATATCAGAATTTCTTTCATAAGAAACATGTGACTTTGTTTGCGAATAAATATCAATGGTTGAGTTTGTAAGAGTACTTTTAGAAGACAAGCCACTGTTTTCAATATTATTTAAACCTTTCGAATGTGGCGCAGAAGTATTTTTTGATGCCTCCGTGTTTCGTGGAAGCATCTTGACCGCGGTATTCTTTTGGACCACGGCATATTCTGGTACAATGACGTCTTGTGTCCTTTCCGATGTTGGAGCGGACACGCACTTCGCGAAGTCTCGTTGTTCCTGATTTCTTTGGGAATGCTTGTTTTGTATGTTTGCATTTTTTTGTACAACGGCATATTCAGGTATAGTCGGCGAAGTATCAAAATATTTATTTATCGTAGCATATTCTGGACTACTAGGAAGATCCGGTGGAGATACAGCTGCGATACTAGCCGGTCTTTCTTTTCTTATATTCGAAGCAGAAGAATTTCTTGTTGGTGGCGGAGGTGGTGGTGGAGATATAACAGACGATCTAGCAGAGCAGAAGCTGGCAGACCTCGTAGCCGAATTAGTAGAAATATCTGTCGGTCTTCTCACTTCACTATCAGTACTTACTGCATTCTGTATATGTCCTACAGAGGAAGATTCTATACTAATTTTATTCGCAGTTTGATTCAAAGAAGTTTGAACTACTGATCTATTTGGATCTGAATTATATCTGCTCGGTCTAGTTTTTGAGAAGTGACTAGTCCAATTCTTTTGTTTCTCAATTAATTCTTTCGAGTTTAATCTTCTTTCGGGTTTCTCTGGTTTTTCTGGACGATCATCTAGACGATTTTCTTTACCATAGTTTTTATCAAATTTTCCTTGTCCAGCACGTGATTTATGTTTATCGGGCAAATTATCTAAACCATGGTTATGACCATTTTCAAAATGTCTTTCAGCATTTAAAGCCGGTACACTCGCACTCCAATTGCTCAAGTGATCCCTAGTTCCTGGAGGTGACGGAGATCTAGGACGAGGCGATCTTGCTGGAGACGTACAACCTGATCCAGAGTTTGCAGAACTTGACCGTGACCGTAAACCATGTAAATTACTAGATTTCGTAATCCTGTCTACCCTGTAGGAAAAAATAATTTAAATATGAATCTACAATCTGTGACAATCTTTGTATTTTTTATTTCATTCTACTAGCTTACTGTTTATACGGTTTATTTTCCTCTCCAAGTTTTTCAAAAAGCGCACGGGCATTATTGAAACGGGCCACATGACTTTCAGTCCTAACAACTGTAACCTGGGTAGGAGATTCTTTCAAAGGTACAGTCGGTTCCTTGAAACCATCCGACAGTATGTTATTTGTTCTATGGCTTAAATTATCCAATTGAGGCTTCGATTGAAAGATGTTAGCAATGGCTGAAACCTTTGAGCCACCAACTCTTTTCTTTTCTTCCACAGTAGCCATAGCTAATTTTCCTTAATCGTGAAACGATTCAAGTTATTTTATATAAACAAGTGCAAAGTATATTAATTAATATATCTTTAAACGATTCTAATTTATTAATAACCTAATAAAAAAAAGAAAGTAATTTTATCCGGAGTATCGAATATTACCTGTATCTCCCATATATATATATAAAAATTAAGAATTTTATAGTTTGATATATTTCAGCCCATTGTCATTTATGTATTATGTATATTTATCATTTTTTTAAAGATCTGAAACAAACACATTGTAAGCTGTAACACTTATAAGCTATATTTACTTTTACACTTAAAATTTTAACTATTATAATTTAACATTAGTTATGAACCGCGAGAATGTACGCGCGCGCGCGCGCGCGTGTTTATATGTCTCTCAAATTATTTACATTTACATGCGAATACTAACATTTACAGTTATTAAACATTTGTATGTCATTGGTTTGAACATTTTCCAAATACATACTTCTGAAGTGAAGAACATATATTATTTATAACAAAATATTGCATTGAAGTCTATTTAAATGCAATTGTCCAAAATGATTGAAGCTAAACTTAAATGGAATACATAGCATGAAGAGGTGGGGTCTTGTCTGGGTTTCACCCTCCTCCTATTGCCATAGCACACCATGCTCCTGCAATCAATACTTGAATCCTTTCTCTGTAGTTGAAGTATGAAAAGTGGAAGTATCTACACATTATAATCTTATATTATATACTTTGTATATAATGAGTACACCTTTGTAATAATAGATCAAAGTTAAATGTAGCTTAAAATAAACAATGAGGCTAATGTAGCAAACTTTCTCTTATTTATATAATGCTATTAAAATATATATTTAATGTAATATTTAAAATCAATAATTTATCTTTTTATACTCCAATACCAGAATATCCTGTGTATAACCACAAATTAAGTGTAACTATTGATTTTAATATTTCTTTCTCATTTAATAATAGGCAAATGTATTATCCATTAATTATCTATATAAAAAGGAAATACAAAATTTTATAATTATCTCTCTTTTGCATACATGTGTGTGTTTGTATATGTATATGCATATGTACAGAGGATATATATATATATATATATATATATATATATATATATATATATATATATATATATATATGTGTATGTATATACATATGCATAGACAGAGAGAGAAACAGTGAAATATGCACAGATATTCTTTCATATCATTAAATTATGCTTTTAACATAAACAAACACGGACTTGTTCTTCTGAAATTGTTAAAATCTTTTAATTACAAAAAATTAACTTATTTCAATATTGACTTTGATCATAAAATTGTATTTCTGTTTTGTTAAAACACTTATTTTGTCTTCCAGAAGAAGGGTATTTCCGTGGTAAAATTCTCAGGCAACATTCGTTGCAGTAATAATTCAAATTTTAGTTAAAAATACACATTAACAGATAAACTAGAATAGAAACGTTATTTAAATCTGTGTCGTATAATGCGCCGATAAAAAATATATGTATATAACAATTAAAAAACGACTATTACTATTATACTACACGAATAATGCAATGTTTTCACCGAATATTTATAAAACTTCATACGAAGATACGTTGCATTTCGCCATTATAAGTCACAGCATCGTTGAATTCGTGTCTTGCAAAAATGTATAATAGTACGTATTATAGACGAACCAACGATTTAACGCCCGATTCTCAAATTAAGATTCACTTACGACAGAAATAACCGGCGCAAGATAAGAAAATTATTTATGAACAAAATATGACAAATTGTTTATGGAATGCATAAACTAACCAGAGGTGTCACCATGTGCACGAAACCATTTTCCTTATGATGTATTTGTAACGTTTCTTATCTTCTTTCTTCTAACAGTTTAACTTCTTTCACTTCACATAAGGGAACACAATCGAAAAAATATTTCTTTGAAATGAACCTTTGGACACAAACAATACGGTTTTACACTTAGCTCTGTCAAAATTGCTTATATACGTGACGGACGCTTGTTTCCACAAATTTTTTTACACTTTCAAGTATGATAATTCTTGTACGATAACCTAAAACAGATGACTCGACATCATTTTTAATTCTAATTTCTAAACAATCATTACTTATTTGCAGCTATTAATTATCATTAATTTTACATCGCGAAACACTTTCACAACCGGCTGTGATCTGCCCGTGTCAACAACCCGTGAAAAATGATTCAAGATGGTCGTCATCCTTTTTAAAGATGGCGATCGTGCATCATCCTAGGGATTTTAATCGAAGAAATTTCGTATAGAAAAAATTGTACTAGGTTCAATACGTACCAACATAAGTTATATAAATACGAATAGGAACGGTATTTTCTCGGGGGAAGTCCAGGAAGCTCGATTTATTGCCGATTCTATTGGATTGTACGCGCGAGTGCAAAAATGAAATCGGCCCTATCACTACAGTGAAAGCTAGCATTAATTACCGTACAATCCAATGATCGAAGCGTTCGTATTTATTTTCATACGCATGTCCGATTCTGTCAAAATTTTTTCGAATCTAACGCTTGGACACGAACTGTGTGTTTAACGTGAAAAATGGCGGCCAATATTAACGGTGCGTTCAGTGAAAATTTACAAAATGCAATACTTCAAAGTAAAGTACTTATTGTGGGTGCTGGTGGAATTGGATGCGAAATATTAAAGAATCTCGTTATGACAGGGTTCATGGATATCGAAATCGTAAGTAGTATTATACGTGATAATGTTTTAACAATATTCTAACCTATGCATTTTCCCTCTCCGTTATCGGCACGCGTTGTCTTTTTATACCGGCATTTATATTATAATGGCCTAAAGATTCATGATATTATTATTTCGTTGAAGAAAATAATACGGAACAAATGATTATTGTTCAAATTTACTAATTTTATATTTTATTATTGGAAATATAACTAATTATGTGTCTTTTTTTTCAGATCGATTTGGATACAATCGACGTTAGCAATTTAAATCGGCAATTTTTATTTCAAAAGAAACACGTGGGAAAATCAAAAGCTGAAGTAGCAAAACAAACAGCATTAACATTTAATCCAGATGCAAAAATAATTCATTACCACGACAGTATTACATCGTGAGTATTCTTGTATCATCAACAGTTTTCACAGTCACTGATCGCTATCTCTCTTCATGCCTACAGCGTTGAATACGGGGTGTCATTTTTTAAGAAGTTCACATTAGTTATGAACGCGCTGGACAATAGAGCAGCTAGAAATCATGTTAATAGAATGTGTTTGGCGGCAGATGTGCCATTAGTTGAGTCCGGTACAGCCGGTTACGAAGGACAGGTGGAACTTATAAAGAAAGGTTTAAGTCAATGTTACGAGTGTACACCAAAAGCTGCACAAAAGACTTTTCCTGGTTGTACAATTCGCAATACACCTAGCGAATCTATTCATTGCATTGTTTGGGCAAAACATTTATTCAAGTAGGCATTCAAGTCAATAATATTTTTCCACAACTAATTCTACGAAACAATACGAATACATACTTTTCAATTTTATGTAGTCAATTATTCGGCGAAGAGGATCCAGATCAAGATGTTTCGCCAGATACTGCTGATCCGGAAGCAACAGGTAACAACAATATGCAAATTATATATATATATATACATATACGATATTAAAATGCCACATAAAGGTACGCATATAGAGAAATCGTGATTCGTAGATGCCGCAGGCGATGGTGCTTTAAAATCAGAATCAAATGAAAAAGGGAATATCGACAGAGTCTCAACTAGAATTTGGGCACAGTCGTGTAATTACGATCCGGAAAAATTATTTACAAAATTATTTCACGACGATATAAAATATTTGCTCAGTATGGATAATTTGTGGAAAAAAAGAAGACCACCTACACCTTTGAATTGGAAAGAATTACCGGATGGAGGTATATTAATTAATCACGTTTTCAATTGTCAACAATTATCTACAGAAAATACATTTTTAATATAATTTTATGTACGAAGTACCAGGATGTAGCAAAGAAGTTAATGAACCTGGTTTGAAAGATTTACAACGTTGGAGTATTTCCAAGTGTGGTACAATATTTGCTGAATCGATGAAAAATTTAAGCAAAGCGCTGAAGGTTTCTCTGGATAAATCGTCATCTAATCATCTTATTTGGGATAAAGATGATCAAAATTCAATGGATTTTGTCGCAGCCTGCGCTAATATACGAGCTTATATCTTTGGTATACCTCAAAAAACGAGATTCGATATAAAATGTAAGCGATTAATATAATCTTTATATTTCGAAAATGATGAAGTCAATCATTGCTATAGTTTAATTGGTCCGTTACTTTTTCACAGCGATGGCAGGTAACATAATTCCAGCAATTGCAACTACAAACGCAATAGTGGCTGGTTTAGTTGTTCTTCATGCATTTCGTATTCTTGAAAATAATTTGAAAGCTTGTAGATCCGTATATTTGCGTTCAAAAATGAATCATCGTAATCAGTTGCTAGTGCCAGAAAAGAACGTGAATCCCCCAAATCCAAAATGTTACGTTTGTGCGCCTACACCACAGGCCGTACTAGCTATCGATACATTTAAAGCGACAATCAGAGAATTAGACGAAGTAGTATTGAAAAATAGATTGAACATGATTGCGCCGGATGTGATAATAGATGGTATTGGTACTGTTGTTATTAGCAGCGAAGAAGGAGAAACCGAACAGAATAATAGTAAATTCTTAGAAGAGTTAGGAATTAAAGACGGTAGTATTCTTAAAGTGGATGATTTCCAACAGAATTATTCGTTGACCGTAACTGTAGTGCATAGAGATAAACCAAACGTAAAAGATGATAATCCGGATTTCCTCGTCTTAGCCGATGAAAAAGATCTTAAACCTAAAGACGACAACGATTCGGTGAAGCCATCTACCTCAAACGGACAAGTAAGTAAAACATTGTGTAAATATTTATTTCAACTTTGTAATATCTGTATCCTAAAAATGAAATGCGTGCTCCTTCAGGTGGATCTGTTTGATGATAATGTAATGATTATTGAAACCGAAACACCGTCGCATACAATAAAGAAACGTAAAATCGAAGTTGCCGAGGAAATTATATGTACAAAAAAACAAAAAGTGGAAGTTAACGATGCGGAAAATGACATTTGTATTATCGAGAACGATATTAATAGCGACGATATGACTAGCGCTGTAAAATTAAAATCCAAAACACACAAGAATTCAGAGGACGATGACTGTTTAATCGTTTACGATGACAATGTACAAAGAGTTCCGAGTAAGCAATGAGCGAACTAAACAAACCAAAATACTTCATTCATAATTTAAAACAAAACATAGAAAGTGTAAGATCGTTACGTTTTTTAATTAATTTTTATAAAATCCTGTGTTTGTACAGAACGGTACATACGTACAAATTCCAGTAATTGTGTTGCGAGTTGCGATTTACAATAGAAATATTGGCATAATTTATTTTTTTTTCATGCAGTTCATGAATGAGTAAAGAACGAGATTGTCACCGAATAAGTTTGTAATACACATGTCGGCATATTACGAGAATGGATGCGGATGTGGATGTACAATAGTTGTCTTATTACAATTATAATTTGAGTTAAATATATTTTAATTTCAACATGTATTTATAGTAGTACATTGCGTTTGCGTTCGCAGTATGGCATTTTATCGAATGTAGCTTATGGAATACATTTTTATACGAAAAAAAAAAGAATTAATAAATAAATACTTTGTCTTATCAAAACTATTATGTTCCTTTGTTGGATTCACTTGTGAATTTTTTTATCTATACAATTAAGATAACGATTAAAATCATAATTGTACATTTCAAAGTCAATCTTGTATTTTTCATACAATCTTAAAATTATATCTTCCGTCAAATTTGCAAAGTATCTACAGGTCGTATCAAAATTAGTATTACCGCCTCGTGTTTTTTCTAACGTAGGTAAATACACTTTAGTTTTATCCAGACCGAGTTTAGAAAAAATATAATTAATTTCACCATACGTATAATCATCCAGTTTTAAAACATAATTATACCGTATGGTACATAAAGCGCAATGCATGTAATACGAATCCCAATGAACATCATCTTCTTCGGCGCTTTGTAGAAGCCACTCCAAAAACTCTTTAAAACTTGGTATGATCTTCAATCTTTGGAAAAAGCAACAAACATTAACATGTTACCAATTATTTGATTATAATCTAACGTTAAATTACAGGTATCTACCTTTTGTCAGGGGCAAATACTTTCTGCCGAAAATTAGTCGAACGAAATAATTTCGGTCTCGTAATGCGAAATATTTTCTTAACGTATATCCAAGATTGTGCCGTGTACTTTGTATTGTCTTCTATACGGTCTCTAAATACAAAGAAATAATATTGTTTTATTTAATACCATAAATACTGTTAGAAATACATTTAACCGATGATACCTGTACGAAGATACGAGCCTTCGAAACGGGTGCCGCACTATTAAAAATTTAAAAGTATTTGTGTCGTTTAAAATAAATTGTAGTTCTTTCTGCGATCGCGGTGCTAACACATCGACCTCTCTACGAATTAAAAAGAGTTAAACAAATCGTTATACCACTCGTCCGAATGATTATACTTTCGAAATACCTGTAATACTTCTGCGTAGGTGGACGATTCTTCATGTCTGCAAACAATTTTGTAAAACTCGTTGAGGCTATCTTACGAATCCAACAATACATCGATTTATGCTGTGAATTATATAAAAAGTGTTTCCTTATTAACGGAGTTTTTAAATCATATTTCTCGCATACATTCGAAATTTGCCGAAGAACGGTTGTAATTTCCTACCAAAAACAAAAAAAATAATTAATATTAGGTACGCATCATAAATTACCACGATTTATTCTTACCTCATCAAACGCAATTTTTTTATCAATTTAAACGATTCATTGTATATTCGCTTACCTGCAAATTAATAGATTCTCCTTCCATGACATCACGTTCTAAAAATTTGATTTCTACATTAATCGGATTTGTAATCACTCGTGGCATCATAGAACATTTTTCCTTCGTTTCGTTAGGTTTTATGAAGAATATCGAATGCCGACGCTTTAAATAAAAACTCTGTCTTATTCTGAATAAAAAGGAACAAACTACGATGTATAAAATAACACATAACGCATATTTTATAAATTGCGTTTTAAATAACATAATTACAATCGAAAACGAGTATTCTGACAGTGGACTGGCGAGATTAATACATCCGTTCAAAACGTTTGCGGGGGTGAAACAGGAGATAATATTTATCTCTTGGTTTCATTATTTTCGAACTAACTCGCTCGTGGAAATACAGATAGAAAGTTGCACCGTTTAACGAATCGATGAACGAGAGGTAAAAAGAAAATAATACCAACATATTTTCTTGCTCTTTACTACGAAATAACACTGAAAACATATGATGTTATAAATCAATAATTTGAATATATTTAATATTTATAATCTTAGGCTGTTTCCATAATTGATAACAATAATCGAACATTTTCATGTCATTTAAAAAATAATATTATCCTGAAACGAAGTAAAAATATTTTAATGTTTTATCGTGGACGATTATCATTACATTTTTTACGAAGTTCCAAAAGTTACTAACGGTTAAAAGATTACGGTTTGTATCAAATAATACGCTTTACTTTGAAATATAGTAACTTTTAGCTTCTCTATTAATGGCAGTGATCTACGTTAAAATATTATGTTTGTTATTTGAACTATTAAAATTTAATTGATTATCGTTTATAATCATTTCGATCGACAGCCGCAGTTTTTATATTATAAGAAACGCCATAAAGCGATAATACGCATAATGTTGATAGAAAGATCAAAAATACTTGTACGATCACAAAACGAGGAGAAGAAGGTATAACTTATTTCTTATCGGCATTAAATGCATATTACACGGAATTTAATCAATTACAAATTACTCGTTGAATTTCAAATATACGATTCATTCTTCATCCATTTATTATTGTACTACTTTTTACATTTACCATAAAATGAAAAATTGATAAAATTAAAATAAATATATAATTTTTAACCATTATCACTACACCGACGAAGCATTTAAATGTTTCTAGATCCATCGTTTTGTTAAAAAGAAAAAAAAAAGGAGAATGAACAATATTTCATTTATGTACTTGAACAATGATACATTATCCGAAATCTTTATATTTACGATTAAAACATTGTTATATCGCCGCATGATTATAAATGTCACGATACCATGAAAACCCTTATGAACACGTGCTTCAACTGAAAAATGAAATAGTAAATGAATGATAGTATATATTAAAAAATGTCTTATCTACGATCCCTGTATCTATGATGGTGGTCACGAGAAGATCGATGATCACTATGTCGGCTGTGTCGGCTCGCTGTTCTCCACAAGAATTCATCTACGCATCTCTCGTAACTACGCTTTTCAAGCGCGGATGCCGCCGCACTGTAATCCGGAGGCAACGGAAGACCATCGTAGTACCGCGGTGGAGGCGGTGGCGGAGGTAAAGAATCGTACGGATGAGGCGCAGCGTAAGGAGGTAACGGAGGTAACTGATGTTGCATAGTACGCATATAATCCGCGACGTACGCTTCGGCAGCTGCAGCTACTCCCAATCCAGGACTACCGTATCCTCTGTGAAATAGATAATGATTCAAAATAACGTATCGTAACGATATCACATTTCGAAACGAGTGTCATACTTGGAATAAGGAGAATCGCTTCGATTAAACCAAGTAGTATATCGATGATGATGATGATGATGATGATGATCCCTCGATCCTCTATGTTCATTGCCAGCTAAGTAAGATCCTCTAGCTAAAGATGCTAACCGAGATCGTGAAGTTAAAAAAAGCCTACGTCCTCTACCACCCCGTGACCTTAAGAATCTAGAACCGCTGTTAACGGGTCTATTGTCTCGATAAGAACGAGATTTTATAATATGTTTTGCCGCTTCCTTAGACTTTCTCAAAATCGGAGTCATTTCAATTCCTAAAATACGTATCGTACGTTGCAAAAGATTTATACTTTATTCCCGTTTACACGAAAAACGGACATCATTTTCATGTACCTTCATCCTCCGGAAACAGTCTACACAATTCCTCTGCTACTTTTGGTTCGATTTCTTGCCCATCACGACCAATCTTTACCTGTTTACCGTCATTCCATGGATTGTATAAATGTAACGTTGCCGTAAACGGTAATTCCTTTCTGCATATCCAATCTACTTTAAAGACACCGCCCAAAGCTTTAGCAGACAACCCCGGCGGCAATACCTACAATCGATGGTTCCTTTTTTACCTAACAACATGTACAACAATGTCTACAAACGCCTGCATTTACATGTACAAACCCAAGAAATTGGTGCTCCGTCTCTTCTAGACTCTGTACTAAGTCGCGCGAAGCCAGCAAATTTCCCCGATTCTTTCACAGAAAATACGAGCAAAACATTTCTTGATTCCCTGTAAGCTTGATTCAAGTTTGCTTCATTCTGAGGTAACGTACTCCAAACACCTTTAGCCTTCGATAACGTAACGTTTTCGGCATTGTTCGATTTGATGATGAAAAATCTATTAAAAAAAAAACTTAAGACACGTTCTTCGCAATTCAGTAATACGCTTATTTGTAAAATTTTACACAAATACAGACAAGAAAAAAGTAAATAAATAAAGAAAACGAAAATCAATTCGTATACATTTCGTACATTAAAGATAAGGAACGAGAAACATGTATTTCAAAAGCAGCCAACCTTGCATCTCTAAACAAGTAATTTAATTTCGTAGCATAATCATAGCTTTTGGCAATTCCTTTACTCTCCTTAGATCTTGCACGTTTTGTTTCAGGACTAGAAGATTTGGAATCTCTCGATCTCGCACGTTTCCCTCTATTCTTCCGATTGCGTTTATTATCTCCTCGTGAAGATTTTGTAGAAACAGAACTTATACTGGGTTGACTAGAATCAGAATTCGAACTGCTGGATGAAACTTCACTGCGCGTATCGTACGTTTCGTCCGCAGCAATTTTTAATTCGTCTACTATATCATTTTCTCCACAACTTAGATTTAAGTTGTCTCCGTCCGTATTATTGTCCATAATTTCACTGTTTTTAATGATATTCACTTTCACTAATTCTCAAAAGTATGTTGTCACTTGCCCCGTCATCCAGGCTTTATATTTCTGGATTTTTTGGGCTTTCTCGTATGAAACCAATGCAGTTCTGGCGCCTTTAAACCTTTTCTGAAACGCAAATATAAATAATGGCTTACTAGACGGATATCCAGTATGCGACAATATTTGTCCGAGTACAATATCATATTCGAACGAATCTCGTATGCCTTACGACAATTACACGGTAGGAAAGATTGCGGTAACATTTTTTAATACATGAGAAAAAAAGTTCAGAAGATTGCACGTAAAATCCGATTTAAGACCACTTCGGTAAAAGATTAAGATGTCCATTTGTCAAAAGGTTCGATGTTAAGATTGTCCTTACGTAGTTTAATTAAAGCATTTAGAAGTTTCTTAAAGGTTTCCAATACATGTATCTAATATTAACAGAAGACTTTGAGCGTTCCTTGCTTCAGGTTGATATAAATTATGTCTAATAGCGGTAAAGGGTTTACTTTGTTAGGAACAATGTTTACCAAAGAAAAAGTTCATTTTTTTTTTGCTCAAACAATGCGATTCACGATGTACATATATATATATATATACATATTTATATATATATGTGTTTTTGTACAAGTTAAAGATACATAATATGCTTCAAACTGTAGAGATATTCTTTCTTTAATGTAACAGAGTGCAGTACACAATTCTTGTTGCTCTATGAAACACGGGCATCTTTTTCGAACTTTGTGTACAAAAGTTTATCATAAAGTTTATCGTGATCTTGCTAAAGTGTGCTTTTTAGCTTATTAATGTAGAAAGGCGAAGAATCTTCGAGTTTGTCTGTATTTCGTGTGACAACACATAGTGTTTGTTCGACGTTTCTATACAGTCTCTTAAAACGCGAAGGCTATGCCTAAGAAAGTTCGTTGTAAATATTTAATACGATAGCAACATCAGCACCACAAAACATATTCAAAACCAACGTTTTCATCATTGATTTTATTGAAAAAGTTCATGTTTCATAAACGTAAGTCTTTGACGTTATAAGCCCCTTTAGGCAACTCGTACACACTTACGTGCACACTCGTTCTTCACTAACACACTTCGCACCTCACGCAAGAATGCTCAATGATTATCATATGTTTAATAACTTATTCTATTAGTTTCAGACACCAAATACACAGAAGACTTCCATAGATAATCGTGTTTTTCTTTTTTTCATGAGAGCACAGTGAACCATTATCTTCTCACGCAAGCATAAAAACGATGGCGTCCATTACGTGACGTGGGCACACGGTCGATAGAAGCAATTGCGGATAAAAGAATAATACCCTAGACGGACATTCCCTAGCAGATCTATGACCGCGCGTGCGATGCCCGTCTACAATCTGCTTCTGTTACCGTGGTTGCGTGGGTAACGAAATAGAATAGAGACACTGCAATCATCGCGGTATATTTTATATGCTTCAATGTGTATTTATTATCATCACCAAAATAACGACGGTGATTATACAATAACTATTGCACAGTATGAACACTTTTTTGTTGAACAATACATAATATTCTGTGTACACAACAGTTACCGATAAAATATATTACATTATATTACTTATTGTTATTGGACAATAATATTGTATTCGTACGAAATAATACTGTATTATTAATAAATTACTTTTGCTTCGATGCATATTTATTTTAATTCATATTCGTCGAACAATTACCTTTAAAAAATTGTACCGTTCATTAATAATGCACATCTTACATACATCATATAACGCATTACTCGAATTACATATCGTAGTCTTGCAGGATAATAGCGGATAATTAGTCGGCAACGTTAATTCCTATTTTGGCAACCTTTAATCAAAATCAATTTATAATTAATTGTACAACTTCGGTATTAAACACTTTCGCGATTTAATTAGATTTTCATTTTGTAAATCGTCAATTAGTAACGAGTAATCAAACAGATGGGATGTAAAAGTATATTTGCGGTCTTGTAAATACAGAAATGAGTTATTACGTTTACTTTAAAATAATAGAATGTGTCGTTAAAAAGTTGAATCAACTATAATTATGTTGATTATATTTGTTATACTTCTATTATATTAATAATAAAAAGTTAATTAAATATAAACACAGCGACAGACCGAAAAATCCTGAACCATCTATCGATAACATGTGGTAAGTACGATATACCGATCTACTTTCGTAACAGGACTTTTGACGCATTTACAACGGTTAGATTCATAAATAATGTTACACTGCATATAATATTGTACCGACGAAAATAGTTGGCAAACGGTACACGATTCCGATATAAGAACAGAACTTCTTCCGTCGAAGAATATCACGCTACGGCGCTATCAAACAAAAAAAATATTTAGTCATACAGTTACTATTGTCGATGCAATATCGTTCAACACGAGCAACAGAGATAAATAATACATACTATGTGACAGATCACCCATGTCACATTAGTCGTTAACGTAAAATTTATATTCTCCAGAGGACAGTCCCAAAAAAAGTACCCGTGGCGTCATCTATCGCTGAAATGTACAATCATGGAAAAACAAAATGACATTTTCTGGCAAAATAAGGCATTCCCATGGACCCGCGACAATCGCAAACTATTTCAAGAATAATATTATTTATTTTTGCAAATAAAGAAAAAATGCATTTCATGGACAACAAAAAGCTTAGCCATCTAGCGGTGGACGGTGCGAACTAAAGGAAGAAAAGTCATATTACAATTATTGATTTTCTGATAAATAAAGAGCTCCAAGAGTTTAGAGAGTAAAGAACTGAATCATCTTCAGGTATCCTGTGGTCTATTAAGTCAGAAAGAACAGATGTATGACAAATTTGTCCAAAAAAGGTACGCGTGACGCTGTTAAAGGGTCGTGATGGTGTACAGTCAACCAAAAAATGTAAAAGCATGGATATTAATCGGCCTTTCCGCGATTGCATACCGGCCATAACAAATCGAAAATATCATGATATAGCGAATAGATAGAAAAAGGTAAAATTGGCATCCATCTATCGGTCGAGATGCAGAACTGTTGTGCAGGGTAACCAACATGAAGCACGAATGCACCGATGTGAGCGAATGCAGAGGTGGCAACATAAGATGGGAAAGCATGGAGACGAATTGGCCTTTGCACGCTGTGTACTGGGCTTCACTTGCGTGCGTTAGTGTGCATAGCTGCCAACCTAAAATTGAAACGCATGGATTTGAATGGGCCTTTGCGCGTTGCAAACAGAGTTTAAGTTAGGACGCTCGAGAAAACAAAAAACTCGCGCGAACGGCCGCGTGCGTGGGTTTCCTTTTTGGGCGAAAAATCGCGAAAAAAGCGGAATGTTGCCGAAAAATCGTGCGATTCAGTGCGGTTTGCCGATTTGTTCCGACTGCGGAGGTCGTCGTGCTCGAAAATCGCGGAAATTCGCACGCGGTTTTCATGTGCCGCCGCGACGCGTGCGGGAAAATTCCTGTGTCGTGGAAAATATCGTAAAAATATCGGGAACATCGTGGAATATCGGGTCGGGAGTGGTTGCAGAGGAAGAAAATTGTGTGAGAAATGCAGAAAATTGTGGAATTATCGGAAGGAGGAATTTTCCGTTGACCACGTGCGTCTGTTCCGTCGCCTAGCATCCAGCGGAAAATCGGAAAAAAATCGCGAAAAAAGCGGAATTTTACGGAAAAATCGTGGGATTCAGTGTGCTTTGACGATTCGTTGCGACTGCGGAGGTCCTCGTGCTCGAAAATCGCGGAAATTCGCACGCCGTGACCATGTGCACCGCTGCCGCGACGCGTGCGGGAAAATTCCGGTGTCGTGGAAAATATCGGCAACATCGTGGAATATCGGGTAGGAAGTGGTTGCAGAGGAAGAAAATTGTGTGAAGAATGCAGAAAATTGTGGAATTGTCGGAAGGATTCATTTTGCGTTGTCCACGTGCGTCTGCTACGTCGCCCAGCATCCGGCGGAAAATCGGAAAAAAATCGCGAAACAACCGGAATTTGCGGAAATATCGTGCAATTGCGTGGACTATAACGATTCGTTGCGTGTGTGGCGTGGCAGAAAATATGTAAAATGCACTCGTTGCATTCGTGACGCGTGGTGGTGCGGGAAAATGTCAGGAGAATCGCACGGAATGTCGCAAAATCCGGGAAAAATGTGTGAAAATTGGTGCCGGGAGTGAGTGGAAATTGAAAAAAAAAGCGTGAAAAGTGGAAAAATGGTGGAAAAGTGCGAAAAATATGGATTACTCAAGAGTCATCGGGAAAGCAGCGGAAAAGCGGCGTTTGGCGAAGGCGCGTCAAGACTTCGAAAGGTAAGTGCGATGGAAATTTTGCTTAAAAGTAGTATTAGGTTGTAACGTATGAAATGTGTGATTTTGAAGAATAATTTGAACCCTTTGCGGTCGCGAGTATTTTTACCGGAAAGAAACAGCGATTGTAAAAGTTTTGATAATTTTATTTTTGAATGAACCTTTTTTTTATTATTAATTGGCAATATTGTGTTTCGCTGTATCGAAAGTTCACGCGTATAATACCACAAATGTAGTTGCAAATTATTTGTTAAAAATTGCTGATAAATATTTTGAATCGAATATTTTCCATTGATATTTAATATAATTTTACTTTGCAAAGTATAAAAATGTAATCATAATTAATTTTGTTAAATATAATATTATAATTTTGTTGTAAAAGTGAAATGAAAATTGCATGTGGAAAAGGGTTGCAGGTAGATATAAAATATTTCAAAAAATTGTATTTTCTTTGTCGTAACATGGTTTAAAACAGTGATAAATGAAAACGGGGCATTTCATGCGTTACAACATGTCGTATAACAGCGTACAGAAGCATCCGTCGGCGGCCCGCAATGGATCCGCAATGGGCCCATTATCCGCGCCCGGTCCGCGGCCCGCTCGTCGTCCGCAAGTCGCCCGTCGTCGTCCGCAACTCGCCCGTCGTCGCGATCCGCTCGTCGTCCGCGACCCGCTCGTCGTCCGCGTAGGCCCGCAGGCTCGCCCGCACGCTGGCCCGCACGCTGGCCCGCACGCTCGCCCGCACGCCCGCTCGCCCGCCCGCACGCACGCTCGCCCCCACGCACGCTGGCCCGCACGCACGCACGCTCACCCGCACGCACGCCCGCCCGCACGCACGCCCACTCGCCCCCACGCACGCCCCCAGGAATCCCCGCCCCCAGGAACCGCCGCCCCCGCAGCAGGAACCGCCCCCAGGAACCGCGGCCCCAGGAATCCCCGCCCCCAGGAATCCCCGCCCCCAGGAATCGCAGGAATCCACGCCCACATCGCAGGAACAGCCGCCCCCAGGAACCGCCCCACCGCAGGAACCGCCGCCCCCGCCGCAGCAACCGCCCCCAGGAACCGCGGTCCCCAGGAATCCCCGCCCCCAGGAACCCCCACCGCAGGAACCGCCCCCAGGAACAGCCGCCCCCGCAGCAGGAACCGCCCCCAGTAATCCCCGCACCCAGGAACCGCCGCCCCCACAGCAGGAACCGCCCCCGGGAATCGTAGGAACCGCCCCCACGGCAGGAATCCCCGCCCCCAGAAACCCCCGCCCCCAGGAATCGCAGGAACCGCAGGAACCGCCCCCAGGAACCCCCCCCCACAGCAGGAACCGTCCCCGCCGCAAGAATCCCCGCCCCCAACGCCACAGGAATCGCCGCCCCCAGGAACCGCCGCCCCCGCAGCAGGAACCGCCCCCAGGAACCGCGGCCCCCACGAACCGCCCCCGCCGCAGGAACCGCCCCCAGGAACCACGGCCCCAGGAACCGCGGCCCCAGGAATCGCAGGAACCATCGCCCCCACAGCAGGAACCGCCCCCAGGAACCGCGGCCCCCACAGCAGGAACCGCCCCCAGGAACCGCCGCCCCCGCAGCAGGAACCGCCCCCAGGAATCGCCGCCCCCGGCAACCGCCCAACCGCAAAAACCGTCGCCCCCGCAGCAGGAACCGCCGCACCAGGATCCGCCCCCAGGAATCGCAGGAACCGCCCCCGCAGCAGGAACCGCCCCCAGCAACCCCCAGCGCAGCAGGAACCGGGGGGCAGCAGCAAGAACCGGGGGGCAGCAGCAAGAACCGGGGGCAGCAGCAGCTGGAAGCGGGGGGCGGTGGGTGCGGCAGGGAGCAGCAGCAGCAGCAGCAGGAACCGGTAGCGGGGGGCGGTGGGGGCGGCAGCAGCAGTAGCAGCAGCACCAGGAAGCGGTGGGGGCGGCAGGAACCGGCAGCAGCAGCAGGAAGCGTGGGGGGCGGCAGGAACCAGCAGCAGCAGCAGGGAACCGGCAGCAGGGGGGGCGGGGGGCGGCATCGGGGGACCCAGCAGCAGCAGCAGCAGCAGCAGTAGCAGGAACCGGCAGCAGCAGCAGGAACCGGGGGTGCGGCAGGAACCGGGAGGCAGCAGCAGGAAGCGGGGGGCGGCAGAAACCGGGGGGCGGTGGGGGCGGCAGGAACCGGTAGCAGCAGCAGGAAGCGGGGGGCAGTAGCAGCAGCGGGGGCTGCAGCAGGAACCGGGGGGCAGCAGAAACCGGGGGGCAGCAGCAGGGGGGGCGCCGCCAGGAACCGGGGGACCCAGCAGCAGCAGCAGCAGCAGCAACCGGGGGGCGGCGCCAGGAACCGGGGCAGCAGCGGGGGGCGGTGGGGGCGGCAGGAACCGGCAGCAGCACCAGGAAGCGGGGGGCGGCAGGACCCAGCAGCGGCAGGAACCGGCAGCAGCAGCGGGGGGCAGCAGCAGCAGGAACCGGTAGCAGCAGCAGCACCAGTAGCGGGGGGCGGTGGGGGCGGCAGGAAGCGGGGGGCGGCAGCAGCAGGAGCAGCAGCAGGGAGCAGCAGCAGCAGCAGCGCCCCGCAGCACCCCGCCCCGCCCCACCCCGCCCCACCCCTCGCGCGTGAATAAATCCCTCGCGCGCGCACGCGCGCTGCCCACCCCGAATTGGGGTGCGAGGGGGGGGGCTATGGGGGGGGTGTAGGTGTAGGGGTGGGTGGTTATAAAAAAAAAATTAACCTTAGGTGTAGGGGTGGGTGGGAGTGGGGGTGGGTGGTTATAAAAAAAAAATTAACCTTAGGTGTAGGGGTGTAGGTGTAGGGGTGGGTGGTTATAAAAAAAAAATAACCTTAGGAATTGCGCTATAGGCATTGGGGCGGGTGGTTATAAAAAAAAAAATTAACCTTAGGAATTGCGCTATAGGAACTCGCAAAATATTGTAAAAAAAAAAAATTAACCTTAGGAATTGCGCTATAGGTGTACGAACGCGCGGTAAAAAAAAAAATTAACCTTAGGAATTGCGGTATAGGCATTGGGGCGGGTGGTTATAAAAAAAAAATTAACCTTAGGAATTGCGCTATAGGCATTGGGGCGGGTGGTTATAAAAAAAAAATTAACCTTAGGAATTGCGCTATAGGCATTGGGGCGGGTGGTGAAAAAAAAATTAACCTTAGGAATTCGTCTATAGGTAGTGGGGTGCGCTGTATAAAAAAAAAATTAACCTTAGGAATTGCGCTATAGGTGTAGGAACGCGCTGTAAAAAAAAAATTAACCTTAGGAACACGTCTATAAAAACTCGCAATATTGTAAAAAAAAATCAGGCGCGCCTTCAATTGTAATGTCAAAAAATGTATAAAAAAAAAATCAGGCGCGCCTTCAATTGTAATGTCAAAAAATGTATAAAAAAAAAATCAAAGATCTAACCCTAAGTCAGATCTAACCTTAACCCAGATCTAACCTTAACCCAGATCTAACCTTAACCGAGATCTAACCTCCACCTATATCTAACCCACTCGCACCAACCCCACTTCCCTGCCCGCACGCGAACACACTCACCGGCCCCGGCATTCTTACTCCGGGCTACCAGTGCACATACCCCGCTCGTATCCCGAAGTACGAAAGTCGGTGCCGCCACACTACACGCATCAGCGCCCCCGGGTGTCTCCCTCCCGGGTACTAGTGTGCGGTATCGACTAGTACCCCCGGGGGAGACGCCCGGTGCCGCCTACTGCCACCACCAGGCCCCCCGGTGTCAAGGCATGCACTTACTAGCGCGCCATTACACCCGCTAGTACCTGTATGCCTGGGATACCAGGGGGACGCACCCACTCCCCCGCGCCCCCGGTGCAGTCACTGGCTCTTACTAGCGCGCAATAACACCGCTAGTACCTGCCAGTGACAGCCACCGGGGGCGCACACGACGGGGATACACCACCGGGGATACTACAGGAGCAGAGTGTAAGTAGTGCGCGAATAGTATAAGTAGTGCGCGAATAGTATAAGTAGTGCGATATATTATAAGTACCGCGCGATGTAGTATAAGTACATGTAATAGCAATAAGAACCCATTGTATAACAAGAACCCATTGTACAATAAGAAGCAACCCAACGAGACCTAACCCTCTACTACACCTAACCCAGCAGCGCACCCGACCCTACAGTAGCACGCACCCCAGTAACCCAGGCCTAACCCAGCAGGCGTACCTAACCCGGGTAGTAGACCTAACCCTGTAACCGGGTCTAACCTCGCCTATAGACCTAACCCAAAACCTATAGACCTAACCCTGTAACCGGGTCTAACCTCGCCTATAGACCTAACCCAAAACCTATAGAGCTAACCCTAGACCTACGCCTAACCTAGCAGGGGGGGTACCTAATTCAGGTACCAGGTACCAGGCCTAACCCTATAGCCGCACCTAACCTAACCTTGCCAATAGACCTAACCCTATAGCCTATAGACCTAACCCTAGCAAACCCTAGACCTAACCTAGCAAACCCTGGACCTAACCCTACCAACCTATAGACCTAACCCTAGCAAACCCTACACCTAACCCTATAGCTGGACCTAACCTAGGAACCAGACCTAACCTAGCAAACCCTAGACCTAACCCCATAGCCTACGGACCTAACCTAGCAAACCCTGCACCTAACCCTATAGCCGCACCTAACCTAGGAACCAGACCTAACCTAGGAACCAGACCTAACCCTACAGCCGTACCTAACCCAGGTACCTAACCTACCCAGGTATCTGACCTAACCCTGCCAATAGACCTAACCTTGCCTATAGACCTAACCCTATAGCCTAGTGACCTAACCTAGCAAACCCTGGACCTAACCTAGCAAACCCTACACCTAACCCTATAACCTACGGACCTAACCTAGCAAACCCTAGACCTAACCCTATAGCCTGCGGACCTAACCTAGCAAACCCTAGACCTAACCCTATAGTCGTACCTAACCCAGGTACCTAACCTACCCAGGTACCTGACCTAACCCTGCCAATAGACCTAACCCTATAGCCTACGGACCTAACCCTAGCAAACCCTGGACCTAACCCTATAGCCTACAGACCTAACCCTAGCAAACCCTAAACCTAACCTAGCAAACCCTGGACCTAACCCTATAGCCTACGGACCTAACCTAGCAAACCCTAGACCTAACCCTATGCCTACTGACCTAACCCTATAGCCTACGGACCTAACCTAGCAAACCCTGGACCTAACCCTATAGCCTACCGACCTAACCCTAGCAAACCCTAGACCTAACCCTATAGCCTACGTACCTAACCTAGGAACCAGACCTAACCCTGCAAAACCTAGACCTAACCCTACAAACCCTAGACCTAACCCTATAGCCTAACCCTATAGCCTACAGACCTAACCTAGCAAACCCTGGACCTAACCCTATAGCCGTACCTAACCTAGGAACCAGACCTAACCCTACAAAACCTAGACCTAACCCTGTAAACCTAGGCCTAACCCTGTAAACCTAGGCCTAACCCTATAAACCTAGACCTAACCCTATAAACCTAGGCCTAACCCTACCTAACCCTGCACCTAACCTAGACCTAACCCACCCGCCAGACCTAACCCGGGTCCTCTCAATTTAACCTAACCCCATTGAGGCTAGGTCAAATTAACCTTTCCTCACGGAGGCTAGGTCAATTTAGGCTTTTCTCACTGGGGCTAGGTCGAATTAGGCCGCCGGGTTAGGTTAGGTTAGGTTAGGTTAGGTTAGGTTAGGTTAGGTTAGGTTAGGTTAGGTTAGGTTAGGTTAGGTTAGGTTAGGTTAGGTTAGGTTAGGTTAGGTTAGGTTAGGTTAGGTTAGGTTAGGTTAGGTTAGGTTAGGTTAGGTTAGGTTAGGTTAGGTTAGGTTAGGTTAGGTTAGGTTAGGTTAGGTTAGGTTAGGTTAGGTTAGGTTAGGTTAGGTTAGGTTAGGTTAGGTTAGGTTAGGTTAGGTTAGGTTAGGTTAGGTTAGGTTAGGTTAGGTTAGGTTAGGTTAGGTTAGGTTAGGTTAGGTTAGGTTAGGTTAGGTTAGGTTAGGTTAGGTTAGGTTAGGTTAGGTTAGGTTAGGTTAGGTTAGGTTAGGTTAGGTTAGGTTAGGTTAGGTTAGGTTAGGTTAGGTTAGGTTAGGTTAGGTTAGGTTAGGTTAGGTTAGGTTAGGTTAGGTTAGGTTAGGTTAGGTTAGGTTAGGTTAGGTTAGGTTAGGTTAGGTTAGGTTAGGTTAGGTTAGGTTAGGTTAGGTTAGGTTAGGTTAGGTTAGGTTAGGTTAGGTTAGGTTAGGTTAGGTTAGGTTAGGTTAGGTTAGGTTAGGTTAGGTTAGGTTAGGTTAGGTTAGGTTAGGTTAGGTTAGGTTAGGTTAGGTTAGGTTAGGTTAGGTTAGGTTAGGTTAGGTTAGGTTAGGTTAGGTTAGGTTAGGTTAGGTTAGGTTAGGTTAGGTTAGGTTAGGTTAGGTTAGGTTAGGTTAGGTTAGGTTAGGTTAGGTTAGGTTAGGTTAGGTTAGGTTAGGTTAGGTTAGGTTAGGTTAGGTTAGGTTAGGTTAGGTTAGGTTAGGTTAGGTTAGGTTAGGTTAGGTTAGGTTAGGTTAGGTTAGGTTAGGTTAGGTTAGGTTAGGTTAGGTTAGGTTAGGTTAGGTTAGGTTAGGTTAGGTTAGGTTAGGTTAGGTTAGGTTAGGTTAGGTTAGGTTAGGTTAGGTTAGGTTAGGTTAGGTTAGGTTAGGTTAGGTTAGGTTAGGTTAGGTTAGGTTAGGTTAGGTTAGGTTAGGTTAGGTTAGGTTAGGTTAGGTTAGGTTAGGTTAGGTTAGGTTAGGTTAGGTTAGGTTAGGTTAGGTTAGGTTAGGTTAGGTTAGGTTAGGTTAGGTTAGGTTAGGTTAGGTTAGGTTAGGTTAGGTTAGGTTAGGTTAGGTTAGGTTAGGTTAGGTTAGGTTAGGTTAGGTTAGGTTAGGTTAGGTTAGGTTAGGTTAGGTTAGGTTAGGTTAGGTTAGGTTAGGTTAGGTTAGGTTAGGTTAGGTTAGGTTAGGTTAGGTTAGGTTAGGTTAGGTTAGGTTAGGTTAGGTTAGGTTAGGTTAGGTTAGGTTAGGTTAGGTTAGGTTAGGTTAGGTTAGGTTAGGTTAGGTTAGGTTAGGTTAGGTTAGGTTAGGTTAGGTTAGGTTAGGTTAGGTTAGGTTAGGTTAGGTTAGGTTAGGTTAGGTTAGGTTAGGTTAGGTTAGGTTAGGTTAGGTTAGGTTAGGTTAGGTTAGGTTAGGTTAGGTTAGGTTAGGTTAGGTTAGGTTAGGTTAGGTTAGGTTAGGTTAGGTTAGGTTAGGTTAGGTTAGGTTAGGTTAGGTTAGGTTAGGTTAGGTTAGGTTAGGTTAGGTTAGGTTAGGTTAGGTTAGGTTAGGTTAGGTTAGGTTAGGTTAGGTTAGGTTAGGTTAGGTTAGGTTAGGTTAGGTTAGGTTAGGTTAGGTTAGGTTAGGTTAGGTTAGGTTAGGTTAGGTTAGGTTAGGTTAGGTTAGGTTAGGTTAGGTTAGGTTAGGTTAGGTTAGGTTAGGTTAGGTTAGGTTAGGTTAGGTTAGGTTAGGTTAGGTTAGGTTAGGTTAGGTTAGGTTAGGTTAGGTTAGGTTAGGTTAGGTTAGGTTAGGTTAGGTTAGGTTAGGTTAGGTTAGGTTAGGTTAGGTTAGGTTAGGTTAGGTTAGGTTAGGTTAGGTTAGGTTAGGTTAGGTTAGGTTAGGTTAGGTTAGGTTAGGTTAGGTTAGGTTAGGTTAGGTTAGGTTAGGTTAGGTTAGGTTAGGTTAGGTTAGGTTAGGTTAGGTTAGGTTAGGTTAGGTTAGGTTAGGTTAGGTTAGGTTAGGTTAGGTTAGGTTAGGTTAGGTTAGGTTAGGTTAGGTTAGGTTAGGTTAGGTTAGGTTAGGTTAGGTTAGGTTAGGTTAGGTTAGGTTAGGTTAGGTTAGGTTAGGTTAGGTTAGGTTAGGTTAGGTTAGGTTAGGTTAGGTTAGGTTAGGTTAGGTTAGGTTAGGTTAGGTTAGGT